>OY294033.1:2482500-3682500 GCA_958510845.1 Cantharis nigra | reverse complement strand
ATACGAGAGAGCATTAATAACGGAACAAACATCCAAATGTATAAAACATAAATTTCCAACTTACTTTCAGTGCAAACGGAATTTTTAATGAAAATACTTAATTGCAATGTAAAAATAATTGCATGCATTATAACACATGCGAATATTCAAATACGTAATGAAGGAATAAATTTGCATATTTAACCAACGCAAAACCACTTGAGAGGAAATTGTTAAAAATATTTTAACCGAAAAAAATCAATTTTAGCAAATCGTTTCGATTTTAATCTTAAAAGCTTTAATAGTCTAAAAAAATAACAAAAGATAAGATGCAATATAAAAATATTCAGGTACGTTTTACAAATTGTAAAAGCTTTATCATGACTTGCCAAAAAAGTTTTCAGTTTCCATCTCGATATATTAAGAGTTCTAAACTTTGCCCCTTTCGAAATCCAAACTTGGGCCGATATAAATCAATAGAATTTATGTAAAAATAATGCCTGGCAGAAGAAGAAGAAAAAAAATAGAACTTTTCGGGTCGTTCGATCGGGAGGTGGGTGGTGTGGAAAGTAATTTCCGTCGCTGCAACGTGTTTCACATACACATTTAATAGAGAAAAAGTTTAATTAGCATTAATAACGTTAAAAAAACGTTAAAACGACGGAGCACATAAACAGAAGAGTTTTTCAGTCGAAAGCGTTAGCAGGCAACAACAGCTGTGCGGGTGTAATTTTTACAAAGAATCCACAAGTGTTTGTATTATTTTTTTGGAAGCAGAAAAATTAAACAAAGCACACCCGATGAGGGTCGTCTGCGTAAATAGCGCGGATCAGGTAAAAATTTTATGCTTTAACGTCGAGATTAGCAATTTTAATCGGATAGCGAGGGAGATCATATCGGAAGGACTTGACAAAAATGTCGACGAGGATCCCAGATTACGTAAAAAAACCTAGTTCATCGTGGATGTTATAATTTTACGGGCCAATGTTTCAATCAATACGACATGAAGTGTAAGTAGATAAAATCTGGAGCCGTTTTCCTTCTTATTTTTAATCTACTGACCTCACCTCTGGGTGTAGTCGAGTTTTGCTACACCATTTGGTCTTGAGTTAGGTGGCTCGGGGCAATTTTACATCGGTTACTTCATGGATTTTAGTGACCGTCTACCTGTGAAAGAAAGCTGGGAATGCTGCCGGTGTACGTTTCTAGCTAGCCGGTTCTCTTGTTCTCAATTTTCTGCCTCCGTCTGATTGCATTATAAGTGAACAAGTGCTTTTAGTTTATTATAACCGAGATAATTTTAGAATTATATCATAAAGCCGATACGATTATAGTTATTAAAGGTCAGGCTCTCCGTACGAGAGCGACTCGCAAGACAAAGACGGCCAGCTCAATAAATAACGAGACCTTCGTAAATCTACATGTTGTAATTTAGAATCAATTGATAAATGAATTATAGAACGTGAATAGATGTGCCGATCGAGTAATTTTTTTAAAAGCAGAAATTTAGAATCATTAGATCAGGCTCGTACATAATTAAGAAACAAAAGCTAAAATTATGCCTAAATGATCAATTCAAAGCTATAAACGTGTCAAAATTACGAAAATTGATTACCAAAGATTTCGGTTTATCGGATCGCTTGCAACCTGCAATTTGATCCACCTCGTATAATTAAATTAACATATTTTTTTGCTACATCACTAAAATCATAATTATACATTTTTCATCGAGCATAGTTCCTCCTCGCACGGATCCATAACGTTCAAACGTCTCCAATTTAGATAATTTCGGCTTAATTATAGCAGCTCGGTTTACAAAGAGAAAAAATCTTTGATTAAGCACTTAAATGGGTCACCGATTTTAAATGGCATGCACGGAGCGAGCCGGTATATGGTGGGTACGAAAAAAATTCCTTTATTTTACATTCGCTGGTGGGATGCGTGTCCATCCATCAAGATAAAAAAATTCATCTAATGTACAATGATGGATTACGAGATATTAGTTTCTAGATATGCTAACTCCATTTATATTAAACCATTAGAGACGGCACATACCATAAATCAATGTTTTTAAATTGTCACGTGGAGTATGGTTTCGAAAATGGAAGAAACCGTAACAACGTAATGGATTGGGACGATTGTTATCTCATAAAAAAGCTATTATCAGCGAGAGGCTCATAATTAGGGTTGGCAAAAACAATTTTGTTGCGCTCCAGAGAAGAAAACTCATCGTCTGTGACGGATCGGGCAAAAACAATGTTAAAGTCGAATAACAAAAACAATTAACCCAAGGTGGCAAAAACGTCAAGTCAGAGATGCATGACCAATGCATAGGCGTAAACCAAATTGTTTTATCAACAGATCCCGACCCTAACAAGACTCATATTCAACCACTAGAAATAAAAAAAAGTCTAGTCATCGCCAATATATATTCAAATTTAAATCCCCTTCGCGCGGCGTTTCCCCCTGTAACTGCATTCGCTGCACGAAATTCAAAGATCAATCAAGGGCGAGGCGGCATTTTCAAAGGTGCACACGCACTTTATGAGCAAATGCTTTTAATTCCGAAAATCTTTTTTGTTTTATTAAAAAATATCTTTCCTACTTTCGTTTTATAGAACGTAGTTAGGTTACCTGATGACTGACCAAATTGCTCTGCCGATGATGATGCCTCCGAGCAATACGATTACGAACCCAACGATTAAGTCAATTTCGATGAGACCTAACAAAAAACCAAAACCAATTTTGTATTAACCGCGAGAAACGTCCTAAAAATTGGACCTCCTTTTCAGCTTCTGCTAACACACAAACGAAAAGGTCGTAACATCTCGCACTCGAATCCAATCAAACATTACGTATCATTTTTTTAAATTCAATCTCGGACCATTAAATAAATTTATATTCCTGCTTCTCTAGTCATTAAATGATGACTGTTAAAAAATCTTCGACTTCATAAAAACCACGACGAGATATTAAAATTCATTAAATTAAAATTGCAAAACCCATGTTCAAATTAATTGACTTAAATACGAGTACAATAAAAAAATGTATTATGTTCGTATCGACATAAAAAGTTAATAATCAAAATTGAATTTTAAAATCGTAATTAGTGCCGGGGGAAATCGTAAAAAAATGTCATACTCCACACCTTAAACTCGTCCTACTCCGCCATTAAAAGTCATTAAATAAAAATTTAAATGACAAAATCCTGGGGGCAAGACGAGAATTTACTGAAAACCTACAATTTTATTTTTTCAATTGGCACCTGCATAACAACTTGTTATTAGTCAGTCATGAATAATTCGCATTGTAAACTTTCCGCCATTTTTTCCAACAACAATAGAATACCAAAATTGATAACCAATATCATTGTAATAAAATTCAAAATAGATCGACCCACGTCCATTGTGTGTAAAATAAAGAAAAACTCAAATTTAATCATATTTGCAATTTTTCATTAACAGAATCCTTCGAATCGTGTAAAACACCACCGGCCCCCAATCGATGCATTTCGAGTGCCGATGGGTGATCGAAAAATATTCCAAAATTACTTTTAATATCCTCATTAACTACGACCCACCGAAAGAATTCCAGATATTTTTTTGTGTCAGCGAGATAATCTTGAAGAAATTTATTTGACAACAGCTTTATCGAAAATTTTGTGCAATAAATAGGAAGATTTAACTTACTAATAAAAACGATAAATTAGAACAAGCTTACGGTAGATTTTTTGCTCAACTTGCAAAAATTGCCAATTTAATTACTTGTACATGCATAACGTAACGCGATAAACTAACCTACTTTGGGTGTTTGCATAAAATAAAAGTAAATAAAAATTTGAAACTTTGAAAACCGATTTGTTTCCAACCGACTCCCAGTTTTTGCGCACAAACGCTCGGATTATAATTAAAAAAGTCGAACGTTTGGATTTGGCCGGAGAGGATTTTGGAAGCGAAACCGTTCGTCGGTGTACTAAATTAGCTAAAATAACCAAGTAGCTCTCCAATTACAGGACTTCTGTTCCTGCTGAGCTAATAGCTTCCGTTTCTTGCTTCTGTTGTCATTTCAAAGGACCGACACATCACCTCCGGGGCTTTATCAACATTACATACATTCGAATCTGACAAAAAGGATACGAAAAATACACTAAAAGGTAAAATAGTACTTTGTTATCCAAGAGCTTTAACGAGGTAAATTATTTTACCAATCCTAGAGCGTGCGATTTTGATCTACTCTAATTTTTAGCCTCGAAATTTCGAATTTGTTGTCATCGGTCAATAGCATGTGGTCAAGTGCGTGACGGTTAATGCCAAACTTATCATATACAGACAGACATTTTTATATAATTTTGTAAAATTGTAATTGGGGACATCCCGTAGCAGACCCCCCGGTTTCTACGCCACGCAATGCAACTGGTATTTATTGAAAAGCTTGAACTTTCAGGATCAGAACGCACCGAACTTGATTTGATGATGTATAATCAAAAGAAATATTCCAACACTGCACGACCTTTAAAGACGGGGGGGGGGGACTGAGAATATGAAGATAAAAAAGCTTGTAAGAACAGATTTTCATTTTTCTTCCTAGTACAATTCGTGTTTTTTGATAAGCTTGAACTTGAAGGTAGAAACTGTACTTTCTACAGTATTTTGGATGCATTTAATGGAAAATAAAGGAGGTCTGGTGGGTATGAAATACCCCCAGCTGTGAAGTGCAATTTGTGCATTTTGAAGAAAAATCAGTGTAGTTAACCTTGTCCCGGTCACTTCCGTACAGAGCTAATGTTAACCAGCAGGTCCGCTACTGGAAACAACATACAAGAGAAGGTCACCAATGCAATACAGTGTTAATGGAGCATTAATTTTTTCAATTGAGAAAATTGGATTCTAATTCTTATTCTGCATTCGTTAGAAAATTTAATTAGCCGTCAGGTTGTCATATCTTGCACCTCCGGCTGCTTGAACCGTCAGACTGGATGATCGCTGCGTCTTTCACGTTTTAATAAAATAATTTAACGATCACAACAATGACCTACTGGGGTCGCCTGGTTAAATGCCAGATGGAAAAAAACAAGACGAATTTAATGGGTCACGGAATTGATTGTTTATTTTACTGATTAATTAGCTATTTAAACGTGTTTACTGTATTTTGAAGCTTAGTCATTGAAATTTTTGATTCCAAATCTCTCATCCACTTCGTTAGACTAAACAAACAAATATCTAAATTATTGATCGATAAAACAACTTGAGATCGTTGAAAAGGAGATATCATTGAGTTCCTCGGTGATGATGCAACTTCGTTATGCTGAATCATAAAATATAAATAAGCAGGTGCATTTGAGTTGAATTTGATAATTAATTTCTTTGTTTTCCAATTTGCAATCGGAACACTGGCGCTATTTTCACTTGCACGGCGGAATTTTGAAAATGCTCCTCCATTGATCGCAGGAAAATTACATTTCATGATGATCTCAACTATGTTTCATATAAAATTTATTATTTATGACCAAAAACAATTATATTCACATTACTGGAGGCAACATTAAGGCAAAATGATCATTAATTCCATACGGATAGCACATACACGTGTTTTTTTTTATTATAAAATTGCTTTTTAAAATCGATACCCACCAAGACAACACACAATTTTCTTTCTTTTTGAAACGCGACTGGATAAAACAAAGAAATTGGTGGGACGGGACTCGAAAAAGGTTCAGTGAAACTTATCTTGAATCTTCTTTTAGCTCGACATAAAACTATCGCGATAAGAAAACTTTTGTCAAGATACATTAAAATTTACTACGTGCTTTTTTGTATATCAGCAGGTAAAACCAGGTCAACTGCTGATGTTTTCCCATCTCACTGAAGACAAATAATTATACACCATTTTTGTGGTGGACAAGGTAGGAAAAATTCAAAAAAGTTCCTAATACACAAATAATGGAATGTTTGGTTTGATTATCCAATAAAATGATTGATGACCTCCATTGATCATTCATGACTTCGATAAACATCGCGCTTTTACTTATTCCAAACTTTTTATCAAAAAACAAAACTAAATTTTTCTAAAGGAAATCGTTAATCGGTGTGTTTGTATTTCGTCACCGATGTTTCCGATATTTACCTAAACGATAAACTTAAATTGGGAAATAATTCCAGTTTGCAGCATCTGCAACACTCCGAGCAAGTCGGAAGAAATTAAAGAACTGATTGAAAATTTAGGGTCACAATTTTAAATTGCCCTTCAAACATCCAACCGCAAAGACCACCTCGACTGTCACACGCACTATATTCCATTTTAAATTCTAACAAAACGTGATGAACCGAGCCGTCGTCTCCAATTTTGCTTTTGACGTGAAGAGTTGAGAAAATTAGGGACGGAGAGACTTTGTCGTCAAACAAATTAGAAGTCGAATAATTTCTGACGAGAAAAGAAATTTTGGGCAACAAACGGTCGGCGGACGAGGTCGGAAAGAAAATTGGATTCTAAAACTTTTGTGTGAAAGTTCCATCTTTTGATAGAATTGATATCTCGAGAAGCGGCCAATAAAAATCGTTCCGATATTTTTCTCGAGAAAGTTTTTGATTTTTGTTCAAAACAAGTTAGCGGTTTTGATGGCAAAAGTTGTGATTGAGGAAACTTACCCTTTCTAAACAAGTGGCTCGACATTGAGCTACTCTCAGTGGACTTCCAACGTCCTGTTCGCCACCAATAAAAATTGCCATAGACGATGATATCGTCGCTAAACATATCACTGATCGCCAAAAAACAGCCATGACGCAAATTTAAAAAAAAACACAAAATTGTCAACTAAACGATAAAATTAAAAACACATCAACGAAATCAAAGCACATGCACAAAACACCAACACAATAAAATAAAAACTAAATTTTTAAAAACTTCGATGGTGGTGCAAAGAAGGGTAAACTACGGACGAGTTGACATCCGCTCGTGAGGAACAACTTTCACGTCGAGATTCTAAAACGAACCTTACACGACAGAGCTTTCAACTGAACTGGCGCAGAAACTAAATCTCGATCTCTTCCATCACCAACGCAGACGGATACGGGTAACTGAGTCGAGTTCGAGTTCAAATCGGCTGCCGGTTCGGCTGGAAACGTTTCTCTTTAGGGGGGGATCGCCAGGGGTTGCACTCGGGTTACACATTACAATACCTCCCTTGTACTTTACTCCAATGCCCCTCCAGAAAGACTGCGGGTATTTGCAAAAATTGCATGCAAAATAATGATGGAGACTGCAGTTTTTAACCCTTCATAATTAACCCCGCACAAAATTTTTTCAACCCTCAAGTCACAAAAGTCATTTTTTTGCAATTTACTCTCTTCTGTAAAATATTACACAAAACCTTTTAGCTTTCTTTTTTACAAATTTGTAAATCCTGGAAAAACTTTTAAACAAATTTATTATTCATTCATACAAAAAATATATTATATTTATGTATTATTAGTCGAGTACGGCCTAATTGGGATAATAAAAAATAAAAAAATTTGTCGTTAAAATGTTCTGGTATTTCCCTAATTAAAGCTAATTAGGCAATGCACAGAAAACACTCCAGTTTAAAAATGCGCACTTGATTACTAGGTAGGTAGGACTAATTTTTGAAGAAATTACCTTCGCTGTTTTGACGCAAAACAACCCCTAAATAGGTTGACGTTGGCGACTAAAAATTTTAAATGTCTAGACGAAAGTAGTCAGCACATTAGAATTTCATCATTCGGTGAGATGTTATTGGAAAATGTATGAGACACGGGCACGTGTGCGTAATAATAATAATAATAAAATAACTTCAACATCAGGAATAATAATAATCAATATTATCATTTGGAAAGCACGTAGACACGTAGAGAAAATTTTCTACATCTTGACTGAGGACTGACAATGAGACACTGACTGATGCATTTTATGAAAAATGTTCGTCTGAAGCGGAAGTGATGGTGCGTACAAATTAGAAACGATGCAACGCAACCCCCTTGTGCGATATTTTGGCTAAAATAATAAAGTTGTCCCTTTTTGAGTAAGATTTATGCGAAACTTCAAACAAAAGGTTCACTTGCACAATGTAGGTGGCAAGGATCAGGAAGATTTACAAAAACGTCAGGTAGAGCTGCAGCAGATATTACAATGTTGCATCCAATAACTTCTACTATTGTTCATGGAGATTAATGTCGGGAGAATTATATTCTTTCTCCTTCGTCGCCCTAAAGGTACATCTCGGCTTTGCTATCCTAATTTTTGTGTCACTAATGGGAATACCGTTTTATAAAAAAAGGCAGCTCTATCGGAAGTTTCATACAAAGACATTATCTAAACCACATCCAGTTTCCATATCATAAAAAGTATTTTTTAATTAACTCAATCTTGATTTGTTACGTCAGCGTCAGTTAAAATGCGTTCCACTTTTGATTAAAATCGGTAAATTGGATTCAAAAAATTAGGACTTCTCAAGACTATCCCAATTCTTCCTTCTGATTAAATTTTTCTGTATTGCTATCGAAAGTGTTTGCCGCATACTTTTTTTTTAAAGTTATTTTTTTATTTATCACGGGGAGGAAAGTCTACTAATGGAAGAATGCAAATTTTGTTACAATAATTGGCCTTATGGACTTATTGGACATATTTTTGACTACCTAATACTTCTCTGTACATAAATAATATTCTATATTGCTATGAAGCGGCTTGTGGCGCAAAATTTCAGGGGCACAAAATTTCAGAGGAGAAAAATTTCAGGAGACGCAAAATTTAATTTCAGTAGTTGTATTATTATTAAAAATTAGCTTCATTTTCAGCAAAAATCAGCTTAAAAAAAATCAATTGGAAAACCGAGGATAGAGGCGCAAAATATTAAAGGCTTGTGACGTCAAACATGCGTAATACGCCTGTGTTAACAGGGTCAGAATCTATTCCAAGAAAATAAAGAAAATAAACAAATAAAGAATTTTTACCTGGAACTTAAGAGGGTCAGCATTTTAATGTATTCCGAGAAAATAATGAAAATAAACAAATAAGGAATTTTTACCTGGAACTTAACAGGGTCAGCATTTTAATCTATTCCAAGAAAATAAAGAAAATAAACAAATAAAGAATTTTTACCTGGAACTTAACAGGGTCAGCATTTTAATGTATTCCGAGAAAATAATGAAAATAAACAAGTAAAGAATTTTTACCTGGAACTTAACAGGGTCAGCATTTTAATCTATTCCAAGAAAATAAAGAAAATAAACAAATAAGGAATTTTTAGCTGGAACTTAAGAGGGTCAGCATTTTAATGTATTCCGAGAAAATAATGAAAATAAACAAATAAGGAATTTTACCTGGAACTTAACAGGGTCAGAATTTTAATTTATTCCAAGAAAATAAAGAAAATAAATAAATAAAAGAATTTTTACCTGAAACTTAACAGGAAGTGCCGTATTATCGCAAAAGCCTATAAAGCCCGGGCTATGTGTAATATTATGTATAATATTTATACGAAGATTTTTTTTTCGGCGACAAACTCGTCAATGCATATAAAACGTAGAATCCGCCTCTACCAAGTACCTGGTAAAACATTATTGAAAGGCATCTGAGCTAGAAAATTATGGAGTTAGAAGGCCGAAGGTTTGCACGAACAAACAAGATTCTGTTTTGAAATAAAATTAACGAAATTCAATTTAAAATAACTCTATTACAGTGGCCGTAAAAAGTATTCGTACACCCCTATCTTAACAATGTAAATAGTACGTTTTGAAGCCGTTCTTTGACACATAAAAATCGCTTTTACAACAAAACTTTTTAGACATTTTTTGTTAAGAATTTCATTGTCTTCAATTTTGTATCTATACATTTTTCTATTGTGTCGCCCAGTTTCCGACCGACAACAGCTTAAACAAGACTCTGTAAAATACAAAAAATATTGTCACCTGTATCTCAAAATCGGTGCAACGAAATAGAAAAATGTATAAGTAATTTTTATTGAAAATTTTATTCCCTACATTTTTGTTTACATACATTTTTCTATTTTGTCACACCGTTTCTGAGATACAGATGATAATATTTTTTGTATTTTACAGTCTTGTTTAAGCTGTTGTCAGTCGGAAACGGAGAGGCAAAATAGAAAAATGTATAGAGACGAAATTGAAGACAATGAAATTCTTAACAAGAAATGTCTAAAAAGTTTTGTTGTAAAAGCGATTTTTATGTATCCAAGAATGGCTTCAAAACGTACTATTTACATTGTTAAGATAGGGGTGTACGAATACTTTTTACGGCCACTGTATATAATGTGAATAGTTGTACTCCTTATCAACAACTTTGTTGAAACTATTTACGTCGGGTACACGTACAGGCAACAGAATGGAGCCAAGCACCAACCACTTCGCATAACTGGGTGTTTCTTGTGACGAATATCAAACTTGGAAGTTTGTTTATAGTGTTTATGCCTGGGATACACGAGCTTTGTAACTAATGCTTAGTCGACTTATCGCTAAGTAAATAGAATCGGTTTCTATTCACTCGCATAGGCAGTTTAAAGCTAATACGAAGCACTATTCAGCATGTTTACAAGCAAGATATTGCTATAAGCGACAAGTACTAAGCATTATCTACGAAGCTCGTGTAAACTAGGCATTACTAACGAGTAACCGCATCCTGGTATCCAGATACCAAGATCCGACTAGGTGGTGCACTTGTCAGCGTTTAAACACCAGGGTACGATCCCTACAAAAAACTCCTACGTCTAGGTGAAGTCAAGTATACAACTCAAGGTTATCGTACTCGAGCCACATTATAAAATTAGAATAATTTTATTATTGTTTGAGTAATTTTTTTAATTTAAGTACTAGTACAGTAATTATTGTAACATATTGAAAAAAAAAACTATAATAATTTAATGTTTATTCTATCTATTAGCGTATTAGCTATAAAATATTCACATTAAGTTTATGTATTAACTGATATAATTAAATAAACATAATCTTTCTTAACATTAATTATTATAAAACAAGTTTCATTAGAATTGTTTAATTAGTTATAAATTATTTCCTGCTTATCGTTAATTTGTAATCTCTATGTGTGCATGAATTACTGTAACAAAAATAATAAACTAATAAAATATGTAAAGAAAAGCTGAGCAAAAGTTTCCATACCATATCCCCTGCCCAGACCCCCCATCAGAAGATCTACTATATTATACTTAATCCAAATTCCAAGGTAGAATTAACACTGTAAAATTTGTGTCGATGAACAAATTCGTAAATCCAATGATTTTTTCATTAATTCTATGAAAAAATTTCGTCAATACAGTGAATCAAATATCCGAGATTCTTTCAGATTTTCTTTAGTTGTATACCAGATCACTCGGCAAAATTTTTTAAGAGTGAAGCAATTCAAAGTTCTATTTGTTTTTTGTTTTTAAATTAAAGTTAACCTTATTTTTGCATTTCCTGGTCAGGTGACCAGGGCCTACTTTTAACTGAGTTGGGCCCCTTATATTCAAGTGTAACTAATAGCATCGAAGGCCCAATTTTTGAGTTATTTTATCAGTACCTATTTGATTTTTATTTGACGATTTTATGTAGCTACCGGTAAACAGGGGGGTCTGGGGGTATGGAATACCCCCCCAGTGCACCTGTAGTTCTTTGTTCGCGCAGCAAAATCAATGCTAGTGGTAATCTATGATTCCCAGACATCGGAAAAAATTAAAATGGAACTAGAAACTGACCTATTAGCCTGTTCCCAGCTCTCTGCAAGCTCACAGAAAAATTCATAATATAAAATTAAAACTCAATCTGCCCCGAAGGACAATCCTAACCGGTGTCAGCGCTAGGATATGTAATATGTGACGTCCTAGGCAAAAATCTCAAAAAAGCAGTACTGAAGTGGGGGAAGGGGAGATAATCCGCGATATTTAAAGAAAATAATTACATTTAGTTATTTTTATTTAAAAAAATACATTTCGAACAAAAATAAAAAAATCACCAAATCAAATTTTTAGTTTTCTGGCCTTTTTTGCGGCGAAAGTTGCTATAATTTTGAAAAAATGTTATGCACCTTGATCTGGTTTGCGCCCTAGGCCTATTTTTAATTGAGTTGGCCTCTAGGCTCTAGAAAATTTTCATTTTCATTCGAGTGTGACTAATAGCATCGAAGGTCCAATTTTAGGGTTATTTTATCAGAATTTGATTTTTATTTTACGATTTTCTGTTCACTCTTTTCGAGAGTAGTGGTAAAATAGGCCCTGCAGGTGACTGCTTTACCTGAGTCATCTAACTAAAGAAAGTAAATTAAGTGGGGGATTAGATGTTTCCCCTAATGAGCTCAATTCAGAATATACTGTTAGCAGTTATAGGATCTTTAACCGGGGGGTCTGGGGGGTATGGAATACCCTCCAGCAATATAATTGGGTTACATCGAATCCTAAAATTGAGAAAAAAAGTAAAAATATCAATTTCAAATTTTTTTATTTAATCAGTGGATCAATAATAGTTATTGGAGAAAACTATACTATAAATTAAGTGCAGCTTCGGTTCTTTCCTGCGAAAATTTTTATGCTAATTTTCGGTTGAACGTCTGGTCGAGACTAATTGAATGCTTACACTCCGCAGAGTTTTTGGACATCAAATCATGCTAATTTTACCCTATCGTCCCTTTGTTTGTTAACTTGGTTTTTAAGTTGATTTGCGTTTTGTGCGTATTCGTGTTGTTTAATCTTAAATTGAGTTAAATCAAGCGGATTTAACCGGGCAGTTAACTTTTAACGTTCGAATCTTGTCGAGGAATTCACAATCATTTATCAAATTTCATGTTGTGTTTATTTAATTCAAAAAATTTAAATCGAAATCTGTATCAAATTGTAAACAGACATGACTGCTATGTAAATAAACAATCTTTCGATAATTGCATGAAGGCAACGGATACATACTTTTCCCAGGAAAGTTGATCGCATTTAACAATGGTCATTGTTTTTAAAAAACCGTTGGTCATCAAAATCGTCAAGTACCATCTCGATTTGGTTACAACCATTCATATTTTCCAAGCATAAAATTGTCCTTGATGAATAGGAAACCGCACTTTGTTTGGTGTGTGATATGTGATAATGATAATGCAAAATTCGCGTTGATTTACAGACTAGTAATTGAAATATCAAATTACAAATAATGTGAGATGCACTTCCACCTTGTGTGATTGCATTTATTTTTGGACGGATAAACTACCGATAACATTTTATCCGACTTCCGTAATAAAATTTTTAATATTTACAAACAACAGACAATACAAGTTTATTATTAGGTAAAAATTGAGATTGCTGAGTTTTAAAACATAAAATCTAGAGATAAACATCCGGATAGGTCATAAGCTAAATCTAATTTATTTTGATTGGAGAGTACAGTTCGGCCAAACTTAAAAAATTGTCATAGGAGTGCCGAAGGGGACCATAACCGTTTCTGTTATGTTTGATTGACGTAAAAGAGTTCAGATTTATTCGCGGTAGTTGTCGAGGAAAATGTGCGAGAGGCGAAGTTATAATTTAACAACCAACACGGGCGGCACATCTTTAAGCTCCGGTCTACAATAGACAATTAAACGAACATTCACGTTTAGCCATTCAAACAGGTTCTTCACTTACTTCTTCAAATGTAAATTTAATATTTTTGTGTACTTATTGAAATTTTATGTAAACGGTTAAATGTTTATGTAAAATAATACGTCTACATTTGAGAAATATTTTCTTTCGCTTATTATTTTAGGAACTTTCGATTATGTGAGCACACGCTCCTCTAACTGTATTCACTAATTGACAAGATATGCAAATGAAGATTATTTATAATCTACGCCGATAACTGACAATAATTTTCAACAATAATTTGTCACAATGTAACGTTTTATTGTTTTTGATTAAAATTGTAATTATAAATGGCGGATGTAATGTGGGATTGCAGGATTGGTATCAAATAAATAATTCATGTATTTTAATTTGCACTCGAACGTACAACCGCTGATGACTCCTTTTGTTTAGTTTCGGTTCGATTTAAAATGCTGACGATGAAAAGAGAAAAAAGCGAAACTAGTTCTTGATTTTAAAATAATCTAGATGTAATAAAGTAACATTTATATTAAAGTCTGACACGATATTCGCATTTTACTATCACAATACCAAAAGTAAGAGCTGTCCGTTCTTTGCCGTGTTCCATTCATCACATGTTGCTGGTAGCATCTTTTTGGTAGAATGGGTAGTCAAAGTTCGTGTCCACTTTGCATTTGTGATAAGATAAATTTGAGCGTAAAATTCAAGACCATTCAAAACTGAGATATACCAAACAACTCGAGATTAAGTCTATAAATTTTTAAAAGCCTCGAATACTTTCTTGTATTGCTTACCAATTAACAAAACGGAAATTCTGATAACAGAATTTTACAAACTACTTTGTTTGTTTATGCAAATAACCTAATCACAATTTCGAAAATTTTCGAAAAATCAAAAAATTGTGATTTTAATTTTATTGTAATTTATTCAAAAAATTTAGTAATATAATTTGTTAAACGTCTATCCAAATTTAAAAAACAATTTATTTTAAAGAATATTTTAAAATGTACTCTCCCACAATTGTATTATAAAAAATGCCTAATATACCTCGACCGTTTCAAAATTATTTTTGTTTCCTGGTGCTATATGTAATTTTTATGCAAATTTAATTACATATTTTTGTTCATATAAATAATTTTTTGTATTCTTTCCAAGTTATGAAACGACTCAAGTTTCAAAATATTCAAATATACCTCAATCGTAAATTGAAGAGATTGCGCAATATTTTATTAAAAATTTACGATTGCACCTGGTATCACAATGGTATATCGCGTTTTGAGTTTGCATTTTTGATTATGAAAATAGTCGTGTTTTTGGTTAGCACCGTTAGTCATAACGCCAATTTCAAAAGAGCTACTCATGGGGAGTTGACTAATTTAATTACGATCATTAGGGATTTTATGTAATACTCCATTATTCGAATTGTTAGTTAAATAGATTACTGTATCTAATTGTGTAATTAGTGAGTTATACATAATAAGTAGGTTAATTGTATTACAATCAAAAAATCTCTTGGTTCTTCATTGATTTTTAAAATTTTTTCAATTAAGCATGACTCGATTGTAACAATGAAAAATCGTGACATTTAGTCATGGAAATTGAGAAAAGGGGTGAAAGCTCTCACCACGATTGACTGAGTAAAAAATTATGTAGTGTAATTTTTTGTTATACAAATTTTTTAAATTCGAAATTCAAGTGCCCATTAAAGAGATACAAGTTTCCTGTAGTTGGTTTGTCCGCATTTAATAAAATTAATTTTCCGAAAGGGTGATCACAATAAAAAGTGTTGTGACTGAAATTTAAAAAAGTCGTTTGGGTAATTTTGTTGCAGGCTTTGTCATAAAACGATTACGGAGTTAGGAATAAATGTTTTATTACCTACATACACATAAAGAATATTCCATGCAGAATCATTAATTTGTGTTACAGCTTTTACTTTTTGCTTATTTCCCAGCGAGAGATAATTGTTTTCTACACACTTTATAAAAAGCGACCCCGACGTGAACGCTTGATAAATATAACAGCATGAGTTTCTTTATAATCGGCTAATTTTGTGTCGCATTTAAAACAATTTCGCGCCAAAATCTGACGAGATTATGTAACAATAAATTTTTTAATGAATTTAAATTACGCTAATTTGTCAAAGATGCCTACGTGCAAATGTACCTACGTCAAAGGTGTAATTAACTTAATTTGGTAGGTCGAGACTCTCCTGACAATGTTAGCTTAAAATGTTAACATCATAAAGGCAAGCGCAACTCATTCTTGTTTCATTAAGCATTCATCATTCGAACTAAAATTTATTATTCAACATTCAAAATTAGGTCGACTTACTCTAACTGAACACCTAGCTTGACCGACTAACCGAATCAACCTAACCCGTTGCATTGTGTGCCTAGCCGAAAGGCTCTGTACAATCATTGCCTTGCTAGCTTTGATTAAAACCTAATCAAGCTTAAACTAAACTGCAGGGCCCCGATATAACGGAAGTTCTATAGGTCATCGGGACCCAGTGGAACAAAATGCCAAAGAGTGAGAAATTTTAATTGATTCAAAATTTATTATTGTATGAGGTCATCACAAATTCACATAATGCAATTTATTTATTCCTTGGATATCCTTAAATTTCTTCTAATTTTCTCAGATTTCCTTTTACCTACTTGTATACCTACCTGATTTTCCCGGCAATTCCCTCTTCGCAGTAACGTTAAAAAATTCAAGTCAAAACGGTAAATATCTCGAAAATTACCGTAAATCTCAAAATTTCTTTGGAAATCATAGGAAATATTTGAAATTCTTTGGAAATCCATATAAGCATATTGTTGGTAATCAGTAAAATTTCTTGTAAATTACCGAAATCTTTTGGAAATTTCTGGAATTGCTTAGAAATCATTGGAAATCACTTTACACCTTGAAAATATATAAAGTGTTTTTGGAAATCTTCGGAATTCTTTGAAAATTTTTGAAAATCCCTGAAATCATCATCAAATCAAATCATTAGAATTCATAAAACATGTCTGCATACTATAGGCAATCATTGAAATATCTTGAAAATCAATGGAATGTTTCAGAAATTTCTGAAATTTGTTTGAAACCATTGAAATTCTTAGAAAACAATTGGAATTCATTGGAAATTTCTGAAAATCATTATAATTTTGTAGAAATCCCTTGAAATGATCATCAAATTATTAAAATTTATAAAAATTTCCAGTGCGTATTTTGGTAATCATTGGAATTTCTTGAAAATCATTAGAATTCATTAGAAATCTCTGGAAATCATTAGAATTCTCTAGAAATCCTTTGAAATGATTTTCAAATTATTAGAATTTATAAAAAATTTCAGCACATATTATTGGGAATCACTGGAGTTTTTTGAAAATCCCTGGAATGTTTAAAAAAATTTTGAATTTTCTAGGAAACTTTTGGAATTTTTCGAAAATCATTAGAATTCATTGGTAATCTCTGGAAATCATTAGAATTCTCTAGAAATCCATTGAAATGATCTTCAAAATATTAGAATTTATAAAAAATTTCAGTACATGTTATTGGGAATCACTGGAGTTTCTTGAAAATCCCTAAAACGTTTTGAAAATTGTCGACTTTTCAAGGAAACTTTTGGAATTTTTCGAAAATCATTATAATTCATTGGAAATCTCTGGAAATCATTAGAATTCTTTAGAAACCTTTTGAAATAATCATCAAATTATCAGAATTTATACAAAATTCCAGCACTTATTATGGGTAATCGCTGGAATTTCTTGAAAATCCCTGGAATATTTTGCAAATTTCCGAATTTATTAGGAAACTTTTGGAATTCTTAGAAAATCATTAGAATTCATTGGAAATCTCTGGAAATCATTAGAAATCACTAAACTTCTTGAACATTTCGAAAATTCTTCAGTCTTTCGAATTTTTCAAACTTCTGTGATATCTTTACAATCACTAGAGTTTCTTGAAAATACTTGGAATGATTTGAAAATTTCTGAAATCATTAGAATGCTTTAGAAATCCCTTGAAATGACCATCAAATTATTAGAATTTATAAAAAATTCCAGCACATATTATTGGTAATCACTGGAGTTTCTTGAAATCCCTGGAATGTTTTGAAAATTTCCGAATTTTCTACACTCTGAAAAACGATTTGTCATCGTAACAAAATCAATAGTAGCTATAGCCTCCACAGAATTTTTTGCTGTTACAACAAATTTTATGTTGTTTGGAAAAAAAAGTTTGTGCTAAACACAAAAAACTTTGTTGTTGCAGCATAAAATTTGTTGTAGCAGCAAAAAGCTCTGTTGAGGCTATAGCTACTAATGATTTTGTTACGACGACAAATCTTTTTTCAAGGAAGCTTTTGAAGTTCTTCAAAAATCATTAGAATTCATTGGAAATTTCGGGAAATCATTAGAATTCTATAGAAATCCCTTGAAATGATCTTCAAATTATTAGAATTTATAAAAAATTTCAGCACATATTATTGGTAATCACTAGAGTTTCTTGAAAATCGCTGGAATGTTTTGAAAATTTCCGAATTTTCTCGGAAACTTTTGGAATCGTTAGAAAATCATTAGAAATTACTAAAATTCTTGAACATTTCGGAAATTCTTCAGTCTTTCGAATTGTTACAAACTTCGGTGATACGATATCTTTAAAATGATTGGAATTTTTTTAAAATCTCTGGAATCCATGAGGATATCGCATTCAGAGGACGATAGAAGTATGAAGATTAGCTTCCAACACTTTGTCAGAGAATTTTAAAATAATCTGAACTCTGAACATGGTCCTGTTCTGCTATTTTAAATTGAACAATTTAATTTAAATATGATAGCATAGAATTGAATGTGTGAAAAAATTCATGGGTTTTTTTAATTTCAACATTCAAAAATTTAATGAAAAATATCCGGTGCACTGGGTCGCCCGTAGAACCTAAAATAATATTTCTACAATTTTATTTTTAAATAATTTCAAGTTAAGTAACTTTGATAACTAGCGTAATGTACTTGATGAATAAGCAACCTAATTAGTACTAAAAAATGGCAATTGGCGACGTGGTGGTCTCCCTTGTATGTCTGTCTGTCTGGGATCTAACGTCTAGATTAACCCATTCGGAAGCTTTAAACTTAGTACCACAATATTCTATATGCACTTTGAATGATATATAATTAAGCCCATAGGCGGGCATTACATCTAAAAAAGTTTTTATGGAAGCACACGTCCGTGTATTCCTACTTAAGAGAAACGCAAAAAAATTATTTAAATTGGAAAAGCAATTACAAATTGAATTCTCGTTAAAAGTTATGTTTCTAAGGTCAGTTTGATTATCTTTTATAGTACATCAAGTGATTGTAAATTGCAGAAGAAAATGTTCAAAAGACTTCTGTATTTAATTACTTTTAATTGAATGTTGCATTGCGCCTAAAGGCTAAACAACACCTTAATTTACGATTCAAGTATTATAAAAGAAGTGAATGGTAAAGATTTTGTTCTGTGTCGAACTTGAATTTTTAAATTAATTAAGTGACGCGTTTAATTATAACAATTTTTAATTATTTGTGCAAGCCTTAGTTTGTCCTAATTTATTTTTTGATTTGCAACTGATGTTCCGGCACCGGGAATGGACACGTAATAATTTGAGTTTAAATTAATTTTGTATACATTGCAGCTTCGATATTAAACAAAACAGCAATTATATGTCGAAGGGTACAATTTAATAAAAATAAATAACTGCACAACCTAAATCTGTAAACACAGTCGATCATTAAAAAATTAGTCACAACCCGTGATGATGCGGACAAAACAAAGCCAAATAACTGTACTTGCATGAAACGCAGACAAAAGTTGATTAACTTCGGCCCTTTGTTGTTTTGTACAATATGCACTAAAATTATTAGCGTAAAAAGTTGCGACATGTTTTTTACCACAATTTACTTAATTGCATATATATATATATGCATTTAGTTGTTATCTTACTTTGTGCTATTTTCTAGACAGACCTTGTGCTTTTGCCTCACGGGGATGTTTACGACATGCTAATAAAGTTGGAAGCCGAGATTTATTTTTAGTTGCAAAACTTGTCTGCAGAAGAGATATTATTAAAAAATGAAAAGTAGAATATTCACATATGAAAATAAATTAAAATTAACGAGGATATTGCAGATTCAATTTTTATTGGGTGTGTTCCATGTTACTGCAACTTGCTTTCATAGAAAAAGTTTTCTCCTTAAAAATTTAAACACATTAGCTATCCTGACATGGCAGCTTACTGCAAAAAAATTGAAAAAGAAGAAGATAATTGAAAATAATAGAAAAAGAAAACAGAAATAAGCAAACTTAAAGAATAGTAAATAGACACAATTGTGAGGAACAAAAAGGGAATATGAATTTAAGAAAATTTTAAAGAAATTCAGGAGGAAATCCGGGTAGATCTTTCAAAAATATCTTGTGATTCCATCTCTCGCTTGGTGCAAAACTGTGGCATAACTATATATTGGTACCAGGGTAAACTGGGATGTCTTCAATTGGTACACAGGTTGAACTTTTGTTGAAAAGTTGAACTTTTTCAGACTGTGACAATCCAAAGCTAAGATTGCAATTGAAATTTAATTGTTTTCTCATTTTTTAAAGCAGCCGAGTGTGTTAAAGCGTGTTAACTGAATAATTGCATTATGTTGAAAAAATTAACACGCGGAAATTGACAGTTTTTAAAGTTAACAAGCATAGGAGTCCACTAATAACTCGAAACCAAGTGAAGAGTTTATTCCGTTTATAAAGGCAATTTTTCAAGAACTGCAATTGTTCTTCACGGCTCAGGCAGGGCCGGATTATTAATGTATGCGCCCCTAGGCAAAAGTTTTTAAGCGCCCCCCCCAAATACAGCTTAGAGCTTAGACTCGATATTCCTAAATTTTTGAAATTTAACTTGAAATTCTTGTCTTACAAATACATATTCATTTATCTCAAAATCAGATTTTGCGGAGGCACCAATTTTTTCTAAAATTGTTTTCTTATTTTGTGATAGTTTTATACTCCTGTGTCGATTTTACTTTAGTTAGATTTTTGGGATATCTGATATTCATAATCATAACTAATGAAAAATATAAGAAGAACATTGTATTATGACAAAATACATAATATTGCAAAAATTTAATTCTTTTTCGGGATTGCGTGTTTCCAAATACTCTGATGTGATAACATTATTTTCAAAATTAGCAGTGTTGCTTAACTCACTATTTATAGACAAAACAGGTAAATTCGTTAAGTCTTTTTTTAACAATTGAATTTCTTAAGTATGTTTTGGTTCTTTTTAAAGTAGAAAATGACCTTTATTACAATTTCTAAATTGGGAAACATTAAAATCAATTTTTTCTCTTTAATAAAATTTAAAATTTCCTTCTAATTCTTCAATATTTTCAATAAAATATTTGAATTGAATTTACTGTTAAGAAAATTCCAAGTTCAACTCTTCACATGAGATGCGTTATTCGCCATCATCAAGGTTTTTCAAATTATTTTCAATTTTGCTATAGTCTGTTCCCCTACTTTTTTTTAATTTTTCTTCTAATCTGTCTATAATTGCAAATAAGTGTTAATTCTCATTTCAGTTTTCCCAGCAAACCCGACTTCATCATGCTTACATTTGCCAAACTGTCTTCGTCTCTTCGTTTTTACATTCATAAATATTCGACAATTCTTTTCCACGTTCTTCGTAAACGTCATACGAGTATACTGATCTCAAGAACGAAAGGGGACGTCCATTAATTACGTGAGGCGATTTTAGCGATTTTTCGATCCCCCTCCCCTAATCTCACGTGAGATTGTTTGTTTTACCTTTTTAATTTAACCCATTTCTTTCGCAATTTTACAGTTTCTGGGGGAAAAAAATTACCTGATATTCGGTAAGATTCTTCTCGACCCCCTCCCCCCTCTAAACGTCTCACGTAATTAATGGACGTCCCCAAAGCATCCTAATACTGAATTGTAGAATTTGGTTGAAACAGCAATTAATTGATAAATCTGTTTCTATTTTTGAAGAGATTTGCTGACTATCACATTTATTCAAAATGACGGACCAAAATTCAATTAAAATTCAATAATCAATGGATTTCAATAATCCACAATTTTTTAGTAACCTATTTGCTTAAGCCTTTAAGTGGTATTTCAGTTTTATTATAAGGTCAAATAATTTGAGCGCCCTTTTCCTACTCGGCGCCTTTAGGCAGTTGCCTAGTTTGCCTATTGATTAATCCGGCCCTGGGCTCAAGTGCTCAAGAAGTCGACGACGACATAAAAAAATCTTCTGTTGACCAAGTGGAAAACTAATGTGTGTCGAGATTTCGTTTCTGCGGAATACGGAATGTGAAGATTTAATCACATCCTGTGTATTGGTAGTTTTTTCAGAGCTTTTAACCAGGCAGGTTTTACACCTTTGAGTACAAAAATACCACTTGTTATGCATTAAAATTTATTGCCAATGTCATAAAATAGCAACAATAAAATGCAATCAAGCATACGCAACGTGAACAAAAAACGTTTCGAACCACCGGCTGTGGGATTTCTTATTGCTAATCAATTTTCTATATACCATTGGTTAATTAAGCAGTAAATAAAATAAATTTTTATGTTGGCGCCTAATAAGGATCCTCTCGTTTTCAATTTAGATTTCAAGAGTAATTTAGTAATAAACTAAAAAAAGTGGGTTACAAAGTTATCACTGGAAAATTATACCAATAAACCAGTGGCATTCTTTAACGGTGGCATTAAACCTACATATTAACTTAATTCGAAATCATTTCTGTATATAAAAAAAAAGTTAATAATATATACTTAGAATGTATTAATGTTGTTGATTCATCTCGTGTAAAGGCCAAGAAAAAGTATCAAAAATTAAAAATGGTGACGATTCAAACCAATTTGAAAAATAACATAGAAAAAGTTTTCCTAACAAATTTTTAAATATTCAAATTTACTTAAATCACTCTGCGTTAATTTTTACAGTCAAAAATTCGTCTTTTACAAAACACAAATTAATTTGTTAATTTTTTCTCATCTAGAAAAGGCAATTTTTGAAGTTACTTACCGAATCGGAGAGATTAAAAAAATTGCATTTAATGCTTTCAAGTACATCGTGCTTTATCTTAAACGATTTTAAATTACAAAATTACTTAGGTTTCGTAACAAAATAATTTATTTATAATAATGAGAAAGTGTCTTTTAAATGACACAATTAAATTCTGTTTTGTTCGAGCAAGCAAGCTTTTAAAATAATATTACATCAGTTTTGCTTCTTCATTGTTTTACTTACGAAAATGGCTGGGTAAAATTTTTTACCGAGCGAAAATTAAAAACCGCAACATGTAAACTGGAAAAATACATTTCCAAACAGAAATACAATAAAAAAATAATAATTAACCGTTAGGATATTAAATTTGACGAAAACGTGGGACTTATTTGTATTTAAGGAAAATTTGAGTTGGATTTTTTATTTCTTCACTTTTTCAGTGTCGATCGACTAATCAATTCATTACGGTTCTAAAAGCCCAACGAAGCTACATGGATCCACTTTCACCTTTTTCAATAAATTTGAATTTTGAGGGATTAGATTACGTAATCGATAACCGGCCATTTAAAGATTAAAAATAAAATGTAATAAAATGCGATAGGAAAAACATTAATTCGAGTTAGGTTTCAAAATATCAATGTCATTATTATACAACTTTTTTAATGTGTCGATAAAGCATCAAAGCATAGAATCGAATTTTCTATGAAAATTCAGTTATTGTCACGAGATTTTTTTATAGATAGATTGACAATCGAAGGAAAAAATACCTCGTTATTGTTGTTGACGGTTGGAATAATATTATCTTGAAAGGAATCTTTCAGATTGTCAGTTTCAACTCAAATCGCTTTTAATCTTTTAAAAAGCAAAAAGTTTTTAATCGTCGTCACAAGAAAGCTTAGAACAGCCCTTTTCACTCGTACGCGTGTGTCGCTTTTCAACGTCTTAAGTTACATTCCAATTTATTTTTTTAAATTCAAAAATCACAATTACCTCGTTAAAGTAAGCGTGAATATTACCTGTAGGATTTAGCGCAACTTTTTAACTGCCTGACATGTCTCTGCCGATTATTTCACCGCAAAGCTTCCATTTTCATTTTGGTTAGCAGTTTAAGAAGGTAGGTAATTTTTTAGGAAAGAAGGATTAAAATGGGAGTACAACTTACATTATTATCCCCTGTTCTACATAATTACCGACTGCATTTACCATCGCCTCGGGCTGTAATATCGTTTAAAATTATTGTAATAATAATTTGCTACTGAAAATTATAAAAGATATAATTTTTAAAGCTTTTTAAAAAATTATCATAATTACCTTTCTATAAGCAACAACCGTGAAAAATTTACTGTAGATTTGGGAGTATCTCATGGTGTATTTCAAGGCTCTGCGTTTTTGCATATCGAAACCGTAAAAACATGTCAACGTTCTTGGAAACCTCTTATGTTAGTAACCGTTACTATAATTAATTAAATAATTATGTAAAATTTTGTTTACTTAATGAACGTTGAACAACTTAATTATTCAGTATTACAGCCAAAATAGAAAAATTACCTTCGTTGTGAATCGTTTAAAAGCTTCAGCAAAACCTTTCAATAAACATGCAGAAAAACGCAGATGCATTTTTGTTTATTCGTAAATACGTCGATTTTAAAAAACCATAACTGTACACAGTTTTAATAATCCTCGGAAAGTAAGTGCTTTGGACTTCAAACCATAACACTTCATTTATTGCAAGTTCTTGTTCGAGCCATTGTGTAATGTAATTAAGAAAACTACACTTAATAAACTTTTAATACTTATCAACCTTAATCAACAAAGTTTTTTAATTAAATTTTAATACACTGGCACTGTCTCCATAATCTCGCGCTACGTTTTTATTGATACTTTAAAAATTACATTTTGTGCAAATACAAAATAACCGACGACGACAACATTTTATAGACTATCAATTTTACAAATTGAAACTACACAAGATTTTGGATCTGAACTTCCATTTTTGAAATTTTCAGTTTTAACGGTAAGTTTGCATATCGTAGACCGTGCGATTTTGATAATTACTACATAGAAATAAATGGCAAAGTTATATGTTAAATATGCCATAACACAAAAGCTGTGAGAACAGAATCCTGATTTTTCTTCTTAAAGATTTTAGGTCAGGCGCATTTGAAAAAAAGTTTACCGACCACTGGTTTAATTGCTTTATTTTAGAGCCAGTTGTATTTATACATGATAAACTTACTGTTGATTCAATCAAGTCCCCAAAGTCAAAGTTAACCCTGGTTAACCCCGATCGAGGTTGATCTTCTCTTTAGTCTTATACAATTGACCAAATTCTACAGCGGGGAAATCTGAGAAAATCTTAAAAAATTTGAAGAAATGTTAGGAATAGGAAATATTAGAAAATCTTAGGAATATTATAAATCAGAAGGAAATCCCAGAAAATCTTTCAAAAATTTTGTGAGAGGAAATCTATCAAGTGCGTATTGAACCCGTTAATTTTAAAGTTTTAATTTAAAAATAAAAAATTTATTGCATTAGAATTCTGTCTAAACTTCTTCTGATTCGCTAACCTTTTGCTAACCCAAACAGGACTATGATTGGCCAATTTTTTTACCAACCTAAATAATATTTTCGGATTTTTTATAACTATGAATTTTTCCAAAAAAATCCAAATCCCAATTTTAAATTAGTTTTATAATAAATTTTCAATATAATAAATGGAAAAGTAAATTAAAAGATATTCATCCAATATTTTATTAATTTTCCAAAACTTATTTCTTCAAAATTTTAATTCTCTGAATAATCGCATCCAAAAATATTTAACTCCGTCAAATATCAATTCTCCAAACCAAAGTTTCAAAAATTCAAAAATAACGGAAACTAACTTCTCCACAACCGCTTCGAGCGGCCATCTTTGGCAAGAAACCCCGTTTACGAAAAAAAAACGAAAAATTTTAAATACGAAACTTAAAAATATAAATTTTACAAAATAAATCAAAAATGTTAAATACAAAAATTTAAATTAGGATTTTGGAACGCGACAACAGCTCCTCTGGCTTTCGCTGCACAACCATGGTTAAGTAACCGTGATTTGGGATGGATGCCATTCAGATTGTGATCCAAAATTTAAAATCTAAAATTAAAATTATTTCCACCTGATGGATTTCAACAAAATAATCTTTGTTTTTAGCGGATGTTCCTTCGTAATTCCATAAATGGTTAAAATGTTCGATCCTTTTAATTCTTCCATTATTTGTCCTTGCACTGATGGGATTGCTGGTTCAATCCTGATTTCGATGTCCAAAATCAAATATTATATTACTTTCAAAAATTATTTTCAAAAATTTTCAATTTCGTGCAAAATAAAAGTCAATTTCAAAATTATTTTAAGAGACAAGCTCGGTTTTCAAACTTGAGACTCCGATTAAGGGGTTACATCGGTTTGAAAATCTTGAAGATTTTCATTGGGTTTGAAAGGATGCCCTAGATTTTGCAGCTCCAGCAGGTTCCTTGCTTTACGGAGCTGAAATTCACAATTCTACGTAAAATGAAAAAAAGCTGAAAGCTTTAATCGCGTTTTTCTCAAAACTCTAATTTTGAAATCGGTTGACATGATTTCTCAAAATATAATGAACCGATGTTGTTATAAGATTAAGATTCATTAGTGCTTGAACAAAAATTTTTTTTTAAATTACAAGTAATTTTATAAATTATATACCAATAGTGCTTTTTTGCCACTACTCTGCCAAAATTTCAAATTTTGTTTATTTTTCTGATGAATCCATCGCGAGTTGTTCTGACAACGCCGAAGGAACTTTATTCCAAGGGGTCACAGGAAATGAGACCCCACTGGCCAAATTTTCAAAATTTTAAAATGAAAAATTTTCAAAATATTTGTCAAATGTTTATCTTTCATATGTTGAAAAGTTGGAATAAAATATTTCATTTATTATATTAGAAAAAAATTCGAGAAAATATGCTTTTACCCCTTAAGTGACTATCTAGGCAGCACAAATTTTGTGTACACTTGTTTGGAATTCCCTTGGATATCCTTGGAATTCCTTGGAATTCTTTGGAAATCCGTGGAATTCTTTAGATTTCAACTTGTTTGGAATTCTTGGAAATCTCTGAAATTCCGAGTCTTGTGTACAAAAATTTTACTGGATATTTACCCGTAGGGCAGCACTTTTCCCATACCTAATTGATGTAACCTCAACTAGTCGGCGGGAAAATCAGAAAATTTGTACACTTGTTTGGAATTCTCTTGGAAATTCTTGGAATTCTTTGGAAATCCCTGGAATTCCTTGAAAATCTGTGGAATTCCTTGGAAATCACTGGAATTCCTTGGAATTCTTCGGAAATCCGTGGAATTCTTTGGAAATCACTGGAATTCTTTGGAAATCACTGGAATTCTTTGGAAATCATTGGAATTCTTTGGAAATCCTTGGAATTCTTTGGAAATCATTGGAATTCTTGGAAATCTCTGGAATTCCGAGTCTTGTGTACAAAAATTTTACTGGATATTTACCCCTAGGGCAGCACTTTTCCCATACCTAATTGATGTAACCTCAAATAGTCGGCGGGAAAATCAGAAAATTTCAAAAATTTACAAAATATTACAAGTTTAGCAGTCGGTTTACTTTTTTTGTTAATTTAATAAAATATGATAATCAATCGTGTTACCTACCGTTTCAGTTGCACATCGCTGGGGTTTCACAGCAATCGAGTTGCACTGTATTTACTTTTTTTTAAACAAAATTTAAGGTGATCGACTTATATCCGTCAAGGACACGTCCTTGGCACCATATTATTAATTGAAAATTGGGATAAAAAAATTTGGGTTGTACCTGGTTGATTGTGAGTCGTTTTAGAAATATGATTGAAGCTGTTCGGTGTCACTGATGTGTAAAGTTAATTAATTTAGTCTAAAGTGTATAATTTTGCCCACGTATAAAATAATAAATTACAAGTTCGTGTATTTCTCGATTGAATTGGAAAATAAAAAATGGAAACGTGTTACAAATACGTTGTTTATCAAACGTTAAATCTTATGAATAAGTTTAGCATTTATTCAGGTGCTTTGGAGTTTTTATTGGCACTAAATGCAAACAATAAAGGTAATTTAAGATTCCAGTTGGATTAATAATGCAAAATGTCACGTATTATGAGCATAAAACTGCAAATGTACTAAAATAGTATTGTGTTTACAGTTTACTAGCTCTTAATAAGTAATATTCGTTTGTGTTATTGCCGTGATATGCAAAATTATGTATGTATTTAATCACTTGATTAACGATATGGTTATGTCCTAATTGAAAAACGTGATTCGTAATATTTACAAGAAGCAACAGCGTCAAGTTTTTTAATATCCAAATTACACTTTGGAATGGGCAAAACTTTATAATGCACTCGTAAACTTTTAATGGACACTTTTTTCTCTGTGTGTGTTATTTTCACTTCCAATATCTCGAGAGGTTTTTTTTGATTTTTTTATGCTTTTAGCCCGCACCTTGATGCGATACAAGAAACAAAAGCGACAGTAGCGTTGTGTTATTTCAATACAAATTGAAATATAAATGATCGCAGGAGAGAGAAAATAAACATGTCAAAAAAATTATAAATAATATTTCAATCGTGTAGGTTGACGTCGAATAACTTCCTGCTGCGTTTCGAGTTGAAATATTGTCCACTAATTATTTATTAAACACTTGAAATTTGTCCTATTCATACCTCGATGCTGGCAGGTAAATCGTTCGGCTTTTCGTGCTGGAACATTGGATCATTTTAAAGCGCATTTATTATTTAAATGGCTAGTACTATTATCCTCGTCCGTACACCCATGAGTATTTTGTAAATAAGTAATTAGGGGATTTTGCGAATTTCGTGCCGGAAGTGAACTGTGACTTCCTGTGGGGAAACTCTAACGAGGTACTCCTGCAACGTGCATCCTCAGGTGGACCTGCTCGAATTTGGATGGCTCTTTTGAAATCGGTCAGTGTTATCAATGAACCGTCTGACTATATCACATGCCGACTTCAACCACAAATTAATTTATGCTTAATCACACGAGACCGGAGAGTACTCCATTATTAATTAAATAAGACTCTCATAATTACCAAAGCTTGTTGCTCCAGCGTTGTTGCATAATTGTAATTTTAATTTCTTAACGAATACGGACGGTGTCGTTCGAGCGTGTAAATAAACAAGATTTTAACAAAAAATTTTCGAAACAAACCCAAATAAACGCGTATTTGTCTCCAAATCCCATATTTTAAATCCTCATTTGCATAATTAATTAATTAAATATTAAAATTCAACCGTTTAATTAAATTCGACACTTTTTCCAAAACACAAATCACATTCAAAATTACGATAACAGCTTTTGTTGTAAAGATAACAACTTTTTTTCGATAACGATTTAATTAACCTAATCGACATCATCATTATCTATTTAAAATCATCCATCGGTCACTCAGATGCATGGAAATCAATTATTTGTTGAAATATTTCACTTTACACATCCTCGGATCAGAAGCTTGGACGATTGGACGAATCAGTGAATATTGATTTTGTTATGATTGCTTTATTTTGCTGGCGCAGAGTATCATATTTCAATTTTTTTCCACTATAAATATTGCCAGTAGCGGGCAAGGGAGGCTTGGCATTTTTCTACAAAAAAGTAGAAAGGTAAATTTTCGGTTGTGAGAACTATCAAAAGATAGATACTTCTTTCACGACGCTTATCCAAGAAGTAACGCTAGGCTACTGCAAAAGTAAACTTTTCGGCCTAGCACCTACAACATGGAAATAATGTAGTCATCGCATGGAGCGCAAAAATTTGCTGTACGACTCCGATTACACATATTAAACCATAGGAGAGTACGTATCAAGAGATTGAACAGCCCAGAACCGGGGGGCCTGGAGGGTATAGAAAATCCCCCAGACCCCCTGGTTACAAACACGAACAACTTTTCTTCATGATCTGTGATCAACGTTATTAACTACTACGAACCTTTCATATGAACGACAACATAAATTTTTGCAAGTTTTGTGAAATGTTCTCAGGTTTCCTTCACTTGAAACAGATAAGAGAAAGAAATTCCAACAAAATTGAACATTTAAAATCCTTGGTAATCCGAGTAAATGTAGAAAATTCAAGAAACTCTTGGAAATTTTAAGAAAATTTTGGGAAACTTAAGGAAGTATTGGAAAATTCAGAAATGTTAGGAATATAACTTTTTTTGGATTTTTCAACTTTTTCGTAAGAAAGTCTTGTCGCCCATCCAAGAGGAAATCCGATGCAATTTAAAAAAATTTCATAATTAATCCGACGTATTTTATTGCCTAGATATAAAAAAAAAACATACCTGACGGAATTCTGACTAGGCCATTCTAATTTTCCCATCAATCTACATAGGAAACCGCGAAAATTGTGGCTAATTTGCAACTTTCAGTTTTTGGGGTCATTTTATTAATTAATCCGACGTGTTTTATTGCCTAGATATAAAAAAAATAACCTGGGACTCAGAGCCGTAACTAGGGGGTGGCGAGTGGGGCCTCCGCCAAGGGCGTAATTACCAAGGGAGTGCAAAGCTGACCATTGTTTTAATAAGCAATTTTTTTAAGAAGATGAATTCCACGAAATTGGAAAAAATTAAATATTAATTTTTCCGGGCTGACACCCGGACCATCCCTGCCGGCTCATTACGACGGGGGTTGGGGAGGGACGGGCAACTTTACAGGTTTGCTAAGGGCGCAGCCTTACCTAGTTACGGCCCTGTTGGGACTGACGGAAGTGCTCGAAAGTGAATTAAAAGGCAAATCAAAAATTCGAACTTTACAGCTAAATAAAACGAAAAATATCATACCTGAGAGAATTCCGACTAAGCCATTCCAATTTTCCCATCAACCAACCATAGGAAACCGCGAAAATTGTGGTTAATTTGCAATTTTTATTTTTTGCGGTCAAAAGTCACCTTTGCTTTTTTTCAAAAATCTTCAAAAATTTAGATGGCTTTTTTATTAATTGAAGCGACGTTTTTTATTGCCTAGATATAAAAAAAATAACCTGGGACTGGCAGAAGTGCTCCAAAGCGAACGGGCCGCTACACACAGAAAAAGCAATCCTCGCAATAATTTTGAAGTAAATATTACATCAATTAGAGCAAATTTTATATTAAAGTTAGTAAAATTTACTTCAAATTTAGTAAAATTTACTTCTAAATTGGTGTGAGGCTGATTTGAACTTTAATTGAAGTAAAAATTACTTGAAAACACCAAAAAATTTTCTCTGTGTACTGATACCCAGTTATGTTTATCAATCTGAAAATTTTATAATTTTCCACAGTTAATACTTGGATACTTTCCAATAACCTACAGTATTTAGTAGTTACAGTATTTAAACCTCCCAGCTGTTAAAACCGGATTGGGGAACTGTTTGCGATTAGTTGCAGCATCAGTTTATTATTTGTAATCATTGCCAATATTAAAGTTTAAAGTTTTGTGAAAGCAGTTGTGTCTATTGTAATATCGACGACGTGTAGCACTAAAGAGTTTTAGCTCCAGTGGCGCTAAAGTATTCCTTTAGAGCCGCTCGTCGCCGTCAGTAAAAGTAATGAAAATTACTAAATATAATAATTATTTCTTACGTTTTTAAGAGAAATAGCATAACAATAGGAGAAACAATAAATAACACAAATAACAAAAGATAATAATTAAAAAAAAATATTATTATTTAATTATTTATTACATTTAATTACTTAATAATGGGTTTCAGAAAAAATAAGAGAAGATGTCAAATGGCAAAGCATAAGAATAATAATTTATAGTATATTTTGATCAAATTCCTACCTAAAATTCAATTTTAAAAGTATTATTTATTTTAATCATTCTTGCATAGTTAGAGCTGGGAGCGAAGGAATGGAATCCGAAGTGTAAATTACAAAATTATAAGCAAACTAAACCAATTTGATTTTGTCATTTTTTTTGGAAAAGTTTTTGTATTTGAAAACTAGTAAATTAAAAAATAATGAACGTCAAAATAGGACAACAAAATTGAATTGTTTTCTTGAAAAATTTCAATTCGCCGACAATTTTTCCATCGGAAATTGCTGGTTTTTTGGAAGCAGTTTAAAATAAATAATTTCGCTGATTATATGTGTAACACAATTTCATAATTTTTTATATGAAAATCATTAAATTTAAAGGCCAAAATAATTACACAAAATTTAAATTAAGTGGATCAGTGGCAAAAGTCTGGGGGCAAAAATGTTCAACTGTATAATTTTTCTCGTAAGTGGTTTCGGTTTAATTATTTCCGAACTAAATATTATTAAATAAATGTATGTAGGTGAATTTTGAAACGTGATGGGCATTCATTGACAAGGCGCGCGAAATATTTTGAATATTTATTGTTCAATTTTACCATCATCGCAAAGTGTTAATTTGACGTTTTTTATTACTAACGGTCGGTTACCTTTTTGACTTTTATTCGTGTGAATTTAAAATTTTAGTTATTAATTATTTATTTACGCTATGAAAGCTTTTTGAATGTTTAGAAAAACATGACACGTTTTTTTGCCAAAATTATTGTCAATTACACGGTAGTTTGTTGCGCTTCCATTCTTATTTTGTTTAATTTACAACTGGAAATGCCTAAAGATATAATGGCGGTAAATTTATGTTATTACAATTTCTAAAAAATTTGACGCCATGTGCATGCCAAGAGGGCGAATTAAACAAAGAAAATTTGATAAAAGAGAACAACTATCGATTCGATAAATTATAGACTAACGAAATCGATTCCGGACATTTGTAAAATTTGCATCTACAATACTTTTGGTGCGTATGTTACTGCTTTAAATTTATTATTCAGCATAATTTTGCTAATTATTTACAAAAAGTATTTTTAAGATTATCTACGCCTAATTAGAATACTTTCATAAACTATTAGTGGCCTAATAAAATTTTTAACGAGTTTCTGTAATTATAAATATTCGTTAAGTAGTCGTAAGCACCAATTAGTGTCATAATTGTTATACTTGAAGAGCAGGGTTATAAAATGGAAGATTTAGGGTAACTGAAACAATAGTCATGTGACGACGTTTTATGCCCTCTTTTTATTGTTGTAAAATTTTAGCTTTTATTGCGGACGTTAATTAGCCTGAGTATTCGTTACTTTGTTATACCGAATTCCCTTTCGACTCTTTGTAGTGGTGAACAATAATAATTTACACTAATCAGCTGCTCTGTTTTTTTACAATTAAAATTTAAAAACTTCGCGAATACGGCTCTGTCGTTAATGCATAAAAGAGTAGCGCTGCTATGCTGACTCTAGCTCAGTTTGCTTGTAAGAAATAAGGGAAAACTGGGGCAGGATCGACATAGTTCAACTACTTAAAATATGTCTTTAGTGCAACATCCTTGCAGCTGAGCTTTTCAATTAAGAACCTGCAATAAATTATTGATGTCAAAATATTGTGTTAGGTTTTGCAAAAATCAGCCGTAATAAAACAAATTTAAAATATGTCACGTATGTAAATTTTATTTCAATTAAGCTGTACGTATACATTTTACAACATAATAACATCTTCCTAATACAAGCAATAAATCAAATTATATTTATTGATATAGTAATGCGTTTTGCATTTAAATATATACGTAGCTTTAATAACTCAATAGAATTAAACATTATTTTGTAAACAAGTTACATTTAAAAAAATTTACATAATAAATTAACCATTATTAAGTAAGTACAGGTAATATAAATTGCAAACGCAATTTACGCATAAGATTAAATACCAAAGTTTTAGCTTGTTTCGTTAAGATGCGAAAGGCCGATAAAATTTAATTAAAAATCAAGAAGTTCCATTTATTGCTTTCGGGTTGATTAAATTAAACTCTCGAGTGGTTACCTCACTTAAGAGTATTTGAAAATTCGTTTTTCTCACATTTAGATCACAAATTTTCGCAAAACTGACCACCCCGATGCTAGACAAAATCGTGAAACCCATATTGGATGCTTCGAACGCTCATTAGTCACGACCGATGCACAAAGTATGAATATTAAATATTTTTAAATAAAAAAAGTTATGGGAAAACGCATCATGGACCGAAAAATTGTTTACTCTCAAAAGGAAACGAAATGGAATAAAAAGAAATGTGTGTTTTGCAAAGTAAGAACGAAAATAAAAACGTCACGTTATCTTAATTCATGTAATTTAAAATTTTTGACAAGAAAATAAAACGTAAATATTAACTTGAGTTAAAATTTATAATTTCCCTCTTTGTTTCTTCTTATTTCGTGCTCGAAAGGAACCAATACATAATTTGTCTGCATTTTGCTTTACGCCATAAACATACATATTTGCCAGGTTAAACTGAAATGAGTTTGTTTCCTTCTATCGTCATTGTGGGTGGTAGTTTGTAGTTTCTTTTTTAAATATACAAAAAATTTTGGTGTAATAAAGAATAGTCTGACATAAAGAGGTAATTAGCAGTCTGAGTTTCTGTCAAGTAGCTTTAGTTTTTTAAGCTTCCTTTGTACGAACACAAAAAGAAAAAATAGTAACGTAGCCGCCTAAAAATTCTTATGTGAATGCAATGTAAATTATGAATTAAATATTTAACGTTATTTTATTTGGAGACGTCGAAACAATTTTTGCGGAAAATTTGTAACAGATGCCCTACGATAAATTCAGAAATTTTCTATAGCTAACGGTTTGTAATTTGTATTACATAATTAAGTGAATCGGTTTAAAGTTTGTGCGAAATGAAAATTACTTTTCAAATGATTGTTAATTAATTTACTGGTTTATTATTGTTAATAAACCAAAACTAATTTAGGTACTTTAGTTGCATACCGTTGATTATAATGCTATTGTAATTGCCTTTCTTATAAGCTATAAAGAATGTGGAAGCGGCTTACGTATCAAAAAATCATCTAAATTAAGCAGAACTCTTTCAAACATTTTTCTTTCTTTTTTAGAAAAAAACATACATTTACGTATTTCAATAGAGATTTACTAATATGTATAACTAAAGATTTTGTAAGTCAATTATAACTGTAATTTAATATGCTGTTGTTGTGGGCGTCAGGTGAAATTAATAAAACAGTTCAGCAGAGAAAAAATCTTATAAAAAATAATATAGGCGTATTCGAAGAATTTTGCTTTTCCTGCACTGAAATGACTTACTATTTTTGAAAATAAAACTTTATCTGTAACAAAATCGTAAATGACGTAGTTTAGACGTATTTTAGTTCAATAGATGATTCTATTGGTGTGTTCATCAAAGGATTTCTAGAATTCACCATATTAAATCAAGATTAAACCTTACTTTAATTGAATTATGCAATTCGATTACTTAGGTTGTGCGGCCTGAAGGCCGCACTGACCATTCAGTCTCCCGTAACCTCTCAATTTTTTGTGGGTTGCAGTGATAGCGATTTGCTCCGGTTGCAAGGATTTTTAAATTGGGAAGAAAAATGTATTCATTAAAAAATGTTTAGTTGTTCATGTATATGACAATATACCGATGACCGGACATTCCGGTCGAGAACGGGCTAGTACATGTGTGTTTTCAGAATTTATTCATTGAAACATTACAATGTTAGATTAAGTAAAATATTAATACTTCACAACATATAAAACACGAAATTGCTATTACATGGCCGAAAACAGGCAAATTTACATTTTTACAAGTTAATAATTTAAAAATATTGTTGCACAGTGGCGTTGCGTGGATTTCTGGTACCTGGGGCAAACCCTAAATTTGCCGCCCCCCTATTTTAGCTATTAAGCAAAAAAAGTATTCTTATATTAATTTATAAAATAAAAAAATTATAATTTTATTTTGCGTGTTTAATCTTGCCGCCTTCCTCAGAAGTGCCGCCCGGGGCATTGCCCCCCTTGCCCCCCCCCCCGCTACGTTACTGTTATTGCAGGAAAGTCTAATAGACATGATATGACGACAAATGAGAGGAGTGATTATTATAACCTACTTTCGGCAGCAATTGCCATTTAATAAGTGAATAACGTGGAAAACAATTGATGTGCAACTCGATTGGTGTGGAACTCGATTGGTGTCGGACTCAAATGATTGCCATTGCCAATCACTTAATACAACAATAATCTTTATAAATTTTTTTGTTAGTGAAACGATCAATGATCGTAAAAAGATGATCGAAGGATGATGATATTTTTATTTAGTATATTCGATCCGATCCCTCTTCCTTCGATTCGCTCGAAATACGCAATGAAAATTAAACAATCAGATATGCGTCAGATAAATTACATTGTATAGAATATTCGTGATTTATCTTACCGTTGGTGGCGCTCATGACGCTACCAAATATCAAAAACATGGCGGCTCTATTACGTACAATGTTGATGTTGTTTTGAGTTTAATTCTGAATTATTTTATTGTAAAGCCGCGGTGAAATGATAATTCACAAAATAAAATAGCAAAAGAAGGCAAATGTTTGGTTTTAAACAAAACTTTCAATACCAACTATCAACTACCAACAAATGTAAATTGTGAATAATCAAAGAAATCCAAAATTTGTATTATTCGGGGGTATTTTGAAGCGGATGAGTGAGGCTAGAAGCTAAAATATGTAGAAAATAAGTGAAAAAATTTAGCAAAAATACGGAAAACTCAATCATTTTCAATGATTTTTTTTTACAATTTTAAGGGACAAATTCTCTCCCAAATCAACTTTCTTGCTACAAATATTAACTGAACAAATGTAGTGAAAAGTTTAGAGAAAAGTGGTTAATATAGATGGTGGAAGGGACATGCCTTGAAACAGTGGGTGATGAGGGAAAATCGAGGTCAAATTCGGATTCGGGAGGTTATTTTACATAAGAATCAGCAGGAATGGTATCAGGGGTCGAAAACATTTTTTTTATTTGCAGACCATTGTTATCATTAGGGGACGTCCATAAATTATGTCAAACGTTTAGAAGAGGGGAGGGGGTCGAGCCGAATCTAACGGGGTGAGGGGAACTATCACTTATAATTTTTATTTATACGCAAGAAACTGTAAAATTGCGAGAGAACTGGGTTAAATTATGTAAAATAAACAATTTCACATGAGATTAGAGGGGAACAGAGGGGGCGAAAAATCACAAATCGTGATTTTGTTGTTTAGCGTTTTGTGAGTTACTGATTTGGTATGGAGCTCGCAGTTCAGATATTTCTTTTAAATTAAATTAAAAGCGCACAATGAACGCCTTGTGAACTTTGGCGCTGGGGTGCAGCGGCTCCATTGCACCCATGGTTTATCCGGCCCTGCACCTATCGCAAAGAAATAAACAGATAGTCTTCCGCAGTCATGAGTAGCAGAAGCAAGGGGAACCCGAGAGAGCGAGTTAGCATTTGATCTCTCTTCAGTCCTAGCCTATATTATATTTATTGGAGTCCTCATGCAGCCTCGCGTTGGAAACAAACCATGAGGCCATTTGCGAAAAGGAATACTTCAGAATCATATTAATGTAAGTAACTTGGGTTAAGATGGGTTTAAATTGTGCTAGGTTAGCAGTGCCGGATTAAACATTTGTGGGCCCCTAGGCAGTTCAATTTTCGGGGCCCTCTAGAAAATTATTACTTGCATAATATGTCTTTAATTTTACTAATCAATAATTAAAATAAACAGTTTTAATACCAAGTACCTAACTAATTTAAAAAAATATAACAATGCTTATTGAATTAATTCACTAAAACTTATTAATTTACACAAAAAATTAATTAATAGTTTTATATTTTCTAGACGCTGAATCAGTATAAAGAGATAAAAACAAAGAAATTAATGAAAAGAAGAAACGAAAAAAAATGAAAAAAAATTTTCAGGCACTGTTTTTGTAGCTTGGCTCTTCATAACATAAAATGAAGGTGTAAATCCGGGGGGTCTGGGGGGCGTGGAACGCCCTCCAGTGCATCCTTTGTTCAACATCCCGATGGAAAATATCTCCAAGCGTTGATAACTTAATAACCCCTGTAAAAGAGCAAATAGTGCACTGGAGGGCATTCCATGCCCCCCAGACCCACCGAATAATTTCTACGTTTTGCGTTTTCTAAATTTCTTTTGCAATAACGTACACTCGGGCACTCGGCCATATCTTCCGATATAAAGCAGAATAATATACTCAGAGTACTAATAGTATGCGTTTTTCTGGGTTGGTCCTTAATAATACAAAATGAAGGTGTAAATCCAGGGGGGTCTGGTTCCACGCCCACCAGTGCATCTTTTGTTAATTATCTCGATGGTAAGTATCTCGAAACTTTGATAACTGAATAACCCGTGAAGAAAGAGCATAATAGTGCAGTGGAGGAAGGTTAGGGAATCACTGTCATTTGGCCGAAATTTATTTGGCCGAATTCTATTGGCCGACTGTTTTTGGCCGATAAATCACTTGGCCGACATATCAATTGGCCGACAGATAATTTGGCCGAACAGTTTTTGGCCGACAGATTGTTTGGCCGAACAGTTTTTGGCCGACGTTTATTTGGCCGATCAGTTTTTGGCCGACAGTCACTTTGCCGATAAATTTTATTTTTTTGGTAAATAAATAAATCTTGATACAGCAGTGGCCCCACATCTTCCTTCCACCAACTTGTTGAAACAGACCATTCGCAGAACTCGTAATAGGAATGGTCCTGCTGTTCCAACATCTCCTACCAGCCTGACTGATTTAGTGATTGAAGGAGATTACGGAAAAACTGGCAAAGGAGAGCCTTTCTTACTTTATGATAGCGGACCCAGTGAAAATCGGATTCTTATATTTAGTACCGCAGAAAATTTACAATTATTGGCTGATTGCGATCATTGGTTTGCCGATGGGACATTCAAGTCGGCCCCATCACTGTTCTTCCAACTGTACACGATCCATTCTATCAAGTATAAGGTGGTAATTCCGTCTGTGTTTGTCCTTCTTCCGAATAAGAAGGAGGACACTTATATTAGAGTTCTAGAAGCTATGCTAAACTTGAAACCCGAGTTAAAACCTGTAAGTATTATGACTGATTTTGAAATTGCTCAGAAAAAAGCGTTTCAACGTGTTTTTCCTGGCATCGCTCACCACGGATGCTTTTTTCATTTTAATCAATGTATTTGGCGTGTAATACAGGCTAACAATCCTATTCGAGTTCGGTACGAAAATCTGGCTGATCCATCGTTTCCCTTAAATATTAGAAAGTTGGCGGCTCTAGCCTTTGCTCCTCAAGAGAATGTGGAGCTTATGTTCGAGAATTTGCTGCAAACCGAATTTTTTCTGCAAAATGAAGAAATTTTAAAACCACTTCTCGATTACTTTGAGAACACTTGGATTGGCGCAATTCGAAGTAGGAGCAATCCAGTGCGAAAACCCGTGAATTTCGGGATTTCGGTTTGGAACTGTCACGATGCCTGCCTTGGAGACCTTCCTAAAACAAATAATTCCATTGAAGGGTGGAATAATAAATTCAGTAGTCTTCTCGGAGCCAATCACCCTACAATTTGGAAATTTATTGATGGACTCAAACGTGAGCAAGGTAATGTTGAATTCAGCCTTGCTCAGTATAATGCAGGCCACGTGCCCAATCCTCCCAAGAAAAAATACGTCAAATTGGCGGACAGGCTCAAACGACTTGTTGATATAATTTTAATTTACTTTTGATTTCTTCTTTTTCTTCTAATACTTATAATTTCTTCTAATTCTTTCTACTTACTGATTCTTAATTACATAATTGTTTATATAGAAAATAACAAAAGGTAATCGGATAGGATTAACGCGGATAATTTTAATACCGCGTCGTTCAGAAACGGTATTAGTTTTTTTATTAGATTCGTCTTTGGGTGACGTTGCTTTCTATTGGTCTGCTCATAGTCAGGACCATATTCCTCGACTATACGTGCTAACACGGCCATCCTGCAATTGCCACCAAATAACTGTCGACCAAGTGACTGTCGGCCAAATACTGTTCGGCTAAATGACTGTCGGCCAAAAACTGTTCGGCCAAATAATCTGTCGGCCAAAAACTGTTCGGCCAAATAATCTGTCGGCCAAAAACTGTTCGGCCAAATGATTTATCGGCCAAAAACTGTCGGCCAAATGATTGTCGGCCAAAAAAATTCGGCCAAATGACTGGATACCGAATGTTTTGGCTGGAGAGTAGCATTTGATAAATCTCACAATTGAAAATCCACATTTTGCTTATTTAAAAATTCCAGAATTCAAAGGAATCGAAACCTTTCATGTCCCTTCTGGATCGAGTTAGTCAGTCAAATCCGATTTTCGCTTTTTTGCAAAAATTCAACAAGTCCTTTGAGCAGACATTTGGAAAGAAAGTATAAGTAGGAAAACTTTTGGAAATTTTTTAGCAGTCTGATTTGGTGTGTAATTTTCAAATATTTTAAATATATTTTTGCATTCTATCGTTCTAATTAAAAAGGAGCGTTGTTATTCAGATTGCACAAATGGAAACAGTTTTAATGTTGAATATCCATTACCTTTTGCATTTTTAATTTAAAAGCTGGCTATTTAATATGACAATATGGAAATGGCTTTTTAAATTATAGAGAGTAACTTTTATTCAAATTCTGTATTAATTTCTCTTGAAAGGCGAACCGCCTGTGTGGGTATTTGGAAAATAATCAAGTTTCGTTTCATATATTATGTTGTAAAATGCGATGCGCTAACCACGGCTCAACAAAAGTACCCAGATATAGTATTATTTGCATCCTTTCGGGTTTAATAAAATTGGCCAAGTGGAATTTTTATCAATATGAGATTGTTGTTCGAACTCCTTAAAATATAATTTGGAGGGAAAGTATAGGAAAAAATCTAAAACAAGTTTTTTTTATTAGAAAAGTTATCTAATTCGGCGCAAGCTGTTGTAGCCGACGTGTGCTCGCAAAATCTATTTAAAACAAGCCAAAGTTTATTCGTAATCGCATTCTAAAGTGTGCCTTTTATTCAACAAACTTGGGCCAAATTTACGTATCATAAATTTTATAATGCGCTCGCTTTTAATAGAAATTTATTATATACAAGTAACAAACGATACACAAATTAAAACTTTTTAGTTAAATATTTATTACATTACTTTAACGCAAAATTGCCAATAAAATACAACAATCAACTAAATTAACTCAAAACTTCAATTAAACTTGAAGAGACAACAGCAATATTAACACAATTACAAGAACCATCAAAAGTTTTAGCGAAATCGAGTTTTTTAATTGTCGGCTTCTTTTATCTTTGCTTAAATTTCAGTTATTTTGGCTACTAAATCCTATCATTAGACCACAAGAAAAACAGAAGGTCATTTTAGGTAAATTGTCCTTCTATACCTCTTGTAATTACATAGGACGTTATGCTACACTAATTCTTGGATTCTAAACCAGAAGGACCACACCGTCTCCATTTTTTTCCTTCCAATTGCATCAGTTTTTCTTGTCCTTTTTTTTAATTTTATTTTATTATTTTATCTTATTTTTGAAAATTCAATGTACTTATATCAAGCAATAGCTGTTCAATTACTCGTATTATCGACATAATGGAGTCACTTTCAAAACCTATAAATTGAATTTTTTAAATAAATTAATTAAAATTATTTAGCACAAAGGTGACTTAATTGTGTGGTGATATTTAGCAAATCTAATTTCAGATAAATAGGTCAAAGCAATAAAAAATGTAAAATATCAATAATTAGTTTGTAAGCTTATAATGTCATTTGAATGGGGAAGCTGGAAAAGAAAGCAGCAAATACGAATTCAATTTGAAATGTAAATAGATTTCTCGATTATCAGGAACGATTATCTTAGATGCAATTTGAGAACTTTACATTGCAATTTTTTTATTTTCAATTAATTTTAAAAAATTCCTAATCCGAATAGAAATGTTGCTTTGATAAGTACTGATTCCATCAGTTAATCTTATAAAGATTGCAATGCGCACTATTCGAGGATGGGGGTCAGTTAATCCAAAAGTTAATGAACAATTTTGAAAAAAAGCAAAAAGTGACTTTTCATTTTGTTCAATACTACAATTATTAACTAACTAGCTGGAAAGACGGTGGAACCCCTTTTATAGGGGGGGATTCCCCGTTTATCCATATTTTTAAAGTAACGCAAAAAGCTGCTGTTAAACTAATGTTTTTATAATTATATAAAAATAAATAAGTTCCTCAAATTCTAATTTTCGTTAGGCGAACGTTTTAATTTCCCTCACTTTTGCTCAAAAACAAAAAATTTCACAGCATTTTCTGACGAAATTTGTATAATTATTTTGTCTTCTGTAGGTATTCTAGAAGAGTGGGAATTTTATTATATGTATTGGACCTCCCCGGTTTACACTTTTGACTATAATTTTGATAGTTAACATTCAAAGTAACGCAAAAGTTGCTTCTAAACTCTGTGAGCAGCAAGGCACTTAAATAAATGTTTTTCCAAGTTTCAATATTCTCTAGCCAAGGTTTATATTTTCCACACTTTTTCTTAAAAATTCCCTACACAGAGAAAAATTTTTGGTGTTTTGAAGTAATTTTTACTATAATTGAAGTTGAAATTAGCCTTACACCGATTTTGAAGTAAATTTTACTAAATTTGAAGTAAATTTTACTAAACTGGATATAAAATTTATTCTAATTGATGTAATATTTACTTCAAAATTATTGCGAGGGTTTTTTTCTCTGTGTATCTTCTCCAAGTATTCTAAAAGAGTGGAAATCCTGCGATATGTACTTGAGGGTGTTCCACACCCCCCAGAGCCCCCGGTTTACAATTTTGACGTTATATTTTTATAATTAACTTTCAAAGTAACACAGAAAGTTGCTGCTAAACTCTGTTTTGAAGTAATTTTTACTATAATTGAAGTTCAAATCAGCCTCACACCAGTTTGAAGTAAATTTTACTAAATTTGATATAAAATTTACTCTAATTGATGTAATATTTACTTCAAAATTATTGCGAGGATTGTTTTTTCTCTGCTTTAATTTTTTCTAACCGAAGGTTAAATTACCCTTACTTTTGGATTAATATTGGACAAATATTTTTAGTCCTAACCTCCTTACTTTAATATATGTATTTTTCGGTTGGTAAAAAAAATCGACCAATCAGAGTGTTTCTTTTTTCACTAAAAAATGACACGCTGGAGCAGCGTGCAGGGATTTTATAGATTAGGATTAATTAGACTTTTGGACACAATTGTGTGGCGCCCTTTTTGGTATACAATAATTATAGAGGTCGTATCGGGTGTTCACAGCGCCATATATAATATATAATATATATATATATATATAATACATAATATTCAGAAAATATTATAAATTTTGAATAAAAAAAATATCTGAACGGCGGGATCCATATCAAATCAATAATTCACAAAACGAGAAGAAGCGAGAAGTCACGAATTGTGATTTAATTCATATTTTCTTTGATTTAATTGGTAAAAATTTTAGCGATTTTTTGACCCCCCTCACCCCCTGGTGAGATGTCGTAAGATTTGGTTTGACCCTCTCTCCCCTTTCTAATCTCACGTGAATTTGTTTATTTTACTTAATTTAACCCAGTTAAATTACGTGATATTTGCCGAAACCCCTCTCTCCCACGTGAGATTCGGCTCAACCCCATCCTCCCCTAAACGCCTCGCGCAATTAGACGTCCTCTAATGATAACACTGGTCTGCAAATAATTTTTTTTACTATTACCGCTGATTCTTATGTAAATTACCCTCCTGCTTCGGAATATGACCTCAGCTTTTCCCCATCGCCCACCGTTTTCGAAGGATGCCCTCCCGCACATCTATTTTATTATTTTTTTAAACAATTATTTTAGCCTTTACATTTCTTCTGGTAAGCTAGAGAGCTGAAAAGTTAATATTTGTAGTAAGAAAGTTGATGTGGGTGAAGATTTGTTCCCTGAATTTGTAAAAAAATCATTACAAATTATCGAAATTTTAGCAAATAGGTAAGTATAAGCTATACATAGCATATAGTTGGTATAAAAAGTTTAGTTTACAACCATGCAAACGTTTGCCTTCTTTCGGTATTTTATTTTGTGAATTATCACCAACGGCAAACTAAATCGCGAATATTCTATACAATATATGTAGTCAGTGGTGAATCCAGACATTTTTCTGGGGGGGGGGCACAAAGGGTCGAGACGGGCAAAAAGTGTTCTCAGATTTAGGATTGTCTCCTTGTTTCGTTGTTAATTTTAAGCGTCTGGGGAAGGGGACACGTGTCCCCCCCCCTAAATCCGCCTATGTATGTAGTATTAAAGGTCAGTTGCAGCTGGTGGCTTTTTCAGTTGAGGAGGCTAATCATAAAGTATATTGTAAACAGGGGCGGTTTAGGTCTCACTTGGCCCTTGGGCTAGACATTTTGAGGACCCACCTTCTGTAATTTGACAATTTACTATTTTTCGGCAACCATTTTTTTAGCTAAATTTAGATTTAGTAATTTAGTAAAATCACAATAAAATCTATAACCTGACCAGCCTTACGGTTAATCCGGCCTTGAGTGTAAAAGTATAGTCCATCCCAATGGCGGCTTTCCACATGTGGTAGATGTACTAAATGCACAATTGATTATCCAAAGGACATAGTTATAATTTTACTAATGCCAACGTTACAGGTAATAATCAGCCTGTAGCCACTGAAAATAAATTTGCAATTTTTTACATCTGATTCTGAGGGTGTAAATTACCAAAGCTAAGGCAAATTTAGGAAGAAGGCGGATTTCCTTCTGGATGGCCTCAAGATTTTCTTTAGAAAATGTTGAAAAACTTGAAAAAGGTTTATTCTTAAGATTTCTTACTTTCCCAAGACTACTTAAAATTTTCTAAGGTTTCCTGGAATTTTTACATTTATTCGGATTTCCTAAGATTTCGAAAGTTCAATTTATTTCGAAAAAACCTAATTCTTTAGATAGGTAATGAAAATTCAGTGTACAAGTGAAATTCATTCAAGTGAAAGGTTCCTACTATTAATAATGTTGATCACAGGTCATAAACATAAATGATTCGTTTTTTAAACCGGGGGGTCTGGAGGGTATGGAATACCCCCCAGTGCTTCTCAATCTCTTGATGCATACTCATCTACGGTTTAATCTGCGTAATCGGAGTCATCTCGAAATTATCGGTAATACAATAAATGACTCGCTTAGTGCTAGCATCTTGAATAAAGATTGTATAGGAGTATCTATCTTTTGATAGTTTTCCCAATCAAAAATTTACGATTTTACTTTTTTGAAAAAGCGCATCCGGCGCTGAAATGGCTTGATCCGGCAATGGGTGTTCAGCCCTAATACAACTTTTCGATCTAAATTTTCTTTTCAAGTGAAGATTTCAATCAATATCTAGTGCGCAATTGCGTTGCCTAACTTCAGTGATCTGCAATTTCAATAATAACTATAATTATAACAATTACCCTGTCAATGAAATAAGTCGAGCACTTATCCAAGTTTAAATCCACATTATGTATCATACACTAATGACTTTGAAAGTATTCAAGTACTTATTGAGATTTCTAAACAGAAAAATAATATCATATCAAAATTTTTAAATTTTTTGAAATCAAAATAACTAGGGAGCCATAGGCGGTGTTCTAAGTTTCGTAAAATGGGGTCAAGTGCAGCGGGATAGGTATATATCTCGATGATGAGTGAAATTATATGCGAAATGGTAATTTTAATTCACCTAAAATGTAAATTATGTCCACTTAGAGTAGAAATTTTTTAATTCGTAATTTTTACTCCGACAATACAAAGAGTCAAATTAAACAAATTGCCTTTTCATGGTTTGATGGTACAATTTCGGAAGAATTTTGAATAATTAAAATACATTTTATATTTTTAATAATTCTAATGCGTAATCATACAATTACGAGCGGTGCTTAAGGCAATTTTAAAAATTTAATAACGAGTTTTAAAGAATATAAAAATAATTTCTGGAAAAAATGCTAATATCAAGAGCACGATTTTAGTACATTTTAATATAAAGTACCTAACCTAAAAAGCTTCAAAAATTGTTTAATTACGGTCGTCTAGACACAATAAAATATTTTTTCGGTATTACAGAAGGTACATTTTTTACTCGTACCTGGTAATTTTAATATTTAATATTATGCATAATATATTATTTAAATTCGCGGTATTTTTAAATATTTTTGCGTAATTTAGTTTTAATATCTTCGAAGGTGCCCCCTCCACGGAAAATACAATAATTTGTTATTTTTACCGACAACTTCGTTAGGAATTAATTGCTAATAATAAAAACATATTTATATGGTAATCCATAAATTGATAAGCACCCCATGAACGTCATCAAACTATTACAAATAGTAAAACGACTTTAATGATGCCTTTGGGTCATAATAGAAATGGTGCATCAGGTAGATTTCCATTTTATTCGATCGCTCTAGCGTAAAATATCAAAGCGAACGTAGTCCAGTTTCATTTTTTACCCGGCTCTTCCTTTAGGAACATTTTTTTGTACGCCACTGTTTCCAATTATAAAATTTTGATCATCTGTCAAGTAATTATCATAATTGGTACAAATGCTTACCCTTTCCCCTATAATTTACCGTTTTGTTTTTCCTTTGCCGACAGTAATGCACGGCAATTTTAATTAAATTGCCGGTTTTAAGATTTATTTAGGAAAATGGATTTTGAACACGAAAATGATTTAGTGGCGAAGCGGTTTCGACAGATCAGTTTAATTAAAAAAAAGTACCTATTGAGGATGCGCGTATGTTTCGAAACGTCTCGTAATAATTGTAAAGGAACTGGGTTATTAGCATTTTACGGCCGCGTAGCGCCACACTTGGAGGAAATGTCTAGGAACGCCCAAAACTCGGCGGCTCCTCTTCAAAAACATTAAATTGCCCCTTGTAAAACCACGAGGATTTGTATCGTATAATTGTTTCAACGTTTCTTTTTGTGAAGTTTGCCGAAAATTGGATGGAAAGACAGCAGACGACACTTTTTTGAAAAATTTCCGGTTCTGCAAGCCTATTGATCGGGGTGTATTTCGAGCATACGAGTACATAGACAATATTGCCCCAGGAGAGCCCTTGTCGATGATTGCGGCATGTTTCTACCAATGGAGGGGCAGAAAGAAAATTATTGTATCCAAACAAACCATCTCCGGGTATTTACCTTTGATGTAACTTCGACATTGTTGTAAATTTATTTGGATGAAAATACATCCGGTTTGTTTGTGGTGAGAAAGTTTAGTCTGGCGTTTTCTATAATTTTTCTTGGGTTTATTTTTTATTTACATTAATTTATTCTCGTAACGTATTTTTGGTAAACGACGACGTCAAAATATAAGCCAAATAATTTACTTTGGTATTCTTAACGTTATTTATTTGATGGATTCTTGTAATCAAAAAGTGTTTGTGTTTTATAAATTGAAAAATTTCTATTAACTTTTTAAAACAGCTGAGGTACACAAAATATGGTCCTATGAATTACTCATGTCCTGCAAAAATGTTCAAAATTTAGAGAATGTTTAAGAGAATTACAGCAGGTGAAATATAATTTTATTTTCGTTTTATTTCAATGTCATGTACGAATGATTTATTGTATGGGCCTCGTGCTACTCGTGTATACAAAATTTATTATTTTTTTCCTTCATTTTCTTTTTGCGCTAGGTCGAAAGTAGCTTTTTTACATGACACGGGAGAATAAAGAACCAAGATCTCTATTTTAGTAATAAAGAAGTCGTAAGCAGAGAAATACAAATAACTCGCGATGCAGGATCCACAGTCGATAAATTCAATATTTATTTTAAAAAATTAAAATTTTCTTGCTAGGAAAATGTAATACGTGCGCCAACTTATTTTATCGTTGGCACATTTCAAATTTAGACGCTTGTTCTTGTTCGACGTAAGTAAAGGGAGAGCAAAGGAATATTGGAATATAGGTCTGTGGGGAATATATTTTCCTGTATCCTATATACATGCAAATGCAATTCAACCTGCGAGACCGAAAATGTGTAAGGCTTACCTACTCTTCAATCGGCATCATCTAATATTAATAACGACGGTACGGGAATGGCTATATTCGTTTTCAATGTCTGCAGTGGTTTTAGACTAAATGATGTTCCTTTCAAAATTTTTGATATTTCCTTCCCAGTGCATTCATTTTACAATTCAATTCTCTGCTTTTACTTAGCGGAAAGGTTCATTTTACTTTTACATTCTCCTTGATATCCTACGAGAATGTTTATTAATTCACCACCGTACTTAAAATTTTACAAGTTTCCTCTGATAGTATCCAGTCAAACTTAACCTAACCTAACGTTGCATTACTGTAAAGGACCCCGCACCATTCTTATGGGAAAATGTCTTTCGGTAGATTTGGATGATTTTTGGATATGTTGTACTTGTCATCATTCTGAACAAATATCTCAATGGGCACAATTTGATGTTATGGGCAGTTTCCGAGTTATAAGTATTTATTTATTAAAAATTAAAATTAAAATTATTTATTTATTAAAAGGTCTAGATTTAACATGAAAAATTTACAATTATTTAATTTATTTTTTATATTATTTACATTGTCGACGAATTAATAGGTAAGTGTTGGTAGAAATTGCAAGTAAACGTCAGATATACAAAATTCTAGCACGCTGCTGCTGCTCCTGCTACAGCGTGTCATTTTTTCGTGAAAAAAACGCTATGATTTCCCTCACTTTTGCTTGAAAATTCAAATTTTCCGATTTTTCCTGGCGAAATCTAAAAATTATAAGTTCCCAATCTTCGCCAAGTATTCTAAAAAGTGGAAATCCAGCAATATGTACTGGAGGGTGCTCCACACCCCCCAGACCCCCCGGTTTACAATTTTGACTTTATATTTTAATATCATTTTTATAATTATAATTGTTATAACTTGGAAAACATATTTATTTAATTACATTACTCCTCATGGAGTTTAGCAGCAACTTTCTGTGTTACTTTGAAAGTTAATTATAGAAATATAAAGTTAAAATTGTAAACCGGGGGGCCTGGGGGGTGTGGAAAACCCTCCAGTACATATAGTAGGATTTCCATGCTTTTAGAATACTTGAAGAAAATAGAGAATTTATAATTTTACAAATTTTTCCAAAAGTGGAAATCCTTCGATATGTACTGGAGGGTGTTCCACACCCCCCAGACCCCCCGGTTTACAAGTTTACCGATCGAAAAATATATTAAACCAAGATTAAAACTATCCGGGAAATTTGAATTTTTAAACAAAAATAAAAGGAAATTTAACGTTCGGCTAGAAAGAAGTCATTTTTTATTTTGTCATTTTTTGGTGAAAAAAAACCTATGATTTCCCTTACTTTTGCTTGAAAATTCAAATTTACCGATTTTTCCTGACGAAATTTGAAATAATTCAAAGTTAAATCAGTATAATCAAGAACACAACAATGATAGCCATGCTTCGACCTTATTAGGTCTCGTCAGTATCATATAGTTGCATTCTTGAAAATATTGATTTGATTTTTTACCTTACATAGCATTGATTTTTCTGGCAATGCTATATGTTGCGCGAAAAATGCTATATAAGGTAAAAAATCAAATCAATATTTTCAAGAATGCAACTATAGAATACTAATGAGACCTAATAAGGTCGAAACATGCCTATCATTGTTGTGTTCTTGATTAAATTGATTTAACTTTGAATTATTACAATTCTCAGCAGCTAGAATTAGCTACGGCCATAATAACCTTAAGGTTATGAGTGAGGTTCAATCCTCAACACTCCCCTGTACTGTCCTTATGACATGTCAGTTCGACCCCTTCGGAAAGTGCTCCGTAGAACACCCTGTGTTTATAATTTGAAATTTGAAAAATTAAAAGATCCTTACCTTCGCCAAGTATTCTGAAAAAGTGGAAATCCTGCAAAATGTACCAGCCCCATAGCCAGGATTTTATTTCGGGGGCGGAGGGGCACTCGTAAAAATAAAAAAAAATTTTGGGGTTCCCCTTCCGAAATTTTGTTTTCCATTTTCAAATATATTTATTTACCAATTTTATTTTCGAAATAAAATTTTCTTTCAAAATTTTTTTTTCTTTTGAACATTTCGGGGGGGGGGCACATGCCCCCAGGTGTCCCCCCTTGGTTACGGGCCTGATATGTACTGGAGGGTGTTTCACACCCCCCAGACCCCCGGTTTACAATTTTACCAACCGAAAAATATATATCGCACAAAGTAACCGAGAAATTTGAATTTTTAAGTAAAAATGAGGAAAATTTTACCTTCAGCTAGAAAAAATTAAAACTTGGAAAACATATTTATTTAATATTACATTACACCTCATGGAGTTTAGCAGCAACTTTCAGTGTTACTTTGAAAGTAAATTATAAAAATGTAAACCGGGGGGTCTGGGGGGTGTGGAACACCCTCCAGTACATATCGCAGGATTTCCATCCTTTTAGAATACTTGGAGAAGATAGGGAATTTATAATTTTCCAAATTTTTCCAAAAGTGGAAATCCTTCGATATGTACTGGAGGGTGTTCCACACCCCCCAGACCCCCCGGTTTACAAGTTTACCGACCCAAAAATATATTAAACTAAGATTGAAACTATCCGGAAAATTTGAATGTTTAAGCAAAAATGACAAAAACTCATGGAGTTCAGCAGCAACTTCTGAGTTACTTTGAAAGTTAATTATAAAAATAATATAAAAATATAAAGTCAAAATTATAAACCGGGGGGTCTGAGGGTAAATAAAATTCCCACCCTTCTAAAATACCTACAAACCAGAAGAATTATACAAATTTCGTCTGAAAAAGCTGGAAAAATTTTTGTTTTTGAGCAAAAGAGCAAAAATTTGAATTTGAGAAACTTATTTATTTTTATATTATGAAAAAAACTTTAATTGCCTATTAAACTTTTTGCGTTAATTCGAAAATATAGAAAAACGGGGATACCGTTTTGTATTGTTGTGCTATGTTTTATTTTATTGACACACACATATACATCCGCATCCATATTCGACTGGCGATCACCCTTTCTGGCCACTTGGCTTTAATTTAATTAATGGAGTGGCTTCCCGTTGTCGGAAAAAACGGGGGTATTTTTTCATAATAACTCGGTTCTCCGTTGAGATACGAAAATTTTTATGTAATACTTTTTTGTTGCTTGTTTCACGATCTACAATTAAGGTCCTTTACATTTTTCACCTATCGTCCATCGTTATTGAGATATCGATCAAAATAACCATAAATTTGGGGAGTAAAATTTGTTTTTTGCTATTTTATTTTTTTTCGTGAAAGAAATCGAAAAAATGTCTAGCATCAAACTACAAATTCGTTTTTTTATTTTTTATTTTCGACAAAAATTACGACGTCAAATCTACAGACATTTTCCCGTAAGAATGGTGCGGGGTCCTTTTCATTTTTATAGTTCACTTCCGTTCGGTTTGACATGAAAAATAATCCGTGTTAGCACTTACTACTTTTTTAATTTTAATTTAAATCAAATAGAAATAAAAACAGAATTCTTTAGCGACGTAGTCAAAAATTAATTACTGTAAAAAAGCGACTTAAAAAGCATAATTGTCCGGAAAATGTTAGAATTCATAAGAATTTTTCTAGAGATGTCGGAAGCGAATAAAAAGTGACGGAAACCATAAACATGATGCGGACTCCATTAAGTTTGCTGTACTAAACTCAGCCAGGATTTAAGGATTATATAATGAAAATGAAAACTCGAAGAAATTTGTCTTGTCTCGGTGTGAATTATGCAAATACAAACCGCCAACAAGGAATTCGCTTTTTAAATTGCATTTCTACTGTCGCTCGAGTTTTTCTTGCAAATAATAAAGAAGAAAAATTGAGTTTTCCTTTTCCAATCGTCTGATCGTTTTATAATATTGTAACAATAAAGCAATAAAATGTTGAAATAATTAACGTATCGGTGCGGTTATCGTCGTAAAAAATCTAATTCGGGGTCTAAAACTAAAGGAACATCATGTGGTCGGCAGTAAAATGTTGATAAACGTTGCCATAACCAAGTTAATAACAAAAACATATCCCTCGAAAAATCGCCACCAATTATATGTTGTGCCTTGAGGTAAATTGTTAATGGCTTCGTATAAAGCTTAATAATAATGGTCGTTCGAAGGCAGCCATGTGACGCGCCCGATGATGCGTGCGGTTGTGGTTTTTGATAGAAAAACACATTACGTGACAATTCCCATCAAAAAGTTTGATTTACAGTATAATAATGTCCATCGGACGATTTAACGTGACTAAAAATTTAAAAATTAAACTCCATGAAACCACTCGACTGCTCTTTGTTCTTCCTTCATATTTCAATCACGGAAAACATTTTTATTGTAACCGCGTGCACTAAAACGGGTTTAATTTATAAAATTTATAAAGTCACCTTTAATTGATGAAAAAAGTGTTGTGAATAATTTAAAACAAAAGTTAATTTATTTTTTGAAATTTCCATTCTATGGCCGAATATTCATAAATTAGTATGTTAATAGGTTCAAGTTTTTTTATCCTTGTTTGTGTCCTAACTTTTATGAAAATTTCAATTTCGAAAGTCAACTCATAAATTTGCAGTTTCTTTATTAAAGGTGAGTTTTTCAACGTGTAGTTTACTGGTCTTTGTTAGCACTCGAAATATTTTGTTCAAAATTTATGGTTATTAATGTAGCGAAAATTAGCAAAGCGTGCGAAGTATTTAATAAAATTTTGGGTTTATTGTTTACGTGTGAACGTAGATTAGACGCAGGAATTGCACTTTTTTTTTAAAAAGTGGTTTATAATTTACAACATATAATATTTGGGCCTTTATAACCCCCTTCTGTCGGAGTATCGTTGCAATCTGCCAATTTGCTCCAGGTGGCTTTTCCTTTTATTAAATACATTATATCCATAGGATTACAATATAAAAAAATATAATTTTAAAACATTTACCTGTACCGTATAATATTATATAAATTACTGTGTTATACGATATAGTGTGTTGTAAATAATGCTTTTTTAAACGGTTAGAAGTTTAATGTAAAAAACTTTTTATACTAACTATAAAATAAAAATAAAAATAAATTATTAATATACTTAATTTTAGAATAATAAAAGAAATGGAAAATTTACTGTACCACAGGCGATTTGCGGTAGTAACTACTAGGCAGTCGTTACTAATTATTATTATTATGTTATAAATAAAATACATCTGAAACAAAGGCTTTTAAAAATTTTATTTTAATAAAATTATTTCCTGTGTGTAAATTGTCTGGTTATTTAATAACGCACGGTCATTTTAAATTTAGCTTTATTGGCTTATTGCAACTAAAGAAAATTGAACAGCTTTGTAATAAACATGCAACTAATAAAATCTTCAGTGATTTATGCACAGTAGCAGTCATAAAATAATGTACTCGCCAGTGGCGTAGCTAGAGCACTTAAAAGTGCGCCCAGGGCACCCACTAAGGCGTTAAGATCATCTTAGCCTGTGTTCTTCCCCGATATTGGAAGACCTATAGTTTTCATCAATCACTTATATTGCAAGAAATCAACAGCATTTCTCTAAAATTGAAGTGGAAAAGATAAAAAAACGCAGACAGTTGGCAAATCGAGAACTTCTCCCCTGGGTCCATATCTGCTTAGGTATCCACCACAAATGTTACAGTTTTTATTTTTTCTAAGCAAATTTACTTAAATTCAAAATAAAACCGATTTGAAAATAATTACAAAAATATCCTAAATCCAGAGTGTGGAGCAGAAAAAAGGTCATGATTAAAAATTAAAAACAATAAAATAATTATTTTACTCTTTTTTTCTTGTCATCTGCCCTTTATTAAAAGTTCTTAAGATATTCTTGGATTTCCTAATATTTTTTAATTTTTCCCAGATTTTCTTAAGTTTCTTTTCATCTGTTTACCAAATTTCTTCAGTAATTCCCCCCCTCAGGGGACCGCGGGACTCAATCGGGAGCGATTAAGTGTTTTTTGGGATTTGGGATATATTGTGGTAAATTGAAGATGGTCGCTATTTCTCTTAACGGTGCAATTTTCGAAGAAAAGTTGTTAATTAAATAAGCCCTTATACCTACTCGTAATTCCAAAATAAGTTCTTTAAGAAGTTTCAAAAAACAGAAAAAAAGTCATATAAAATTGAAAAATATTAATTAGACATTCGCTTCATAATTATAAAAAAATTAATTACTATCATATATTTTTCCAAATTCTTAATTTTGAAAGATTGTCGTCTGTCGTTAACATTTGCTTATAAATCAAAAAAAAAAAGTTTAATAAATAATTTTTACCGATTCCACTTCTTTTTCTTCTTCAGACTTTTTCATTCCAATATTGGACATAGTCCTTCCCTTTATTTTTCCACTCTTCGCGTCGTTCGCATCCATTGTCTTCCGGCTATCTCTCTTATGTCATTTGCCCATCTTTTCGGCGGTCGTCTGACACTCCTTTTACTGCATCTCGGTCTCCAGTTTATGATTCTGGTCGACCATGCCGTCCGCCGCTCTCATAACATGTCCAGTCTAACTCCATTTCTGTTTTGCTACCCTTTGTGTTATGTCCGTGATTCCCGTTTTATCACGAATCAATCCTTTGCGTTTCCTATCACGTAGAGTTATGCCAAGCATAATTCTCTCCATTGCTCTTTGTGTCTTGTGTTTATTTCTGCGTCCTGGTTGTCTTTTTCAAGCCTGATGGTATGACCTAAGTAAATGTGCTTGTTCACATCAGACATTCCAATAAAGGCAAATATTTTTTTTCCAAATTTTCGATGGACGATTGAACATGCATGAAAAGTTAGCTTTGATATAACTTAATTGTTGTCGAGGACGGTTACAGTCTGATGCTTAAGTGCATCGACTACTAAGCAGAAAACCATGGTTCGAGCCCGAGTGGAGCAAATACTGTATTCTAGCCGTCCTCCCTCGGCGGGCAATGCCAAACCACCGAGGTAATCTGCCTTGAAAATCCTTCAAAAAATGAATTGGAACGTGAAGATCCAAAGGGAATACCTTCTGCATGCTAATAATTTAGAGCGATGAGCAAAAAGCTTAGAATCCGGGCTCTATATAGTTATGACAAAAATTGCACCGATCTTGATATCGGAATGGCTAACTCCAGCATGGACCGATGGAGAGCTCCACAAATATAAGTATTTATTATTTTCATTTATGTGTTAAATTAATATTTAACTTTTATTTTCTTTAAAATATATTTTAAACTTAAAAACAAATTTCAAATCCTGAGGGATTGGGGGGTTCAAATCCCAATATTTACTGAAAAATTATAAACATTTTCAATATTTATCTAAGAACAGATGGAAGACTACCAAGGGGGGGTTTCAAAAATTTCAAAATTCTTTCTTATTTTTGAACATTTGAAAATTTTGTGTGCTTTAATGATTTTCAATTTGTTGTAAATTGTTGTTACATGCGTACATGTAACATCATAGAAAGAATAATTTTGAAGAAGATATCCGGTCTTGGAGAGCCGAATGCCCACTCGAGGTCAAAATTCTAAAAGAGATTTCGAGATGTTTAGGAAAATGCGGTGTACACAGTACACATTCTTTCCCTGGCTTTTCTTCAAATTTCCACATGCCAGTGGCGGATCCAGGGAAGGGGCGATTGCCACCCCTTAGAACTCAAAAAACATAAATTTTTACACGAAAATAATTTTAATTTATTAAAAAGCAAAAAATAAATTTATTTTTGATGGATGAACGACATGATGAATGAAATAGAAGATGACTGCAACAAAAATAACATCAAGAAATTTTTCTTTGGGATCAAGCAGCAAACGAGAAAATGTAAAGTAAAGAATGGATTATTCTAGATAAAGAAAGCAAAAAAACTTTTAAACTAATTAGACGAAGATAATGTTACTGAAGAGGTGGACGAAATGAATGGAAAGGCTGCGAGGAGAGATGCAGGCAAACGAATTTACCTGAGAATATACAGATTGATTCTGAAAATATGGAAAAATGAAGAACTGCATAACCAGTGGAAGATAGGCAAAATAGTCCCAATACATAAGAAAGGTGATATTGAAGAACGCCGGAATTATCCTGCTACAAGTAACCTACACTACAAGATTCTGTCTGCACTCATATATCAGAGAGTAAAATCAATGATCGATGACAAAACTGGAGAATACCAGCATGGTTTTAGGGAGGAGCGATCGACAGTGGATGCACTGCATGTAATGAAGCAAATTACAGAAAAAAGTGAGACCAGAACACACGGGAAAATACACATTTCTGAAAATGAGAAGATGAGGAGTGATTCACCTCGAAAGACGAATCGTAAAGACTTCACAGAAGTAGGTATATTCCTCAGGGAATGGATACCTTAATTAATAAAGAAAATATATGAAGAAGATATCCGGTCTTGGAGAGCCGAATATCGACTCGAAGTCAAAATTCTAAAAGAGATTCCGAGATGTTTAGGAAAATGCGGTGTACACAGTACACATCCTTTGTGACGGATCCAGGGAACCTTAGAACTCAAAAAATATAAATTTTTACACCAAAATAGTTTTAATTTATTATAAAACAAACAAAAAATTATTGTGTGGATCCGTTACTGCTACATGCAGTTGAAAGAGCTAATTGCAAAAAATTATGTATGTTGATTTCCTTAATGAGTATTTTTGTGTTCTTTGTGTTTTCGACCACATCTCCTAAATGGCAAAGTAATAATGAAGTTGGATAGAAAGGATTTGAGTTTTGGTGGAACGTTTGGAATATTTGAAGAAGGATTTTCCAACGAAACAATTTAAAATGTCTTCTTCGTGAAGCCTTCACAAATTTAGTTGTAAAATGCAATTATATGAAACTTGTTTGCTTCTGTCTGCGATTTTTTTATTGAAAAATTATGGTTAGTCATCTGCTAGGTTTCATAATAACAACTTTTAATGTGTTTGCTGTACTTAAATAATAACAAATAATTACAGTAATTATGCACATGTATTAAAATCTTCATGGAAAATCAAGATGTTGCAACTGCACTTCTTAACAAGCATAATTCAGACGAGAGTGATGTTCAACGAAGCACATCCACTGCACAGGAATATTATATGTGTAAATAAATGACATCTCCAGGTAGGTGTAAAGAAGTGTTCGTAAAAGGTAGTAAAATTACTAAATACACCTCACATCCGGCTGACTTTCTAAAGAACAGCATGAAGGTATATAAAATTTAATTTGGTTCCGTAACAATTCCTCAATGCATTATAACTTTTGCTTTTCACACCTTAACATTTGTAGTAAGGTAAATCACGCTCTAATGATTTTTTAGTCAATTCATTCGGATATTTTTTCTTTTTCAATAAATAAATTATTTAGTGTTGGTTAATTTATGCCCATATTGTGCTAAACAACATAATATTGGTTAATTTTTGTTAGCCAACTTGTCATAATAAAAATCGATGTTGCGAGCTACTGGTTTCGAAATTTAAATATGAAGCATCATAAATCATCCAACAAAGAGTCGAGTCGAATTTTGGCCATAGATTTCTGGTCCGGCGATGGAATGCGATAACAATTCTCTTAATTTAGATAAAGTTGGTCATAGTTTTAAGAATTGTAATGATCTGGCCTGACGTTCGTCCAACTAAACCAATCCATCATGATGTTACGAGCCAGTGCAATGTCGTTTGCAATACAAATTCGAAATTTCAAGGCACGCATATATAATTAACATAATTTATGAACAGCTGTCAACCAGTAAAGGGTTGATTTCCCAATTACAATAGCAATTTAGAATTCCATACATCTTAGCTGTTCTTAGACTGCCCAGGTAGGATGAAAATCACATTTGTCTAATTGTGATTTATAAGACGCTTTGTTACGTCCGATGATGTTAACCTTCGGCAGCACCATACTTGTTTATTTTAATTTCTGAATCGTTTGTTTCTTCCTGGCCACAATTCTTATTTGTTTAGATAATTTCTTGCTTCGATAACCACAACCATAAGCTGCACCACTTTTTTCGCACAATATTTTTTTATATCTTCACTCCGTTTACATCTTTTATTGAGATGTAATGAATTAATTAACGTTATACCTGCATCATCGCTGCCACCCTATCTGTCTCTTTGATCTTGAAATCGAAACGTATCCTTCTCTCCGTTATGAATATTTAACGGTGGCCCAAGCCCAAAAAAAAGTCGCCACAAACTCTTTCTATATTAGTTGTCTTAAGATGCAGTAGCATTGCCTAATTTTAACTGGGCTGGGCCCTAGGCTCAAGCAAATATTCAAGTTCATCAATAGCATCGAATGTCCAATTTTTGGCTTATTTTATCAGCATTTGAATTTTATTTTACGATTTTATGTTCTTTCTTTTTGGGCCCCTCTGGCCATCGAGTAAAATGGTAATGGTAGAATAAACCCTGTTGAGTGGTCGGCAATCCGCAGCCCCCCACTTTGCGGCCCGTGGCTGGCAAAATTCAAGCGTTTTAATTTTCTTCAAGGGGTAAATATCCCGAAAATTTTGTGTACACTTGTTTGGAATTCCCTTGGAAATCCCTGGAATTCTTTGGAAATCCTTGGAATTCCTTGGAAATCCTTGGAATTCCTTGGAAATCCTTGGAATTCCTTGGAAATCCTTGGAATTCCTTGGAAATCCTTGGAATTCCTTGGAATTCTTTGGAAATCCCTGGAATTCTTTAGAAATCCTTGGAATTCGTGGAAATCGTTGGAATTCCCTGGAATTCCTTGGAAATCGTTGGAATTCTTGGAAATCGTTGGAATTCCTTGGAAATCGTTGGAATTCCTTGGAAATCTTTGGTCTTGTGTACAGAAATTTTACAGGATATTTACCCCTTGATTTTCTTAATTATTTTCCCTTATTTTTGTCATAAACGCAATTTTCATTGAACAGTTGCCAAACTACTAGTTGTTACCGCACAAATTATGAGGCATTTCCTTGCACAATAAACGTGAAAAAGCTAAAAAAACAAGCTCATTCGTCGCAGAGTGCGGTCCGCCTTTATTTAAATTTTCCATTATGTGGCCCTTGCCTGCCAAAAGGCTGCCGACCGCCGGTCTAGTTTGTTGTGTTGGCCGTAGAAATTTAGGAATAAAATAAAAGCGTGCACTGGGGGGTATTCCATACCCCCCAGACCCCCCGGTTTATCCTCATTGATTTGTGTCTCTTCAACTTAAATTCAAAGTTTAATAAGTCGTAGAGGTCCTACAATATGTTTAAAGCTTTGAGCATCGAAAGAGATAGATCCACTGTTGGGTACTAACTGGGTTGGGCCTTAGGCTAGGGTTGCCATCCATCCCGGTATACCGGGACATGTTTTTGGAACTCCGGTTCCGGTCGTCCCGGTTGATCTACAAATTGTCCCGGTATTGAAGTATTTTCCAGTTTTTAAAATCTTTTTAAGAGAAATTAGCAGACAAACCAACTAAAGTGACCCCGGTATTCTGTATTTAGGATTTAAAAATGCGGCCCCGAATACTCCCCTTTACTTACAATACTAAAACTTAGGAACTTAAAACGTAGGAGGTTTTCTTTTCAGTTACCCCAGAGTATTTAGTTAATTTAGGATTTTAGGAGCTTTTTTTTAAGTTATAGCCAAATGTCCCGGTCAGTACTTACACAATTATGGCAATCCTACCTTAAGCTAGAGCAAATTCTCGGGACCCTAATCTAAGGCCCAATTTTTGGGTTACTTTATCAGAATTTGATTTTTATTTTACGATTTTATGTTCTTTCTTGTCGAATCTTACCGGCCATTGGGCCCTAGGCACGTGCCTAAAGCGTCTAATGGTAAAATAGGCCCTGTTGAGAGGTTGAGTAGATGATGTAGTCTAGTTTGTTGTGATGGGCGTAGCGATTTGGGAATAAAATTAAAGCGTGCACCCCGCTTTAGCCTTATTATTTTATGTCTCTTAAACTTAAATTCAAAATTAAAAAAGTTGTAGAGGTCCCGTAATATGGTTCAAGTTTTGGGCATCGAAAGAGTTAGATCCACTGCTGGGCGCATATGCAAGTAATTTTATTTTTGCACACCCGGGTAGTCCTGGGAAAAATATCGATATATCGATATTGATAAATCGATAAACGATATTGAAACTTTTTGATATCGATATTTCGATATATCGAAATTTGATATATCGATATTTCGATATATCGATATTTTGATATATCGGTATTTCGATACTTTCTTGATATCGATATTCGATATTTCGATATTTCGATATTTCGATATTTCGATATTTCGATATATCGATATTATCGATACTTTTTTGATATTGATATTCGATATTGGAATTTCAATATCGCCCATCACTACACCCGGGAGTTGAATATCGTCGATCGATGGCAGAGACCATAATAAATCGGGCGCGAGGTTAAACGTATTTATTTATTATTATAACTTCAAATATTGGTTGAGCTTTAGTGTAGCCAGTGGCAAACCGGGGGTCTGGGGGGTATGGAATACTCCCCAGAGTACGGTTTACTATTTATTATTTATTAGCTGGGATCCTTGATTGTGAGTGCCGTATTTGGAAGTCACAGTTTTGAAAAGAAGAGGAAAGGATGTGGGAAGGAAAGAATTGAAAGGCAGGGCCTATTTTTAATTGGGTTGCGTCCTAGGCTGTAGCAAATTTTCGGGCCGTTAATATTCGAGTGCAGCAATAGCATCGAATGTCCAATTTTTGGGTTATTTTATCAGAATGCGATTTTTATTTTACGATTTCATGTCCTCTTTTTTCGGGCCTTTCTGACCATGTGTCTAATGTAAAGTTACCATATTTTAAAATCATGAAATCGGGGGGGGGGGGTCGGATAAAAATAAAAATTATCAACGTTCTCACAGGCGTCGAATTTTCAGGTTTTGAAGTGGGTAGTTTTTTTAATACCTATGTTTCCATATTTTGACGTTTCACTCCACTCTTCTAATAAAAATTTGTAAGTAGGCAGTGACTCGAATAAGAACTCGGATACTCCTATGTCACAAATGTAAATTGAACATTTTGAAGCCGCTTTTTTTCATATAAAAATCAATTTTACAGCAAAATGTTTTAGAGATTTTTTGTTGCAAATTTGATGCCCTTTAATTTTGTTGTTATGCATTTTTTTATTTTGTTGCACCGGTTTTGACTGACAGCGATTTGAACAAAACTCTGTAAAATTTAAAAGATATTGTCATCTATATCTCGGAAACGGTACGACAAAATAAAAAAATGTATTAAACAAAATTGAAGACAATAAAATTTGCAACAAAAAATGTATAAAAAGTTTCGTTGTAAAATTGATTTTTGTATCACAGAAACAGCTTTAAAATTTTCAATTTACCGAGTTCTTATTCGAGTCACTGTATTTAATAAAAACTTATATTGAAATTACAAAAAAAAAATCTATGGTGTCTGGGGGTATGGAACAAAAGATACACCGTGCACTGGGGGGTAGCCCCCGGTTTGACTATACCGTTGCAGTAATCGTTGCTGAAGCGGTTTTATCACTACTTTATAAGAGGATGCTATCATCTGTCTACTATTGACGCGCATGAATAGATTAAAAAGATTTATTATGATGTAGATGTAGATATATGATCCGTTAAGCCTGCTTGCGGGCTGCGAACGTGGGTGAGCGCGAGTCACATAAAAGTGTTTACATTTAATAAATTAATATTTTCAGTTTTTAGAAATTCTGAAAATCGGGACATTTATTCGTCCCGATGTAAAGAAAATCATAGTCTAATGGTAAAATAGGCCCTGTGCAGTAGGATACAAAATTCTGTGTATTGATTTGGAGGATTGGACCACCCCATGCTGCACATTGAAATAAAAAATTGAGGGAAAGTATCGACGCCAAATTATAACAAAAAATAAATAAAATTGTGATAAATTGCCGAATCGTAAGTCAAAATTGAAATTGAAAATAAATGTGCGCTATTTGATTAAGATAATGACATAGCTCACCCATCATTTATTCCAGTGGCTTTTATTTGTCGCAGGGGACGTGAAATACTACCCCATTTTTAAATCGAGCTTCCTTTGACATTTATTTATTTCCTCATTTAAAAATCAAAACTGGAGAGGATTCGATATTTTTAATTTAAGCTTTAAGTGAAGTGGAATGGTTTTCTTAATTATTGGAAGGCTTAAGGAAGCTTCATGATAAACGACAAATAAATTGCTCTATCAGGTCTTAACGGTCGATTCGATTTAAAAGTCATTTTATGACAAAACTTACAACTACATAAAATTGAACTATAAAACGAGCTGGATTCGCAATCGCCATACCCATAATAGGAAAGGCAAGGTGCACACTCAATTTACCAGTTCATTTCGTCCTTTTCTCTAATCGTTCTTAATATGACACGTCAAACTCCTAAAAATACTACACTTGCAATCACTTTACAATTTCCAGCAAATAATTTCAAAGAAAGCGATAGAATTCCAATGCATTTATGTTTCCGACACTTTTATACAAAAGATTTCCATTGTACGTTCTATTTGTCAAACCAGACCCCTCGGTATAAAAGACCGCTTCAATGGATTTTACATCTTGGACGCTCCCAGGTGACGGGGGTAGAAGATTCTAAAATAACTATCATGGTCCACGGCCATAGCACACAAATATTATTTCGCCATCCTAATAATAACGAAATCGTTCGCAATTCAAACAGAAAATCTCCGGAGCTTTCCAAAAACATTTATATCCAGAATTGTGTTTTTTTGATATTACTTAAATATTCATACATATCGAAATTTAATTTATTGATGGCATGCAAGATTTATCGACGGAGCAAAATTGAAAATTTACATTTTTCTTTTCAATAAATTTTAAATAAATTAATATTTATAAATTTTTACTTTGCGGATTTGTTTATAATAAATTTAAGTTTCCAATCGAAAAAAAAAAAATTAAATTACAATCATCTAACACGAAGATCATTGATTTTTTTTAGCTTGTTAAAATTTGAGCTTGTTGACCTTGTTACATCATCTATTGGTTCTGAATCTCTAATAGCTACTAATCCTCTTTTTCAATTCTTCTCTGGGTTCGGGTTTGTATCCATTCCTTGCACCTTTGGGATTAAGTCTTACAGAAATTTTAAAAGAACTTATCGGTTGATCGCGTTTCCAATTGCATCAGAACAAAATTTGGTCAATTTTGCGACGAGCTCATACCAGGCAGTTAGTAGGTCAGTGCGGATCGGCCGTCAATGAGGTCAATAAATAAATTAATTAGAAATATTTGTTTGGAACAACACGCAAAGAAGTCGATGCCCTTTATATTCTCCGACAAAACGTTTTTAAAAGTTTATTATCACTCAAATGTCGATGCTTTGTCAATTCAATGATACACTTTCTAACTTACAATAAATTAATCTTTCTGTTGCGCAATGTAATTTCAATAGATTTTGCAAATTTATTCAACCACTTGCAACATTCTCTTCTATTCGACAATAAAAGAAAAATCAAAATAGGATTATATTATTAAAATAGTAGGTAACATAATAAATTACAACTTTCATTGAACAATCAAACCCACAAGTGAACTTTGCTTGTATTATTGACGAAATGTTTCTCATCGTGAGGAAATCTCCTTTAAAAGGTTCCACCTTATTCCATTTTGCCTTATTTTAAACGTAGTTTTGACCCCCCCCCCCCCAATTAAACTCTTCGTCGACTGCGCCAATTTCAGCTCTGAAAATCAAGTGACGAGCAATATTTGTTTGAGATGTCCAGATGAGTGATTAACATAAAGGTACTGGGCGAGTCGTTATTAAGGAGAGTTACTAAGCTACTTTTAGTTCAAAAATCGACAATGCATAAACCCACTTATTTTTGTGTTCAATATCAAAATAATAGTAGTAATAAATTTTATTATGGCAACAACGCTTACGCAAGAAAATGAAAAAACAATAATCCATTCGGTCAAAATGAATAATTGCAGGAAGATTCCTTCAGAATCTGAGTTTCAAAATTCGCTGTAAACAATGTTGCATTCATTTAATTTGTCATTCCAACAAATCTTATTGTTGTCTCTTATTTTAAAGCTAATTGAATCCGCCGATTTTAAAGCTGCAAATAATTTATTTTAAAGTAATTTAATTAAATGACGAAACATCTGGTCAAAGAACGAATCGCAAGGCAAACGTTTGTACACTTTCTTTATCAAATTTTTGAAACATTTCTTCCTGAATTTCCTTTCTAAAATTTTCTGGATTTACTCGGTTTTTTTTCGATCTCTTAAGATTTTCTGAATATTTTCAGAATTTTTTCAGAATTTTTTTGAATTTTTTCAGATATCCCTTTCTCTTTTTGGAAAATTTCTCCGAATTTCTTCCTGAATAACATGAGATTTTCTTTAGAAAAAAAGTGAAAAAGAAAAAAAAGAGAAGCTAGTATTTCTAAGGCAAAGCGCGCACTGAAGTGGTGAGCAAGTGACGTGGCATTGGCGTGGTGACCAAGTGGCAGGTGGAATCGGTAAATGAAACAAAGTACAAACTGAGTATTTCTGTTTATATAAAAAAAACTTATTGAAAAACTTTCATAGATTATATAAGAAATATGGTCGTCCAAGTTCAGATCATTTTATAAACGTTGAAAATTCCAAATTCCAAAAAATCACTATCGGGTTCGTCCTCTCTGGCAGAAAAATAAAAAACGAAAATACTCAGTTGTAAAGGCAAAATCCACGTCGTGAGGTGTATTTGTGTTTGCTTTGTTGCGACCTGTGCGCTGAACGAGTGCGCGTAAATGGCAGTGTCGTCAGCGTACAGGGCCATGTTTGTGTTTGCAAATGTGGCACTAGGACCAGACTGCCACTACGCCACCGCCACTTTATTTTTATTCGCGCATCTTCATTTGTTTACATAGGCTGTACCTAGCATGGGCTATACGGATTCCACCTGCCACTTGGTCACCACGCCACTGCCACGTCACTTGCTCACCACTTCAGTGCGCGCCTTGCCTAAGATTTCCTGAGATTTTTTATTTCTTCAGAATTCCTAAAATTTCCTTTCGTTTGAACACCAGTTTTCCTCAGCCATTCGCTCTTCGGTCAATCTTGTAAACTTACCACAAAGACATGTTGATCAAACAATTGTCAAACTTAAAGGTTCACATCTTTTTGAAAGGAATTTTACTTCACAGCCTTTCATTTTGTTGATTGAGTAACTTTTACTTTTAGCAGCTAACTTGAGTCTAGTAACCATATTCTCAGTATTTTATTTTGGAATGACTGCGAAGCATAGTTAAAATTAAGATGAAAAGTTTAAGTTATACTGTTATGGACCGGGGGTCTGGAGGGTATGGAAAACCCCCCACTTATACCCTTAAAAACATATTTCTAAACTATTATGAGACTGTTAATCTCAGTTGCGAATAATCTGTGATGTGTTCAATACTAGCCAATCGAATGGCAAGTTGATTTAGGAGAGTTACAGAAAAAAAACTAATTTATCTAATAAATCACTTTATAAAACTACTAGCTGGAAAGCCCGTCCGCGGACGGGCAGGTAGACGGTAGATCTCTTTGTATGGCGGTATAATATTTTTTTACTCCCGCTTTTGCGGGACTAAAGTAATACTTTTTTTCCCGCGCTATTATTGCGCGCTATTGATCTGAAATTTTGCATATGGCTTTCTGCGACAAATCGCTGACGGGCTACTGTAACGAGGATAAATTTTTTGCTCAGTTTTTCGATATCTAGCGCCGTTTTCGAGTTATTGCAATTTCAAAATCTTAAATTTAGTTACCTATTAACCAATGTAATTCAGCATTTTCAGCGAAATTGTGAAAAATAGTATATACACTTGGGACTAAGGTGCTAGTTTTCATCCCGTGTGCAAAGGTTTTTGCACGATTCCCCGTTTTTCTATATTTTCAAAGTAACGAAAACGTTGCTGCTTACCTTGATGTGCCGTCGGGCAATTAAAAATTTTTTTTAATAATAATAGCAGAACGTTTTAATTTCCCTCACTTTTTTCCAGCATTTTCTGATGAAATTTGTATAATTATTCTGTCTTCTGTTAGGTTTTCTAGAAGAGTGGGAATTTTATTATGTACTGGAGGGTGTTCCACACCCCCCAGACCCCCCGGTTTACACTTTTTACTATCATTTCGACAGTTAACTTTCAAAGTAACGCAAAAGTTGCTGCTAAACTCTGAGCAGTAAGCCATAAGTAAGTATTCTCTATCAAAAGGTTTAAATTTTCCTCACTTTTGCTTAAAAATTCAAATTTACCGGATTTTCCTGACGAAATTTCTAAAATTAAAATTCTGTTGGTAAAAAAATCGACCAATCAGAGTGTGTTTTTCTTTCACCACAAAATGACACGCTGGAGCAGGAGCAGCTTGCTGGGATTTTATATAGATTTTCGTGTAGCGTTCTATGACTACCAATCGGAATGGCAGACGATAGACGTGTAACGTGAAAATCTCACGCAAATGAATTTCAAAAATTAATAAATATTTTTTAAAATTTTTCTTGCCTAGCTAAACAAAATTTCAAGGTTACAGACAATAAACTTATAATTAAGTTGCCAACCAATCCAGTTCTACTGTAAATTTATGGTCCTGTTTAGGTCCTGTCCGAATTGCTGAGAAAATTTGGTGTACAAGTGAAGAGAAATCCAGGAAAATCTTAGGAAATCCTAAGACATCTTAGAAAACATTTGGAAATCCAAACTTTTGGAACTGACTCATAATTCTACTTTGACACTACTACTATTCGGAAATTCCAACAAAATCTTGGTAATTTCAAAGAAATCTAAGAAATCCAATATATTCTTGAAAAATTAAAAAAAAAAGGTTTATTTTCTTTTTTTAATTTTGCAAAATTTTTGAAAAAAATCTTAAGACAATGTAGAAGGAAATCAGAGGAAATCCCTCTAATATAAAAAAATAATTTCATTTTATTTATTTCTTTATGCATTTAACAAGGGGAGAATCGCTGGGAATCTGAGGAAGTCAAGCTTTCCAATGGGAAATCTTAATAAGACAATTATTCAAATAATGAAAGATAGAGAATTCAAATATCAAATCAATGTTTATCACGTACAGTGGCGGAACAGCTTAAATAATTTTTGATTTACTCAAAATCAATGGAGTTTATATGCTTGGTGGGGGGGGGGGGGGGGATTGTAAATTGCTGTAGCTAAACAGGAATTAAATCTGCAATATTATTGAGAATAAAATCGTTCGGCGCATAATTTATTGGAAACACCCATAAACTGACTCGATGATTGCCAAATTGCTATTATTATAAATTGGTTATTTATCTAAAATATTATAATTAAAAATGTGTTGGTAAAGAGTTTCCTTTATCTGGATTAAGATGTTGTTTGTAATTAACAATAAAACCATAATTTAAAAATTTTCTACACTTGTACATGTCGGTTGTCGCAACAAAACCGCTAAACATTAAACTTGTTCATAATTTTAATTAATATTTTATCTTAACGACCGCGAGTTTTACGATGATGGACTCTTTAAAACCATAAAACGCAAAAAATCCGCTTATGGATGCTCAATTTAATGAGAAAAATTAAATTTGTTCTGGGGGTCTCGCTAGGGTGAAACGGTTTTGAACAAAACCGTGGATTATAATGAGCCCCAAATCATCATATAAAGCTTGCAGGACAATTGGTTGGTCATAAATCGTGCTTTGGTTATATCTTGACAGATTTTTACTGGGCATGCACGTGTGTTAGAGGTAAACAATGAGAGCAGAATGCAATTGACTACCGAGATTTCAATGCATAGTTTCCACGTACGTTTGGCTGTTCCGCCTTACTACGTAACAAATGGATTTTTTTTTGAATTCGATCAAAGCTTTAGCTTCTACTTTAACTGATATTTGAAATTCTTTTAAAGTCATAACACAATGCCCCGACGTGCAAGTCCGATTTTGGGAGTGATTCGATTCCAGAAACACGTCCGGGTTTTTATGTCATTTGTTGACAAATTGTTTATCTTATGTTACGTATTGTTATTTTGGTGTACCGGATGTTTCCATTATTCCATACTCTATCATTAAGTGTGGTCAACAAACGTCTCGCTCCTTCTTTTTACCTTTGTGATCAGTCAACCGATCAAGTAATATTTATATGAGAATTAAATAAATAAATGATTATCATTTTAAGAGAGCATTATAAATGTGAGAATAATGCCTGTTCAAGAGCTTCCTACATTAATTTGAATTTTCATCAAAGTTCTTTCTAAACAACGCCGACAAACCCAAACAATCAAAAAGGAAGCCGGGTTAAAACATGACAAAAACAGTTAAAATTGTCGTAATTTCATCAAAAAGCAACAATTTTGAACTAAAACGTTTTTAAGTTATCACATGTAAAATGCACTGTAAGTGTATTTTCGGATTTTTCCTCTTATGAATTCCTTAATTACTAATACAATGTTAATTAGTCCTAATGTATTTTAAGGCTGTTGTTATTCTCAATTAGTAATTAATTGAGAGAGAAAAAGGACGAAAAGGAAATTTTCAATTACGTGCGTTAAAATTTGTGGATCTAAGCTGGTGAGCTGCGCTACCCTTTATAAGATTACAGTAGCAAAATGCGTGTCCCTTTTTTATCAGCTTCTACCTGAGCCGCTTTTATTTATTTTTGTAAACGTTTAGTATAACAATATGTGTAAGCAACTAGGAAACTTTTTTCAATTTACTCTAAAGTTTGTGGGTTGTCCTTATTACGAGGCACATTTCCTGTCTGTTCATCGCCTCATTTTTATCCCAACTAATAAGAATAATACGACAGAATAAAACCTACCCTTATAAAAATAGAATAACAGTTTAAAAATAAACTCTAAATTGTCAAGTTTTTAGGGCGTCACTAATTTGACATTTTGTAAAAAATCCGGGGGTGTATTGCCGCAACATTAAAAAGAATTTACGAAATTCACGAAATAAAATTTTAAAATAGAAAGTAATTACAAAATTTACCATTTAAATCAAATCGTGTTTGCATTGTTTTAATCCTGTTAATCAGAAACCATGAAATTCGAATTATCTATTTTGTAAATAATAAAAAGATGAGTTGATATTGCTAATAAATTATTCAATAATATTTTATTCGCATTTAGATTTATATTTATAAAATTTAATAAACAAAATTATGAAGAACTTAAAATTATTAAAATTGTTATTATGTTGGTTTTTGTATAAAATTTAAAATGTAATTAATTGATTGTTTAAAACATTTTTTTTAAACATAAAACATTAAAATACACTGTAATGTGTTTTCTTTGTGAAAAAAGGACCCCCCCCGCACCATTCTTATGGGAAAATGTCTTTCTGTAGATTTGGATGATTTTTGGTTAATATGTCATTCTGATCAAATATCTCAATGGGCACAACTTGATGTTATGGGCAGTTTCCGAGTTTTAAGTTATTTTGTATATTATTTACATCGTCAACGAATTAATAGGTAAGTGCTGGTAGAAATTGCAAGTAAACGTCAGAATGTAATAATTATTTGTAATAATTGAACAAAAACACTATGATTTCTCTCACTTTTGCTTGAAAATTCAAATTTCTCGATTTTTCCTGGCGAAATTTGAAAAATTATAAGTTCCCTATCTTCGCCAAGTATTCTAAAAAAGTGGAAATCCTTCGATATGCACTGGAGGGTGTTCCACACCCCCCAGACCCCCCGGTTTACAAGTTTATCCACCGAAAAGTATATTAAACTAAAATTAGAACTATCCGGGAAATTTAATTTTTTAAGCAAAAATGACAAAAAAACCTTACAACGTTACAACTGATGGAATTCATCAGCAACTTTCTGTGTTACTTTAAAAGTTAACTATAAAAATATAAAGTCGAAATTATAAACCGGGGGTCTGGGGGGTGTGGAACACCCTCCAGTACATATCGCAGGATTTCCAAGCATTTAGAATACTTTCCAAAAGTGGAAATCCTTCGATATGTACTGGAAGGTGTTCCACACCCCCCAGACCCCCCGGTTTACAAGTTTACCGACCAAAAAATATATTAAACTAAGATTAAAACTATTCGGGAAATTTAAATTTTTAAGTAAAAATGAAGGAAATTTAACATTCGGCTAGAAAAAATTTAAACTAGGAAAGCATATTAGGAAATATTAGGAAAGCATAGGAAAGCAAAGGTACATCAAAAATTCATCATTTTTCAGCCGATTCATCATCAAAAATTCATCATATTGATGAAATATTCATAGTATTGATGAAAAAATCATTATATTGATGAAATTTGTTCATCAATATGATGAATTCTGTTCATCGGTTGAAAAATGATAAACTTTTCATCAATATGATAAACCATTTTTTTCAGTCTAATATATTTTTCGGTTGGTAAAATTGTAAACCGGGGGGTCTGGGGGGTGTGGAACACCCTCCAGTACATATCGCAAGATTTCCATGTTTTTAGAATGCTTGAAGAAGATAGGGAATTTATAATTTTACAAATTTTTCCAAAAGTGGAAATCCTTCGATATGTACAGGAGGGTGTTCCACACTCCCCAGACCCCCCGGTTTACAATTTGACCAATCGAAAAATATATTACAAAAATTAACCGGAAAATTTGAATTTTTAAGTAAAAAATGAGGGAAATTTGACCTTCGCCTTCGGGTAAAAAAAATTAAAACTTGGAAAGCATAGGGTCCATTGCAAAACTCGTCAAGTCCACTTTAGTAAATTTTACAGGAGAAGCAAAAAACTGTTTGGTTCACACATTAGCTTTGCAGTAATACCAATTTTTCAACAGTTCTATGCTTTATAGCAAATTTAGCAGAGAGAAATTTTAACCATTACTTAATAGAACTATGCAAATACAATTTGAAAACACGGCGAACTCATTTTTGAATAAAAGTGAATTTAACGAGTTTTGCAATGGACCCCCTCATTTATTCAATTACATTACACCTCATGGAGTTTAGTAACGACTTTCAGTGTTACTTTGAAAGTTAATTATAAAAAAATAAAGTCAAAATTGTAAACCGGGGGGTTGGGGGGTGTGGAACACCTTCCAGTACATATCGCAGGATTTCCAAGCATTTAGAATACTTGGAGAAAATAGGGTATTTATAATTTTACAAATTTTTACAAAAGTGGAAATCCACATCCCCCAGACCCCCCGGTTTAGAAGTTTTCCGATTGAAAATATATTAAACTAAGATTAAAACTATCCGGAAAATTTGAATTTTTAAGCAAAAATGAAGGAAATTTAACCTTCGGCTAGAAAAAATTAAAACTTAAAACTAAAAGGGGCCGTCCGTTAATTACGTAAGGGTTTTGGGGAAGGGAGGGGGAGGTATCGAAAATCTTACGGACCCTTACGTGATGGAGGGGAGGGCCCGACGTATTCCTTACGTAAGTTTCCTAAAATCCTTTTTTTTTTTAATTAAAATAGTTTTTTTACCTGAATATTAAGGGATTATCAATTTTTTATATTAACTTTTTTATGCAATTAATTAATTTTTATTAACTTTTATTTATATAAACATAAAATTTAATTTAAATTTTTGTATTTTTTGTATAATAAAAATATTATTGTTATTTATATTTTATAAATATACTAAACGGGAAAGGGGGGCTCGACATTATGTTTGTTTAATAATCCTTACGTAAGATGTACCGGGGGGGGGGGGGGGGTGTCAAAATCTTACGTGCTTTTATGTGAGGGGGGAGGGGGTCAAAAATTACAAAAATCGTCCTTACATAATTAATGGTCAGCCCCGAAGCATATTTATTTAAATACCTTCCAACTCATGAAGTTCAGCAGCAACTTTCGGTGTTACTTTAAAAGTTAATTATAAAAATAATATATATAACGTCAAAATTGTAAACCGGGGGGTCTGGGGGTAAATAAAATTCCCACTCTCTTAAAATACCTACAGACCAGAAGAACTACACAAATTTCGTCAGAAAAAGCTGGGAAACTTTTTGTTTTTGAGCAAAAGCGAGCGAAATTAAAACGGTCGGCTAAAGAAAATTTGAATTTGAAAAACTTATTTATTTATATATTACGAAAAAATTTTTAATTGCTTATTAAACTTTTTGCGTTAATTCGAAAATATAAAAAACATACCCAAAAGTCAGCCAAATCTACAGAAAGACATTTTCCCATAGGAATGGTGCGGGGTCCTTTGTTTATTAGAATTAAAAATTATTTGGATAGTAAAAATTTTGAAAATTAGTAAAAATTATCAATATAAAGTTAAATTCGATACGGCGACAGATGGGCAAGTTTTCGTTTATATTTAATTTTTCAATTTTATATTGAAGTTTATCTTAGTTTTTCAGAAACCAAGGGGGGGAGATCATTATTTATTATTATATTATTAGATTGTAGCATATAAAGTTGATATTTATATTCGCAGCTAGATCGGGAAACATTTTTTTACAGCATCAAATGGGATAAAAGATTTATTGTTAGGTACCTAAATGTGTTTCCAGTTTAAAATAATATAATTGCGTCGATTTCAATTTAATGAAACCTGATGGGAAAAACAAGAAAATAATTGAAAAATCAAACGTATTTTGTATTTTTAAACTGTCAATTTGTAGAGTTTTGGGATTAATTAATTTTAACCGATGCGGAAAAGCAAATTCGAAAATATCAACATTGAATTAACTGTAAAATTGGTGTTGATTATTTTCTAACACAAATCGTTATCAACCTGAATTAATTATTTTCTATTATAAAGTAGTTTTCAGAAAAAAATTTCTCGGGTGATTGCTATCGATGTTAATGCATTGCTGCACACGAAATAAGAAGCTCCTCATTGCTTATTGAACTGTAAATCTAATCTACGATTGTGACCAAACCTGTTCTTTGTACCGAAATCAATCTAATTGTACAATTACGTAAACACAACCTAACAGATTGAAAACATTTTGAAAGTAATCGTGAGTGCTGACGTTCTAACTGATTTTAACTTTTCAATTAAGATTCTCTTTGCGATTTTATTTAAATTTTTTATTTAGTTTAACGAAATTTTCAAAAGGTACCAGCCTCGGTTAAAAATAACACTTCAACCGGTCCTGTAATTTATTCAAAAAATTTGCGTAATTCTTCTACACTGTCGTTAAATTAGGAATTCCTGAAAATGTTCTTTTCTTGTCTTATAATATTCATTGTGATACCCTTTCCTCTGCCGTATTGTTCACTTCCATTGTTGTATGTACCAAGATTATGGTATTCCACAAACAAATAAATACCTAACAACAATAACGAACAAATTTTGTAAAGTAGGCAGTACTATAATTTGAATTTTAAATAGAAAAATTACAATGACCTGGAAGTTTATCTTACAAATTTTAATAAATCTTTAAAACAAAATTTTTTCTTTAGCAAATTTTCTCAGAAAATGCTACTATTTGGTGTGAGAAAAATTAAAATCGGATTATGCATTGTTGAGATGTAGTTTGCGGTGAGCTTTCAAAAAACCATTGAAAATTTATTTTTTTCCCAATTTATTTTAATCTTGTCGGGGTTGGAGCTTTGATATTTATTAATCTGGTATAAAATAGCATTCGTTCGGATTTTACTTAATTTTTTTTTGAAAGAGATATTTTTGAAATGGAGACTGAAGTAATTAAAAACCGTTGTTTACAACAGACAAAAGCGTTGTAATACCTGTGGTAATACCTCCCAAAGTACCTGTAAAAAATGGGCTGTTAAGTGCCCGTATAAAAGTTCTTAAATTAAGTGCATTATGGTAAGCCGGATGTTAAAATTTTGCATTCTCAAAAATTACTACCTCTTTGCCTTTAAATTCTCTTATTTTAACCTGTTAGCTCATTTACTATTTTGAAAGTGGTCTGTGAACATCCAGAAAAAATGAACCTCTTCATCGTAATTTTTGTTTCATTTTTGAGTATGGTGCGGTGCGAAGAAGGCCTGGTTAATTTCGTTAGGAGCAGACTATACGTTGGAACGTGTCGGGCAGCTTGCATCGAAAAAGTGAGTAGATATTATATATTTTGGGAAATTTTTTATTCTGGAATTGCAAATAGAATTCAGTTTATCTTTAGACTAAATTAGTTCGATGGGATTTCAGTTCTGGTTTGTTTGATTAGGACCACCGACCGTTCAATAGTCTTTTTGATTTCAAAACCGTCTAACTCTTGTTTGCTCTTTAGTTTAAACCGAAACGTTTCTTTGTATATTTGGCAGCTGTTTCGATTCGATATTTGCTTACATTTTCGTCAAGAAAGGTCTAAAACGCGAAAATTTAACAAGCGCGATTTAGGAACGATCGGCAAATTTAATAACAACCAATATTTACCCTATATCCTAATTTCAAAAATTTCCCAAAGTCAAAGCAAAGCATAACTTTAACAGTTTCCAATCTGTATTTATGCGTTTTTTGCTGAAAGCTCACGACCGACGACTCAATTGTTTGCATAAAATATTAGCTCTTTTATTTCGAGCAAGCGTGATGCCAAGTATGAAATATTGCCAACCCTCTGGCCTTTTTTCGTTTGTAAATTGAAATCAAAATACATTGTTGTTACTTCTTTTATATTATAAATTTTTTAATGGATTGGTCATAGATGACTGCGTCTTCTCGATTGTTTTTTAATTTATTATTAAGTATCCACTTGCACAAATTCGAAAAATTTTCTGCTATTATAAAAGTACTTAGACATTAAATTTTAAACACCTTATACATGGCGCCAAACGACGATTACTTTATTGATAATTTTCTTGGGTTACAAGCTAATACCGGTGAACCTATAAGAGGATTTGTTTCAAATTGCCTTTACGATAGCCCTAACGCAGGTAACTATTTTTACTTTTTTAAAGTTTGGCGCCAGAAAATTCGACTAAGAAAACGCAAAATAGTTTGCCAATCACGCAAGGTTACCAGAGTATATAATATCCTTTTTTGTCCGAAAAAGCGCCCAAGGCAGTTTTAAAGAAGTTCCACAATTTTTTCTTACAACTTTGTATTTTAGTACCTGACAATCGGTTCAATAACCCGAAACATGTAGTGCAATTGAATTAATAAATTGTAGAATTTCACTAAAATATTACTTAAATAAAAAAATATGCTAATGAAATTATCAAAATTTACAATTTCTAAATTTTATCATAATTCGAAAATTTTATCCTGAAAAACTGGAAAAAGTGAGTGGAAACTTTCATAAACAGAAATGGTTTCTACTCATCTGGAAAACCTGAAATACCTGGAAAAGTCGGGGAATTTTTGATTGAGAAAATGTCAGGGAAAGTCGGGGAAATTTTTATTTTTAAGCGAAATTCGGGGAAATTAAGATTACAATTACTTGAAATTTTGAAAAACAATATAGATTTTAAATTATGGTTTTTTCAATTATATTAAAAATTCAAAATTTTTGAATTTAATCGAAGTTTGAAAAGTCAGGGAAAATTTTCAGTTTTAGTCAGGTAATTTATTTTGAAAAATGAGTGGGAACCTTGGCAGTGACCACATTCATAAACACAAAGAATTTACATTAATGCGGTATGTTTTTTAAATTATAACCCTATTATAATTATCCCCCCTTACCCCCGATTGGCAGTCCGTTGGTGTAGCTTTAATTTTATGTCAAAAATCTGGAATACCCGGATAAGGAAGAGAATTTAAAATTTTACAGATTTGGTGAGGGAAAGGCTAGAAATTTTTTATTAATACGTGAAAATCAGAGAAATTAAAACTTTGGCCCAGGAAAAATTCTTTAAGACCTGGAAGAACAGAAAAATTGTAATAACTAGTTTTTCATTTACGTATATTATTAAAATTTATAATTTCTGAAATTTACCCAAAAGTTAAAACTGCCAATATGAAAAAATCTCAATTTTATTAGTCGGGGATTTCCCGCAAAAGTCAGAAAACTTATTTTGCTTAATTGGTAGAAACAGAAATTTTTGTTTACTAGATTTTCTTTTACGAGATTACTCTGGATTGCCCGAAAATGTTCTTTCAAAAATGTACAAAAAAAATTTACTTCTAAGATTTCTTGCGCTTCTTCTATCTCCTGAGATTTTTAAAATCTTTGAGATTTTTTCAAAGTTTTGCAGGAATTCTTTGATTTCCTTGTGTACCACAAAAACCAACAAAATTCACTATATTCTGTTAAAATTTCAAAAGTATACTTAAATTTTTATAAAAATACTAGCTGGAAAGCCCGTCCGCGGACGGGCAGCTAGACGGTGGATCTATTTTTTAGCGGTATAATGTTAAACATTTAATTTTATTCCCCGCTACTGGGTTCTTCGTCGTTTTTCTATATTTTCAAAATAACGCAAAAAGTTGTTGCTGAACTTGATGTGCCGACAGGCAATTAAAATTTTTTTTAAATAATTTTAATAATTAAAAATAAAAAAGTTTCTGAAATTCTAATTTTCTTTAGTCGAACGTTTTAATTTCCCTCACTTTAATATTCTCTAGCCAAAGGTTTAAATTTCTCTCACTTTTGCTTAAAAATTCAAATTTCCCAGTATTTCCTGGCGAAATTTGTAAAATTATAAATTCCTTAGCTTCTCCAAGTATTCTAAAAGAGTGGAAATCCTGCAATATGTACTGGAGGGTGTTCCACACCCCCCCCCCCCAGACCCCCGGTTTACAATTTTGACTTGATATTTTTATAATTATTATAAATTATTATAAAGAAATTAAAAGTAAACCGGGGGGTCTGGGGGGTATGGAACACCCTCCAGTACATATCGCAGGAAATGTTCACCCCCAGAACCCCCGGTTTACATTTTTGACTAAAAATTTGACAGTTAATTTTCAAAGTAACGCAAAAGTAAGGCACTTAAATAAATGTTTTTTTTGAGCTAAGGTTTAAACTTCCCTCACTGTTGCTTAAAAATTTAAATGTCCCGGTTTTTCCTGGCGAAATTTGTAAAATTATAAATTCCCTATCTTCTCTAAATTTTGCGATGTGTTGGAGGGTGTTCCACAACACCTAGAGCCCTCGGTTTTCAATTTTAACTTTATATTTTTATAATTATGATAAAATAATTTCTGGTCTGGGGTCTGGGTGGTGTGGAACACCCTCCAGTACATATCGCAAGATATCCACTCATTAGATAGATCTTCACGGCCGAAATCCACTTATATACTAGCTACTTTTGTAGTTTTACTACAATTTCACAATATTCACTCATTTAGAATATTGGACAAATATGTTTAATCCTAATCTTAGTTTAATATATTTTTCGGTAAGTAAAAAAAATCAACCAATCCGAGTGTTTTTTTTTCACTAAAAAATTATTTATTTAGTATTCTGTAATATATTTATTACAGAATAAATATAATTAACTAATCAGATAAAAATTGAGTGCGAATTTTAATTAATTTGAATAAATTTCAGAAAATAAATTCATTCGGTTACTTTGATTGATTCGAAAAGTAAAGAAAAATCTTCAATTTTATCATGGAAAACTTGAAAAAGTCAAGAAATTTATTTTGAAAAGTGGGTGGAAATTTTCAAAAATACAGTCAGGGTTCCCACTCGTCCGGAAAACCTAAAATAACTGAAAAAGTTAGAAACTGTACAAATTTTGTCAAGGAAATCAGAGAAATTAAGACTTTGGGTCGAGAAAAAATGTTTAAAACTTCTGTGAATTATAAAAATTTACAATTTCAAAATTTTTTCAAGGTTTGATAAGTCTGAGAACATCTTCAAGTTTAGCCATGAAGAACCTGGAAATTAATTAATTGTATTATGTTACATTGATATTCTATCAATTACGTCAATCCTGACGAATGAATTGTTGTAATTTGATTTTGCGGGAGCGTATAAAATAGTATATTATGCTACTTGAGTGTAAACTGGTTATTTATTGTTTTTCGGAATACTACGATATATTATCAAAAAATCCTAATTTTTCTAAGGGGTGATGGCATAAAAGTGAGGCCACTCTGTAGATGGTTAATCTAGTTTGATTATGAATACTGACCTTCGAGAAGGTAATATAAATCAAGCTTATCGAAGTGAGATCTGAACTATGCGGTGGTCACAGGTTTTGTGATTATGAAGATTTATCGAATCCATCCTGCTCCTAATCTTCGGTCACAAGAAGCTGTGTGAATTAAGCTTTAAGAAAAATAAAGTTGTGTTCATGATTTTATTACGAATTTGATTTATTCGCTTAACCACCACTCTCATTCTTAACACGAGACTTGATAAATGTTGCCCCTATCGCGCATATCGGTTAGGAACTGCTCAGAGTCTTTGTAATTACACTGCGTTACGATAGCTTTAAGTTGATTGAACGTACCCTCCAGGGTGAGAAGCTATCCATAACCGACACCATCCAGGAAGAATTTATAGTGCAATTTACGGTTAAGATACCGATAATGTCACATATGAGAACGAAATTATGCTAAATTTAATGTCACGGTGGTTTTTAAATTGATAGTTTAATGGCGGAATAGGTATCGATTAACGTTTTCTCGGGTAATTTAACTTTGTGTTTAATTGCCACCGCAAAATTATATTTACTTTTGCGTACTATACACATATAACTTCATACCCATTCAAAATCTTACTTCGGGCGTTATATGGGCGTTTCAATTTAATATGGTTTTATTATAATAATGACATATTTATTGTTTCTTTGTTAACTGTATAAATGTTTTAACTGTTACTTCGATTAAAAATTAACTACCTCAACAATCGATAACGCAAAGAAATTTAGTTTGAGGGGGGGGGGAGGAAGCAGTCCCTCAAACCATTAAAAAAAAATTTTTTAATGCCGGACAAAGGGTTTATCGGGAGGGGCCGGTGCCCCCCAGGCCCCCCCTGACTACGCCATTGCGGTCAGTAGTATGCAAAGATTGTCGGGCACCCTTCGTTGTCGTCGGGTTGCTTATGAATATGATACGTCTTTGTAATTCCCAACATTGCCATTGTATTTAGACAAATGGGAGTTTTTACGGTGTACTTAATAGCTACTTCGATTTAGGTGAGAATAAAATTTTCTCCCCTAGTTTCCATACGATCATAATCACCTCCGGTATCGCATTACTTTTATTGGCCCAATTATTAATTTGTACCGACTGCGCCAGTTGCGCAGAAAAAAAATAATATTAAATAAATAGCAAAGTCCCCAAGGGAAATTGCATTTATTTATTCTCGCGAAACTTTTTCGATCAATCACACCTTTTTTTGTTAATATTAAATAATTCATTTGGTTTTTGTCTATAATTTGGACGATGTGAAAAATACCGAGAGATTGTGAAAATCGAGCTAGGATTGGAGATGAAAGGTGATAAGTGATGGATGAAGAAGGTTATAGAACCCGTTAATTGGAATTATAGATGGAATCACGAAGGAAACAAAAGCGTTTTATTTTGCTTCGTCCGACCACGACGAGAGCACGTTTAGATAACAATTTATTTAGTTATAAATTTTGATAACATTAGTAATTACATACTAAATTGTAAAGAATTATATATTTCATCTGAAAGGAATAAGAAATGCGGAACTTGGATGAGAGAATAGGTATCTTTATAAAATATTATCATTATTGGAGGATTACTATTATGGTAATCGTTATAAATGTGTTTCGGTCTGATTATTACTAAGGGCGTGTCACCTTAAGCAGGTGAGCTAATGATAAGATATGCAGGTTAAATCGGAATCGCGCAATTAGAACGATTTGGATTTAATTAGTACTAATCGATAAATTCGTGATTATACTCTCACGTGGGCGTCACATCTTATTTATTGCGTATTTATTTCTTTGTTATTTTATTTTTTAAATTATGCCGCGCGATAGAGACGTAGCTACGACCATTTTAATGTTCCCGGTACAAAGGTCCGCCAGAAGAACAAATTCAATGCAAATGCTTTCATGTAAAACACATGCATGTAAACAAAGCGAACTATTTCGCACCAAATAGAGGTAAAACTAATGGCTAATCAGTTATGTCTCAAAAGGTATGTATACGTAACAAAGGAGAAACTACGTCTTCACTTGTTACATTTTAATCCGATCGGTTTGTTTCAATCCATAATCGATTTCCCACTTTTTCTAAAATCTACTTGAAAGACTTGCGCTTCGGTTACCTCGTTTTGACCAAATTTTACTTCATTTTTACCGTTTCTTTGGGTTTAATTAAATCTTGGCAAGTTTTATTTGAAGAAATTAAAATCCTTATACGTATAAATTACGTTAAACGCCTATTTTAACGGATTTTTGAAAAAATTAAAAAAACCTTTTTTAAATTGGCTTAAAAAATTATTAAACAAATTAAAAAATTAATAAGTTTCTCAAATTCTAATTTTCTTTAGCTGAACGTTTTAATTTCCCTCACTTTTTTCAGCATTTTCTGATGAAATTGATATAGGTAATTATTCTGTAGGTATGTACATATTCTAGAAGAGTGGGAATTTTATTCTGTACTGGATGGTGTTCATCCCCAGACCCTCCGGTTTACACTTTTGACAGTTAACTTTCAAAGTAACGCAAAAGTTGCTGCTGATCTCTGAGCAGTAAGGCTCTTAAATAAAGGTTTTAATTTTTCTCACTTTTGCTTAAAAATTCAAATTTTCCGGTTTTTCAAGGCGAAAATTCCCTGTTCCCTATCTTCTCCAAGCATTCTAAAAGAGTAGAAATCTTACAATATGTACTGGAGGGTGTTCCACACCCCCCAGACCCCCCGGTTTACGATTTTGACTTTATATTTTTACATTATTTTTATAATTATTATAAATACATTTAAAGTAAACCGGGGGATCTGGGAGGTGTAGAACACCCTCTAGTACATATCGCAAGATATCCACTCATTTATAATATTCGACAAATATTTTTAGTCCTAATCTTAGTTTAATATATTTTTCCGGTTTTTCCAGGCGAAATTTGTAAAATTATAAATTCCCTATCGTCTCCAAGTATTCTAAAAGAGTGAAAATCTTGCGATATGTACTGGAGGGTGTTCCACACCCCCCAGACCCCCCGGTTTACTTTAAATTTATTAGAATAATTTATAATTAATCTTAGCATACTTGATAACATACTTAATATACTGCTGTGATCTAAGAAGTCCAAAATTGATCTGTGGGCTTCCCTCGATACACACTATATGTAATTAGTTTTCACTGTTTGTAGTGTGTCTAAGCCAACTAATTTTAATTTTTTTAAATTTTAATATATAAAACTCAAAGTTTGTATGTATGTATGTCCGTCCCATCAAAATCTCCCTAACGGAAAGCACGATTGTATTGAAATTTTAACTGGTTATTCAGCTAAGAGTTTTAAGGTTAACGCCACTATTCCAAAATATATTTTTCCGACTTTTCCTGCAGAAATTGGTAAAATAATAAATTCCCTATCTTCTTCAAGTATCCTAAAAGAGTGGAAATCTTGCGATATGTACTGGAGGGTGTTCCACACCCCCCAGACCCCCCGGTTTACGATTTTGACTTTATATTTTTACAATACTTTTATAATTAGGGGTTGTCCATAAATTACGTCACACGATTTTACGATTTTTAGATCCCTCCCTCTCCCTATGTCACATTTTCATTGAACCCCCCCTCACCCCCCAGTAACGTCACACTTCTATCCTATAAAATTTAATAATTCGTAGACATTTTTTTAACAACCAACTTAAATTAAATCAATTTTGCAGGACGTAAATGACAATTTATTTTTATTTATATTTAATTTTTTATTTAAAATTTTTTTTTTAAATTTTAAACGCAAGTGCTACTTATGTTGCTACAACCGATCCATGGATTAAAAAAATATATTTTTAAACATTTGAGTTTGTGACATTACAACATTTGAACCCCCCCTCCGGACCCCCTGTCACATTTTGTCACAAATCTGGGATGACCATTCCCCTTCCCCTAACGTGTGTCGTAATTTATTGATGACCCCTTATTATAAATAAATTTAAAGTAAACCGGGGGGTCTGGGGGGTGTGGAACTCCCTCCAGTACATATCGCAGGATATCCACTCATTTAGAATATGGGACAAATATAGTTAGTCCTAATCTTAGTTTAATATATTTTTCCGGTTTTTCCTGGCAAAATTTGTAAAATAATAAATTCCCTATCTTCTCCAAGTATTCTAAAAGAGTGGAAATCTTGCGATATGTACTGGAGGGTGTTCCACACCTCCCAGACCCCCCGGTCTACAATTTTTACTTTATATTTTTACATTATTTTTATAATTATCATAAATAAATTTAAAATAAACCGTGTGGAACACCCTCCAGTACATATCGCAGTATATCCACTCATTTAAAATATTCGACAAACATTTTTAGTCCTAATCTTAGTTTAATATATTTTTCGGTTTATAAAAAAATCGACCAATCCTAGTATGGTTTTTTCACCAAAAAATGACACGCTGTAGCAGTAGATAAGTATATTATTAAACCAAAAAGAGCCTTATACACACATAGAATTTAATATAAGTTTCATTAAATCAATGACCTTCATTGTATTTATAAATTTGTTTATTGGATTAATGAATCTGTTTGTCGCTGTTATCCCAAAAAAACTTTTAGAAAGCGAAACAAAAACATCTGCATATCTTAGGATTCCAGTCGGCTTGTACTTAGTATTCTCTATCATATATCTAGCATTGATTGCACAGGTTGTGCGGTCTGAAGGCCGCACTAACCCGCAACTCTGCCAGTTTTTTAAAGCTGACAACTTAAAATAAACCAATGGAGGTGCATTATGTAAGGAAATAAGGTCATGATCCTTCACTTCCTCGGTAACCTTTCGCCAAACGAAAAACACAACTCTGATTGGTCTACTCTTTTTACCAACCACAAAATATACTGCTGTTATTTAATAAAAATTTCAGAATCCTCCTTAAAATTCTTCCAAAATTTTGAAATGTAATTATATTCTTTGAAATACCAAATTTAACTTTAATTACCCTTAAATTCGACTACCAATTGTTTATTGATGTAATAAATTATAAAACTAACTTTGAAATTACATTTTCAATTTATTTATTTATTTTTAATTCTAATTTTTCAACAGAGCTTATAAAATCACCGTCGACCGGGATTACCTTCTCGGTTCAACTTCTAAATTGACTCAAAACTGCTACGAAAATTTTTAAAATTAACAAAATACAAAATCGCTCGGCATTCCAAAATACACATGACAACCGATCGAGTTGCATATTAATGAAGTTTTACTGTATATCCACAAATTAGGTAATCAACGTGGGCGGATAGTAAGTTATTTATTTTGATTAAATTACGTATGAAACTTTCTTTCTCTTTTTCTCTCTCTCTTTTTGAATTACACTCTGATTTGTCAACTTTTTATACAAACCTAAAGAAAGCTCTGATTGGTCGGCTTATCAAAATATCAACTTAATAAAATCAATCGAGATCCACTGTATTCGCTCATTAAAATTTATACAGTAATATTATCTGATAAATTTGTCATTTCTTCCCTAATTCTTCGGGGAAAACCTGAAGAATCTGGCAAAGTCATGGAGTTTAAGATTTCCCTAATTTTGTCAGAGAAAAGTCTGGAAATTTCTCTTTTTTAGTGCTAAGCCAGAGAAATTAAATTTTCAGTCAGGGAAAACAATTTAATTAAAAATTTTTTTTTAATTTTAAAATAAATTTGTTATTTAATTTTAAAATTATGACTTTCTTACCTTTTTATCTTCGGATTTATCGAAATGTCAAGGAAAATTTTTATTCTTTGTCAGGGAAAACCTGGAAAAGTCAGGGAATTTAATTTAGGAGCTTTGAAATCTGTATAATTTTGGATTCAAAAAATCAAAAGCTTATTAACAGTGATCTTGTTGGAAAACTTGTAAACTATATTATCTTCATCACAGATTATTACTATTAATAATGTTTTCAATAATTAATGGGTACGAGAATCTCGTTAATCTATTCACAAGCAAATAATTTTAATTTGTTTTTTTCTGTTTTTTAAACAAAAATGTTGACGCCAATTACAGATAGTAATTTAATTTAACTGAAAAGTTATTTTGTCTATTAGATCTATGAGTTTATTGATTTTTAAAGTTGTAAGAGCAAACAATGCTGCGAGGAAATTCCAAACCAAGTAAAACTAAAAAGTGTGATCAGCGACGTAATAAGAGAAATCACTTGGGAGGTCCAATATTTAACACAAAATGTAATTGGTTTGTACTGTATACTAACAAAAAGTGCTACTGGGTGACTTTCTTAGAAAATAATCGGTTCGTTGTCTTCTTTTTGTCACTTTATAGTCTTTAACAAGCCGCAATTGTAGACGTGATTTAACAAACGAACCGAAGGGCCGCAGACCACCCCTATTTACACCTGCACAATGAACACGTTGTGTCATTTTAGTGCACAACAAGCCCCCTAATCAGGAATCGCATTCTGGAAATTTATCTAAAAAAATTTAGTTTGAAATTTTCCCATCAGAACGATGAGATTTAGTACCTTCAATTTGATACTGGGATGAATACAGAAAGCGGGAGAAATAAAGATAAGAAACGCTACATCGAACCCACCACACTCTCATAATGTTTCATATTTTTTGCGCCATCACAACCCCTATTATATCATCTCAGTTTACGAGGTTAACATGAAAATGAGCTTTATGCGAGCATTTATTTTATTTTTTTATATTTTTTCCAAATTAAATTCGATGAGAGGGTTGACAAAAACTCGAGTCTTTGCAACCTTTAATTATTTTGTACGTAAGTGTGTGTACCCAAAAGATAAAGCGCAGGTGAGCATATAGTAACCCGAAGTTTCTACCTTTATACCTGAGATTTTCTAAACATCCTGTACTTTGTGTCACAATAGCCGACCCTAATAAGCCAGAATCTTTAAGACCTAATGCATACACAAGCAGATGATGACGTACGACAATAATGACAATTTTTATAATTTTTTTTTGTCACGATTTGCTAGCGGGTATTTTATGCTTGGGCGGGATGATTTGGAATATTTAGCTGACAGTTAGGGGAGTTATTTGGTAGGTGATATACAATGCTTCTTTATGCCGCCAAAAGGTGAATGAATCTATTAATAAAATATTCGGACGAAAAGAAAGTTACGATTCGAGATTGAAAGATTATAAATACAATTTTAATTATCGATTTAATTATCGGAAGCTACACCGAGAAAAAAGTTTTTTTTCTCGGTGTAGCGGTGGAACACGACGCTATTTTTCGTGAGAGCTTTAATTACCCAAAAAAGTTGATGTTTCAAAGTTAACATAAATAAACATTAAAGAACAACCCCTGAACATAATTTATGTTTTTTCTTGATGGTTAATATTTCTTTTTGTACCATATAGCTTTCAGCGCCGAGACGTTATAAACTTTGACCCCGTTCCCACTAGGGGTTGATTTTACAACATCATAATATTCGGTATTTGAGTGGCTGGTTACTTTAGTTATTTATAAACCCACTTTTAATTTTTAAATAAAAACGAGTGTGTTTGTGCGCTTTTATGGAAAACTGCGTTCTGTTTGTTTTGTAGTGAAATAAACATTCGTGCTTTATATCCAAAAAAACGATTTGTATTGTTTCAACAATAAAACTACACTTGCAGCAGTAACTGCAGAGGTAAAATTTAAACTCAACAAATGAGAAAATTTATGCAATCTTGATGCATTTCCATATTCACAAACATTTAAATTATCCTGAAAACAATTCAACTGTGATTATCTGGATTTAAGAGGAAGCTTGTTATAGTTTCGATTCAATTTTGTTCAATTACGGTTTAAAAATTAAAAATTTCAGCTTTACTGCGGCAGATTCAAAGATTTTGTAATATCTTTTGTTGTATTACGTACCAACGTAAGCTGCACTTAAAGCTTTCAAAGGCACCGCCGTTTTCAATAATTCCATTATTGTTTATTAACTTAAGTACGCACTCCAACTTTGTAACCAATTTTTAAGTGTTTTATAAACGTTTAACAAGATTATTGTGCAATCCAAGGGGAACCGAACCGATCGGTCGTACGCTCTCCCTGTCTGGTGCAGTGGCAAGACAAACCGATCCTCAATTATTATTTATTAAAAATGAAAGTTTAATATTCTTGCGAATTTTCACGTATCCAATTATTCTCTACGCATTTGACAATATATCTTTGTAGGTCGAGCTAAATAATAAAACGTTCGATTTTATCCCCGAATGATTGTGAAAAAGTTTGCCTTGTTAATGCGCTTGGTAAATTTTTTTAAAAAGATTACGTAGGTTATTTTTACCGGCTTTAATTTCACGTTCTATTGCACTTCTTTTATAAAAATGCGCTACCTTCCTTCGCATTAAGTAATATTAAGACGAAAATTGGTTTAGAGAAATTCGTAAAGGCTTACGATAATGATTTTCGAAAGATGTTACACAGACACACAAGTCGTTGTTAGTGATGTGTACGTAATTAACTTATTGAAAAATTTCTTCCGAGACGCTGCATTTTAGTGCTACATAAAAAGTAATGAACTCAATTTATTAAATGGGATAATATTAGAAGAACGTGAACGCAAATGATAAGCAAGAATTTTAGTGAATGCATTTGCATTCTTGTTCGTTCACTCGGAATAAATTTTATTTCTGTTTATTTAAATAAAAGCAGGACCGGATCCGATAACGCTACTAATATCATTTCTTTGCAGTTTCTTCCACAAAATGAATTTCAAAATGGCAGCGATTTGGGGTGCAGGACAAATAAAAACTGGAAGTGCTATATGGTAAGTTCGTCACAATTAGAATAGATTATACTTAGCAATTGATATTTTATCACAGTAAATTTACAACTCGAATATTGATTCAACAACCCCTAGGGGTATGATTATGATTAAACTGGCGAGGTTTGAAACATGAAAGAAATATTAGCATCGTTCTGTAATTTAATACGATTCTAAACGTTCTCGGCCCTTTGTGTGTTTTTTCAGCAAACAGCAAACGATATTTTTCAATCGACAAACAGTTACAATTAATCTCATTTCGTTTAAACACGTACGGTGCATCAATTGGTAATATCTAAGGCCGCTCCACACGTGGAACTTATTTTCTTTTCTATAGCTTGATGCAATAATTGACTGTTTTTACAAACTTTGTGGACCGTAAAATTGGGTTATTTGCTGCGATAAAAAAGATTTAATAGAAATGAAGTAATAATAAAAATGAAATACATAGGGGTGCATTCGGGATGGAAGTGGAGAGAAAAAACTTTTGAATTGCTACATACTGCAGGAAACCATAAAATAAAGTACCTACCAGTAGGGTACAGCGCAAGAATTATTACATTATGTTCGAGAAAAATACAAATAGAAGCTTATATTGAATTTTGACTTGAAAGCAGCCTTTTTGGTTTGCAGTTTGGAAAGCAGACCTTTTGGAGGTCACATTTGTTATTTATTTTGTTGAATTTTAATTTAACTTAATTATTTTATAAATATTTTTACAGAAAACTATTTGTTAATTCCAGTAATTCGCGAAAAAGATAGAGTGCACTGGGGGGTATTCCATACCCCCCAGACCCCCCGGTTTACATCCATTGCCTTGTGTCTTTAAAACGTTAAATTTAAAATGTAAGAAGATTTAGAAAATTACAAAAATCTGATCCGACAACACATAACTTTTCCATTTTTACTAAATTTAATGGAATAAAATTAAATAAAAAATAAAAGAAATTTCTACACAAATAATGGAATTTTCCATTTTTACTAAATTTAATAAAATAAAATTAAATAAATAAAAAAAGAAGGAATTTCTTCCAAAATCGCGAAAAATAAGATAGAGTGCACTGGGGGGTATTCCATACCCCCCAGACCCCCCGGTTTGCATCCATTGTTTTGTATCTTTAAAATATTAAATTTAAAATTTAGAAGATTTAAAGGTCTCACTATATGTTTAAAGATTTGAGTCCTGAAAAACTACTTCCGCTGCAGCAGTGGCGTAGCGTGGATTTGTGGTACCCGGGGCAAACCCTAAATTGGCGCCCCCTATTTTCGCAATTAAGCAAAAAAAAGTATTCTTATATCAATTTATTAGATTATTAGATATTATTATTACAAATAATTATTAAAAAGAAATTAAAATAAAAAATTATAATTTTATTCCTTGGCCATTCCTTGCCGCCCTCCACAGAAGTGCCACGCGGGTCATTTGCTCCCCTTCCCCCTCCACGTTACGCTGCTGCGCTGCAGAGTGCTTTAGTAATTTTATTTTACCACGCCCGGAAGTAGAAATCCTGGTTACTGTCAGTTAATCTGTACCACGAATTTCACTCTTTCCTATATACGATTGGAAAGAGAGAGAACAATTTTTTAAGTATATTAAAAAAAATTTTGGTGGATTATCCATTAGTTTTCGAGAAAACGGCATTTAAAAATTCAAATTTTCCATATGTTTATCATAGGACTACATATAAATTAAAAGTCACGAGGTTTTCTGTTGACGGTACGTGGACAACCACGTCATGGGTAATTTTAAAGAATTCAACGACATTTTTCTAATACCAGATGAAGAAGATTAGAGTGCCTCCGGTGTCAACGTGAATTTTTACCCCTAGAAATTTTACCCCCCTGGGGTAAAATATCCCTAGTGAAATTTTACCCCCTGTAAAAATTCTTTAGGGGGTAAAATATCCCTAGTGAAATTTTACCGGGGGTAAAATATCCCTAGCGAAATTTTACCCCCGGTAAAATATCCCTAGCGAAATTTTACCCCTGTATAAATTCTTTAGGGGGTAAAAATTTCTTAGTGAAATTTCACTAAGGAATTGTAAGGGGACGTCCATTAATTACGTGAGGCTTTTAGGGGGGGGAGGGGGTTAAGCCAAATCTCACGAAATCTCACCGGGGGGGGGGGGTCGAAAAATCACCAAAATCGCCCCTTTCTGAACAGATAAACACGTAAAGACTTTACAAAACTCTCGTCTCGTTTCGTGGGGTCATGGGCATCACTACTCTACATGATTTAGCCCAAATATAATATGTATATACAGGGTGTCCCCGTGGCCGTGAAGAACAAATGAGGTGGTGATAAAGGACACTTTTCTAATACAAATTTTGCCTGCGTCTCCGTATACGCTTAGGTTAAGTGTTGGCCACTTTAATAAGCACGTGTACATGAAACTAATTTCATCTGATTCACTTACTAGATGGCTAAGAGGGGGGGGGGCGAAGTATGATACTATGTACCAACCAAAAATTTATATTATAAATATCCCTAAAATCCATAGAATTTAAATATTTAACAAATTAAAATTATTAAAGTGAAAAGAGAAGTATTTGATGAATATGTTGAGACCGTACGAAAATAAAGAAGACGATGATGACGATACCAGAGCACAAGAACCAAAACCTAAAAGAGTCAGGCGTACGACCTACAACGCATTGGATTTAAATTGTGTTTCGGCATATTAGTCCACTTAATTTAAGTATTTGCCTTGGTTTTTGATTCAGGATAATTTTTAACGTCGGTGAAATTTTACCTCCTTGATAAATATACCCTAGTGAAAATTTACCCCCCTGGGGTAAAATATTCCTAGTGAAAAAAATTTTACCCCTGGGGTAAAATATTCCTAGTGAAATTTTACCGGGGGTAAAATATCCCTAGTGAAATTTTACCTCGGGGTAAAATATCCCTAGTGAAATTTTACGCCGGGGTAAAATATCCCGGGGGTAAAAATTCACGGTTACACCGGCACTAAATGCTTCGCATGAGACAGTCAGCTACGCTACGCAGACGCGTCTCATACCTCGCCGAATGCGGGCTGCCCAGTCAAGGTCGGGCCTCCCAGTTGAGGTCGAGGCTCGAGCCTCCCAGTCGAGGTCGAGCCTCCCAGTCGAGGTGGATTGAGTTCAGGGATGTTTAAGCGAGTTAAGCCCCAGCCAAAACGGGCCGGAGCGCTCGGAGCGCAGCGGAAATCTGCGAAAAGGCAGTTTTGGCTGGCGCAACCACGGCAAATCACGGATCCACCGTAAAACGAATAAATTAAATCAAATTGATTTATTCAAGGAATTTTTTATGTAAAATTTTCGATTTTTAAATGCCGATTTTTCGAAAACTAATGGATAATAATCCACCGAATTTTTTTTAATATACTTAAAAGTTGTCCTCTTTCCAATTCGTGGTACAGATTAACTGACAGATTGCGAAATCCGTTCATGCACCGTCAATATTTTTTTTTGTTTTTGGATGCCTGAGGTTCAAGATATTTATAATATATTATTACAATTTCAAAAATCTGATGTGACAACACATAACTTTCCCATATTTACTAAATTTAGTAAACTAAAATTAAATAAATAAGTAAATAAATAAATGTGCAGAAAGAATCTCAGGATATTGGATTATGTTAAATCAAACTACAAAGATTTGATGTGCCGACGTTTCGGAAGATTTATTCTTCCATTTTCAAGACTAAAAGGGCTCATTTTGTTCTCTTTTTAGTCTGGAAAATGGAAGAATAAATCTTCCGAAACGTCGGCACATCAAATCTTTGTAGTTTGATTTAACATAATCCAATATCCTGAGATTCCTTCTGCACATTTAATTTTTGGATGAGATACTTTTCATTTAAATAAATAAATAAAAAAAAGAAAGAATTTCTACCAAAATCCAAACAGCTCTCTAGATTGTTGCTACAAACCAGGATATGAAATTTTAAATAAAATCGGTTCATGCGTTTTGAAAGAATCATGAACGAAAAAATTTATTTCAAACGATTTGGACGGAGTTAGACTATGAAAAAAATGCTAATTCAATAATTATTGTTTTTCCTCGATTACTCCAATATTACTTTCCCATTTACGTAGTAAAGGCAAGTAATATTGGTTGAACTTCAATGGAACTATTGGCAAACCGGGGGGTCTGGGGCGTATTGTAAGTATTATTCTTATTTTTTAAATATAAAAAGAAATTTTGCTTTAAATAATTATCGTAAAATAAAAAGTTTTTTGATTTTGTGGAACAAACAAGTAAGATATTAAATTAATCGATTACCATTTGTTGTTCGATGGTAATTATGTTAATAGCTTGTTGGCTTATTATAGGTGGACTATGATTATGATGTCCCTCTTTTTCGGTGTATTCCCTCCCCTTTAATATTTCATGATTATATTTAGAATAAATGAGGTAGCCAAACATGTAGATTCTTTTATGCTCGCGCTTCTCTAACCCTGTTACGGATCGATAAATAATTAATAAATATTGAAGTTTGGAGTAATCAACGGATACTGATGCTTTCCATTATGTTTGTAAAATGCACTTTCCTTTAAAAAAAATTCCAAAGCACAAACTGAATATTTTCATCTGTAATAAAACATTGTTAAGAAATTTCCATTTTTATTGCAATTTTAATGAAAAAGCACGTAGAGTGGATGAGATTCCATTAACTATAATTTGCTTCTATAAAAATAATGTGTGGATTATGCGAAACTCAAATTGTAAAAACAACCAATTTTTGCTACAAACAATTTCCTTCTAATTTAAAATAAACCTAAAAATTCAAATTGCGATGCATAAATTTTGCTTTTTCAATTTTTGTGTAAATAAGCGAAAATATTAACCGTAATCCTTTCGAAATTTTTCAGTGCTGGGATTACTGCGACATGCTGCTCGAGGACGAAGAAAAGTTGGACCAAATGTGCGGTGACAACATATGCGTAAGTGGAAATTAAACATGTCACGTCTAAATTTGTCGAAAAAAAATTAAATACAACCGCAAACATAAATTTATTAAGAGCAGTTGATACGACACATTTATTTAATTAAACGTTCATTCGGATATTCCAACATCCAAGTTTCAAAAATAGGAAAAATCTAAACTTAATCACCGCACTTCTCTCTTCTTCGATAGAAATAGAAAACCTCATAATGAACCCTAAAATAGATTCAAATTAATGATCGACAACGCAAGAAAAACATTTTTGTTTAAATTATTTTCATTTCCTCCAGGAACAATTTGACGACTAACACCACTTGATATTTAGAGAAAAGGAAAAATCCCGAAAGTTTTGTACAAAACAAAATGGTTATTACTCTTACGGGAAACATTAAAAGAATTTACTGTTTACTTCTATGTTACCTATCTAACAATATTTATTTCGAGTCCTCAACAAATTTACTTCCATTTTCCTCCTGCACTATCAACTCGCGCCATAAATTACAACAAATAAAAAACTTGGCAACATTAAATTTAAAGTTGGAAAATAGAAAGCCGAAACTTTTGATAAGCTCTCCGTACGAGGGTAGGTATAGGAAAAAAAAATCTTATTGATTTGTTTCCGAGGTGCGATATGGTTAAGACACTTGGCTGTTGCCATTTGTCGATTTGTCTTCTTCTTGCACCCCCATCCGCGTTCCCAGCTTTGATGTGTCAAAAAATGTATAATATTCCCTTCTAAATTTATTTAATATCCGGTTTTAATAACAACCCCCATTTCGGTAATATATCGACTTGTTATGTAAATTTCTTAACTTAAGCCTGAAACGTGACGATTATAAATCAAAAATTATTCCAATTTTTTCGAAATAAGTGAAACTTTTTCTAAAAATTACTGCGATGCAAGTTTTAAGTATGCAGAAATACCTGAAAATAGTATTAAGATAAATGACGAGGAAAAGAAGAAATCAACGAGAATTTATAGTAAAATCAATCTTAATGCAGTGACACTTACCAAAATACAGGATTGGATTGGAAATAGATTACCTTTTAGAAGTTACGTACCCCATTCAGTCGACTTTATAAATTCGAACGTAGATTACGTTTCACTTTATTTGCTAAAAATTAAAATTTTCCTACCGGTTTACTTCAACCTAAACAGGATTTGTTGAACTCGACACGTTTTAATTACCACAAGAGTCCTGACCTGTCCTAAAAAAATTTTTGTGGAACGAGATAAAAGGCCAGATAAGGTAATGTTGTGAATTAGTGACTGATAGTCGCTCCTAAATGATTAATTAAATTATTTAAGAAGATATTCGAAGATGTTAAAAATTATAGATAGAAAGTGTTCGAAAGATAAGAGAAGGACCAACATGTTCATTTCGTGTTAATTTTAATGCACAATCTTGTTTCTGTTAGAATAATATTAATTATTTCGACTTAAGTTGTTGGCTTTGAAAAATTTATTTTGCTTTTTAATCGCCTCTTTTTTAGGGTGGTCTTTTTAGCCAACAAGAAAAAAGTTTCAAATAATTAGTCATATCATTTATAATATTTTAATTTTATTTCGTACAACAGGAAATGAAAAGTCGGCTTTCGTTATTAATTGTTCCGATATCCAACAACAGTTTTTGATCTACAAGGAACTGTACTATCCAAAATTTTGAATAAAATTTTTAGTATTTTTGTAAATATTCCGATTAAATCTATTAAATTATCATTTTTATTCTTATTCATCCACTTTAAATCTCTATATTATTAATTAAAATTATTATTTTTCACTTCTTAATTTAATTAAATATTTTTTTTATTTTTGAAAATTTTTTTATGACTTAAAAACTTAAATACATATTTATTTTTAATAATCATTGAATTTATCGAAATTTAATAAAAATAAAAATGTATTTAAGTCATAACAAAAATTTTCATTTGTAGAAAATTTGTGTTCATTTACTCCAAACTTCATGTTTTCAAATATGTTTTCATTTGCTCCAAGTCTGTTTTCGTTTGCTCCCAGTCTGTTTTCATTTGCTCCAAAACTGTTTTCATTTACATCGAGTGTTTTCATTTGTTCCAAATCATACTATTTTTCTCTGTGTATATATCATTGAAAATAGGGCAATTTTTAAAGTATATTAAGAGAAAGTAAAATGCCAGAACGCTGCTGCTACAGCGTGTCATATTTTTGGTTGGAAAAACCCGAAAACGCAAACATGATTAATGAGATGAAAGCAAAGAGGAGAAATGGAAAAACAAAGAGAAAGAGAAAGTAACAGCGATTAGTGAAGATACATCGCCAGTCAAAGATATAAGATGAAGATGAAGACAACTGATGAGAAAGAGAAACTACGAAAAGAAATATAAAAAGAGAAAAAGGAAGTAACGGCACCGCCAGTGGAATATATAAGTTGAAGACATGATTAATGAGAAGAAAAACGACAAGAACAATTGGAAAAAGAAGAACTAACAGAAATTAGTGAAGAGTCAAAGATATAAGAAGGTAGGAAAAAGAGAAGTTAACAAAACAAAGAAATAATAGAAAGAAAAGAATAAAATAATAGAAATACTACAGTTTTGTACATAAATAAATCCATTAACTAAATAAATTTTATAACTACCAATACCACACGTAGTTACACATCAATGGAGTTCCACAGTATTAATTTTTTAACTGAACCGTTAAAATAGAGATTCATCTGTCAAGCTATATATAAAAATTAAAAAACTGGGTAACTGACTTGAAGATGTATCAACAACTACTGAATGGATAACCGGATAATCGGATAAGTGTATAAGCGGATAATCGGATATTTTATGTTAAATTATAATAGATTTAGCTCCAACGACAGACTTGCCGTTTGTTTTAAGACGGCGGCGGCGACAGTTTCCAATTAAACTTGCATTTTTCATGACGATCAACAAGGCTCAGGGACAGACGTTAGAAAAAGTAGGAATATGTCTGCCTGAACCGGTCATCTCTATTTAGCAATCTCATAAAAATAGTTGATGGAAAATACCAATGGAAATTGATTCAAGCAGTGTACACAAAGGAAGTTTTTAAATAATACCGCTAAAAAAAAGATCAACCATCTAGCTACCCTCTCTTATCGTTTGGGTTGATTAGACCCGGGCAATGTCGTTTTTAATATTACTTTCCCCTCTTAGGTTAAACCTATTTGGTAATCGACGGAGGTCAGTTCGTGTCGACCCCTGAAAGCGTGTTACAGCGTAGCGGAGTGGCATGTGAAGCATTTAGTGCCTTCTTCATCTGGTTTCTTTCACCTTCATCTTTCAAGTTCATCTGAAGGTTCATCCAAACCTTCATCAAGGTTTGACATTGAAATTCTTTGAATTACGCTTGAAGTGGAAAACCCATGGCGGTCTGGGTGGGTCGCGTTACAGTAATCACTAGGCACTACCAATATCAGAGCACACGTACCGTCAACAGAAAACTCGTGACTTGCAATTTCGCTGTACTCTCATGTTAAACATAAGAAAAATTTCGATTTTCAAATACCGTTTTTTCGAAAACTATAATCATTGATAGTCTAGCAATTTTCATATTTTTTTTTATTTCCCCTTTCCAATCTTCCTAATATATAAAATCCCAGCACGCTGTTGCACCTGCTACAGCGCGCCATTTTTTGGTGAAAAAAAAAACTCTGATTGGCCGACTTTTTTACCAACCGAAAAGTATATTAAACTAAGATTAAGACGATGTGATCGCTAGTTATGAGCGGAAATTCTGGGTTTAAATCCCCGGACTCGGCAAAATTTTTTAGCTCAGCCCTTTGGTGAACATCAAACTGTGGATCGAAATACTAAAAACTTTCCTTAAAATCTTAATGGAAAACGGGGCACAATAAGCCTAGAGCATCAGTACAAAGTGGGCATTGAACCACTACCCGTGCAGCTAATTTGGAATTTGGAAAATTAAGACTAAAAATATATTTCCAGTATTAATTCAAACTGGGAAATTTGAATTTTTAAGCAAAATAAAAGAAATTTAACCTACGGTTAGGAAAAATTAAAACTTGATTACCTTACTGCCCACGGAGTTTAGCAGCAAGTTTCTGTGTTACTTTGGAAGTTAATTATAAAAATTAATTAAAAATATAAAGTCAAAATTGTAAACCGGGGGGTCTGGGGGGTGTGGAACACCCTCCAGTACATATTGCAGAATTTCCACTCTTTTAGAATTAGGCTAAAGAAAATTAGATTTTGAGAAACTTATTTTTATGTTTATATTATTATAAAAAAAAATTAGTTTAGCAGCAACTTTTTGCGTTACTTTAAAAAAGTATAGGAAAACTGGGAATCCCCAGTAGCGGGAAACGAAATTAAATGTTTAAATGTTATAGGCTAAAAAGGAGAACCGCCGTCTAGCTGCCCGTCCGCGGACGCAAATGCCGTCACTTGCTCCAAATCTGTTTTTATTTGTTCCAAATCCTACTGGAAAAGGTCTTGTTACCACATCAACCAACTCGCAGGAACCACAAAATTTACAAAAATAATAAAAACAAAGATATTTTAAAAAATTCCTCGATAATATATTTATGTCGACCAATCAAGCTGCACATCAATCGAGTTGCACACAATAAATTAATAATTTTTATAAATTTTTGTTTCAGAAAATTCACTTGCGATTATGCATAATCTCCTATTATAAATCAAATTCTCCTTATGAACCACTGACAGAAGTAATTGTTTTTGTGCGTCTGCTTTGGGCAATATTTGATTGAATTCTGGTTTTTACACAATTTGAAGTGAAGATATAAAAATCCACCCTCAAGTTTGCCCATAATTAGTAATTTGTGAGTTTGTAGCATAATATTCCCAATTCCAGGCGCGTTTAATTTGCAAGTAAATTGTATTTGTGATTTATAGCGACACTTTTTGAGAGAAAGAAGAAATAAATTAACAATTAAATATTGGTATGTGTGTGAGTGTGTGTGTGAATGTAAGATAATTTAAATGATGCAATTATATTTCGTTAACCGAAAACTCGGAAGCAAAACAAGCAAAACTAAAAGTAATTAACAGAATTCCACCAGCCAGTTGTGTGGACTAGAAATTAGTAAAGGAAAACCGCGGCCTGCTTTATTTACTAGTTAAACATAAAGCAAAATGTATTTAAATGGCGTTCGAGGGTACAAATACGAGATACTCATGTCAACAAAAGTTTTATTGGGATTTTACTCTCGGTTAACGAACGTCTCTTACAAGTTCAAAAATTACAACAATCTCGGTTTTTAACGGCAAATTTGTTTGTTAGTTAATGCGTCGACACGTTTTCATATTTTCTTTGCTCTTTCGAGTGCTATCTTAGAAAACAACTGGGTACACTTTACATCAACTTTATTTGGTTTTACTCCACTCGACTTTTTTAATTTTAATTTTACTGTAAATTACCTACATAAATCACACACTGGCGGTATTAGTTCAGGTGGTCGTAAAATATACCAATTAAGAGCGATTAAATTTTCTTTTATTTCATTGCCACTTTTTAATGCAGTTTAATTTCGAGCAATCGCCCGACGCATTCCTGCCCAGTTCATTCTGGCCAAACCAATGCGGAACCGATTGCATTTCCTGACCGACCCTCGTAGTATCTGCAAAAAGTCTCCAACCAAGTCTGCATTGCTGCCACCAATCAATGAATAATGCAAAAGATTTTTTCGATTCCATATAGATTACTTTAATTTAAAAAAAAGAAGAAGAAAAAAAAAAGAAGAAGAAGAAGAAGAAGAAGTGGTCGAACTTTAATGGCGCTAATTTTAATAACTCGTTAGGCAGTGTTTGTTTACTTGAAAGGTATTCGTGTTAAAAATCGATAATGGATGATGGCTTATCGGGAGTTGAATAATCTTATTGTGGTAATTACTATGCAAAGTTAGTTATAGGTGAAATGTATGGTATGAACAAACACTGGCACATACATTACATACTCAAGTGTACTTACACCTACTAAATGCGATATGGCGGTGTTCATTTACCACAGTAGTCACAGATTCTCTGTAGAAGCGCTCGTTTGATCGAGATAGTCTCTGAGTTGTGTATGGTGGTTGGTGGCCACCTAGGGAGTGTTAAACTGGCTGCTATTTGTCGTCAGATGCTAAAACTTAGTAATGCTGTCTTATATTGTAAGCCCGGACTTCCCTCGAGACCAAACAATAAGTTCCTGACCCAAAAATTTCAAAAATTAAACATATTTCACAAAAAACTTCAAAACTCTTGGCACAAGAAGTGAGAAAATTCCATCCACATCAAAACATCTCTATTACATTTTTATAATAATTTATTAGTTTTTCTATTATTTATATTTATGGATTGTTTGCTTGCCACCCAGGAACGGATTCCTGTAAATTGAGTGACTAGTTTATCATAGTTTGATTAATTACCGCCCAAATAGCTGATTTAAAATTTAAAAATAAACTGTTTTTGTGGTTTATTGCTCGATTAATCTTTATCTCCTTTCGAGTGCTTTACTTGTGACCAGTTCTCCAAAATTAATTACCTCGGCATTTTCTTGCCATTAATTAAACGCCAATAAAACTATCACATCGAAGCGAAAAAAAATTTGAGATGGTTTACATGCAGTTGAAATATATCTTTACTTTTGTCCTATATTATATTATATTATATATAGTATTTTTTAAAATTTTTAATTTAAATGTGATTATTCACATCATCCCATCAACCCTGGGGGACCAGGAAATATTTGGGTTAAAATACGTATAATATTTTGCTCTAACGAATGGCCGACCCGGGCCCATAACCTGTTATTATTTAGGTTCAAACCAATTTTCGTTTCGTGAAACTTTTAAAATTTTGGAAGAAATTTTGTTATTTGTAGAATTTCGTGGTCGATCACACTGTATATTGGCAAAACCGTTATAATCAAATCGATATACAAAAGAATAACTCAACGCCAGAAGACTATTTCACATATCCTGACAATAAAAAATCACCATTCGTGTTTTTAATTATAGAAATAAAATATCTTAGGAATCGAACTTTTCTGCATACATTAAAGACATACCACGTGAAGTATTTCTAACATATCGGTGGTTTCAAATTTCATGTGTTTGAATAATCCTCGATAATTTATCACTTGCGGTCTTTTTAAAACTATGTAAACAATTTTTTAGTTTCGCCATTGAAAATTAATCAATCTTGTTTTCCAGATGGAAGGTTGCCAGTATTCGTGCCAATTTTACAAAGACGTAAAAGTAGGACAATGGAATCAAGGAAACTCTGAAATTAAGGACGTCAAATTTGTTAATTCCTCCGTATTGACGTGGACTTACGAAACATCGGGAGAGGTTTTCGCCATTTTCGGTTCCGACGAAAACGACAAGTGGTACGAACTGCGACAGGTAAGGAATAAACAATTTTATTCGGGGAATTCCCGAAAATAAACAAACGGGCAATCAATCTAATTTTAACGATCGATCATTAACTGCGTTAGCTTAGCCTAGAAAAACCTTCAATAAACTTTCTTTATAATGCAATAAAGTAACGTGTCAAAGGAAATGTGTTTACACCCGTTAAATCTTACATAAAAGTCGCGTAAATTTTATATCCGATTGAAGAGCGCTGTAAAGGCACAATAATGTTAATAAAAAATACGAAAAGAATTTAATAGGAAATTTTATGTTTTAGAGTGCAGAAAATCAAATACCCATTTACGAGGAAAATCTACGCAATGTCACAATTTTCAGTTTATCAGCCGACGGATTGGTCAGTCACGTTGGGTATAATTTACTAGATGAACAAAACGACGGAGAGGATTATGTAATTTTCGATCGAATTATCAAAAAATCGGAGAAGTTAGTGCATTGTGCGAAAGAAAACTTAGCTTATTATTTAGTCTTTGCTTTGAGCTTCGTGTGCTCATTTGTTGTTGTTTTAACTGTTTTTGTCTTACTTTTCCTGTTAAAAAGCACGAGATCGAAACGACTGGTGAAACGGACGATACACAGGTCGATATTTTACATAGAAATTGATATGGACAGACCTAATGCGTTTTTAAGTGAGGTCTGAAAACCTTTTGTTATAAATTCAATGTATTTATTATTATTACATAGATTGTATTGTTGTTGAACGTTACATTAATGAGTTACACATAATTTAAAAAAAGGAAATGTATATTGTATGATTTCAATATTTGATACCATTGAACGACGATTTCATATTATTGAATTCAAAGTTATTTGTTGTATTACTATTTATAAGCCCTTGTATATATGTATTAATTTTGTTAAATAAAAATATATCATATACTTTGATAGAAATATTTACCCAATTTATAGTTTTTTAATTCTTTAATTCTTCTTCTTCTTTAATTCTTTTAACACTTGTTGTATAATATACTATTTTATGTTTAATTTCACTTCAGGAATGATTGTGTATGAGGTGAGGGGTGTTCGAGGGGACACAAAGAAGATCCCAGTTTATGGTTTTTTATTACCTATTGAAAACAAAAATATATTGCCAAGTTAATATTATATTTTCCTACTTAAATATATTTAAATATTCATGTTTTATAATTGTTTTATAATATAACCAACGTTGTTAAATTCTACTGGATTTTTTGTCTGAATTGAAAAAAATTACTAACTCTCAACTATTTATACTTCAGGCATCTTTTTAAAATAAGCTTACAACCAAGGTTGTAAATAAATATAAAAATATAAAATAATTCAGAATTTGAATATGCAAAAAATAAGATAATATAAACTTTACCTAAAAACATAAAACATATTAAGTTATTAAATAAACTAAAAGTTAATTTTAAATAAATTATGTAAATGAAAATTATAATTAATTCATTTGTATATTCTAATTCAATGTTGCTGTTTTTGAAATTGTTAATCAAATTTCCAATGAATTCCAAAATTATCCACCCAAAATTTTTCTAAAAGTAACTTATAATGTCGAGTTTGTTCCTTCAAATGAGCGTTGTCAAATTTCAATAGTTCTATAGTCTCCTGCATCCTTTGAATCTTCATTTGATCGCTACTCCCAATAATATCAAATTCAGGATCATATTTCTTCAATTCATTTCTCATCTTCAACATATCTTCACTTAATGTTTTAATGATTTCCAACGAGTCTTCCATTCGTTGCAATTTTTCTTCAGGAGATACATTCGAATCCTTTAATACCACTTTGGCGAATAAAGAAAGATTTGACATCCCAGTTTCCACAAGTTTAAAAAGTTTTAACTTTCTCGAAAGGATTTTCTCATAACTTTGGCATTGAAAAATCTTAGATTGCCAAGACAATAAAATTTTGCGAGCTTGATTCAATTGGATACAATCATATTCCTTCTTTAAAGTAGTCGATTGGAATTCTTTTCGAACTTCTTCGTTACTTTCTTCCAAATAAGTGGTTTCATTTACAAGGTTCTCTATTTCGGAACATATTAAAATATGATCATGTGGTTCAACCGCTATGAGGTCGGAATTTCTTATGACTGCTTCCCAAGCTTCCACTTGGGATTTAGAGTCATCTAATTCTTCATTTTCTTTTTCTTGGAGAAGCACAGGTACTTCTTCTTTCTCAGATTTTAATTTTTGTGCAAGATTACTCTCTAAATCTAATTGGAGAGTTAAATCGAGAAACATTTTTTGATATTCTTCTTCCTGTTCCATTAAAGCAAATGCAACCTTTCGTAAATCCGCATTTTTACTTTCCATTTCGCTAGCGTTCATTTTTTAGTCAGATTTATAAATTATACTTTAATCTTGCAAGTTTTTCTCCTTTATAGCCTTTGAGTCTTTAATCCTACTACTTAAAGGATCAAGATTAGCTAACGGATTTTGTGTGTAAATTAGGTCCAGGTGAATCATTCCATTTCATAAATCATAGAAATATCAAAATTTCTGATGACCTTCCAGTGATTGAATGATTTGAAAAATACTTTTGGCCTGAGTTGGAATTGTATTGGTAGATAATCGAATCAAGAATAACGGATGCGAATAACTACTAAACTATTTGATTGATCAAGCTTGATCAAGGCTAGGCAACATAAAATTAGAGACAGGAAATAAAATGTAAATGAAAGTAAAAAGTATTTTTTTAATTATTTAATCCAAATAGCTTTTTTTGAGAAATAAAACTCCCAAGATCAATTTCAATAATTTTTTGACATAATTTTTTCCTTTCACAAAATTGTGTCAGTGTTTCTTCATTTTCTTTAATATATCCTTGTAAAGAACATCGGGAGCATTTATAGCGTATACGAAATCGACGTTGTTGAATTTCTTGTCAGAAACCAGATACTTGCCTTTGGTTTTGGGGATCGCTCGGTATAATTTTTTCACATCTCTAGGATTTGCCATCCAGTCGTTTTTGCTGTAGAAGAAGTACACTGGAGCCTTAATATTTTTCAATTTGTAACTTGGAGGTTTTCTTTTACCATATTGTCGTTTATTTCCAATATACCCATAGTCGTACTTTCTGAAGTAACCTGAAATTGAAAGACTTACTACAGTTCAGTTTTTGGAAAGATTATGGTTTCACAAATTTACCAGAATTAATTTCTTGGGCATAGTGAAGAATTTGTTTCGTAGACGTTCCAGCTGGAGTGTGTCCCATAATTACGGGCAATAACGTAGCGTTCATCTGATCCTTATTAAATCCACAAATAGCAAATAAAGCGTTGGTGCAGAGAATTTGGAAGATTGAATCGTCTCCACATAAAGTTTTGCCTACGCTTCCAATCACTTCAGAATGTGGCAGAAATTCGTGAAGACCAAACCATTTGGCTACCAACTAAAATTTAAAATTAAAAAAAGTTTGTTTCACAAGTTTGAAAGCCAAACTTACAGATGCAACGGGTTCTATTATTGCTCCCCACTTCATGATCGGACTGGTGATGCGCTTCATGTAACCGATTGGAGCCATACTCATCATGGCTCGTATTTTATTATTGTATTCGGGTTTTTCGGCGCACAAAACATAGAAAATGGTGGTTCCTTGAGAATAACCAAGATAAAATATTTTTGATTGTTTGGTAGCTTCAATCACGTAATCTATTTTAGCAGCCAAGTCGTAAATTGCAATTTCGTGCCAGCTGAAGTCCCAGAACTGTTTGGCATTTTCGGTAGGATCCCACTTGGTATGTTTTTTGGAATATCTGGTTCCTCTCGCATTTGGCAACCACACATCGTAACCGGCATCTGCCAAAATGTAAGCAAATGCGTTGTCGGGTCCCGTGATAACCCAATCAGCGGAAGAACAGAGAATACCGTGATGTAATATAACGGCAGGTCTATTCTCAGACGGTCCACTTTTTCCGTAAGGAATTCGGTGCATCTCCAAGATGTGTCCGTCTTCCGTTTCCACAGTGTGAATTTCGGATGGATATCCATATTTGGTTATAATTTCAGGCTATAACAAATTAAATAAATAAAAGTATCTTGATGGTTTTGTTAAACTCTTACGATAGTCAATTTAGCATCTTCTTCTAAATTTTTTGGAAGTGTCTCGTAGAACTTTTGAGCGTCTTCCCTAATCTTTGCGAATTTAACTTCGATTCCATTATCACTGTCGGATAATGCAGAAGCAACCAACACAGAAAATGTTAATATTAAAAACTTCAACGTAGATTATAATTCATACTAATGATTACTACAAAATAGATTGGGTATTTATAGGAAAATCAAATTCTTCACTTTAATTTTATCTACACTGAAGTGCTTTATTACAATAAATTTGAAGATTACTTTAAAATTTTTCCTTTTCAACCTAATTGGTTTCGTTTTGATTGCTTTTATAAGTTTTATCTACGGAATGCGTGTTGCTTGGGTGCTCTCACTGTAAGTTTCCGCAATTTTTGAAAATATATTGAAATTTTCGGTAGGATCCCACTTGATATGTTTTTTGGAATTTTCAAATTTAATTATGGGTCACACTCCAGCTGGAACTTCTACGAAACAAATTCTTCACTACGCCCAAGAAATTAATTCTGGTAAGTTTGTGCAACCATAAGCTTTTCCAAAACAGAATTCTAATATTCTTTTCCATTTCAGGTTACTTCAGAAAATACGACTATGGATAGTTTGGAAATAAGCGGCGATATGGTAAAAGGAAACCTCCAAGTTACAAGCTAAAAAATATTAAGGCTCCGGTATACTTTTTCTATAGCAAAAATGACTGGATGGCAAATCCTAAAGACGTGAATAAATTATACCGAGCGATTCCCAAAACCAAAGGCAAACATCTGATTTCTGACAAGAAATTCAATCACGCCGATTTCATGTTCGCTATGAATGCTCCCAAGGTTCTTTACGATGAAGTATTAAAGAAAATGAAGAAGCACTGATATATTATAATTGTTGGAATTTTCTGGGGAGGGGAATTATTACTGAGATATTATTATGTAAAATAAAGTTAGGGGATTAATTTATATTATACAGAGAGCTGGTTTCTCTAAAAAATGTTCTGATTAAATAATTAAGTTTACTCTTTTTACTTTGATTTATATTTTATTTCCTGTCGCCAATTTGTCCGATGTATATGGACCTTTAAACAATGTAAATTTGAAAAAACTCTATAAAAGTTCAGAAGTTACACTAATTCAGTTTGTTCAACTAAAAAACAAAGCTTTTTCACAATAACATGGAATTTTCACTGAAGCAATGCAATTTTGAATTACTGAAAAATCCAATGGATGGAACTTAAAACACAGCTTTATTTCAGAAAACTTGAGAAATTCCACAAAGGCAGATAGTTCGGCACGAAAATGTAAAAACTAACCTTTTTAGATGTAGTTTGGAATTGACAGGAATAAGCTACCTTGGAATCAACACATTTTAGATCCAAAGCAAGAAATTGTTTGAAAAAATTGTTTCCAAAGACTTAATTCTAAATTATTTTTATTTAAATTATCAAAAAGATCAACTATAATTTTTATAATTACTTATTTGTATAAAATGTTTATTATTTATTTGTTTAGGTTTTATCTTGTTTATATCAATATTGTCAACTTTCAGAATTCAAAAGTAATACTTGATCTGGTTGTGCAATTTGCATGCTGCCAATAAACTTCTAATATTTATATGGTCGATATTTGCGTTTTTATTTTCCTGTTGAACAAACTTAATTTGTGCAATTTCTACTGTTTTCTGGTGTACTAGCATTTTCCCTGTCAACTCCATACTAGTTTTAAAAAGTTTTCTTTTTACATTTTTTCGTTAAACCAATTGGCTCAATGTAATTTCGAATTCTTTCTAGAGTAATGCGGAATTTTCAGTTCTACAACTTGTTAAAATTTTGTATTTTGCCTATATTTTCTTGCTTTTTAAAATTTTCTGGTTTAAACTTACGTTTCCTTTCAATTTCAGGCTAATTTTTGAATTTGAAAATGACAGGATAAGAAAGAAATCTACAATTTATTCCAAATCCAACTATTCTCCAGAAAAGTTTAAAAATTGTACGGAATCACTTGACTATATATGAAAATGCCAAAATTAGCTTTCTATTGATAGTATTGAATTGAAATTTTGAAAAATGTAAATGTATTAGTAATAAATCTGTTAATCAATATATAAATTTGAATATGAAATATTAGAATATGACAAAATCAACAATTTCATTAAACCAAATTCGAGAAAAAGTTTAGAAATTCCACCAAGACCAATATGTTAAAAGGAAGATGCAAAACAATAACTTTTTCAATATTACATTGAATTTACTGAAAATGTAGATCAATGGCTAACAAATGCAAAATGAGTGATTCATTGATTAGTTTTCCGAAGTAATGACAAACACGTTTTAAACCCATCAGGGCATATTTTTAACCGAGTTGGGCCCTAGGCTTTAGCAAATTTTCGGGCGCCTTATAGTCAAGTATAACTAATAGCATCGAAGGCCCAATTTTTGGGTTATTTTATAAGTATTTCATTTAATTTTACGATTTTATGTTCTTTCTTTTTGACCCCATCTGCCCATTTAACACTATGAACGTGCCTAATGCGCCTAATGGTAAAATAGGCCCTGAGTTTAATTTTAAGCAATAAAAACTGGTTCCACTACCAAGCCACACAAGCAATATTAATAATTGAGCTTCAAAGTAGTTATTGGTATAGCGGGGGGTCTGGGGGTCAATTTGCCCTTAATTTAAAATAATCAAATCAATAAAATTTAAAATAATAAAAAAAACGTAAGGTGTTTTTAGACCCCAAAAAATGAAAAGTGGAATTCGGTAGCTTCTTTCACCGTTTCATAAGGTTCTTGATCAGAAATTTCGAATGGCGTAGTCAGATTTCTCGTAAGTATGATATTTTTTATTTTATTGGGGTTTAAACGTAACACATTCGGGGTCAATTTGACCTAAATTTGTTTCCCGATTTTACACAGTTTTTATTGACTCCGCGTGGTTCTGAAGGCTTTATCCAGCAGTAGGCATCTAAGTACGTCGATTTAAGTAATAAAAAGGCCACCTAAATTTTTTAAGATTTTTGAAAAAAACGTAAAGTTAACCCCTTTGGTGCTTTTTGACCCCAAAACATGAAAAGTGGAATTCGGCAGCTTCTTTCACTGTTTCTTACGTATTTTGATCAGAAATTTCGAATGGCGCAGTCAGATTTCTCGTAAGTATGATATTTTTTATTTTATGTGGGTTTAAACGTAACACATTCGGGGTCAATTTGACCAAAATTTGTTTCGCGATTTTACACAGTTTTGATTGACTCCGCGTGGTTCTGAAGGCTTTATCCAGCAGTAGGCATCTAAGACCGTCGATTTAAGTAATAAAAAGGCCACCTAAATTTTTTTAGAATTATGAAAAAAACGTAAGGTTAACCCCTTTGGTGTTTTTTGACCCCAAAACATGAAAAGTGGAATTCGGCAGCTTCTTTCACTGTTTCTTACGTATTTTGATCCGAAAATTTCGAATGGCGCAGTCAGATTTCTCGTAAGTATGATATTTTTTATTTTATGTGGGTTTAAACGTAACACATTCGGGGTCAATTTGACCAAAATTTGTTTCGCAATTTTACACAGTTTTGATTGACTCCGCGTGGTTCTGAAGGCTTTATCCAGCAGTAGGCATCTAAGACCGTCGATTTAAGTAATAAAAAGGCCACCTAAATTTTTTTAGAATTTTGAAAAAAACGTAAGGTTAACCCCTTTGGTGTTTTTTCACCCCAAAACATGAAAAGTGGAATTCGGCAGTTTCTTTCACTGTTTCTTACGTATTTTGATCAGAAATTTCGAATGGCGCAGTCAGATTTCTCGTAAGTATGATATTTTTTATTTTATGTGGGTTTAAACGTAACACATTTGGAGTCAATTTGACCAAAATTTGTTTCGCGATTTTACACAGTTTTGATTGACTCCGCGTGGTTCTGAAGGCTTTATCCAGCAGTAGGCATCTAAGACCGTCGATTTAAGTAATAAAAAGGCCACCTAAATTTTTTTAGAATTATGAAAAAAACGTAAGGTTAACCCCTTTGGTGTTTTTTCACCCCAAAACATGAAAAGTGGAATTCGGCAGTTTCTTTCACTGTTTCTTACGTATTTTGATCAGAAATTTCGAATGGCGCAGTCAGATTTCTTGTAAGTATGATATTTTTTATTTTATTTGGGTTTAAACGTAACACATTCGGGGTCAATTTAACCAAAATTTGTTTCGCGATTTTACACAGTTTTGATTGACTCCACGAAGTTCTGAAGGCTGAATCCAGCAGTAGGCATCTAAGTACGTCGATTTAAGTAATAAAAAGGCCACCTAAATTTTTTAAGATTTTTGAAAAAAACGTAAAGTTAACCCCTTTGGTGCTTTTTGACCCCAAAACATGAAAAGTGGAATTCGGCAGCTTCTTTCACTGTTTCTTAGGTATTTTGATCAGAAATTTCGAATGGCGCAGTCAGATTTCTCGTAAGTATGATATTTTTTATTTTATGTGGGTTTAAACGTAACACATTCGGGGTCAATTTGACCAAAATTTGTTTCGCGATTTTACACAGTTTTGATTGACTCCGCGTGGTTCTGAAGGCTTTATCCAGCAGTAGGCATCTAAGACCGTCGATTTAAGTAATAAAAAGGCCACCTAAATTTTTTTAGAATTTTGAAAAAAACGTAAGGTTAACCCCTTTGGTGTTTTTTGACCCCAAAACATGAAAAGTGGAATTCGGCAGTTTCTTTCACTGTTTCTTACGTATTTTGATCAGAAATTTCGAATGGCGCAGTCAGATTTCTCGTAAGTATGATATTTTTTATTTTATTTGGGTTTAAACGTAACACATTCGGGGTCAATTTAACCAAAATTTGTTTCGCGATTTTACACAGTTTTGATTGACTCCGCGAAGTTCTGAAGGCTGAATCCAGCAGTAGGCATCTAAGTACGTCGATTTAAGTAATAAAAAGGCCACCTAAATTTTTTAAGATTTTTGAAAAAAACGTAAAGTTAACCCCTTTGGTGCTTTTTGACCCCAAAACATGAAAAGTGGAATTCGGCAGCTTCTTTCACTGTTTCTTAGGTATTTTGATCAGAAATTTCGAATGGCGCAGTCAGATTTCTCGTAAGTATGATATTTTTTATTTTATGTGGGTTTAAACGTAACACATTCGGGGTCAATTTGACCAAAATTTGTTTCGCGATTTTACACAGTTTTGATTGACTCCGCGTGGTTCTGAAGGCTTTATCCAGCAGTAGGCATCTAAGACCGTCGATTTAAGTAATAAAAAGGCCACCTAAATTTTTTTAGAATTATGAAAAAAACGTAAGGTTAACCCCTTTGGTGTTTTTTGACCCCAAAACATGAAAAGTGGAATTCGGCAGCTTCTTTCACTGTTTCTTACGTATTTTGATCAGAAATTTCGAATGGCGCAGTCAGATTTCTCGTAAGTATGATATTTTTTATTTTATGTGGGTTTAAACGTAACACATTCGGGGTCAATTTGACCAAAATTTGTTTCGCAATTTTACACAGTTTTGATTGACTCCGCGTGGTTCTGAAGGCTTTATCCAGCAGTAGGCATCCAAGACCGTCGATTTAAGTAATAAAAAGGCCACCTAAATTTTTTTAGAATTTTGAAAAAAACGTAAGGTTAACCCCTTTGGTGTTTTTTCACCCCAAAACATGAAAAGTGGAATTCGGCAGTTTCTTTCACTGTTTCTTACGTATTTTGATCAGAAATTTCGAATGGCGCAGTCAGATTTCTTGTAAGTATGATATTTTTTATTTTATTTGGGTTTAACCGTAACACATTCGGGGTCAATTTAACCAAAATTTGTTTCGCGATTTTACACAGTTTTGATTGACTCCGCGAAGTTCTGAAGGCTGAATCCAGCAGTAGGCATCTAAGTACGTCGATTTAAGTAATAAAAAGGCCACCTAAATTTTTTAAGATTTTTGAAAAAAACGTAAAGTTAACCCCTTTGGTGCTTTTTGACCCCAAAACATGAAAAGTGGAATTCGGCAGCTTCTTTCACTGTTTCTTACGTATTTTGATCAGAAATTTCGAATGGCGCAGTCAGATTTATCGTAAGTATGATATTTTTTATTTTATGTGGGTTTAAACGTAACACATTCGGGGTCAATTTGACCAAAATTTGTTTCGCGATTTTTCACAGTTTTGATTGACTCCGCGTGGTTCTGAAGGCTTTATCCAGCAGTAGGCATCTAAGACCGTCGATTTAAGTAATAAAAAGGCCACCTAAATTTTTTTAGAATTTTGAAAAAAACGTAAGGTTAACCCCTTTGGTGTTTTTTGACCCCAAAACATGAAAAGTGGAATTCGGCAGTTTCTTTCACTGTTTCTTACGTATTTTGATCAGAAATTTCGAATGGCGCAGTCAGATTTCTTGTAAGTATGATATTTTTTATTTTATTTGGGTTTAAACGTAACACATTCGGGGTCAATTTAACCAAAATTTGTTTCGCGATTTTACACAGTTTTGATTGACTCCGCGAAGTTCTGAAGGCTGAATCCAGCAGTAGGCATCTAAGTACGTCGATTTAAGTAATAAAAAGGCCACCTAAATTTTTTAAGATTTTTGAAAAAAACGTAAAGTTAACCCATTTGGTGCTTTTTGACCCCAAAACATGAAAAGTGGAATTCGGCAGCTTCTTTCACTGTTTCTTACGTATTTTGATCAGAAATTTCGAATGGCGCAGTCAGATTTCCCGTAAGTATGATATTTTTTATTTTATGTGGGTTTAAACGTAACACATTCGGGGTCAATTTGACCAAAATTTGTTTCGCGATTTTACACAGTTTTGATTGACTCCGCGTGGTTCTGAAGGCTTTATCCAGCAGTAGGCATCTAAGACCGTCGATTTAAGTAATAAAAAGGCCACCTAAATTTTTTTAGAATTATGAAAAAAACGTAAGGTTAACCCCTTTGGTGTTTTTTCACCCCAAAACATGAAAAGTGGAATTCGGCAGCTTCTTTCACTGTTTCTTACGTATTTTGATCAGAAATTTCGAATGGCGCAGTCAGATTTATCGTAAGTATGATATTTTTTATTTTATGTGGGTTTAAACGTAACACATTCGGGGTCAATTTGACCAAAATTTGTTTCGCGATTTTTCACAGTTTTGATTGACTCCGCGTGGTTCTGAAGGCTTTATCCAGCAGTAGGCATCTAAGACCGTCGATTTAAGTAATAAAAAGGCCACCTAAATTTTTTTAGAATTTTGAAAAAAACGTAAGGTTAACCCCTTTGGTGTTTTTTGACCCCAAAACATGAAAAGTGGAATTCGGCAGTTTCTTTCACTGTTTCTTACGTATTTTGATCAGAAATTTCGAATGGCGCAGTCAGATTTCTTGTAAGTATGATATTTTTTATTTTATTTGGGTTTAAACGTAACACATTCGGGGTCAATTTAACCAAAATTTGTTTCGCGATTTTACACAGTTTTGATTGACTCCGCGAAGTTCTGAAGGCTGAATCCAGCAGTAGGCATCTAAGTACGTCGATTTAAGTAATAAAAAGGCCACCTAAATTTTTTAAGATTTTTGAAAAAAACGTAAAGTTAACCCATTTGGTGCTTTTTGACCCCAAAACATGAAAAGTGGAATTCGGCAGCTTCTTTCACTGTTTCTTACGTATTTTGATCAGAAATTTCGAATGGCGCAGTCAGATTTCCCGTAAGTATGATATTTTTTATTTTATGTGGGTTTAAACGTAACACATTCGGGGTCAATTTGACCAAAATTTGTTTCGCGATTTTACACAGTTTTGATTGACTCCGCGTGGTTCTGAAGGCTTTATCCAGCAGTAGGCATCTAAGACCGTCGATTTAAGTAATAAAAAGGCCACCTAAATTTTTTTAGAATTATGAAAAAAACGTAAGGTTAACCCCTTTGGTGTTTTTTCACCCCAAAACATGAAAAGTGGAATTCGGCAGCTTCTTTCACTGTTTCTTACGTATTTTGATCAGAAATTTCGAATGGCGCAGTCAGATTTATCGTAAGTATGATATTTTTTATTTTATGTGGGTTTAAACGTAACACATTCGGGGTCAATTTGACCAAAATTTGTTTCGCGATTTTACACAGTTTTGATTGACTCCGCGTGGTTCTGAAGGCTTTATCCAGCAGTAGGCATCTAAGACCGTCGATTTAAGTAATAAAAAGGCCACCTAAATTTTTTTAGAATTTTGAAAAAAACGTAAGGTTAACCCCTTTGGTGTTTTTTGACCCCAAAACATGAAAAGTGGAATTCGGCAGTTTCTTTCACTGTTTCTTACGTATTTTGATCAGAAATTTCGAATGGCGCAGTCAGATTTCTCGTAAGTATGATATTTTTTATTTTATTTGGGTTTAAACGTAACACATTCGGGGTCAATTTAACCAAAATTTGTTTCGCGATTTTACACAGTTTTGATTGACTCCGCGAAGTTCTGAAGGCTGAATCCAGCAGTAGGCATCTAAGTACGTCGATTTAAGTAATAAAAAGGCCACCTAAATTTTTTAAGATTTTTGAAAAAAACGTAAAGTTAACCCCTTTGGTGCTTTTTGACCCCAAAACATGAAAAGTGGAATTCGGCAGCTTCTTTCACTGTTTCTTACGTATTTTGAGCAGAAATTTCGAATGGCGCAGTCAGATTTCTCGTAAGTATGATATTTTTTATTTTATGTGGGTTTAAACGTAACACATTCGGGGTCAATTTGACCAAAATTTGTTTCGCGATTTTACACAGTTTTGATTGACTCCGCGTGGTTCTGAAGGCTTTATCCAGCAGTAGGCATCTAAGACCGTCGATTTAAGTAATAAAAAGGCCACCTAAATTTTTTTAGAATTTTGAAAAAAACGTAAGGTTAACCCCTTTGGTGTTTTTTCACCCCAAAACATGAAAAGTGGAATTCGGCAGTTTCTTTCACTGTTTCTTACGTATTTTGATCAGAAATTTCGAATGGCGCAGTCAGATTTCTCGTAAGTATGATATTTTTTATTTTATGTGGGTTTAAACGTAACACATTTGGAGTAAATTTGACCAAAATTTGTTTCGCGATTTTACACAGTTTTGATTGACTCCGCGTGGTTCTGAAGGCTTTATCCAGCAGTAGGCATCCAAGACCGTCGATTTAAGTAATAAAAAGGCCACCTAAATTTTTTTAGAATTTTGAAAAAAACGTAAGGTTAACCCCTTTGGTGTTTTTTGACCCCAAAACATGAAAAGTGGAATTCGGCAGCTTCTTTCACTGTTTCTTACGTATTTTGATCAGAAATTTCGAATGGCGCAGTCAGATTTCTCGTAAGTATGATATTTTTTATTTTATGTGGGTTTAAACGTAACACATTTGGAGTCAATTTGACCAAAATTTGTTTCGCGATTTTACACAGTTTTGATTGACTCCGCGTGGTTCTGAAGGCTTTATCCAGCAGTAGGCATCCAAGACCGTCGATTTAAGTAATAAAAAGGCCACCTAAATTTTTTTAGAATTTTGAAAAAAACGTAAGGTTAACCCCTTTGGTGTTTTTTCACCCCAAAACATGAAAAGTGGAATTCGGCAGTTTCTTTCACTGTTTCTTACGTATTTTGATCAGAAATTTCGAATGGCGCAGTCAGATTTCTTGTAAGTATGATATTTTTTATTTTATTTGGGTTTAAACGTAACACATTCGGGGTCAATTTAACCAAAATTTGTTTCGCGATTTTACACAGTTTTGATTGACTCCGCGAAGTTCTGAAGGCTGAATCCAGCAGTAGGCATCTAAGTACGTCGATTTAAGTAATAAAAAGGCCACCTAAATTTTTTAAGATTTTTGAAAAAAACGTAAAGTTAACCCCTTTGGTGCTTTTTGACCCCAAAACATGAAAAGTGGAATTCGGCAGCTTCTTTCACTGTTTCTTACGTATTTTGATCAGAAATTTCGAATGGCGCAGTCAGATTTATCGTAAGTATGATATTTTTTATTTTATGTGGGTTTAAACGTAACACATTCGGGGTCAATTTGACCAAAATTTGTTTCGCGATTTTTCACAGTTTTGATTGACTCCGCGTGGTTCTGAAGGCTTTATCCAGCAGTAGGCATCTAAGACCGTCGATTTAAGTAATAAAAAGGCCACCTAAATTTTTTTAGAATTTTGAAAAAAACGTAAGGTTAACCCCTTTGGTGTTTTTTGACCCCAAAACATGAAAAGTGGAATTCGGCAGTTTCTTTCACTGTTTCTTACGTATTTTGATCAGAAATTTCGAATGGCGCAGTCAGATTTCTTGTAAGTATGATATTTTTTATTTTATTTGGGTTTAAACGTAACACATTCGGGGTCAATTTAACCAAAATTTGTTTCGCGATTTTACACAGTTTTGATTGACTCCGCGAAGTTCTGAAGGCTGAATCCAGCAGTAGGCATCTAAATACGTCGATTTAAGTAATAAAAAGGCCACCTAAATTTTTTAAGATTTTTGAAAAAAACGTAAAGTTAACCCCTTTGGTGCTTTTTGACCCCAAAACATGAAAAGTGGAATTCGGCAGCTTCTTTCACTGTTTCTTACGTATTTTGATCAGAAATTTCGAATGGCGCAGTCAGATTTCCCGTAAGTATGATATTTTTTATTTTATGTGGGTTTAAACGTAACACATTCGGGGTCAATTTGACCAAAATTTGTTTCGCGATTTTACACAGTTTTGATTGACTCCGCGTGGTTCTGAAGGCTTTATCCAGCAGTAGGCATCTAAGACCGTCGATTTAAGTAATAAAAAGGCCACCTAAATTTTTTTAGAATTATGAAAAAAACGTAAGGTTAACCCCTTTGGTGTTTTTTCACCCCAAAACATGAAAAGTGGAATTCGGCAGTTTCTTTCACTGTTTCTTACGTATTTTGATCAGAAATTTCGAATGGCGCAGTCAGATTTCTCGTAAGTATGATATTTTTTATTTTATTTGGGTTTAAACGTAACACATTCGGGGTCAATTTAACCAAAATTTGTTTCGCGATTTTACACAGTTTTGATTGACTCCGCGAAGTTCTGAAGGCTGAATCCAGCAGTAGGCATCTAAATACGTCGATTTAAGTAATAAAAAGGCCACCTAAATTTTTTAAGATTTTTGAAAAAAACGTAAAGTTAACCCCTTTGGTGCTTTTTGACCCCAAAACATGAAAAGTGGAATTCGGCAGCTTCTTTCACTGTTTCTTACGTATTTTGATCAGAAATTTCGAATGGCGCAGTCAGATTTCTCGTAAGTATGATATTTTTTATTTTATGTGGGTTTAAACGTAACACATTCGGGGTCAATTTGACCAAAATTTGTTTCGCGATTTTACACAGTTTTGATTGACTCCGCGAAGTTCTGAAGGCTGAATCCAGCAGTAGGCATCTAAGACCGTCGATTTAAGTAATAAAAAGGCCACCTAAATTTTTTTAGAATTTTGAAAAAAACGTAAGGTTAACCCCTTTGGTGTTTTTTCACCCCAAAACATGAAAAGTGGAATTCGGCAGTTTCTTTCACTGTTTCTTACGTATTTTGATCAGAAATTTCGAATCGCGCAGTCAGATTTCTTGTAAGTATGATATTTTTTATTTTATTTGGGTTTAAACGTAACACATTCGGAGTCAATTTAACCAAAATTTGTTTCGCGATTTTACACAGTTTTGATTGACTCCGCGAAGTTCTGAAGGCTGAATCCAGCAGTAGGCATCTAAGTACGTCGATTTAAGTAATAAAAAGGCCACCTAAATTTTTTAAGATTTTTGAAAAAAACGTAAAGTTAACCCCTTTGGTGCTTTTTGACCCCAAAACATGAAAAGTGGAATTCGGCAGCTTCTTTCACTGTTTCTTAGGTATTTTGATCAGAAATTTCGAATGGCGCAGTCAGATTTCTCGTAAGTATGATATTTTTTATTTTATGTGGGTTTAAACGTAACACATTCGGGGTCAATTTGACCAAAATTTGTTTCGCGATTTTACACAGTTTTGATTGACTCCGCGTGGTTCTGAAGGCTTTATCCAGCAGTAGGCATCTAAGACCGTCGATTTAAGTAATAAAAAGGCCACCTAAATTTTTTTAGAATTTTGAAAAAAACGTAAGGTCAACCCCTTTGGTGTTTTTTGACCCCAAAACATGAAAAGTGGAATTCGGCAGTTTCTTTCACTGTTTCTTACGTATTTTGATCAGAAATTTCGAATGGCGCAGTCAGATTTCTCGTAAGTATGATATTTTTTATTTTATTTGGGTTTAAACGTAACACATTCGGGGTCAATTTAACCAAAATTTGTTTCGCGATTTTACACAGTTTTGATTGACTCCACGAAGTTCTGAAGGCTGAATCCAGCAGTAGGCATCTAAGTACGTCGATTTAAGTAATAAAAAGGCCACCTAAATTTTTTAAGATTTTTGAAAAAAACGTAAAGTTAACCCCTTTGGTGCTTTTTGACCCCAAAACATGAAAAGTGGAATTCGGCAGCTTCTTTCACTGTTTCTTACGTATTTTGATCAGAAATTTCGAATGGCGCAGGCAGATTTCTCGTAAGTATGATATTTTTTATTTTATGTGGGTTTAAACGTAACACATTCGGGGTCAATTTGACCAAAATTTGTTTTGCAATTTTACACAGTTTTGATTGACTCCGCGTGGTTCTGAAGGCTTTATCCAGCAGTAGGCATCTAAGACCGTCGATTTAAGTAATAAAAAGGCCACCTAAATTTTTTTAGAATTTTGAAAAAAACGTAAGGTAAACCCCTTTGGTGTTTTTTGACCCCAAAACATGAAAAGTGGAATTCGGCAGCTTCTTTCACTGTTTCTTACGTATTTTGATCAGAAATTTCGAATGGCGCAGGCAGATTTCTCGTAAGTATGATATTTTTTATTTTATGTGGGTTTAAACGTAACACATTCGGGGTCAATTTGACCAAAATTTGTTTTGCAATTTTACACAGTTTTGATTGACTCCGCGTGGTTCTGAAGGCTTTATCCAGCAGTAGGCATCTAAGACCGTCGATTTAAGTAATAAAAAGGCCACCTAAATTTTTTTAGAATTTTGAAAAAAACGTAAGGTAAACCCCTTTGGTGTTTTTTGACCCCAAAACATGAAAAGTGGAATTCGGCAGCTTCTTTCACTGTTTCTTACGTATTTTGATCAGAAATTTCGAATGGCGCAGTCAGATTTCTCGTAAGTATGATATTTTTTATTTTATGTGGGTTTAAACGTAACACATTCGGGGTCAATTTGACCAAAATTTGTTTCGCGATTTTACACAGTTTTGATTGACTCCACGAAGTTCTGAAGGCTGAATCCAGCAGTAGGCATCTAAGTACGTCGATTTAAGTAATAAAAAGGCCACCTAAATTTTTTAGGATTTTTGAAATAAACGTAAAGTTAACCCCTTTGGTGCTTTTTGAACCCAAAACATGAAAAGTGGAATTCGGCAGCTTCTTTCACTGTTTCTTACGTATTTTGATCAGAAATTTCGAATGGCGCAGTCAGATTTCTCGTAAGTATGATATTTTTTATTTTATGTGGGTTTAAACGTAACACATTCGGGGTCAATTTGACCAAAATTTGTTTAGCGATTTTACACAGTTTTGATTGACTCCGCGTGGTTCTGAAGGCTTTATCCAGCAGTAGGCATCTAAGACCGTCGATTTAAGTAATCAAAAGGCCACCTAAATTTTTTTAGAATTATGAAAAAAACGTAAGGTTAACCCCTTTGGTGTTTTTTGACCCCAAAACATGAAAAGTGGAATTCGGCAGCTTCTTTCACTGTTTCTTACGTATTTTGATCAGAAATTTCGAATGGCGCAGTCAGATTTCTCGTAAGTATGATATTTTTTATTTTATGTGGGTTTAAACGTAACACATTCGGGGTCAATTTGACCAAAATTTGTTTCGCAATTTTACACAGTTTTGATTGACTCCGCGTGGTTCTGAAGGCTTTATCCAGCAGTAGGCATCTAAGACCGTCGATTTAAGTAATAAAAAGGCCACCTAAATTTTTTTAGAATTTTGAAAAAAACGTAAGGTTAACCCCTTTGGTGTTTTTTGACCCCAAAACATGAAAAGTGGAATTCGGCAGTTTCTTTCACTGTTTCTTACGTATTTTGATCAGAAATTTCGAATGGCGCAGTCAGATTTCTCGTAAGTATGATATTTTTTATTTTATTTGGGTTTAAACGTAACACATTCGGGGTCAATTTAACCAAAATTTGTTTCGCGATTTTACACAGTTTTGATTGACTCCGCGAAGTTCTGAAGGCTGAATCCAGCAGTAGGCATCTAAGTACGTCGATTTAAGTAATAAAAAGGCCACCTAAATTTTTTAAGATTTTTGAAAAAAACGTAAAGTTAACCCCTTTGGTGCTTTTTGACCCCAAAACATGAAAAGTGGAATTCGGCAGCTTCTTTCACTGTTTCTTACGTATTTTGATCAGAAATTTCGAATGGCGCAGTCAGATTTCTCGTAAGTATGATATTTTTTATTTTATGTGGGTTTAAACGTAACACATTCGGGGTCAATTTGACCAAAATTTGTTTCGCGATTTTACACAGTTTTGATTGACTCCACGAAGTTCTGAAGGCTGAATCCAGGAGTAGGCATCTAAGTACGTCGATTTAAGTAATAAAAAGGCCACCTACATTTTTTAAGATTTTTGAAAAAAACGTAAAGTTAAACCCTTTGGTGCTTTTTGACCCCAAAACATGAAAAGTGGAATTCGGCAGCTTCTTTCACTGTTTCTTACGTATTTTGATCAGAAATTTCGAATGGCGCAGTCAGATTTCTCGTAAGTATGATATTTTTTATTTTATGTGGGTTTAAACGTAACACATTCGGGGTCAATTTGACCAAAATTTGTTTCGCAATTTTACACAGTTTTGATTGACTCCGCGTGGTTCTGAAGGCTTTATCCAGCAGTAGGCATCTAAGACCGTCGATTTAAGTAATAAAAAGGCCACCTAAATTTTTTTAGAATTTTGAAAAAAACGTAAGGTTAACCCCTTTGGTGTTTTTTCACCCCAAAACATGAAAAGTGGAATTCGGCAGTTTCTTTCACTGTTTCTTACGTATTTTGATCAGAAATTTCGAATGGCGCAGTCAGATTTCTCGTAAGTATGATATTTTTTATTTTATTTGGGTTTAAACGTAACACATTCGGGGTCAATTTAACCAAAATTTGTTTCGCGATTTTACACAGTTTTGATTGACTCCGCGAAGTTCTGAAGGCTGAATCCAGCAGTAGGCATCTAAGTACGTCGATTTAAGTAATAAAAAGGCCACCTAAATTTTTTAAGATTTTTGAAAAAAACGTAAAGTTAACCCCTTTGGTGCTTTTTGACCCCAAAACATGAAAAGTGGAATTCGGCAGCTTCTTTCACTGTTTCTTAGGTATTTTGATCAGAAATTTCGAATGGCGCAGTCAGATTTCTCGTAAGTATGATATTTTTTATTTTATGTGGGTTTAAACGTAACACATTCGGGGTTAATTTGACCAAAATTTGTTTCGCGATTTTACACAGTTTTGATTGACTCCGCGTGGTTCTGAAGGCTTTATCCAGCAGTAGGCATCTAAGACCGTCGATTTAAGTAATAAAAAGGCCACCTAAATTTTTTTAGAATTTTGAAAAAAACGTAAGGTCAACCCCTTTGGTGTTTTTTGACCCCAAAACATGAAAAGTGGAATTCGGCAGTTTCTTTCACTGTTTCTTACGTATTTTGATCAGAAATTTCGAATGGCGCAGTCAGATTTCTCGTAAGTATGATATTTTTTATTTTATTTGGGTTTAAACGTAACACATTCGGGGTCAATTTAACCAAAATTTGTTTCGCGATTTTACACAGTTTTGATTGACTCCACGAAGTTCTGAAGGCTGAATCCAGCAGTAGGCATCTAAGTACGTCGATTTAAGTAATAAAAAGGCCACCTAAATTTTTTAAGATTTTTGAAAAAAACGTAAAGTTAACCCCTTTGGTGCTTTTTGACCCCAAAACATGAAAAGTGGAATTCGGCAGCTTCTTTCACTGTTTCTTACGTATTTTGATCAGAAATTTCGAATGGCGCAGTCAGATTTCTCGTAAGTATGATATTTTTTATTTTATGTGGGTTTAAACGTAACACATTCGGGGTCAATTTGACCAAAATTTGTTTCGCGATTTTACACAGTTTTGATTGACTCCGCGTGGTTCTGAAGGCTTTATCCAGCAGTAGGCATCTAAGACCGTCGATTTAAGTAATAAAAAGGCCACCTAAATTTTTTTAGAATTATGAAAAAAACGTAAGGTTAACCCCTTTGGTGTTTTTTGACCCCAAAACATGAAAAGTGGAATTCGGCAGCTTCTTTCACTGTTTCTTACGTATTTTGATCAGAAATTTCGAATGGCGCAGGCAGATTTCTCGTAAGTATGATATTTTTTATTTTATGTGGGTTTAAACGTAACACATTCGGGGTCAATTTGACCAAAATTTGTTTTGCAATTTTACACAGTTTTGATTGACTCCGCGTGGTTCTGAAGGCTTTATCCAGCAGTAGGCATCTAAGACCGTCGATTTAAGTAATAAAAAGGCCACCTAAATTTTTTTAGAATTTTGAAAAAAACGTAAGGTAAACCCCTTTGGTGTTTTTTGACCCCAAAACATGAAAAGTGGAATTCGGCAGCTTCTTTCACTGTTTCTTACGTATTTTGATCAGAAATTTCGAATGGCGCAGTCAGATTTCTCGTAAGTATGATATTTTTTATTTTATGTGGGTTTAAACGTAACACATTCGGGGTCAATTTGACCAAAATTTGTTTCGCAATTTTACACAGTTTTGATTGACTCCGCGTGGTTCTAAAGGCTTTATCCAGCAGTAGGCATCTAAGACCGTCGATTTAAGTAATAAAAAGGCCACCTAAATTTTTTTAGAATTATGAAAAAAACGTAAGGTTAACCCCTTTGGTGTTTTTTGACCCCAAAACATGAAAAGTGGAATTCGGCAGTTTCTTTCACTGTTTCTTACGTATTTTGATCAGAAATTTCGAATGGCGCAGTCAGATTTCTCGTAAGTATGATATTTTTTATTTTATTTGGGTTTAAACGTAACACATTCGGGGTCAATTTAACCAAAATTTGTTTCGCGATTTTACACAGTTTTGATTGACTCCACGAAGTTCTGAAGGCTGAATCCAGCAGTAGGCATCTAAGTACGTCGATTTAAGTAATAAAAAGGCCACCTAAATTTTTTAAGATTTTTGAAATAAACGTAAAGTTAACCCCTTTGGTGCTTTTTGAACCCAAAACATGAAAAGTGGAATTCGGCAGCTTCTTTCACTGTTTCTTACGTATTTTGATCAGAAATTTCGAATGGCGCAGTCAGATTTCTCGTAAGTATGATATTTTTTATTTTATGTGGGTTTAAACGTAACACATTCGGGGTCAATTTGACCAAAATTTGTTTAGCGATTTTACACAGTTTTGATTGACTCCGCGTGGTTCTGAAGGCTTTATCCAGCAGTAGGCATCTAAGACCGTCGATTTAAGTAATCAAAAGGCCACCTAAATTTTTTTAGAATTATGAAAAAAACGTAAGGTTAACCCCTTTGGTGTTTTTTGACCCCAAAACATGAAAAGTGGAATTCGGCAGCTTCTTTCACTGTTTCTTACGTATTTTGATCAGAAATTTCGAATGGCGCAGTCAGATTTCTCGTAAGTATGATATTTTTTATTTTATTTGGGTTTAAACGTAACACATTCGGGGTCAATTTAACCAAAATTTGTTTCGCGATTTTACACAGTTTTGATTGACTCCGCGAAGTTCTGAAGGCTGAATCCAGCAGTAGGCATCTAAGTACGTCGATTTAAGTAATAAAAAGGCCACCTAAATTTTTTAAGATTTTTGAAAAAAACGTAAAGTTAACCCCTTTGGTGCTTTTTGACCCCAAAATATGAAAAGTGGAATTCGGCAGCTTCTTTCACTGTTTCTTACGTATTTTGATCAGAAATTTCGAATGGCGCAGTCAGATTTCTCGTAAGTATGATATTTTTTATTTTATGTGGGTTTAAACGTAACACATTCGGGGTCAATTTGACCAAAATTTGTTTCGCGATTTTACACAGTTTTGATTGACTCCGCGTGGTTCTGAAGGCTTTATCCAGCAGTAGGCATCTAAGACCGTCGATTTAAGTAATAAAAAGGCCACCTAAATTTTTTAAGATTTTTGAAAAAAACGTAAAGTTAACCCCTTTGGTGCTTTTTGACCCCAAAACATGAAAAGTGGAATTCGGCAGCTTCTTTCACTGTTTCTTACGTATTTTGATCAGAAATTTCGAATGGCGCAGTCAGATTTATCGTAAGTATGATATTTTTTATTTTATGTGGGTTTAAACGTAACACATTCGGGGTCAATTTGACCAAAATTTGTTTCGCGATTTTACACAGTTTTGATTGACTCCGCGTGGTTCTGAAGGCTTTATCCAGCAGTAGGCATCTAAGACCGTCGATTTAAGTAATAAAAAGGCCACCTAAATTTTTTTAGAATTATGAAAAAAACGTAAAGTTAACCCCTTTGATGCTTTTTGACCCCAAAACATGAAAAGTGGAATTCGGCAGCTTCTTTCACTGTTTCTTATGTATTTTGATCAGAAATTTCGAATGGCGCAGTCAGATTTCTCGTAAGTATGATATTTTTTATTTTATGTGGGTTTAAACGTAACACATTCGGGGTCAATTTGACCAAAATTTGTTTCGCGATTTTACACAGTTTTGATTGACTCCGCGAAGTTCTGAAGGCTGAATCCAGCAGTAGGCATCTAAGTACGTCGATTTAAGTAATAAAAAGGCCACCTAAATTTTTTAAGATTTTTGAAAAAAACGTAAAGTTAACCCCTTTGGTGCTTTTTGACCCCAAAACATGAAAAGTGGATTTCGGCAGCTTCTTTCACTGTTTCTTACGTATTTTGATCAGAAATTTCGAATGGCGCAGTCAGATTTCTCGTAAGTATGATATTTTTTATTTTATGTAGGTTTAAACGTAACACATTCGGGGTCAATTTGACCAAAATTTGTTTCGCAATTTTACACAGTTTTGATTGACTCCGCGTGGTTCTGAAGGCTTTATCCAGCAGTAGGCATCTAAGACCGTCGATTTAAGTAATAAAAAGGCCACCTAAATTTTTTTAGAATTTTGAAAAAAAGGTAAGGTTAACCCCTTTGGTGTTTTTTCACCCCAAAACATGAAAAGTGGAATTCGGCAGTTTCTTTCACTGTTTCTTACGTATTTTGATCAGAAATTTCGAATGGCGCAGTCAGATTTCTTGTAAGTATGATATTTTTTATTTTATTTGGGTTTAAACGTAACACATTCGGGGTCAATTTAACCAAAATTTGTTTCGCGATTTTACACAGTTTTGATTGACTCCGCGAAGTTCTGAAGGCTGAATCCAGCAGTAGGCATCTAAGTACGTCGATTTAAGTAATAAAAAGGCCACCTAAATTTTTTAAAATTTTTGAAAAAAACGTAAAGTTAACCCCTTTGGTGCTTTTTGACCCCAAAACATGAAAAGTGGAATTCGGCAGCTTCTTTCACTGTTTCTTACGTATTTTGATCAGAAATTTCGAATGGCGCAGTCAGATTTCTCGTAAGTATGATATTTTTTATTTTATGTGGGTTTAAACGTAACACATTCGGGGTCAATTTGACCAAAATTTGTTTCGCAATTTTACACAGTTTTGATTGACTCCGCGTGGTTCTGAAGGCTTTATCCAGCAGTAGGCATCTAAGACCGTCGATTTAAGTAATAAAAAGGCCACCTAAATTTTTTTAGAATTTTGAAAAAAACGTAAGGTTAACCCCTTTGGTGTTTTTTGACCCCAAAACATGAAAAGTGGAATTCGGCAGTTTCTTTCACTGTTTCTTACGTATTTTGATCAGAAATTTCGAATGGCGCAGTCAGATTTCTTGTAAGTATGATATTATTTATTTTATTTGGGTTTAAACGTAACACATTCGGGGTCAAGTTAACCAAAATTTGTTTCGCGATTTTACACAGTTTTGATTGACTCCGCGAAGTTCTGAAGGCTGAATCCAGCAGTAGGCATCTAAGTACGTCGATTTAAGTAATAAAAAGGCCACCTAAATTTTTTAAGATTTTTGAAAAAAACGTAAAGTTAACCCCTTTGGTGCTTTTTGACCCCAAAACATGAAAAGTGGATTTCGGCAGCTTCTTTCACTGTTTCTTACGTATTTTGATCAGAAATTTCGAATGGCGCAGTCAGATTTATCGTAAGTATGATATTTTTTATTTTATGTGGGTTTAAACGTAACACATTCGGGGTCAATTTGACCAAAATTTGTTTCGCGATTTTACACAGTTTTGATTGACTCCGCGTGGTTCTGAAGGCTTTATCCAGCAGTAGGCATCTTAGACCGTCGATTTAAGTAATAAAAAGGCCACCTAAATTTTTTTAGAATTATGAAAAAAACGTAAGGTAACCCCTTTGGTGTTTTTTGACCCCAAAACATGAAAAGTGGAATTCGGCAGCTTCTTTCACTGTTTCTTACGTATTTTGATCAGAAATTTCGAATGGCGCAGTCAGATTTCTCGTAAGTATGATATTTTTTATTTTATGTGGGTTTAAACGTAACACATTCGGGGTCAATTTGACCAAAATTTGTTTCGTGATTTTACACAGTTTTGATTGAATCCGCGTGGTTCTGAAAGCTTTATCCAGCAGTAGGCATCTAAGACCGTCGATTTAAGTAATAAAAAGGGCACCTAAATTTTTTTAGAATTATGAAAAAAACGTAAGGTTAACCCATTTGGTGTTTTTTGACCCCAAAACATGAAAAGTGGAATTCGGCAGCTTCTTTCACTGTTTCTTACGTATTTTGATCAGAAATTTCGAATGGCGCAGTCAGATTTCTTGTAAGTATGATATTTTTTATTTTATTTGGGTTTAAACGTAACACATTCGGGGTCAATTTAACCAAAATTTGTTTCGCGATTTTACACAGTTTTGATTGACTCCGCGAAGTTCTGAAGGCTGAATCCAGCAGTAGGCATCTAAGTACGTCGATTTAAGTAATAAAAAGGCCACCTAAATTTTTTAAGATTTTTGAAAAAAACGTAAAGTTAACCCCTTTGGTGTTTTTTGACCCCAAAACATGAAAAGTGGAATTCGGCAGCTTCTTTCACTGTTTCTTACGTATTTTGATCAGAAATTTCGAATGGCGCAGTCAGATTTCTCGTAAGTATGATATTTTTTATTTTATGTGGGTTTAAACGTAACACATTCGGGGTCAATTTGACCAAAATTTCTTTCGCAATTTTACACAGTTTTGATTGACTCCGCGAAGTTCTGAAGGCTTTATCCAGCAGTAGGCATCTAAGACCGTCGATTTAAGTAATAAAAAGGCCACCTAAATTTTTTTAGAATTTTGAAAAAAACGTAAGGTTAACCCCTTTGGTGTTTTTTGACCCCAAAACAGGAAAAGTGGAATTCGGCAGCTTCTTTCACTGTTTCTTACGTATTTTGATCAGAAATTTCGAATGGCGCAGTCAGATTTCTCGTAAGTATGATATTTTTTATTTTATGTGGGTTTAAACGTAACACATTCGGGGTCAATTTGACCAAAATTTGTTTCGCAATTTTACACAGTTTTGATTGACTCCGCGTGGTTCTGAAGGCTTTATCCAGCAGTAGGCATCTAAGACCGTCGATTTAAGTAATAAAAAGGCCACCTAAATTTTTTTAGAATTTTGAAAAAAACGTAAGGTTAACCCCTTTGGTGTTTTTTGACCCCAAAACATGAAAAGTGGAATTCGGCAGTTTCTTTCACTGTTTCTTACGTATTTTGATCAGAAATTTCGAATGGCGCAGTCAGATTTCTCGTAAGTATGATATTTTTTATTTTATTTGGGTTTAAACGTAACACATTCGGGGTCAATTTAACCAAAATTTGTTTCGCGATTTTACACAGTTTTGATTGACTCCGCGTGGTTCTGAAGGCTTTATCCAGCAGTAGGCCTCTAAGAACGTCGATTTAAGTAATAAAAAGGCCACCTAAATTTTTTTAGAATTTTGAAAAAAACGTAAAGTTAACCCCTTTGATGTTGTTTGACCCCAAAACATGAACAGTGGAATTCGGCAGCTTCTTTCACTGTTTCTTACGTATTTTGATCAAAAATTTCGAATGGCGCAGTCAGATTTCTCGTAAGTATGATATTTTTTATTTTATTTGGGTTTAAACGTAACACATTCGGGGTCAATTTGACCAAAATTTGTTTCGCGATTTTACACAGTTTTGATTGACTCCGCGTGGTTCTGAAGGCTTTATCCAGCAGTAGGCATCTAAGACCGTCGATTTAAGTAATAAAAAGGCCACCTAAATTTTTTTAGAATTATGAAACAAACGTAAGGTTAACCCCTTTGGTGTTTTTTGACCCCAAAACATGAAAAGTGGAATTCGGCAGTTTCTTTCACTGTTTCTTACGTATTTTGATCAGAAATTTCGAATGGCGCAGTCAGATTTCTCGTAAGTATGATATTTTTTATTTTATTTGGGTTTAAACGTAACACATTCGGGGTCAATTTAACCAAAATTTGTTTCGCGATTTTACACAGTTTTGATTGACTCCGCGAAGTTCTGAAGGCTGAATCCAGCAGTAGGCATCTAAGTACGTCGATTTAAGTAATAAAAAGGCCACCTAAATTTTTTAAGATTTTTGAAAAAAACGTAAAGTTAACCCCTTTGGTGCTTTTTGACCCCAAAACATGAAAAGTGGAATTCGGCAGCTTCTTTCACTGTTTCTTACGTATTTTGATCAGAAATTTCGAATGGCGCAGTCAGATTTCTCGTAAGTATGATATTTTTTATTTTATGTGGGTTTAAACGTAACACATTCGGGGTCAATTTGACCAAAATTTGTTTCGCGATTTTACACAGTTTTGATAGACTCCGCGTGGTTCTGAAGGCTTTATCCAGCAGTAGGCATCTAAGACCGTCGATTTAAGTAATAAAAAAGCCACCTAAATTTTTTTAGAATTTTGAAAAAAACGTAAGGTTAACCCCTTTGGTGTTTTTTGACCCCAAAACATGAAAAGTGGAATTCGGCAGTTTCTTTCACTGTTTCTTACGGAATTTGATCAGAAATTTCGAATGGCGCAGTCAGATTTCTCGTAAGTATGATATTTTTTATTTTATTTGGGTTTAAACGTAACACATTCGGGGTCAATTTAACCAAAATTTGTTTCGCGATTTTACACAGTTTTGATTGACTCCGCGAAATTCTGAAGGCTGAATCCAGCAGTGGGCATCTAAGTACGTCGATTTAAGTAATAAAAAGGCCACCTAAATTTTTTAAGATTTTTGAAAAAAACGTAAAGTTAACCCCTTTGGTGCTTTTTGACCCCAAAACATGAAAAGTGGAATTCGGCAGCTTCTTTCACTGTTTTTTACGTATTTTGATCAGAAATTTCGAATGGCGCAGTCAGATTTCTCGTAAGTATGATATTTTTTATTTTATTTGGGTTTAAACGTAACACGTTCGGGGTCAATTTGACCAAAATTTGTTTCGCGATTTTACACAGTTTTGATTGACTCCGCGTGGTTCTGAAGGCTTTATCCAGCAGTAGGCATCTAAGACCGTCGATTTAAGTAATAAAAAGGCCACCTAAATTTTTTTAGAATTTTGAAAAAAACGTAAAAAAACCCCTTTGGTGTTTTTTGATCCCAAAACATGAAAAGTGGAATTCGGCAGTTTCTTTCACTGTTTCTTACGGAATTTGATCAGAAATTTCGAATGGCGCAGTCAGATTTCTCGTAAGTAAGATATTTTTTATTTTATTTGGGTTTAAACGTAACACATTCGGGGTCAATTTAACCAAAATTTGTTTCGCGATTTTACACAGTTTTGATTGACTCCGCGAAGTTCTGAAGGCTGAATCCAGCAGTAGGCATCTAAGTACGTCGATTTAAGTAATAAAAAGGCCACCTAAATTTTTTAAGATTTTTGAAAAAAACGTAAAGTTAACCCCTTTGGTGCTTTTTGACCCCAAAACATGAAAAGTGGAATTCGGCAGCTTCTTTCACTGTTTCTTACGTATTTTGATCAGAAATTTCGAATGGCGTAGTCAGATTTCTCGTAAGTATGATATTTTTTATTTTATGTGGGTTTAAACGTAACACATTCGGGGTCAATTTGACCAAAATTTGTTTCGCGATTTTACACAGTTTTGATTGACTCCGCGTGGTTCTGAAGGCTTTATCCAGCAGTAGGCATCTAAGACCGTCGATTTAAGTAATAAAAAGGCCACCTAAATTTTTTTAGAATTTTGAAAAAAACGTAAAAAACCCCCTTTGGTGTTTTTTGACCCCAAGACATGAAAAGTGGAATTCGGCAGTTTCTTTAACTGTTTCTTACGTATTTTGATCAGAAATTTCGAATGGCGCAGTCAGATTTCTCGTAAGTATGATATTTTTTATTTTATTTGGGTTTAAACGTAACACATTCGGGGTCAATTTGACCAAAATTTGTTTCGCGATTTTACACAGTTTTGATTGACTCCGCGTGGTTCTGAAGGCTTTATCCAGCAGTAGGCCTCTAAGAACGTCGATTTAAGTAATAAAAAGGCCACCTAAATTTTTTTAGAATTTTGAAAAAAACGTAAAGTTAACCCCTTTGATGTTGTTTGACCCCAAAACATGAACAGTGGAATTCGGCAGCTTCTTTCACTGTTTCTTACGTATTTTGATCAAAAATTTCGAATGGCGCAGTCAGATTTCTCGTAAGTATGATATTTTTTATTTTATGTGGGTTTAAACGTAACACATTCGGGGTCAATTTGACCAAAATTTGTTTCGCGATTTTACACAGTTTTGATTGACTCCGCGTGGTTCTGAAGGCTTTATCCAGCAGTAGGCATCTAAGACCGTCGATTTAAGTAATAAAAAGGCCACCTAAATTTTTTTAGAATTTTGAAAAAAACGTAAGGTTAACCCCTTTGGTGTTTTTTGACCCCAAAACATGAAAAGTGGAATTCGGCAGTTTCTTTCACTGTTTCTTACGGAATTTGATCAGAAATTTCGAATGGCGCAGTCAGATTTCTCGTAAGTATGATATTTTTTATTTTATTTGGGTTTAAACGTAACACATTCGGGGTCAATTTAACCAAAATTTGTTTCGCGATTTTACACAGTTTTGATTGACTCCGCGAAGTTCTGAAGGCTGAATCCAGCAGTAGGCATCTAAGTACGTCGATTTAAGTAATAAAAAGGCCACCTAAATTTTTTAAGATTTTTGAAAAAAACGTAAAGTTAACCCCTTTGGTGCTTTTTGACCCCAAAACATGAAAAGTGGAATTCGGCAGCTTCTTTCACTGTTTCTTACGTATTTTGATCAGAAATTTCGAATGGCGTAGTCAGATTTCTCGTAAGTATGATATTTTTTATTTTATGTGGGTTTAAACGTAACACATTCGGGGTCAATTTGACCAAAATTTGTTTCGCGATTTTACACAGTTTTGATTGACTCCGCGTGGTTCTGAAGGCTTTATCCAGCAGTAGGCATCTAAGACCGTCGATTTAAGTAATAAAAAGGCCACCTAAATTTTTTTAGAATTTTGAAAAAAACGTAAAAAACCCCCTTTGGTGTTTTTTGACCCCAAAACATGAAAAGTGGAATTCGGCAGTTTCTTTCACTGTTTCTTACGTATTTTGATCAGAAATTTCGAATGGCGCAGTCGGATTTCTCGTAAGTATGATATTTTTTATTTTATTTGGGTTTAAACGTAACACATTCGGGGTCAATTTGACCAAAATTTGTTTCGCGATTTTACACAGTTTTGATTGACTCCGCGTGGTTCTGAAGGCTTTATCCAGCAGTAGGCCTCTAAGAACGTCGATTTAAGTAATAAAAAGGCCACCTAAATTTTTTTAGAATTTTGAAAAAAAGTAAAGTTAACCCCTTTGATGTTGTTTGACCCCAAAACATGAAAAGTGGAATTCGGCAGCTTCTTTCACTGTTTCTTACGTATTTTGATCAAAAATTTCGAATGGCGCAGTCAGATTTCTCGTAAGTATGATATTTTTTATTTTATGTGGGTTTAAACGTAACACATTCGGGGTCAATTTGACCAAAATTTGTTTCGCGATTTTACACAGTTTTGATTGACTCCGCGTGGTTCTGAAGGCTTTATCCAGCAGTAGGCATCTAAGACCGTCGATTTAAGTAATAAAAAGGCCACCTAAATTTTTTTAGAATTTTGAAAAAAAGTAAAGTTAACCCCTTTGATGTTGTTTGACCCCAAAACATGAAAAGTGGAATTCGGCAGCTTCTTTCACTGTTTCTTACGTATTTTGATCTGAAATTTGGAATGGCGTGGTCAGATTTCTCGTAAGTATGATATTTTTTATTTTACGTGGGTTTAAACGTAACACGTTCGGGGTCAATTTGACCTAAATTTGTTTCGCGATTTTACACAGTTTTGATTGACTCCGCGAGGTTCTGAAGACTTTATCCAGCAGTAGGCATCTAAGAACGTCGATTTAAGTAATAAAAAAGCCACCTAAATTTTTTTAGAATTTTGAAAAAAACGTAAGGTTAACCCCTTTGGTGTTTTTTGACCCCAAATCATGAAAAGTGGAATTCGGCAGCTTCTTTCACTGTTTCTTACGTATTTTGATCAGAAATTTCGAATGGCGCAGTCAGATTTCTCGTAAGTATGATATTTTTTATTTTATTTGGGTTTAAACGTAACACATTCGGGGTCAATTTGACCAAAATTTGTTTCGCGATTTTACACAGTTTTGATTGACTCCGCGTGGTTCTGAAGGCTTTATCCAGCAGTAGGCATCTAAGACCGTCGATTTAAGTAATAAAAAGGCCACCTAAATTTTTTTAGAATTTTGAAAACAACGTAAGGTTAACCCTTTTGGTGTTTTTTGACCCCAAAACATGAAAAGTGGAATTCGGCAGCTTCTTTCACTGTTTCTTACGTATTTTGATCAGAAATTTCGAAGGGCGCAGTCAGATTTCTCGTAAGTATGATATTTTTTATTTTATTTGGGTTTAAACGTAACACATTCGGGGTCAATTTGACCAAAATTTGTTTCGCGATTTTACACAGTTTTGATTGACTTCGCGAGGTTCTGAAAGCTGTATCCAGCTGTAGGCATCTAAGAACGTCGATTTAAGTAATAAAAAGGCCACCTACATTTTTTAAGATTTTTGAAAAAACGTAAGGTTAACCCCTTTGGTGTTTTTTGACCCCAAAACATGAAAAGTGGAATTCGGCAGCTTCTTTCACTGTTTCTTACGTATTTTGATCGGAAATTTCGAATGGCGCAGTCAGATTTCTCGTAAGTATGATATTTTTTATTTTATGTGGGTTTAAACGTAACACATTCGGGGTCAATTTGACCAAAATTTGTTTCGCGCTTTTACACAGTTTTTATTGACTTCGCGAGGTTCTGAAAGCTGTATCCAGCAGTAGGCATGTAAGTACGTCGATTTAAGAAATAAAAAGGCCACCTAAATTTTTTAAGATTTTTGAAAAAACGTAAGGTTAACCCCTTTGGTGTTTTTTGACCCCAAAACATGAAAAGTGGAATTCGGCAGCTTCTTTCACTGTTTCTTACGTATTTTGATCAGAAATTTCGAATGGCGCAGTCAGATTTCTCGTAAGTATGATATTTTTTATTTTATTTGGATTTAAACGTAACACATTCGGGGTCAATTGGACCTAAATGTGTTTCGCGATTTTACACAGTTTTTATTGACTTCGCGAGGTTCTGAAAGCTGTATCCAGCAGTAGGCATCCAAGAACGTCGATATAAGTAATAAAAAGGCCACCTACATTTTTTAAGATTTTTGAAAAAACGTAAGGTTAACCCCTTTGGTGTTTTTTGACCCCAAAACTTGAAAAGTGGAATTCGGCAGCTTCTTTCACTGTTTCTTACGTATTTTGATCAGAAATTTCGAATGGCGCAGTCAGATTTTTCGTAAGTATGATATTTTTTATTTTAGGTGGGTTTAAACGTAACACATTCGGGGTCAATTTGACCTAAATTTGTTTCGCGCTTTTACACAGTTTTTATTGACTTCGCGAGGTTCTGAAAGCTGTATCCAGCAGTAGGCATGTAAGTACGTCGATTTAAGAAATAAAAAGGCCACCTAAACTTTTTTAGAATTTTGAAAAAAACGTAAGGTTAAACCCTTTGGTGTTGTTTGACCCCAAAACTGGAAAAGTGGAATTCGGCAGCTTCTTTCACTGTTTCTTACGTATTTTGATCAGAAATTTCGAATGACGCAGTCAGATTTCTCGTAAGTATGATATTTTTTATTTTAGGTGGGTTTAAACGTAACACATTCGGGGTCAATTTGACCTAAATTTGTTTCGCGATTTTACACAATGTTGATTGACTCCGCGAGGTTCTGAAGGCTGTATCCAGCAGTAGGCATCTAAGTACGTCGATTTAAGTAATAAAAAGGCCACCTACATTTTTTAAGATTTTTGAAAAAAACGTAAGGTTAACCCCTTTGGTGTTTTTTGACCCCAAAACATGAAAAGTGGAATTCGGCAGCTTCTTTCACTGTTTCTTACGTATTTTGATCAGAAATTTCGAATGGCGCAGTCAGATTTCTCGTAAGTATGATATTTTTTATTTTATTTGGATTTAAACGTAACACATTCGGGGTCAATTGGACCTAAATTTGTTTCGCGATTTTACACAGTTTTTATTGACTTCGCGAGGTTCTGAAAGCTGTATCCAGCAGTAGGCATCCAAGAACGTCGATTTAAGTAATAAAAAGGCCACCTACATTTTTTAAGATTTTTGAAAAAACGTAAGGTTAACCCCTTTGGTGTTTTTTGACCCCAAAACTTGAAAAGTGGAATTCGGCAGCTTCTTTCACTGTTTCTTACGTATTTTGATCAGAAATTTCGAATGGCGCAGTCAGATTTTTCGTAAGTATGATATTTTTTATTTTAGGTGGGTTTAAACGTAACACATTCGGGGTCAATTTGACCTAAATTTGTTTCGCGCTTTTACACAGTTTTTATTGACTTCGCGAGGTTCTGAAAGCTGTATCCAGCAGTAGGCATGTAAGTACGTCGATTTAAGAAATAAAAAGGCCACCTAAACTTTTTTAGAATTTTGAAAAAAACGTAAGGTTAAACCCTTTGGTGTTGTTTGACCCCAAAACTGGAAAAGTGGAATTCGGCAGCTTCTTTCACTGTTTCTTACGTATTTTGATCAGAAATTTCGAATGACGCAGTCAGATTTCTCGTAAGTATGATATTTTTTATTTTAGGTGGGTTTAAACGTAACACATTCGGGGTCAATTTGACCTAAATTTGTTTCGCGATTTTACACAATGTTGATTGACTCCGCGAGGTTCTGAAGGCTGTATCCAGCAGTAGGCATCTAAGTACGTCGATTTAAGTAATAAAAAGGCCACCTACATTTTTTAAGATTTTTGAAAAAAAAGTAAGGTTAACCCCTTTGGTGTTTTTTGACCCCAAAACATGAAAAGTGGAATTCGGCAGCTTCTTTCACTGTTTCTTACGTATTTCGATCAGAAATTTCGAATGACGCAGTCAGATTTCTCGTAAGTATGATATTTTTTATTTTATTTGGCTTTAAACGTAACACATTCGGGGTTCTCACCCCCCCAGTTTGCTGTTTATTATATATTTTTACTATTTTGGTTATTTTTAAAAAATAACCCTACATTATCAGGGAATTTGCTTTGAAATATTTAGTGGGAACCCTGGATGGATGTACGGCGCTCTTCTAGTTTTGAGGATATTTATTTCATTAGTATGGAGTTGGTACCTTCTAATATTTGTTACTAAAAATAAAAAACAAAAGATGCACTGGAGAGTGTTCCACACCCCCCAGACCTCCAGGATTGTCACTTATATTTTGTGTCTAAACCAGTTTTGTACTAGGAGCTGCATCTTATCGAATTTTTAAAACAGAATTTAGAAATTTCTATAACAAACTAGATAATTAATTGTGAAAACTTCTCAATTTGGTTGTAAAGCTTTCAAGTGTGTAAGTTTCTACAGTGCAGTTTACGTTATGCGATTTTGCTTACGATTTTGCTTCCAAGTTGCCGTAAGCAAATTTTGCGAAGATCACATTATACAGTTCGACCTGAAGATGAACTCGTAAACGAAGTCGTGAATAGAAAACCTGCAAAACCAGTCATATAAGATGTTGTAGCAGACAACAGACTTCAGCAACCGCCCTGTATTTCTATAATTTGTGTAATTAGTTGTAACCTTATTACACCTTGTATCATAATAATACAGGGTGTCACAAAGTCTTTTGGAAGTTGTTACCATACAGTTGGTAATGACTTCAAAGGGACTATTATCTATATAAGGACTTTTATTTTATCAATAAAGGCAGTTAGTTTCTTACATTAGCAAAGTATTAAGTTGGCTCATAACACAAGTTACCGTGTTATTATTTTATATTATTATAACTAGCTGACCCGGCGAACTTCGTATCGCCTCAGAACTTGAACCATATAAATTATTTGTAAAATTCTAGAACATCGTACCGCCTCAGAATTAATATACCAAGTGACTCGGCGAACGTTCTGCCATATAAATTATAGCTGGATACCCGGCTTCGCCCGGGGTCTCTTTAAAAATAAAATACTTTGCATTAGTCTACGTACTCGAACGTTTTCCAATCTTGCTTTCCGTTACTCGTTTGTTTCATACGAACGGACTTCAGCAATGCGTACACACAACAAAACAGTAATTTTGGTTTTTCTTTTGTCTATCTATATATAGTTATGGATACCCGGCTTCACTCGGGGTGTTATTAAAAATAAAACGCTTTGTTTATGCCAACCGTAAGCGGTTGGCATCAAGTCGTCCGATACGTTGTTGGGGCATTTCAGCAGCTCTAGACGCAGAAGCTCTGTCGCGGTTTTGTTCAAGCCGAGCTTCACGTTCTCCCTCCGTTTCAGCAGCTCTAGATGTTGAAGCTCTATTGCGGTTTTGTGAAAGCCGAGCTTCACGTTCTTCCTCCGTTTCAGCAGCTCTAGACGTTGAAGCTCTATTGCGGTTTTGTGAAAGCCGAGCTTCACGTTCTTCCTCCGTTTCAGCAGCTCTAGACGTTGAAGCCCTATTGCGGTTTTGTGAAAGCCGAGCTTCACGTTCTTCCTCCCTTTCAGCAGCTCTAGACGTTGAAGCTCTATTGCGGTTTTGTGAAAGCCGAGCTTCACGTTCTTCCTCCGTTTCAGCAGCTCATTTTTCCCTGAGTTTCTTAGCCTTTGATGATTTATTTCCAACAGCTGCTTTTTTTGGTGGCATTGAATGTATTTTATCTAAGATGAGTTTAACAATCTAACAAAGTAGTCTCTATGTTCACAGAAACTTTTACATTTGGGTAATGTCCTAAATAGGGAAATTAATCCAATTATCCGTCGATCCGTTGATCCGTTGATCCGTCGATCTGTTGATCCGATGTGTTATGTTTATTATGTTATAGTTTATTATGTTATCCAAGTCTTTACGTTGGTTCCATTTAGGTATATTCCATTAGGTTATCCAAGTCTTTAGGTTGGTCCTGTTCTGGTATACTCTATAAGGTTCGAGGTTCTAGGTTGCTAAACCCTAAGTATTATTTTACTTATATAGATAATTATAAAGATATCGGATTATCAGATTATCTCTAAATTATCTATAACACGATGAATAGGCACTATTTGCCACATATTTTATTAAAGTTTGTTGAAATCCGTTCTAAAGTAGCCTATCTTCTTCGCAGCATCGTAATTAGCTTATACACCAAATTTCATAAAGATTGGTCAAGCGGTCTAGGAGTCTATAAAGAACATACATACATACATCCATTTTTATATATATAGATTATAATATTAGTTTACGTTCAGTAGCGAGGACGTAACATAAGAGAAATCGTATGTAAAATTGTAAGCAAAATCGCATAACGTAAACTGCACTTAAGTCTACGCACTTGATAAAAATAGCTCTGATCTAGCACAGGGAATGTTCAATTTAAAAATTTTGGAATAATTCACAAATAGACCCCCCGGTATACATTGTTTTGTGTTTTTAAAACTTAAGTTTAATTTTAAGCCATAAAAAAACTGATTTCGCTGCCAAGCCCACAAGTAATTCTATACTTGCATGTCTCAGAAGTAGCTACCTTTAGTAGGGTTAGTTTATGTTTAAATTCTAACTGTTATTGAACATTTGAAGTTAAACGTATTTATTATTATAACTTAAAATATTAATAATTGAGCTTCAATGTAGTTGTTGGTAACCCGGGGGGCACGTTTTGCTCTTTGTTCGCGCAGCAATATTAATGCTAGGGGTATTCTACGATCTCCAGGCCCCATAAAATTGCAGATAAAAAAAGCTGGCCTTTTTGCGGCTAAAGTTGCTTTAAGTTTTTTTTTAATTTTTGCACCTCGATCTGGTTTGCACCCTAGGCAGTTGCTTAGTTTCCCTAGTGCTTAGCGCTGGTCCTGATCCTAACCAATAGTATGGTTTTCGCTCAGGGTACCCCACAATCAAAAATACCAGGCATTGTACATAACAGGCTAAGAATTTTAATCTATTCCCAGTATCTATTTTTAACTGAGTTCGGCCTTAGGCTTTAGAAAATTTTCGGGCCGCTTATATTCGAGTGTAACTAATAGCATCGAAGGCCCAATTTTTGGGTTATTTTATCAGTATTTCATTTTTATTTTAAGATTTTATGTTCTTTCTTTTGAGGCCCCTCTGGCCATTGGGCCCTAGGCACGTGCCTAATACGCCTAGTGATAAAATAAGCCCTGAAACCAATCTCATCAAAATAGTTTTCCCATGTAAGGCCCGTTTACATTGGACGTTATTTGCTACAGATATTGCTAAAGAAATAAAAATGTAAATCAAAGTAAAAAATATTCTTAATTATTTAATCAAAACATATTTTAGAGAAAACAGTTCTCGGTATATCTAATATAAATTAATCTCCTAACTGTATTTACACAATAATGTATTACTAATAAATAATATTCCACTCCCCAGATCAATAATTGTAATAATTCTTTCCGTTGACAAAGTGTCTTCAGTGTTTCTTCATTTTCTTTAATACTTCACCGTAAAGAACCTTGGGAGCATTCATAGCGAACATGAAATCGGCGTGATTGAATTTCTTGTCAGAAATCAGATGTTTGCCTTTGGTCTTGGGGATTGCTCGGTATAATTTATTCACGTCTTTAGGATTTGCCATCCAGTCATTTTTGCTATAGAAAAAGTACACTGGAGCCTTAATATTTTTTAATTTGTAACTTGGAGGTTTTCTTTGACCATATCGCCTCCTATTGCCTAAATACCCATAGTCGTATTTTCTGAAGTAACCTGAAATTGAAAGGCATATTAGAATTCGGTTACTGAAAAGCTTATGGTTGCACAAACTTACCGGAATTAATTTCTTGGGCGTAGTGAAGAATTTGTTTCGTGGAAGTTCCAGCTGGAGTGTGTCCCATAATTACGGGCAATAACGTAGCGTTCATCTGATCCTTATTAAATCCTACTATAGCAAATAAGGAGTTTGTGCAGAGAATTTGGAAAATTGAATCGTCTCCACATAACGTTTTGCCTACGCTTCCAATAAGTTCAGAATGTGGCAGAAATTCGTGAATACCAAACCATTTGGCTACCAACTAAAATTTAAAACTTAAACAAAGTTCGTTTTGCATTTTGAAAGCTAATCTTACGGATGCAACGGGTTCTATTATTGCTCCCCATTTCATGATCGGACTGGTGATGCGTTTCATGTAACCGATTGGAGCCAAACTCATCATGGCTCGTATTTTATTATTGTATTCAGGTTTTTCGGCGCACAAAACATAGAAAATAGTGGTTCCTTGGGAATGACCAAGATAAAATATTTTTGATTGTTTGGTAGCTTCAATCACGTAATCAATTTTTGCTGCCAAGTCGTGAATTGCAATTTCGTGCCAACTGAAGTCCCAGAACTGTTTGGCATTTTCGGTAGGATCCCACTTGGTATGTTTTTTGGAATATCTCGTTCCTCTCGCATTTGGCAACCACACATCGTAACCGGCATCTGCCAAAATGTAAGCAAATGCGTTGTCGGGTCCCGTAATAACCCAATCAGCGGAAGAACAGAGAATACCGTGATGTAATATAACGGCAGGTCTATTCTCAGACGGTCCACTTTTTCCGTAAGGAATTCGGTGCATCTCCAAGATGTGTCCGTCTTCCGTTTCTACAGTGTGAATCTCGGATGGGTATCCATATTTGGTTATAATTTCAGGCTATAAGAGATTAAATAAATAAAAGTATCTTGATGGTTTTGTTAAACACTTACGATAGTCAATTTAGCATCTTCTTCTAAATTTTTTGGAAGTGTCTCGTAGAACTTTTGAGCGTCTTCCCTAATCTTTGCGAATTTAACTTCGATTCCATTATCACTGTCGGATAATGCAAAAGCAACCAACACAGAAAATGTTAATATTAAAAACTTCATCGTAGATTATAATTCATACTAATGATTACTACAAAATAGATTGGGTATTTATAGGAAAATCAAATTCTTCACTTTAATTTTATCTACACTGAAGTGCTTTATTACAATAAATTTGAAGATTACTTTAAAATTTTCCCTTTTCAACCTAATTGGTTTCGTTTTGATTGCTTTTATAAGTTTTATCTACGGAATGCGTGTTGCTTGGGTGCTCTCACTGTAAGTTTCCGCAATTTTTGAAAATATATTGAAATTTTCGGTAGGATCAAAGAGTATGTATATATAGAGGGACAGCCATTAACAAATATTTGTCACAAGTTTTTGTTAATGGCTCTGCTACGCCATCTAGTAGACGGTGTGATCTCTACGTTTTAATTTTTAATTTATGGCTGATCCTTTATATACAGGGGGGTATTTTTACAAAAATAAGTTTTTACATGTTAATTTCCTATGTTCAGCTAACTCATTCAGCACCCTGTATATAGAGGACCAAAAATAAAGACGTAGAGATAACTCCCTCTACTAGATGGCGTAGCAGAGTCATCAAGAAATACTTGTGACAAGTATTCCCATAAGAGCTGTCCCTCTATATATACATACTCTTTGGTAGGATCCCACTTGATATGTTTTTTGGAATTTTCAAATTTTTGAAAATATATTTTCAAAAATGTTACTGCATTATTTGGGTTTGAAAGCTTGAAAAATCTCAAAAAGTGAGAGTAAATAATAAACAATTCGAAATCATACTTGATGTAACAAGAAATATTTTCAATATAAGAAAATATACAAATAAATCCGAAGAACAAAAACCTCTGAATAGTCCACCAAACTAAAAAAAAATTATTTTATATTTTGTATTGTACGGTATTGCTTGCATCCTTGCAAAAATTGTGCTGATGTAAGATTTTGTTTAATACTTTTATGACTCTTGGAAAAAGAAATAAGAACCAAAAATGTACTCGGGTGCTCTAATTCTTCGGTTAGGTTTGGACTCCCCCACCCAGGCCTATTTTTAGGCTCTAGCAAATTTTCGGGTCCCTAATATTCGAATATAACTAATACCATCAAAAGCCCAATATTTGGGTTATTTTATCAAAATTTGATTTTTATTTTATGATTTTATGTTCTCTCCTTTCGGGCCCCTATGGCCATAGGCTCGTGCCTAATCGTAAAATAGACCCTACCCCACCCCTCAATGCATATTTTCTTATATTGCACTGAAAGAAATTGTTTTGTGAGAAAATTTCGAGATATCTATATTTAGAAATTGCAATACATTTTAAAAATAGCACAGGATTTAGACAAGCAAAGTTCAAAAATAGGTGACTTTCCTGCGCTTTTATTTACAAAAGAAAAATATTTTTTATCTTCCCGATCGATGTGATTGATCAGTTTATCTACTATCATTTCATGATGAAGTGATTATTTTAATGAACGAGGTTAACCTGTATAATACATAGAAAATCGTATATTACAAGTGTCGATAAGAAAAAACGTTGACATTTTTTGTACAATAATAATGATCAAAAGTCAATAATAATAGCACGATTCTACTTTACTATCTAATATTATTAATTTAAGTGCCAAATATTTCACCTATGAATTATTAATGCTTCAATTAATTTTTTTGCCTAACAGGCAAAATCCAGATTAGCTGTTACTTGTTCATCTGCATAAAGTATTAAATACCCAAATTTTAGATACGGATGAACTTTCATGGAATATAAATGAAAAATCAAGTAATTATTGAAATTTTCGTGCAAACAACTTTTCATAAAGACCTGACTCTTAGATTTCATTAACTTTTTTTCTTCAGATATATTTGGATAGACCACTAAAATTATTGGTTCCTTAGTTTATTAAAATCAGTTTCGTGTTTGGAGTATTAAAATATAAATGAGTTGACTCAGCGTGCGAGGCTACGGTACCCTCTTGAACGAAAATTTCACTGAAAAGAATTTTATGCGTTGGTCAGTGATATTCTTATCTTCATTATAAAACACAAAATATTATGACAAAATTAAAATAAAATAGCAAAATAAATTTTGATCAGATTATCTGATAAGCATGCGGATAATCTGCTTATCCGCATGGTCATCTCTATATAGGTAAAACATCATAAGCAACTAAAATTAAATATTGGCAAATCCTTACTGCGAACATGAACTTTAATCAGAGTAATCAAGAGATGGAAAACTTTATCCAGTCAAAAATGCAAGATATAGAGGAATACAAAAACAAGATTGCAATTTTAAAAGACCAATTGGCAGAAAAACAAAAAATTAAAAGCAGCAAAGCAAAGGAAGACGAAGAAATCTTCCAAAAGCTAACTCGGTGGAAAAAATTAGCTTGCAAAATTTCTGAAATAACAGGTTTAGACTGCTCACAGCCTCATCTACTTAAAAAAGCGCTGTTAACTCTAAAAAGTAAAAAAGTCTTGGAAACAGAAAAGCAATCTCAACTTGATCGACAGTTTGGCTGTGAAGATAGCAATAAAACAAATCTCGAACAGGTTGATAAACAAATTGAAACTTTTAAAGAAGTATTAAACACCCAGACGTTTTTTGTGGGTGAAAAACAAACAAAAGCATTGCAGCATTGTTACAACCAACTCGAGAAATTTGAGATAATTGTACAGAACTGTTATAAAAGCAGTCGAGAGATGCCAAAAGATAAGCAGGAAGGGGAAAATCTTAAACAATTAGTAAAACTTTATGCCCAAAACATAGACAAATTCGAAGATGAGTGTGAAGATAGATGGATGCAGAAATATGAAACTATTCCTGTTGATGTGGATCACTTGCAATCAGCTTTAAAGGAAGAAATTAACAAATTGGAGTTCGAAAACAAAATGTTGGAAAAAGACAATGCTAATTGGTGGACGAAAAGCTTATACGCTATTAATTTATACGTGAACAACACAATACCAAAACATCCTAAATATCTTTCTTAAGAAATGTTTAGTTTTCAAAATTTTTAAAATTAATCTTTAGGATTCTAGAGTTCAGACTTTCATCTTATAATAAAAGAAATTTTAAAAAAATTATCACAAGTAATTGCTCCTAGAAAGATTAGAAAGATAACAAATATTTATAATCTTTGTAAATAGTAAGAAGTGTGCGAAGGGTTTCCTAATTTTGAACTTTGATTATCAAACTCCTGGGATATTTTTAGAATTGTTTGTAATTTCTAAATATAGAAATCCAGAAGTTTTGCAAGAAAAAGTGAGGAGCAAACAAGTTGATAAACAAAATTCCAAATTTACTCAATTTTTAATTTTTATTAAATAAAAACTGAAAAAAACACCAGCTGGTACCAAATTCGCCCCATTCCAGCTTGTCAGATTCAACTCATCTAGTTTTACGATTCTGCAATTTTTTCTCCTTTGCTAGGCCTTTTCCGAGATCAATAACATTAAGTCCTCGCATTCAGAATAAGTATACAAAGTCTACAACATCTTTTTTGACCTTTTACCAAAAAAAAATATAAAAGTCACCAGAACATATGGGTAGTAACGATCTTTAATATATTTATGCAAAAATTTCAAAAGTTTTCTAATCAACCACTTCGAGCAGCGAGCTTCTTTTGATAAAAATCAAAAAATTAATAGAAACAAAACCAATCTTGTTACAACTGGAAATTTTCCCAATAATCTTTGAATTGCTTGTAATATAGCACTTCAGTAGATTAAAAAAATTTACTATAAAATGCCCGATCAAATTTTGGTGGTCATTAGTATGAAATTATAATCTACGATGAAGTTTTTAATATTAACATTTTCTGTGTTGGTTGCTTCTGCATTATCCGACAGTGATAATGGAATCGAAGTTAAATTCGCAAAGATTAGGGAAGACGCTCAAAAGTTCTACGAGACACTTCCAAAAAATTTAGAAGAAGATGCTAAATTGACTATCGTAAGTGTTTAACAAAACCATCAAGATAATTTTATTTATTTAATTTCTTATAGCCTGAAATTATAACCAAATATGGATACCCATCCGAAATTCACACTGTAGAAACGGAAGACGGACACATCTTGGAGATGCACCGAATTCCTTACGGAAAAAGTGGACCGTCTGAGAATAGACCTGCCGTTATATTACATCACGGTATTCTCTGTTCTTCCGCTGATTGGGTTATCACGGGACCCGACAACGCATTTGCTTACATTTTGGCAGATGCCGGTTACGATGTGTGGTTGCCAAATGCGAGAGGAACGAGATATTCCAAAAAACATACCAAGTGGGATCCTACCGAAAATGCCAAACAGTTCTGGGACTTCAGTTGGCACGAAATTGCAATTCACGACTTGGCAGCAAAAATTGATTACGTGATTGAAGCTACCAAACAATCAAAAATATTTTATCTTGGTCATTCCCAAGGAACCACTATTTTCTATGTTTTGTGCGCCGAAAAACCTGAATACAATAATAAAATACGAGCCATGATGAGTTTGGCTCCAATCGGTTACATGAAACGCATCACCAGTCCGATCATGAAATGGGGAGCAATAATAGAACCCGTTGCATCCGTAAGATTAGCTTTCAAAAATGCAAAACAAACTTTTTTTAATTTTAAATTTTAGTTGGTAGCCAAATGGTTTGGTATTTACGAATTTCTGCCGCATTCTGAACTTATTGGAAGCGTAGGCAAAACTTTATGTGGAGACGATTCAATTTTCCAAATTCTCTGCACAAACTCCTTATTTGCTATAGTTGGATTTAATAAGGATCAGATGAACGCTACGTTATTGCCCGTAATTATGGGACACACTCCAGCTGGAACTTCCACAAAACAAATTCTTCACTATGCCCAAGAAATTAATTCCGGTAAGTTTGTGCAACCATAAGCTTTTCAATAACCGAATTCTAATATGCCTTTCAATTTCAGGTTATTTCAGAAAATACGACTATGGGTATTTAGGAAATAGGCGGCGATATGGTCAAAGAAAACCTCCAAGTTATAAGTTAAAAAATATTAAGGCTCCGGTTTACTTTTTCTACAGCAAGAACGACTGGATGGCAAATCCTAAAGACGTAAATAAATTATACCGAGCGATCCCCAAAACCAAAGGCAAACATCTGATTTCTGACAAGAAATTCAATCACGCCGATTTCATGTTCGCTATGAATGCTCCCAAGGTTCTTTATGGTGAAGTATTAAAGAAAATGAAGAAACACTAATAAAAATGTGTAAATGAGAAAGATTAATTGTAATCATATAATAATTATGTTTAATTGTTTATTCAAAGTTAATAAAGCATAGCAAAATATTTATTCGAGTAGATCTTTGAAGAGCAGTAGACCATTTTCAAGTTTTAGATAAAAAAACTGAATTTGCTGTTGACAAAAATATCCAGCTAATTTAATAATAAATCTATGGAAATACTACAACTCTACGTTTCTTAAATTATTAAAATTTTATATCTGCAATCCACCAACTACCAAATTACTAACTGGTTTTTGCATTATGGTATGAAAGAATTAAATCCACTCTAAAAATTTTTTCGCTTTATTTTGTAACAAAATTTAAAAAATTTGTTAATTTACATTTTCGCAGATTATTCTACAATCTACAATTTGAAATATTTCTGAGCTATAAATATAAATATTTTATTATAGATATAGAAATAACTGATTATAAAACAAAAAAGAGGAAACTATATTCGTTTACTATATAAGGATATAAAAATAAATTAAACTAAAAGGTATTGTATAATGGCGAGGCAGGCGATAACAATTTCTCCGTCTTGAATTTTTCACCACTCCGAATACACCCTACCATTTTCCGCTTAATGTATACTTAATACTTTCTAACAGTAAATTAATCCGTTTTACTCTTCGTGAATATTAAATAATTTTGCTACCTCGTTTAAGTCCTCATATTTACGTTCCTCTTTTAATACCTGTCGTGCTATGTTCATTCGATTAAACACATTCCACAACACAATACCCACAACAACGTCATCTCTCAAATAAAACACCACTCCTTTGCCATAATCATCGTCGCCTTCGATCTTATTTTGCTTCTTTATTTGTTCAGCCAGTGCTTTCAGCTCAGGACTTTTTCTAACAGTATCTTTGCATTCAGATGGAACAGCCTTAAAAACCATCAGTTAAAAATAAATTTTAAAATTAATATTCTCCCTACCTCATTTGTGTTACATTCATTTTTATCCTCAGCTTCGTCAGTCTGTAAAAAAATTGATAACAAAATATATTCCCTCCTCCCAATACATTAATTCTAATAGAATATTTTACGTCAAGCAAAGTATGTAATTAATATATTATATAAATTAATTCTACTTTCTAGATTTCAAAATGCTTTCCTTACCTCTTCCATTTGACATCGCATAGCCTCATCGGTAGCTTCCACCACAGCCTTCGGAGTGTCCATTTCGGTTGCCTTAGTGAAAACTCCGACTGTGGGTAATTTCGAGTCGACAATTCCTATCGCTTCATAACCCACGTCCGGTCCCAAATCCGACCAAAACATACTTTGGTGCCAATACGGTTTACTAGCCCCCGTCATGTTCTCTCCTGCAAGCCGTCCAGAAACAACGGCGTGATCGTGATGTTCGACTCTTCTTCTACCAAATTTGGTATCGTAAAAGCAAGCGCAATCGCCGGCCTTAGAAAACAAAATTTAAAAAATAATTTCTACAAAACCCTTTAAATCACTCACAATGTATAAGTCTGACCTCGCTTGCAGTTCAGTATTAACTAAGAAACCCCCAAGGTCGGGATCAATTTCCAAATCCGACACTTCAGCTAACTTGGTATTAGGTTCCACACCCACAGCAACGATCACGTGATCCACTTTAAGTTCTTCTTTGTTATTCAGAGTCAACTGAATTTGATTGCTTACCAACTTGACTCCAATAACCTCTGCACGAGGAATCACATTAACACCTTCTTTTTTAACTTTCTCCGTTGTCCACGAACTCAAATACTCTGGCAAAACTTTACCCATATTTCCAGCTTCTTTGAAGACTTGCGACACTCGAAGTTCCTTCTTGGCTACAAAATAAATTTTACCATCGAAAATTACGATCTCAAAAATTGTTGGTTACCTCTTGCCATTGCACAAGCAATTTCGCTTCCTAAAAATCCGCCTCCTACAACAGCGACTGACTCTGCTTCTTCAACAATGTCATAAAGTTCTTGAAAATCAAATATATCGCGAAACAGAGTCACAGCGTTCTGTATTTTGGGCTCCGCATTACTGAAGATGTCCAAGTTTTTAGGCTGTGCACCTAAAAAAAGCAAATAAGAGAGAAGTCAAAAATTATCTACAATGTTTACCTGTCGCAATTAGACATTTTCCGTAAGTAATTTCAGCACCATCTTCCAAATAGGCCTTCCGTTCAACTACATCAATATTTTTTATTCTCCAACCTAGGGCAACAGCAACACCACCGTTTTCGCTTTCGTTTAAATCTTCACATTTAACATAAAAGTCTTCTGGTTCGTAAAAAATACTAAAACATACAAATTTAAAATGTATTAAAGATTTTTCAAAAAGGTGAATTACCTTCGTTCAGTACCATTCCACTGTCTAAATATTAATTTTTGAACGTCCATTGGATTACTGTTAAACCACATTTCTTTCGATAATGGTGGTCTCATGTATGGCAAATCACCTTCATTTGAAATAACCAAAACCTAAAATAATTAAAATCAAAGAAAGCCCAAAACGAGACAAAAATAATGGCTTACTTTGGCCGTGGGATCTGAAGATTTTATTGCCCTAAATGCAGAAAATGAAGCAGTTCCACCGCCAATTAATAAATAAGGAACATCTTTTGGAATTTTACCAGAATCTGCTGGGTTTTTAAGGATAACCTTGGGTCTCTCTGTAAAAAAAGTGTTAATTAAAAACATTTGACATGTTGATATGTAAAACTTGAAATTGTTATATTAAATAAATACCCCCGATGCTAAATAAAATATTTTATTTCTGAACTGTAATCGAATACTTACGTTTCTTCTTTTTAGTTGCATCTGGAAATATTGGTTTTGGAGGAATTACTTGATATGCCTAAAAGTAAAATAATTAAAAACAACAGTCTGCTTGAAAAGTAGTCAACACTTACGATGTAAGAAGTGATTAAAAGTGCCAATGTTCCGATAACTAATACGATAAAATAGTATCTTTTACGACGTCCATCTGGTACATCGAAAGGCGTCTGCCTTTGTGGCAATTTATCCATGAGATTCTCAGTCGGACAGTCATAATCTCTTGGGTAAGGCTGAAGTAAACGTAAGTTAATCTTTGATTAGGTAATTCTAAACAAAAAATACCTTTCCCAGAGTGGTGCAGGGATTTAAAGGGTCAATGGTTCTACATGTAGGTAAAACTGGTTTCGGTGGTTTGCATGGAGGTGGATCAGGTGGACAAGCACCGGAACGATCTCGGTCCGGCCGTCTCCTGTCTTCGTGATCATCGCTATAAAATCTTCTATTTACACTTACGAAACGTAGCTTTCCTACAATTTAAATTACATGCTGAATATGACAAAAAGTGAGGTTACGTTTACGACACTCGCAAAAGAGAAATTGAAATTCGTCTAAAACGCATAAACTAACTTACCGGTTTGATTTAAGTTATTGCCAAGTGCATTTTGCCCAAACTTTTGTGACGTAAGCTGCATAAACTTCCGAATTCTTAACATTTTTGCCGGCGCTTACGTAAGTCCGACCTAGTATATCAGTAAGGTACGTTTTCAGAGAGCACCGGTTCTAGCATCATAAATTGGCAAAATCGTACTTTTTGGCATAAGGGTGAAAGAAATTCTAATATTTTTGAATAATTCAATTTTTATTTTTTGACGTCAGCCACTGTAACATTTTTGTTTCGCATTTTGCCCAACAAATTTTTAAAAATGCGCGGCGATTCAAAAATTAAAAAAGGTCTACATTTTCTCGAAGCCTTTCTCATGATTTTACGTTACTGATTGTAAAAAGAAGGTGCAATCATGGGTGCAATGTGAGCTCACCGTAAAAACACAAATTTTAAATCTAAAATTAACTTCCTGAATGCTTGAGCGTGTATGGAAAACTTTCCCTGGCCAACAAAAATGTTCCTAGGGTCAATGAGAACAAATTTAAAAAAATGGCGGTAGATGATTTATTAGAAGAAAACAAGTTCGAAAAAATGATTTTTCCGATTGTTGTAAACGCAACAATGTCAATTTTCGCGTATATTTTGACCGTGAAATTGATTCCAAAACTGAAGGATATGTTTATAAAAGCGAATCTATTTGGAATTGATATGAGCAAACGAACTAGCGAAAAAGTGTAAGGTTATGTCGGCTATGTTCTGAAAATTTTTAATTTAAATTTATTTAAGGCCCGAAGCGATAGGCGTAGTCTCGGGATGCACCTTTTTGATAACCATGTTCCTATTTATACCAGTTCCATTCAAGAATTCGTTGCTTAATGGAAAGTTTCCACACGATGAGGTAAAACGTAGAAAATTAGTTCGATATTGAAATAACGCATTGTTAAGTTTGTAGAACTTATTGCTGCGCTTTTGTCGATCTGCTGTATGGTTCTGTTGGGCTTTGCAGACGACGTGCTAGATCTGAGGTGGCGCAATAAACTGTTTCTTCCCACTATTGCCTCTTTACCATTGCTGATGGTCTACTATGTCAATTTTAACTCTACAACTGTGATCATTCCGAAACCTTTCAGAGAATTATTTGGATTTTCCATTAATTTAGGAATTTTGTATTACATCTATATGGGAATGTTGGCAGTGTTTTGTACGAATGCCATCAACATCTTGGCCGGTGTCAACGGACTAGAAGTTGGCCAAAGTATCGTCATTGCTATTTCCATAACCATCTTCAATGTTATTGAATTGTATGGAAATCAGTGGAAGGCACATCAGTTCAGTTTGTACTTTATGCTACCTTACATTGCCACCAGTGCTGCCCTACTCAAGCATAATTGGTATGTAAAACTTTTTTATATTCTCTACGAAATATGTATACAAAAAGTAAATTTTCGTTTCTTTCCAAATCAATTTATTAAAAAATTTATTATAAAATGGCACACCACAACTTATAAGATTAAAATGATAACATTTTTATTTAAAATCCTAATATATCACAGTCTAAGATATCAAACGAGTCACATTTGGATGCTCGCGCCTTTTCCGAAGTTAACCTAATTTTTAAGCCAAGCTAATGCTACGACTGCAGGATTTAATAATAATCAAGTTTCGAGTATAGATTAATAAGCAACCAATCAAATTTCCAGCTGTTATTAGTTACAAAATTAGGCGCGTAATATTTTTCCCTGTACCTACGCATCCTCGTTAGTTCAGTCTTCGAATCCAAATAAATACCATTTTCTATTAAATCTTCGATGTAAGCATTATCAATTTTTTTGGACGTGATGTTCGCGAAACGATTTGTACTCTTAAGGTGTTCGATAATTTGAACAGGTTCATAACAAAACTCACACAACCACCCGCCGAAGTGGTTCAAATCGCCGACAATCAATCCGCGATTGGCGTACTTCTTCACAACGTCCACGCGCTCCCCTAAATACAAAACCGTAGCGGCTCCACCCCTCAAGACAGTTTTAGTAGGATGAAGCCAGAAGAAACCATAAACCGACCAACGAAACCGAAAGTAAATCGGTTGGGGCCACCCATCATAGAGTTTTAAAAATTGCAGCGCCAAACCATTGGGAATATCGTCGGATTCACCAAACAAAACCACGTCGTCGTATTCTAAATTTGTTATCACTTTCTCGGTGCGTCCCCAGGCGTCGTGTAAACCGGTCGCTTTCATGTACAAAATTCTGGCGTGGTGGTCCCGCAGAAAACCGTTTCGAAGGCGATTTTGAAAATTACTATCAGTCTCGTTCTCATAGAATACGAATAAATCCACGTATTCGTCTAATTCGCTCACTTTTATCTCCGTGATGGTTAAGTCAACGTCTTCGACTTGCGATACGTAAATAATCCTACGTCGGTTCTTTCGGGGCCCTTTGAGAGACAAAGATTTTCGGTAAGCAAGCAAGGCACGCCAAATCACTTCGGGCTGTCCACAATCAGAACCGTGCCAGTCTGGCAAACAGTTGCACCTCCAATTGCGGTCTTTCGAACGATGCATCGACTTCAAGTCGGTTCCCAGCTTATAACACAAGCTACTGTTAAAATCGTCGTAAAGTTCAGTCGTGTTGAGCACCCTTAATTTAAATTTGTCGTAAATCGTGTGATATGTAAAGTTTGGAAGATGTCGATGGTCCAAAACCTTCAAGAACGAAACTTTGTCCTTCTTTTCCTTCTTCTTTTCGGTCGTCTTTTTCGTCGACCCATTGGTGGTGTTGTCGGCCGGAAGAAGAAAATACGAACCAATTAATAATAATTGAAGGGCGAGAATGATCCACAAGGATATCCTCTTGCAATATAATCGAATATGCATTTATTTCGATTTACATCCCATACAGAGTTAACGCCCTTAACCTCACTTTGAGTCATCCCATAACGATCGACTTATGATGAAACTATTATACGTTTTATATTACCCTTCGTTTGCAAAATCGACGATAAGTTTTAATTTTTTCATAATCGAAGTAATTTAGTTATACAAGATCGTGGATCATTTAAAATTAATTCTCTTGTTCAACACTAAAATAACAATGGCGCTGTCTATTTTTAGAATAAAGTCGGCGTCGCACTGGAAGATGAATAAATAGAAAAAACAAGGCGTCGGAGTAAATATCTCGAAAATTTTGTCTACATGTTTGGAATTCTTTGAGAATCTTCAGGGCCTATTTTACTATTAGGCACGTGCCCAATAGCCAGAGGGGCCCGAAAAGATAGCACATAAAATCGTAAAATAAAAATCAATACTACTGATAAAATAACTCAAAAATCAGGCCTTCGATGCTATTAATTACACTCGAATATAAGAGACCCGAAAATTTGCTAGAACCTAGGGACCACCAACTGAGTCAGTTAAAAATAGGCCCTGAGAATTTTTGAAATTTCATAAAATTACTGGCATATTCTTTGGAAATCCCTGGAATTCCGAGTCTTGTATACAACATTTTTCTAAATATTTACCCTTTTTTTACTACCCTCTTTTACTAAGTAATTACTGGACTACAAAGGATTTTTATCAAATTCATAGGTTTGTGATCGGTCGAATTATCAATGAAAAAAAATACTCATGTAATAATAATATAAGGAGTCGGTTTTATTTCTTACAAAGGATTTTAGATTATAACTTAAAAGTAGATTCCTATTCAAACAGTATTAAAAATATATTATTATTTTGCTACTTGGCTGCTTATAATAAAGCAATAAAGACTTTGTAGTAAAATAGATTCGCAACACAAATATGAATTTTATAAGAGCACACTTGACTCCAGCTTCTCATAATAAAAATTTACAAACGGTTTTTTTAATTTCGTTTCATAAGTTTATATTATGAAAAATTTAAGATTTATCTAAAATTATTTATAATTAAAAAACAATGCTTCGTTATCAGTTTATATTTTAATTAATAAATTATCGCTTTCCGTCTCCCATTAAAAGTTATATATTTTTTTGAAAAAAAAAACCTAATTTACTTGGCATATTTTAACCGAATTCTGTATTTTGCTTTCAGGTATCCATCCAGTGTGTTCGTGGGCGACACATTCTGTTATTTATCCGGGATGACGTTTGCCGTGGTTGGAATCTTGGGACATTTTAGTAAAACCACCCTCCTCTTTTTTATACCTCAAGTTTTAAACTTCCTATATTCTGTTCCTCAACTATTTCATTTGGTGCCTTGCCCGCGGCACCGATTACCCAAGTTCAATTCCAAATCTGATCTTTTACAAATAAGCACCACGAGGTTCCATTACTCCGAACTGAACGTTTTAGCCAAACTAATTTTAAAAGTGTTCAGGGTGTTGAGAATAATTCAGTGGAAGGAAAAGAACGGCGAGGTCGTTACCAATAATTTTACACTCATAAACTTTGTTTTATTAATTTTAGGTCCCTTACACGAGGCCAAGTTAACCAAAATTTTAATAGGAATTCAAATTTTATGTACATTTTTAGCATTTATTATCCGGTACCCCCTTGCGCACTTGTTTTATGATCTTTGAGTGATGCAAATTGTTGTTAATGTTTTATTTTTATATGGAGAGTTTAACTAGATAAATGTTATTTATAAAAATAGCTATTTTATTAAAATGTGCGAATAAATTTGATAAAATAAAATTTTGTTTCCTTTAATCAAAATATCCTTGAAAAACATTCAAATAATTTTTACCAAAAAAAAACGCGAAAATGTCAGACGATGAGGAAGAAGAAGAAAAGGGCGAAGGAGGAGAGGGAGCGGAAGTCTATCCATATGGGGTATGTTTTACCGTCGTCAAAGTAAAATTTAATTAAATTGGGATAAAAACATTAGGAATACGAGGGCGGACGTGACGACAATTTAGACAGGCATGGTTGGGGTAGCGCTTTGCTTCCAAACGGCGACATATACGAGGGGACGTACAGGAAAGGTCTTAGAATGGGCAAAGGTTTGTATTGCTTTCGAAACGGCGCTCGATATGACGGAGAATGGAGAAAAGGTAAATTGAACATTTTTTGGAAAACGAAACGGTAACGTAAAACTTTTAAAGGTAGAAAACACGGTCACGGCCAATTTTTGTATCCGGATGGTACTCGATACTTGGGAGAATGGCGTAAAGACAACAAGCACGGCCAGGGAACGTATTTTTACATAAACGGCGACACGTACGAAGGTGCATGGTACAAGAATTTTAGACACGGCTTAGGAACGTATACCTTCAAAAGGGATAACATCACCCATTATGGTAAAATAAAATTTAAACCCTTGCCTTGCGAAAAAAAAACCTTCAAATATTTTAGGAACTTGGAAAAATGGCCGAATGGATGGTCCCGGAATATACACCTACCCTGGATACCGATATCACGGAAGGTTTGATAAAAATCTTCCCAAAGGACCCGGGTGCTTTACATTTGAAAATAAATGGATGCAGCATGGATTTTATTTGAACGTACGCGATCCCGCCTTTGATTATGTCGGCGCTGACGAGTTGGCACTTGACGAAACGAGAGAAGTGGCCGGTAAATACGGTCACTACTTGTTAAGATGACATGATTTAATTTTAATGAAAAATTCTAGATCAAGAATATCGTGGTAATCCCCGAGGGATTGTTCCAATATGGCGAGCAAGAGTGGTGACTTCGTACAACGTCGAATTATTACCTCTCGAGCCGATAGCACTTCCTGTGAAAGACTCAGAAGACTCTCTATTGGATATAATCGAATATTTACAACAGCAATATCGCGAAATGGGAGGCGAGGAAGAGGAGGAGGAAGGTGATAGAGTTAATTATCTACCACTGAGCTCAACTCCCGGAGAAATACCCGCTCAAACACAAACTTAACTTTACTCGTTCTTAAGTCACATAATTCACAATACTTATAATAATTTATGTATTTACAGTTGTGAGAATTAAATAAATTTAATAAAAACCGTTAAATTAATTCTTTTATTGGTTGGATCCCGACATCAGCATACTAACGAGCGCCATCTTCTCCTTTTCCTTCTTTCGTACCACATCGACTGCCCTGTTCTTCCAACAGCTTTTTCGCAGTTTGATAGGTCTGCTTCCGACGTAGCGACCTGAAATAAAAGAAAACACGGTTTAAAAAGTGCAATTCCGCTTTGATCAAATTGGGTGTTATACGCACTAAACCAAGAATTTATGTGGACAATGAACTTGAAAAAAGTTACTCCAGATTACTAAAATGTGCCACGAGATAATGCAATAACAAGCCCAAGACGCCCGCCGCCACCAAGACAATAAATTGATTGATAAAAATATTATTAGCAACGCTTGTATTTTTAGTACTAAAAACACATAAACCTAAAATAACAATTATGGCCGTCACTATATTTAGATACAGTAAATCAGCAATACCATATTTGCATTGAAATATTGTGATGTAATCAGATGCAGAATATAGAACACTTTTTATTGCCATATTTGTTACTGATAACAGTTAAATTTAGACGGCCGTCTCGATACTTTTATAATAGTAAACAAGAATATAACAAATTGTAAAAAAAATCTCCGTCATCAATCTAAAATACTATACTGAACAAATGTTGCAATACAGGATTTTGATAATAATTCAAGGGGAAGGAGATCACCTGTTGTTGTTTAACCTACTGCGGAAACTTTACCGAATATAGCAAAAATTTCAAATATTACTCGCTGAAAATATTGCATGCCGATAAAAGTACGTCGGAATATAAGAAAAAAACAACTTAAAAAATAATTAACAAGCTAAGTCAACGTAATAAAACTCAATTTACTCTTAAATTACGTTGGACCATAATTTACTGTGTTTTTCTAATGCTTTTATTTTTAAATAAACCCAAATTGATTGTGTTTATTCAGCTTGCTAATAGTTTCATGGTACCATTCGTAGTCCTATCCATCTTTCTGGGTGATGAACTGCTCTAAATGGATTTTACACAAAGTTTTTCTGAACAGTTTGTGCTCAGCCAGACAAAGGCTTCAGCAATTGACGAATGCGTCAATTTTTGCGTCAAAAATATTCTTCCAAATCAATAAATTGTTTAATTCGTTAGGGAGAAGCAAGTATTTGGTATATGATTTTCTTCCAATGCTTCGAAGGATTGGACTTTTAATTATTATGAAAGACTCCAGTATTCTGAGGATACTGAGTCATATCTTTGGGAAAAGCTTTTTTCGGGACTTGCCCAGGTGTTAGCCTAAATTTTGAAAATACCAACGAAACAAAATGCAGAATCTAAGGTCTTTGGATTTATATGAAGAACAGGGATCCTCAAGTCATATTGATAAAAAAATTAATTGAGAATTGTATTCCATCATTATATTAAGCTAATGAACGTTAGTACAGAGCGACAATGTCAAAATAGGGTTCCTCCCTTTCTAGAAATAATAATAACTTGGAAGAAATTAGGACTGCTGAAACTGAAATTCCGGAATTCATAAATATTTAAAGAAGGCAAGAAGAGAAAGTTACCTCTGTGTGTTTTTTCCTCATTTTTTCCAACTAGCATCTTTTAATTAGTAGATAATTGAAAGCACCAGTGCAAAGGCTTATTCCACGCCTGAGAGCGGTTGTGGGCCACCAAAATGTTATTTTTACAGGATCAGCCCGCAGTTAAGTGTAAACACTTGACTGAGAAGTTGAGTTCAGGGGAAGTCCACATCCGTGTGGGATGAAGTAAGTGTGTTCACATTAGAACAATAAACTAAAATTGTCCATAAGTCGGCATTCACACGAAGGCTTTAGCAGCACACACTCTGTGTAAAGAAAGCCTAAGCTAGACAAATCCAAAAATAGGAATAAACTAACCGAAGAGAAGCCCTAACAAAAACGAATACAGCAGAGGAACTACAGCCACAGCCGATATTGTAAGAACTCCACAAATAATATAAATTATATGTAATAAATTCCCCCTAAAGGTAAAAAAACTGAATTTTTGAAAAGATAAAATGTTCATTTAATTGTTTTGAAGTTTTGCAATTCAAATACAAATTTGATATTATTTATTAATAAACTTATTTTCGAAATTAGAGTAAGCCCGGTTAAGAGCTGTTTCATTACTTCACCCGTAATTTCCCTAATTTCGTACTGGTGGAAAATTAATTTAAATTGCAAATAAACAGCAAAAGAACTGTCATATAAAATAATTATTTTTACTTTTTAAAAACAATAATTTTCATATTTAATCCCTCTTCATGAAAATACTTTTCAAGATTTCATTATGTTGCTGTATAAAATTTGAAATAGTTTATACAAATATAGTCAAATATAATCAAAACACAAAATACACAAAAATTTAATCAGTTAGCTTATTTAAGAAAAAACGATGGCGGGCGGCAGCAACGGACTTTAGTGCCGCCCGCCTTTCTGATCGGCATAAAGCAAACTATTTTTTAACAATTTCTAGTACAAGCTCATATTATAGAATACAAATTTTTCGCTGAAAACTACTAAGTAAAAATCCGCATTAGGAATTACCTTCTGACATTTGCTAATTCGAACGATTTCGGGGCTTTAACTCCATTCTTTGCCTGTGTCACCAACTTATTGACGACTAGAATTGAATTTTGGGAGATTTTGAATAAAACGTGACGAATTACGTTTTAAAAACGAAAATAAACAAACAAAATAACCAATTTTTAGATATATTTCCTAATATTACAATATTTATGTTATTGTTTATCAAGTCGAACGTGCATATGAAAAACGTCATTAACGCAAAAAATAACAAATCCGCCATTTTTGTTTAGCAAATACAAAGTTCCCAAAGAACCAAGTCACTATTTTTGGAAAGAACGATAGATTACTAGATATAACTAGACACATAATTGAATTATTGCAAAATTCCTAATTTTTGTTGTTATAATTTTGGCGCCGGACGCTCATAAAACAGTGGATTTTTATTGGTTACAATGATATTAAGATTAAATAAATTTATAATTAGCAAAATAATACGATAGGACCCTTTTAAAAAATTGTCGTCATGCAATGCCAACATCAGGTTTATCATCGTACGTTGGTACATCATAAAAACCCCCGTTACCGACACATATTTAACTCTGCTTTTCTACAATTCGTCGCTTAAACCTACGAGAGCGTCCCGACGCTATCAGTTCTCCCGTTGTGCCGCCAGTCAATAGATATAAACACCAGCAACAGGTGAGTTTGGCATCTTCAAAAATATTATCTTTATATATTTTTCAATTATTGTGCGGTTTAATAATTGAAATTTAACTTTTCTTAACCAGATTGTGCATTCCAAAATAAAATTAAAAAAAAGGAAGTAATTGTAAATAAATATAAAAATTCTTATTTTATTTTGAAAACAAACCAACAAAATTTTCAATTTGTTTTACTTTCTTATACAAATATTTTGTTCCTAATGCTTAGATACAATAATAATTATTGATGCGGAATTTCTGCTTTAATTTCGAGAAACTTAATTTTAGAATTAAAATTTTAAGATCATATTTTTCTTTCCTCAAAAGCCTCTAAAGAATCGCTTCCCACACATAAGTTTATTACTTCTTATTTAATTAGTAGCAAAAGCTTATTACGCTTTTTTAAATTTTGTTCGAAAAATTGATTATCGAGGAGCAAATAAGTTATTCGTTGTCATTAAGACAAATTCTCTCCCTACACAAATTTTTTTCACAAAACTAATTAAAAAGCTTTCGGGGAAAACACGGAAGAAAACAATTTTTTTTCTATGATAATCCAATAAATTGCTAATCTCGTCGATATCCCATTACGCGTGAAAAACGTTTGCATCTTGGATGCTTTTAAATTAGAAACTCGGAAAACTGATTGCTTGAAAATTCGCACTCTCCAAGAACTCAAAAAATTGTACCAAAAAATTAAGATGTGAAGTCTTTGTTGTGTTTTTAAAATTTATTATTTAAATTAATATTTCCTTTTAAGAAAAAAAATTAATTAGTGGTTTCAAACGTGAAAATTTAGTTGAAATTTAAATTTTCAAAAATGGACTCCTCAGCCATTAGTATGCGCACTCCACGAATAGATTATTATGCAAAATATTGTAATTTGAAATCCTACAAGTAAAAAATTTGTAAAATTAATGCGATATGACCGAGTCATTTTTTCAAGTCCACGTTTTTAATTTTTCAACTTTTGTTATACAATTTTTAATTGTTTATTTAATCAAACACGAGGTCGCTTAATGAACCAATCAAATTTTTGCTTAGCTTTAGTATCACGTTATCGTCATATAATCAACATTCGCTATTGGTTTACGAATAAATTAATTAATTTTTTTTATTTTCGTTTCGCCAATACGAATTGAACTCATCAAAATGATTTCTAAGCAGAATGGAATAGCGGGAAATGTAAGCGCAACTGTAAACAAGTAGTAATCGTGGGTCTAGATCTGTTTACCACAATATCTGTTTCAAACGATAATTGAATAATAATAATAAATCCCCCATTCAATATTTACCCCACAATGCATTAATGTGAGATTTAAAATAAACATAATAATAATAATAATAATAATAAAAAAATTTTGAGATCGCAAAAAATATAAATTTTCATATTAAAAAGAAAAAAATTATTGTTTATATTTTCCATTAATTAAAGATGTTCCTGATTCAAAGTGATAATGCAAAATATTTCGATTTGCGTCACACTTATCAACAAAAATCGAATTGAAACCTAAATTTAGACTTTGATATGCAAGAAAGTATGTATAAATAATTTATCTGAAATATGAAATTAAATAAAAATAAATGCAACTTAATTTTCAAGTAAATTTTGCATCCGATCTTCGCAGCTTTGATGCAGAAAAATAATTTTCACAAAACATAAAATTCTCAATTATTATAACATGCAGTTATTGACGCAAATTTACATGTGTAAGATGTATGATGACTAGAATGACCCATTATCGTATTAATTATTGTCATATCTGAAATTACTTTTCTGGCGCCCGTTTAATACTTATTACAACAATTTAGTAATAAATCTTCCCACATTTTAATTATTTTAAATAAAATTTCGAAATAGAACAAAAAATATTATGCTCTATATTAAGGGATGTTCAATTCTCATCGTGTGAGTAAGCATCGGTTAAAGAAATCAGTTTTCAAAAGCAAAACCTAGTTTAAATCCACACGATGCACACATTATTAAGAAGCTTATGTTGTGTAGCAGAAATCTGTTCTAATCCTTAAACCTTTGTGTAAATTTTTCCGGAAACTCTTTATTTAATTTTAATAAAGATGTTGTTGTGTCTTTTGAGTCAATCACTATGAATTACAATTACCGATCCATATGTCAGCTACCTAATTTGAATTTTATTGATTAGCTGGTTAATTTTGAAATATCTACATTTTGATATTATTATTATTATTTTATGGCGATTTTGTTTCAGAATGAATATTTTGCGATCGAAACATATGACATTGGTTTTAATCCAACTAATTTTAACAGAGCAAGTTTATGGCGCACCCACGCAGAAAAAAGAACCAAATTTGATAGAAAAATCTAAAAAGAGCAATTTCGTGTCAAGAGGATGGGGAGCAGGTGGAATGCCGTTTAGTGTGCTATACATGAGCCCGCAGTCGTCCAAACAGCCCATGTACGAGAACTACTATTACGACGAGCCCTTATCGTCACCGTCTCGATCTCAAATACACCAAACTAAATCTAAGAACAGAAGACAATATACGGTGATACCGCAACTATTTGTTTCCTATGGTTGGGGACCACTGGGATAAATTGGTTAATAATAATAATAATAAAATTACTGTAACATTAATTTATTAAATTTTGACGTAAAACAATTTCATTATTAAATTTTTATTTTTATTGTATAAAATGTAACACAAAAATAAAAGAAATACTTTTCCAGTGTTAACTCGCAATTGTTTTGTTTTTTTTTCAAATGAGCAAGCAGAATAGAAAACTAGTGGACAGGCTTTTTCACATAATATTATAGTAAGTCCACATCGGGTGTATACTTGGTTTCCCGCACCAGGAAGATCCCAATGCTAAACTCTGAATGTTTAATTATTTGCTCCCCTAATTATTTTAGAGATAAACTGTAACAAAGTTTTTGGCTGAGAAAAAATAATCCGCCTAATTCTGAAACTGTACTAGCTAAAAACAATAACATGTACACAAAACTTATTTAAGTAGTTTACTCTAAATGTGCTTTGGTCGAGTTAACCTTCTGTCAAGACGAAAGTCCATAATAGTACTTCCACTTGTTGAAAGATGATATTGTTATTCGATAACCTGATGGGACACTGTCTCTGGACTGAAAAAATAATGTGTCGCTGGTATAACAGTGTCATCTACATAAATACGAACAGGCTCTACTAAATTCTCAATTCTGTTAGAAAAAATACCCAACTGGTATGCAGTGCTCATAACAAATAAATGAATATATTGCTACTTTTTTATAAATCAAGTCAATAATAATGAAATTCCTGGTGCTAAAAGACGAAACGATTTTTGTTACATATCTAATTGAAAAGTAATAATTCTTCCCGATTTTTAAGAAGGTCCAGTTTGAATGAGCTTTAAAATGAAAACAAATCAATTAGGTACATAAAGAATTTTTCATAAAAGGTTTAAACATGATATTCTTGAAATTAAAAAACAACAAATAAAAGAAATAATAGTAACTAATTAAAAGAAGTTCAAGATGAAAATTAAAAATTGTTTTAAAATAATAAAAACAAGATGTTTGTTCCGAGGATAACTTTTGTTCAGCCAATGTCAAGTTTACAATTTTCTTCGCTTTTATTAAAATAATAATTAACTTGAATTCCAACAAGCTAACCCAATTTATTATAGAAAATATTTTTTATAATATATGAACTTCATTGGTCCAGTAAAAACAATTTTAATTTCGATATCCAAAATTTATTTTTCCTCTTTTCAATTCCATTCTAATGGAATAAACTTAAACATAAACTTCATGCCATATCTTGACGTATCACTAACTATGCCTAACTTATTGTTCTTTTCATTTATAAATTTTTTTGGCCTATTAACACCAATAGATATTTTCTCTTGGTTTGTTCAATTTAAGTCTAATTTTACAATAGTCGGATAAGTATGAGTATAACTAACCTATAGCAATAAACCAATAAACATTCGTATAACGTTACACCCCGGATAAATAATGCTTAACCAACTATTGTAAAAGCGAACCTTAGTGGTCCATTACAAGTTATACTATATGAAACTGGGTTACTGGGCATTAACTTTTAAGCCTGCTGCCCAACTTTGTTACAAAAATTCTTAAAAATAAGAAAAGATTTAATTGTTAAGGTTCGTTTCCTCTGGAGCAGCTGACGCAAATGTAATGATAATAAATGTTTTTAAAAATATTTGAAAAAATAAATATATACAAACAGGTGAGTTAAAAACATTTATTATCACTGAATTTGCGTCAACCACACGCGCCATATACTTCGTGAGAAATTGACTTGTAAACAAACATTTAAAAATGGAATTTTTTGTAAATTCAATAATGTTGAAGTGATACCTGATATACATAAACAATTATATGAAATATTATCAAAAAAAACTGATTATGCTCTTCAAAAGTTGTACACTCTGTATAGTTTAAAATAATTTTAAAATAGTACGGAACAAGAGGTAAATACCTATCTCGAAAATTGTTTGAATTCAAATTCAAATTTAAAAAATATATTTACCCCTCGATAAGGAAGCTAACGAAAAAGTATCCACTGTTGACTCATCCTGTATTAAAATTAAAAATTAAAATACATTAAAAATCTACAGCTGTTTCTGTATTGAAATTAATTAAAAAATACTAATTCAAAATATAAGCATATAGTATAAGCTTGCAAAAATAATTTAAAATGCAAGCAAGCAGTGTGACTCAACGGTTAAGTTGAGTTAATTATAGTTTATTGTAAATTGTAAAACAATTTTGATTTTCTTGAAATCTTGGGAATAAATTTAAGGTTCTAATTATGGTTAATTCTCATATAACTTGTTCTGATGCTGTACCCACCTATTTTCTGAAAAGTTAATCCCGTTCAAGTTTTGTTTTTCGTATGATGATACAGTGGATTGCAGGGTAGTGTGAATTTTTTCCTAAAATGTAGTTTTTATATGGCAAATGTCACTTAAGTTACTGGTCACTTAAACGGTAACTTAAGTGACATAAAACCTGCATTTTAGGAAAAAATTCATAGATTTAAGTTTTCAGAACTGAAGTTCCCAATGCTACAATACCCTACAATGCTACTGTATCATCACACGAAAAGCAAAACTTGAGCTGGAATAAGTTTGCAGAAAAATAAGTGGGGACAGCATCGGAACAAGTTATGTGAGAATTGACCTTATACATAATCCTAACCAGTACCTAGTTATTCTTAACTAACCTTAGCAAAAAAGTGAACAACTGTAAGTTCCCCTTGTTAGTCTACATTTGGCAGTAAAATACCTAGCTGTGGCTGTCTAAAGTTGTCAATACTTGTCCACGACAGAACCTACCTTCATAGCAACTTTTTCAATTGAAAGCAGAAATTTCCGATATAAAAAATAAAAAAAAAATTGATAATTTCAACTCACCGTTCATCTCTTTCATTGCTTTCGTAAAATCGGCAGGATCCTTAAAACTTATAAAACCATATCCTTTCGTTTTGTTCGTTCTTTTATCTCTAACCACGCGCGCTTTCATAAATGAGGGATATTTATTAAAAGTTCTGGTTAGCAATTCGTCCGTAACATCATTGCCCAGATCGCCACAAAATATTCTAAAGTCGTCTTCGGACCAATCGGCCAATGATAAATCTTCCCAAGTTTGTCCGCCTGCAGTACGCAACAGCTTCTTGTTTTTTCCTCGACGACGGTAATCGTCTGGTCCAAACGATTGCAAAGCACTACTGGCCTTACCTGTTAAAAAAACAAAAAAAAGTTATTTTGGTAATTCCAAGCATAAGTATATAAATTTACCTTGAGAGATTGCCAATTCTGCAGGCACACTAACTTTTTCTTTAAGTTTCTTTAACTTCTTCTCCACTTCCGACTGCAATGCTAAAAAGTCAACAGTATTCGTCAATTGATTTTGTTGTTGCTGTAAATTTTTTGGTGCATACAAAGTCGGTTTTGCTGAAACCACTGCAGGCTGAGACACGTAGGACTGAGAAGAATAATCCATACCACCTCGTTTGCCTCCACCTTTAATTTGTTGTGGTACCATGGCAGGAGGGTTCGGAGGTGGCGGAATGTTACCAAAACCAGGTAAATTAAAACTGCTGTACTCTTGCAGTTTCTGTTGTACTTGATTGTAAGTGTGCGTTCCAACTACAGGACAGCCAGCTATTTCGGCTTCAAATCTTAAAAAATATAAATGTTGAAAGTTTTGAGGTTAGTTTTCTTAATAGTCTATTTTACCTGCTCATTTCATCTTCCATTTGACGAAATTTATCACCCATCTTGATACGGTCAAGTGTTATACCTTTTAAAAGAAAATTTGAAGATATTTTGTGTTTTAATTAAATAATAATTTGAAAAAAGTTACTTTCGATACACTCACTAATAAATAAGTTTGACAGTTGTTACAGTGCTGCCACCAAAGCGTTGAATTTCAAATTAGTAAAATCAGATCCGTCTCTTATAATTTTTATTTTAATTAAAAAAAAAACAGTATTAATCATTAAAGTTCCATTTATTTATTGTAAAATAAAGTATTTAGGTAAACTTGCGAAAATAATCATCGAATAATTCTTTGTGTCCAATTTTAATGTAAGGCAACAATCCATAGATAACGTATTGCAAATTAAACTTATGCATAAATATAGAGTCAATCTTAACTGTAAGGTCTTCAAAGTTTGAAGTATCACGATAAAAAGTAAGGGCTTCTAAAAAAGCTTTAAAATCTTCTTCATTTAAAACGTCTTTAACCTACAATAATTTAATAAAATAATTTGAGTAAAAGTAAAAAAACAGAAATCCCTTTTACCATAACAATATAATCTTTCATGTCTACTTCCGGCGTCGTCACGGTCTCAGCTTTCTTCTCATATACCATAGTAATTCGTTTCCGCTTTTTAGGATTGACCAAATTTGAACTCCCAGGATTACTAAGCGTCGAAGTGGAACTGCTGGTGTCAAAGTTGAAATTTCCCTTTTGTTTCGACAAATAGACATTAGAAGTATCAAAATTTGCTGCAGGAACAACAACTTGCTTTGTTTCCACTTTTTTAATGTAGGGAAACTGAAATGAACAGAAATAAAGAAAAAAGTAAAAACCAGTGGAAGAACTGACCTCTACATCTGCAATACGATAAAAGCTCCTTAAATCTCTTATAATTTCCCCAAAATTATTAACCGATTTGATGTGATCCCGTAACCATTTTGAAAGTTGTGATTTAATCCTAAAACTTGTAAACCTTGAATCGAGCAAAATTATCGCCCCGTAATCGTTTTTATGCCTGATGATGCGACCCATGGCTTGATTAACCGCCCGGGTTGCTTCTAAAGTGTACCAATCATCCCCCGAGAGAAACTACAAACAAAAACTGAGATTCAAAGAAGGTTTGATGATTATATAAATTATATACCTCTTTGTCTTGCCTTCGGCACTGATCCATGTACGATCGTTTCAATACAATTTTGGGGTCCTTGAGGGGTGGATATGGTAATCCCGTTATTAGAACGGCACGCCCGTTGATATCGGCAAAATCTAAACCTTCCGAAATTTTCCCCCTGCAGACGCCCATGAATATCGCCCCCTTATAGCAAGGATTATTTACGCGATTATAGAACTCTTTCATTGCCGTATCAAAAGCTTCTTTCTGTTTTGGTTCCACATAAATTGCCTAAAAATTGCGAAGATTAAAACAAGACGTTGGGAAGAAGTTGGATAGTTACTTTTTGTTCACAAATGCTATTCCAAATGCCAGCCATTTCCCACTCCTGTTGACACTTTTGCATAATCGGATAAGAAGGAAAGAAAATCAGCACTCCATTAGGAACAATTCGAGTCAAATTTAAAATTGTTCTTCCTAATGATGATATGTATTGAGGATTATTTCTGTTTTGGAAACTACTGTTAAGCTCGATTCCATCTGGACCTTTGCTTAAGACTGAAATGTATATCTGTTTGCCAGTCACGATGTGAGGATTCTCTAGACGTACTGGGACCGTCAATTGCAGCTCGGAGATTAACGGTTGCAAAGGCGCCAGCGTTCCGCTTGTTAATATCAGACTTTTCACTCCCAAGGCCATCAGCATGTTCATTCTAAAATTAAAAATTATTTCAAGAATTAATACAGTTCAGTCGATTATACCCAAATCCAGAACTGAAACACCAGAAGGATAACACACGGCCATTATATTTCGTCGCAGCTTTCGATAACCAATCGTTGGCTGCCCTATTTTTCTTAATTTCTTCAGTTTTCAAATGAACCTAAATTCAATCATTTAAATATTTTTGTTAAAAATTCAAACAGGATCTTAATTTGAAATTTGGAAAAATCAGGATACATTAAATGTTTATTGCTAATTGTAACTTACCTTGTAACATTTTTTAACTTTTTCCAAATACTCAGGCGTGGGAAGTGCAAAAACAATTTTCAAAAGAGACTCGAATAATTCTAGTCCATTGCCTCGCCTTTGAAATGGACCATCGGGAACGACGGTTGCGAGAAATTGTAAAATTTTGTCTATTAAAATTTCAATTTGTTGACTATTCTCGTACTGGACCTGTATGACAAAAAATCATGATTCCTTCCTTAAAAAACAAATTTCCAACTTACCCCTGCAATTTGAAACAATTCGTAAATAAAATCTCCCTCACAAGTCTTCCCATCTACCGAATTAAACTGAACGGCATCAATTGCTTTTTCAAAATCCAACAAAATTTGTTTGAGAACACACAATTCATCTGCGGTGAAGTCTTTGGGAACTTCATCTGCATCAAACGATGATGCTTCCATCGTCATAGCTTTCATAACACCGGTGACTTCCTCTATGCACATGGTGATGTCGCTGGATTTTAGTTCAACTGAAGCCGAATCTTCACATATTCTATCAACATTATGAGCTTCGTCCAAAATGATAATTGTATTGGATAATTCAATTCCTAGCATTTACAGAAGGTCATAACCTATTATATATTCCATAAAAGTGTCTCACCTAAAGCTTTCCTAGTTCGTATATCCAGAATGTAATTGTACGGCATAAAAACAATATCTGCCTTTTGTTTCACTTCTTTTGCCATAAAGTAGGGGCAAAATTTATGTTTCTCACCCACAGCAACTAAATCTTCGATATCCAAAACATTTATAGCGGCAACTCTAGGATCGTCTTTAAATTTATCCACCTTACTGTAATAGAAACAACTTTTTGTGTGGACCTTCAATCTACACATGTGAATCTAAAAACGGTAGCATTAAACACTCGCTTAGAAAAAGCTTAAAATCTAACTTTAGCCGAATTATTATCTTCTTTCATGACTTCCCGATTTATACACAGCTGTTCTCGTGATCCCACGACAGTTGCTTTCATATGATTATAAGCTGTTCGTTTCAACTCCTGCATGGCTTGCGATAGCTGAGTGTGAGTTCTGGACGAGTAAATGATGGTGGGTACCCCAAAAAATGCCTTGTTCTCATTATTACCGACCTTCTTTTCCAAGTCTTTTTGAACCTCATCAAAAAAACTATCATCTTTGTCGTCAAAAAACGGTTTATATCTTGCGACCTGAACTTGCGCTTTCTTCGAAGTTAACCAAGCTAAAGAAGAGCAAAGTAACGATAACGTTTTACCGGTTCCTGTCGGTGATTCCAAAACACCATTAGTTTCGTTCTGAAGACATTCGATAACTTTCCCCATGTACTCCGTTTGAATATCGTAGGGAGTGAAGGGAAATGTCACCGGAACGCCACGTATAGTTAAATTGTTCGACATTTTAATAAATCAAAAAGTGGTAAAATAATAATCACATTTTTAACTTTAAAATTACAAAACAAAATTGCTTTGCCGTACAACCGCTCAAAATACACTGTTACCAACAAAACTGCAATAAACAAAATTTCCAACCTCACATTTTTTTAATGACAACCAGTCTCGAATTTTTAGGAATTATTAAATGAAGCAACAATGGAAATAAATGTAAATTATTGGTTGTTTGTCGGTTCGGCTCTTGTTTGCTCCACAATTTTATCCGTACGAAGTTAACTTAATTCAAATGGGTTTTCTTTATTTCACTCTTTCTTTTAGGTTTGTATAATTTTAATTGCCACATCCTCAAATTATCCAATAATACGAAGAAGTAAAAAGGAAAAATACTTTGTCGATCCTAAAAGTGGTAAAAATGTGATATTTCCTTCCATTTCCGATAATTCCACGATACACTTGAGCGTGGTTGTTCCTGCATACAATGAAGAAGTTCGATGTAATCTTTTTTATTACTTTTAAATTTTTCTTAATTACCCTGACGATTTTTAGTGAAACCCATGCTAGATGAGTGTGTCGAGTTTTTGGAAAGCAGGGGGTCGAATTTTAGGTATGAAATTATTGTTGTTAGTGATGGGAGTACAGACGATACCGTCAAAGTCGCTAACAAATATTGTGAAAAATTAGGAACGGACAAGTTTAGGGTGCTGGCTTTAGAGACAAACCGTGGTAAAGGCGGAGCTATTCGATTGGTAATAATGGAAAAATGTCTTGGGGATCTTCAAAATTTATAATGTTAAAATTTTAGGGCGTGCAAAGTGCAAGAGGGGCTATGATTTTGTTTGCTGATGCAGATGGTGCCACCAAGTTTGCAGATTTAGCTCAATTGGAGTCGAGTTTAGCTGAATTATTACAACGTAAGGTTGTTTCCTGTTTTCAATATTTTTTCAAAATAAAATTTCTTTCTAGTGGATTATTTCAAGTATCCGGAAGTAGCATCTGACAAACTTGCGATAGCAGTTGGCTCCAGAGCTCACTTACAGAGTGAAGCTGTAGCAAAACGGAACTTCTTTCGTACAATATTAATGTATGGCTTTCATGTTGTCGTGTGGTTGTTTGCTGTAAGAAGTATAAAAGACACTCAATGTGGATTTAAATTATTTACACGTAAAGCTGCTCACATTTGTTTTGAAAGTTTACACATAGAGAGATGGTAACTTGGCTCGACCTTTATAGATTCTTTTTAATTTAATTTTTTATTAGGGCTTTTGATGCTGAACTCCTTTATATAGCCACCTATTTACACATTCCAATTAATGAGGTTGCAGTAAATTGGACTGAAATTGAGGGTTCCAAGTTGGTTCCAGTTTGGAGTTGGATTCAAATGGGTAAAGATCTAGTTTTGATTTGGCTGAGGTATCAAATTGGTGCTTGGAAAATTATGCCAAAGATAAAAGATTAATTTGGAGATTTTTTACAATTTTTATATACAGTGTAGGATTTTAAGACAGAAAAAATTATAAGTTTGAATTTTCGTTTTTTTTTCAAACCTACCATTCCATATTCCCAATAATCTTGCAATATCCTGTACATACAATATTTGAATTTGACGAGGTAACTCAACTTTTTTGAGGTTAGAAGTAAACAAAACTTGAAAGTTATTGGAAAATTAAACGGCGGTTTTTATGATTTTGCTATATTAATAATGGAAGAAATTAATTCCATTACGATTAATAATGAAAATAAACAACAGGAAGAAGAAGCGGAACAATTGGAAGAACTGAAGCAACGAGCAGAAGAAGTAAGTTTTAACGGTTTTCGTGTCCGAATTTAACTTTTTCTTTTAGATTCGCAATTATCTGACGGATGGATTGGACGACTACGAAGACGCAAGTTCCATCGAGGTGTCGATAATATCAAAATCTGGTGACGTGTTGGACATTATTGAACAAGATCCATATGAGAAACAGTATCGTGAGGCAAATTTGGAAGACCAATTGAAGGTTCTTTATGAGGTCCGAGTGCGAGAAGTCGGTTCGTTAAACGAAGAAATTAAAAGGTTAAAATCTGGATTTGAAGAGCAAACTCGTAGCTTAAAAATTAAAGTTTCTCTACTGGAATCGGAGAACGAAGGAAAAAATGTGTCTTTACAAGAGTCGCAACGATTATTAGGTAGAAAAGCTATTTTAAAATCAGGCAAGGAATTGATGTTTTAATTTTCAGTGGAAAAGGTGGAACGGATCAAAAGTCTAGAAGCTCAAGTAAACGAATTAAAAATGATCATCAATGATTTGGAAAATAATTACGCTCATGTAAGACATTTATACCTATTGTTGACGACTTCCATTTAATACTTGATTTGTTTAGGTCACTGAAGAAAAACAGTTTTTGGAAAATTTAAACATTGACATGGAACATCAGTTGCAAATTATGGAGAAAGGTTTTCCGCTTCTAAATAAAACGATGGACAAGGAGTTTCAGGATTCTCAAAGAAATAAAATTTTACATCTGGAATCGGCTTTAAATTCTGCCTTATCCCAGGCTGAGCGTAAAGTAATGTTTTTTTATATGAATACACCGGAAAGAAAATATTCTTAAGTTTTTTATTTTAGGAACAACAACATAAAGAAGTGGTGCAAGAATTGAAGCACAGCTTGCAAGAAAAGGAACATTTTTTGGCAGAAAAAGGTACTGTGATCAACACGTTAACCGGAAACTACGATGAAGCCCAAAAACAATGCTATGAGCTTATGAAAACAATTGAAATGCTGAGACAAACTCAAAAATCGGCTGATCCTATAGGTAAATTAACCCTAATTCTGTAAAGTTTCCACCAAATAAATATGTGTGTTTTATTCAGAGAGACCTTTTCAAGAAGAGTTGAGAAAAATTCGAGAATATAACGAAAGATCGGACATCATCACCGAAAACATCAAGAAAGTTATGTCACAAGAGTTTCAGGTAAATACGAATTCGTTTAGTTTGTAATATTGCATTTAATGTTTAAATTTCTTCCTCATTTCCCAAATGATTAAATTAAGAATTTGTTGTGATTTTCACAGTATTTCAGGGTTCCCACTTATCTGGATTACCTGGAAAAATCAGAGAATTTATTTTGAAAAATGAGTGGGAACTCTGTATTTTTTTATTTAATTAATTGATCAATTGAATGAATTAAATTGCAGTCACAAATTACAACTTTATACTCAGAAAATGCAGTTCTGAAAGATACCCTTGCCGCTCAAGAGCAAGAATTAACAAATGCACGACAGAAACTTGTAGTCATTGGGTGAGTAAACAATTAATAATTACAAAAATTAGGAAAGCAAATTTGAATAGAAGTTGTAAATTTGAGCAATAATTAATACGTGAATCAGTAAGGCAAAATTATTTTTAGTGAATCAATTACAGAAAAAGACAATTTAAAGCAAAAATTTTCGGAAATGGAAGAACAATTTACGTAGGTGTATTTGAAACTGTTTGTTGATAATTTATTATTTATTTAAGTCTTTAAAATTGTAGTGCTTTAAATATTGAACAGAATGAGCTGAAGGAATTACTTAGTAATAGCAAATTAGAGAAGTAAGTTGGGTGATTTCTTCAAAATTAATTTGGTGAGGCAATTGGGTTTTCAAAATACATTTTGGTACCAAATTGCATCAGCAATTAACGCCGATACAATAAAATTAAATATAACATTTTTAGAGAAACTTTAAACGCCGATTATAAAAAATTGGGAGAAGAAATTGAATTGTTAAGGTAGGACCACACTGTTGTTTTATTCTTCAAACTTAATTTTATTCTAAAATTCTAGAAAAGCAAAGGAAGAAAACAAATCTTTGCAAAATCAACTAATCCTACTTGAATCGCATCTAAATGCAGTTAAAAATCCGCCAATGAATGAAAAGTCAATCCAATCGTCATTTTCTTACATAAACTCAAACGATTTTGAAAATTTACAAAAAGGTTAGTTGAACTGCCTAAAGAATCTATATTTCATAACAATGTTTTTTTTAAATAGAAAAGCTAGATGTGAGCAACAAACTCCAAGCTGCGTCTGTGACGATTGAAGAACTCACAACGAAAATTCATTTAATTCTGCAAGAAAACTCTCAACTGCAAGCTAAAGTCGCGCTGGAAAACGAGCGCGAAGATTTGATCAAAAATTTGCAGCACAAAGCCGCTCAATTTGAAAACATAATTTTAGAACGGCAAAAGGAGTTGAACAAAGTTGACTGCAAGTCGGTGGGAGTCAACACCGAAGAGTGGCGGGGTATTTTTTCCAAATATTTATTTTTTAAAAAAAGTTTTAAGCTTGACATTTTAGATACAAACTCGGTTTTGAAGTTGAAATACGACGCTTTAATGTTTCAAACCGAAACTAGATTGAGGTTGGAGCTGAAAAAGGAGTTTGACGCAAAGTTGGCAAAATTAATGGGCGAAACGAGATTGAAAACGAGAGAAAGTTTGTTTTGCAAAAAGTGTACGAATATGAGCGACGAAAATAAAGTGCTTTCTGAATTAAGGGCTCAGGATCGAGAGGCGGTGGGGCAATTGATTCAAGTTTGGATCACAAAGTTTGAAGAACTCGAAAATGAAACACAAATTACAGTGGAACAGACTAAAAGTATATGTGAACGGCAGTTGATTTTGCAGGTTCAGGATTTGGAGCGGGCATTTAACGAAAAATATAGGGAAATGAAGTCACAATTTGAGGTTCGTAGGAAGAAAACGGTTTTGCTGTGCTGACGAGTTATTTTATAGGTAAAAGTAAATGCAAGTTTGGAGCAAAAGCAGATTGAATTGATGAAAAGAAGTGGTAGGTTGCAGAAAACGCTCACCGAATCCCTGAATAAAATGGCAAATAAATATCATCAAAGTAACGAGGAGGTGAGTGTTTTTCGGGTAATTTGTTTTTAAATAAAATTTAAAATCTACAGGTTTTGAAGCTGGAGAAGAAGTATTCGCAAAACATGGCAACCTTAAAGAGGTAACTGTTTTTCAGAATGAATAATAAATTATTAAATTGTTGATTGCCGTTTTATAAATTTTAAATTTTAATTTAAATGTGTTTTTATTTACATTCAACCTTAGCTTCAAAACTGACATTAAAAATAAATATTTTTTTTTATGAATCTTTAGTGTATGTCGTTGAAGTTAGTTTTTATTTATATTATCGGATTATTAATTATCCGATTATTATTAAATTTAAAGCCAGGCGGATTATGTCACCGCAGTACTCCTAATATAACTGTATTCGCTCCAGCTCGCCATATCTGTTTGGAAACTTTACTTGGCGTCCTGACCTTGTTGTTGTGATTTGCTTTTTTGATTTTATGATGCCTTTTAGAACTGTTTTACTTAAATTAGTTGAGTTTGTATATTTTTGTTTTTGAGGTGATTCTGTGTGTTGCTGATACCTGCGATGTTTCCTTGAGGCAACGCATCTTCTACTCTGTCGGCGATCTCAGCTAACTTTTTTATTAGCACGTCAATTTGAGATGCCACGATTGCTTGCAGGTGGTTAAGTAGGCGTCATGTCCATATTGTTTTAATTAATTTGTTGGTTGCTGCTAATCCTCACAAACTTTTCAAATGCCTTAAAAATTGAGAAAGGGATGTATCTCCGATTCGTTCGTCTTCCAGTGAGGCAATCATTTTCTTTTCTTGTGAAACGGTGAAACTTTTTATCGTTTCTGCTTTTACGTGTTCATATTTTTCTTGTGCAGGAGGTTTAAGGAATGCTTCTTTCATTAAAACTAGCCAATACATGATAATATTTGGTTGAATCTTGTGATATTCCAGCTAATGCGAATTGTGCTTTTAATTAAAACCACAGTTCAGGTTCTTGATCCCAAAATGGTATATGTTATATGCTAACCGTGTTATTTTGCATTGTTGCGATGTTGATCGTTGGATCTGTTTTGTTTTCGTTGATTGTCAGCGGGGTCACGGGTCACCACTTTAGTGTATGGCTTTTAAGTAACTTTTTATTTATATTCTTGGTTTATTAATTATCCGATTATTATTAAATTTAAAGCCAGGCGGATTATGTCGCCACAAATCAATTACCCCATTTCAGAGGTCTGGATTCGCATTTGAAATTGCCTCATCTTCCATTATTTTTGGTTGGACTTTTTCTTATTTTCCAGATAAAAAAAGTTATTTTCATTTCTTTGTTCATTGATAATTTCAGTGTATCACTGGATAATTTTGATGAAATTTCTAGAACAGTACCGAGCACACCTAGAAATATCTGGAATAATAAATAAAAATATTTTGCGGAAGAAATATTTCGCCCATGTGTATACTTTAACATGAATTCAACTCCGTCATAGAAAAATTACAATAGCATCATAATTATTACGTCAATGTAGCAGGGCAGTGACATTAAACGTGTTTTGTTTGTTCCTATTTGGAGGTAGAGATGACGTCCAGGTTTCTCATGAAGTTAAGTTATTTAAACTTGGCAAAAGCAGTTTAATAGCCATGACTCGGCCAAATACATTATTGTAATTCGGATCAAAGTTGGATGAAAAGAAAATATCGGGAATCCCCGAAACAATGACAAAACAACTTGTCACAACAGTGACCAAGCTCCAAAGAGAGTCCCTCTGTTATTGATCGGTTTGACTTTGTTTATCTTCAAGATTATAAATTTTATTATTTTTTTTTAATTAGTTTGCATTGAAACTTGATTTGCACCAGGGAGTTATTGGATGCATAACTTTTTTAATTAAATTTCGGAATGTAGGTACTATATTTTCTACCAAGAACCAAACCTTGTGTCCGAGTGTATTTCAAGGTAATCCAAAGATTCATCTAGTAATTGGAATTGCCCAGAACTAAAATTAGAGAACAATTCCGGTTCTCAAGTGACTTGGAAATACAGCAACTTTTTAATTTCCTTTTTTGCCTCGCGGGTTATTAATGTTACTGATGTCGCATTATAATAAAACATCACTTTTTTAAATCTGTCGTAATAACGTCTGCATGCTTTGATTGTAAAACAACTAAATTCCATTAAAATCACAATGGAATCATGAAGGACTGGAAACTTTTGTCAAATTGTATTGTTAGGTGACGCATGTCGATTTAAATTTCCGTCGCATATTAACATTGACCCGAATTTGATAACCATCTCGACCAAAAAGCCAACGTCAAAAAATTTGAATGATCTATCCGTTTGGGCGCATCCACAGCCATGAAAAGAATTCGAATTAGCTAGGGTCATTCAGTTAAATGCTAATACGAATATATTTATAACTTGAAAAAGTGTAAAAGTTATAAAATATTAAGTAGTAGGGAAGGTCAACAAGTTTGCACATGGTGGAATCATTCAAATCGAGTTCGTAGCGCGATCCGTCCTCTAAATATATTGGAAGCACCGATGCATATATCGGTTTTGAGTTTACAAGAAATTTCCGAAAAAAATTGTGTGGGATATATGGATGAAGTGAAAGAAGGAAGGAAATACAAATAATCGTTTTATTAAGGTGAGAAGTTCAAATTTTTCAAGTTGTTTACGTGCGCGCTCTTTCGCTTTCTTCCACTCGAAAAATTTTCAAAATTTCTAAGTTAAGAAAGTTTAATTTGTTAATAGCATGTGATTTATTAAATTTAACCGCGGTTCAGGTTCATTAAATAGATAATCAAATAGCCAGTCTTTCATACATTATTTATAATTCCTAATCGAAATTTTAGACCATAACAACAAATTATTATTATTAATAAATTTTAATGTAAATATTATGCAATTTAAATTTGGTTAACATAAAACTTCCCAAACATTAACTATAATACCGATCGTCTCGTCTGTTGAAATTATTAAACCGGTTAATGTACAAAATTGGAAGTTTAGAATTTATCGCTGACGAACTTTTTTGTAAAAAATAAGGGAATTGAATTTTACTTCTATTTCGAATCTTGACATTTTCAAAAATAAATTGTTTATTAGTAAAATGCTATATCATCGTTTACCTTTTAATTCTTATTAACAATGTTTATCATCAAGTTTTCCGAAGTGGGAATCTCCAGTATTATTAATTTATTTATCGCAAAATTTGGTTTCCTTTGCTACCTCTTCCGTTGTTTATCGCTTTCTGTTACTGAGAAAATGTTAATTTCTCAGAAACGGAAAATTTCCAACTGTATTTATTTGTCACAAGATTTGAATTCCTTTACCAGCTTAATCTTCAGTTTAGCATTTATACATTTTCGTCCAATTCAATCACTTCAAAGAGGTTGACTTTTTCTGAACGGGGAATCCCCAAAACGCTTGTATCAAATAAATGTGTAATTTCGGAACTATAGTAGAGTAAATACAATTATTGCAATTTATATATTTTAATTTAATAAATTTATTTTACAATTTTCATCAATAATTATGGTATTCCTGAACCTATTGGTCGAACAATAACGATCCGTATGCTAATCAAATTCCAGCACATGTTTTCTTTCCTTCTTTCTTTCTTTCTTTCTTTCTTTCTTTCTTTTTTTTTTACTTTCTATACCAACTATAGAACTTTTTTTAATTTAATAAATGGCAAAAAAAGTCAAAAAGGATCCAGTTTGAAAGCCCACAGCTAGAGTTCCATTATAGCCACAAAGGTATTTTATTCAAAGATTTACAATTCCACTTATAATGAAGAACGACAACTTACGTTATTGTTGCCTGGAACTTGCTTGGTTAAAAATACCTCAATAATTTGAATTATAATTGAAACATAATAACTTTTTATTTTCACTTCCTATTTCCTGCTGATTATGCTGTGAGAGTCAAACCACAATAAGTATTGTGGTTTGATTGAGCCAAAGTTGGCTCAGTAAGTTTACACCTACTACTATTAACTTTCGCATAAAATGTGTAGGTTGTGGTGCTGAAGGCTCAGAATTTCAGTTTCAGCAATAATTTTACTTTATTTGATATATTTGAGGATACTGAGATTTAGAGATGTATTTAAAAAATTGTACTTGAAAGAATTAGGTCAACAAGAATACAAAAAAATTAAACTAATTCACTGAGGTTAAAATAGCCATGAAAACCAATTAAATTTTGCACAAAAAAAATGTTATGATGACATTTTTTATGAAAAAAATAATCGGAATAAAAGGAAAACATGCGGACGGTTCGAAATGAAATGAAGGGTATCACAGTGTGGGTCCAAGGATGAACATTATTGTATTTTGTGGTTTATTTAATTAAAATATTTCGTTGCATTTCTGCCATCGTTAAAATTACTGGAAAGTTGAAAATCCCAGTTTTTAAAATGTGATCACGACAATATGTACTTTTAAAATTATTTTACATAATAAATATTTTATTTATAATTTAATTTTAAATGAAATAAATAAATCATCTTTTTTATAAGTTTTCGGTAATAAGTTCTAATCTTGAAAACATAAATTACAAGTGTTGATATTGAACCTTTAATGCATGATATCATTTGTATAATTAGTTTCACCTTTTTATTACATTTTAATAAAGCAACTTACTTATTCTCTTTTGTTTTTCTATTTTTCAACTCCAGCTCTAATGTAGTACCTGTCTCACAAGAAGCGTAAAGCTTAGCCGATGCGTAACTACCATCTACGATCACCAAATCGTTGATATATTTAACTAGCATGTTTAAGTTTTGAATGAAATTTTTAAAATTATGGGATTCTCGTGAATCTATAAACTATAATTAAACTGTATTGGCATATTTATTTAAATTAAAGCCTTGGAAATGGAATTCCCTAGGAATTGGAGCAATAGTATCATAATGTGTCTAATGCTCGGCGCACCTATTTAATTTAAATAGATTTATAAGTTATAACAATGTCTGAATTATATATCTGAAATTTTTATTTTTCAGAGTTTTGCAATGAAAACCACCATCACTAGTATCTTTCTATTGTGTGCAATATCAATCAATGGACAACAAAATCAGCAAATACAATTTCCAGAAACCAATCAGATTCCTAACCCAAATATAAATACCCTAAGACAGAGTAACCAAGGAACATCAAGTTATAACAAAGAATTTGAAACCGTTTTTGCTAATGCAGTCACCACATTGACTCTAAATCTAAATAATCATGTACCGATTGCTAATCCTCATCAGTCATCTAGCGATTTAGCATTTGGACCTCTCACAGTTGCAGGTAATCTAACTTTGCTAACATTTTGCGATCAATAACATTTTTCTTCGTAATTCTAGGTGCTCTGGTTCTCATCATGCTGGCATCGGTTGGTCAAACTTACGACGAAATTGCTGGGGTGCTGGGATTGCCGAAATCAGATAGTAATTTATCTAACCTCCTTGATGTACACAAACCAATAAGTGATTTACTTGATAGAATTGATACTAACGAAATATCTTCTTCGGCTCAAAATGAAGTTGTGAGTTATGCAACAGCAATATTTGTACAAAATGGTTTTCCAATAAGACAAGAATTTCTTAAAGCAATTGAGGAAACTTATAAGAGTAGCATCAACAGTGTAAATTTCAGAAAAAAACCCGCCGAAGCCCTAGAAAAAATTAATTCTTGGGTTTCAAGACACACGAACGCGAAAATACCTACACTCTTCCATAGCCCGCCGCCTCCAGAAACGAGCGCAATTATAGCTAGCGTTTTGTACTTCAAAGCAGCTTGGGAGAACCCATTCTTTGATGGATACACAAAACCAAAACCGTTTTATAAAAATGGAAGAAATCAACCGAGTGACAGAAAAGTCGATATGATGGCCAACGGTGGCGATTTTCCTTATTTTAGGGATATAAATTCCAACGTAGAAATAATGGGTTTCCCTTATAAAGGTAAACGAATTACAATGTATGTGTTACTTCCGCAGGATTCAAACCAAGAAAATCTTCGTGCATTAGAAAATAGCCTAACGCAAGAAAAAATTCATGAACTAGTACGTTCCACACGGCCAACCGAAGCCGTTATTACGTTTCCAAAATTAAAAATTATAAGTAGCATTGATTTGAAACCAGTTTTGCAAAGATTGAACATTCATTCTCTTTTTAACCCTCAACAATCTAATTTGGCACTCATGTCGTCCGGAGCACCCAGTGTAGGACATCGTACTTCTAATGTGGCATCAAATGGTATTGGCCAAAATTTTGACCCAGGTACAACTGCTAATCCTCAAGCCTTTTACACTAGGCGGGTCACCGCGGGAGAGCAAACTAATTATCCACAATTCAACCCTCCATATGAATCACCAAATCATGGACCAAATCCCATCTCTGGAAATATATTTTTCCCTACAACATATCCTACCGTGGGAACGCAAAATCATATTAACCCTATCAGAACAGAGCAAACTTATTCACCCCAAAATCCTACAAGTGGAGCACAGAATAATTATAATAATAATAATCCAAATCTTTACCCTGGAATGGGAAATATTTATTCACAAAATCCTTCTGTGGGAACGGAAAATTATCGTCCTACATCCGCACCACAAAGTAATTATGGACAAGGACAAACTAATCATAATGGATTGCTAAATAAACAAAACAAAATAGAAACAGTGCACAGTCCTGCACAACCTACAAATATCCCAAATCAAGATTATCTTGTATTTACACGTATGACAGCAGGTTGCTCGCCAAATCAACTTAACTCTTCGTCATGTGCCTCAAATAATCAAGGTGATCACGCTGTTACAGGATCTAAATTTTCGCCAGGTTACACGAATCCATTAGATGAATTAAACAAAATTCGAACAAGTCCCAATCTTGTAAATCCAGGAATATACGCAGATCAGGTCATTCATAAAGTTTACATCGAAATAACAGAATCTGGAACTGAAGCTGCTGCAGCAACTGGAATCAGTTTAAACAGATCCGGTGGAAGAGTTGCGTTTCGAGTGGATGTTCCATTTTTATTTTTTATTTATCACGAAGAATCCAAAGTTATATTGTTTTGGGGAAGTGTAAAAAATCCTACTCCCAGTAATAGTGCTTAATTAATTTGTGTTTTGTTATAATAATTTAAAGTTGGGTGCACGTTTGAACTGTTATTAATATTGTTTAATCTATAGTAATCGTATTTATAAAACCTACATACATAGTAGATATCATTAATAAAAAACGTTTGTCAACTTTAGGTACCTACGTTTGTTTTTAATAATTGTTATATATTGTTTTCAGCTCTATAGTACATTTATGAACAACCGGCTTCAAGTTGCAGCATTATGCCCCACGACTACTATATTGCCATTATATTCAATATATTGGTACATAGTCTCAATTTCGGGGTATTGCTATTATATAATATATATTATCTCTATATCAATACAATATACAATGTTGAAAACAAAAACAAAGTTGTTTTGTTTTGAAGATATTGTTTAAGTCCATAACATAGGCAACAACTCATACTCGAATCGATACTGTTCTGAAATCAATCGAGTGATACGAACTGTCAGTTGTCGAAACCTGATACTGATACCCTTTGTTAGAAGCAACATAAACAATTAATTCAAACACATCAGGCAAAAAATTTATGGGATTAAATTATTTTTGTGACTGAAAGGAATGGAAACTAAGGAAGAATTTTTGCCCTTGGTTGAACCTTTAAAGACTGAAAGCGAAGAACCTTCAGTTAAAGTAGAAGAATTATTGTCAGCTTCTATCGGAACATCAAATAACAAAAAATGTAGTAAAGTCACGAAAATTCCCGCCGGGGAAAAACCATTTCATTGCCTTAAGTGTGACTACAGAGCAGCCCAAAAAGGTACCTTAAAGAAACACATGAATGTCCATTTTGAAGGATTACACAAATGTACAAGATGTGACTACACAACCCCACAACGCAGGAGTTTACAAAACCATATGAGGATCCATGTAAAGGAAAAAAATTTTAAATGTGATGATTGCGATTACCGCGCTTTCCACCCAGTTATTATTCAAAAACACAAAACCATTCACTCAGGAATCAAACCATTTAAGTGTGATCAGTGCGAGTATAGTGCTTTGCGTAGGTACACGCTGAAAATTCACCTGAGGACTCACACCGGCGTAAAGCTATTTAAGTGTGATTTCTGCACGTTCAGCTGTACCCGCACCGACAGTTTGAAAAATCACTTGAAAACTCACACCGGGGATAGGCCGTTTAAATGCATCCTCTGCGATTATTGTGCTACTAGAAAAGTTTTATTAGATTTACACGTAATGACTCATACCGGCGAGAAACCATTCAAATGTGAGAGTTGTGATTTCAGTGCTATACGGAAAGGAGATTACAATCGTCACAGCATGATTCACACCGGGGAAAAACCATTTAAATGCCACCTGTGCGAATACAGAGGCGTACAGAAGTCGAGTTTAACCAGCCATTTGAGAACTCACAGTGGAGAGAAACCGTTTTTTTGTTCGTACTGCGATTACAAAACGTCACAACGTAGTCTGTTGCGGAAGCACGTCAAGCTTCATCTTGGTGATTTTCCTCACAAGTGCACTTTCTGCACCTTCGCTTGCATTCAAAAATTTAAGCTTAAGGAGCATTTAAAAACGCACGAAGGAAATAATAATATAAGTTTTTTGTGTAATTCCTGCGATTATAAAAGCGAAAGTAAGTTGGAGTTGAAAAGTCACATGCAGGATCATTCTGGTGTTGGCAAGAAATGGGACATTGAAGAAGAGGTAAACGAGATCAAGTACATTAAAGAGGAAGTGGGTTTGAACTGGAAAGGGATTCCTATTATTTTCAATTCACACTACATAAAGGAAGAAAAGGATTTCGGGATGGAAACTGAATAGTTTACTTTTGTGATTGAATGTACTAGTCAAAATCATTGGGGAAGTCCCCAATGAGCAACTAAACCCAGTTCAATTTTGACGATTTTCATCATTGTAATGTTTATTTAACTTCTTATGATGTTAATATTTAATAAATGTACTTTAACAGAGGCGTATTTTGCAATTTTGTTTTTTTGGGCCCTTATCCTCGGTTTTCCAGTTGACCTTTTCTTTAAATTTAAAAAATTTATAAAGAAAATGAAATTAAATTTTGCATCTCCTGAAATTTTGCGCCCCTAGCCCGGACTACATTGACTTTTGTGATAATATGGCACTGGAACCAATAGTTAATAACTATGACGATGTAAGAAAATATTTGCTTGTCACTGTACAACGACCTTTGAGGACACAAAAATCATTCAAATAACAAAAATGTCTAAATAATTTGTAACGCTATGAAAGGTACTAAACACATCGCTAATTTAACTGAGGAACCGTAAAAAAGCATTCATCTCTGAATAAAAATATTGATTTATTTAGATTTTAGAATATTTAGAATATTTAGTGCATGGATCACTTTTGCGTTTTGGTTGTAGATTAGAGTTTGCAGAGAAGTTGTAATAATTGAATTATTTTCTATAAACAGCATTGCTTTTCGTCTATAATTGAAATGTTTATTTACGTAATTAACAAACTAAGTAGAATCATTGGAATTATGATTTTTAATTAAATACAAAATTAAATTTATTAATTTTATCATCTATAGCAGGGATCACCAAATGGCGAACCCTGGTCTCGATCCAGACCGCTGACCAATTTTGTGCCGATCTCGGATATTATTTTGGATATTTTTTTAATAAGTTGGCAGCAGACGATACACAAGATTGTCTAAACAAACGTGGAAAAACTAGAAAAAAGTCAATAAGCGCAATCGGTGATCTCTGATCATAGATTAAAACTCCAAAGAAATCTTAAAAAGTCCAAGAAAATCTTAAGGCAATCCAGGAGAAAATCTCGTAAGTGGAAATCTAGTAGACAAAAATTTGCTTTTGGGTTTAAAAAGTTATTAGAAACCAAAGAATTCTATAGTTATTTTAATAATAACCAAAAAAATTTAATCAATTAACATTAATGAATCTTCGATTTTCATTAAAAAATTTAGCAGGTTTATTTATAGTCTAAATCGAGTATTTCGATGCATAGTGCTCGAAATCATCGCCAGAACCTCCAGCAAGCAATGAAAACCGTGGAAATTTGAGAAATAAGATTAGAGTAAATTCATCCCGAAATTCTTACCTTTAAAGCCCCATAAATAAAAAAATATCATACTTACGAAAAATCTGGCTGCGGCATTCGAATTATCTGCCCAAATCACGTAAGAAACAATGAAAATATCCGATTTGAAGTTTTGGGTCTAAAAAAATTTAATCAATTAACACATTCATGAATCTTCGATTTTCGATAAAAATTTAGTTGGACTTTTTATTACCTAAATCGACGTATTTCGATGCCCAGTGCTCAAAACCATCGTAAGAACGCAGGGCCTATTTTACCACTAGGCGTATTAGGCACGTGCCTAGGGCCCAATGGCCAGAGGGGCCCCTAAAGAGAGAACATAAAATCGTAAAATAAAAATGAAATACTGATAAAATAACCCAAAAATTGGGCCTTCGATGCTATTAGTTACACTCGAATATAAGCGGCCCGAAAATTTTCTAAAGCTTAAGGCCGAACTCAGTTAAAAATAGGTACTGGGAATAGATTAAAAATCTTAGCCTGTTATGTACAATGCCTGGTATTTTTGATTGTGGGGTGCCCTGAGCGAAAACCATACTATTGGTTAGGATCAGGACCAGCGCTAAGCACTAGGGAAACTAGGCACCTGCCTAGGGTGCAAACCAGATCAAGGTGCAAAAATTAAAATAAACTTAAAGCAGCTTTTGCTGCAAAAAAACCAGATTTTTTGATCAGCAATTTTATGAGACCTGGAGATCATAGAATACCCCTAGCATTAATATTGCTGCGCGAACAAAGAGCAAAACGTGCCCCCCCCCCCGGTTTACTACATTGAAGCTCAATTATTAATATTTTAAGTTATAATAATAAATACGTTTAACTTCAAATGTTCAATAACAGCGTGAAATTAAACATAAACTAACCATACTAAAGGTAGCTACTTCTGAGACAATCAAGTATAGAATTACTTGTGGGCTTGGCAGCGAAATCAGTTTTTTTATGGCTTAAAGTTAAACTTAAGTTTTAAAAACACAAAACAATGTATACCGGGGGGTCTATTTGTGAATTATTCCAAAATTTCCTGTCCTAGATCAGAGCTATTTTTACTAAGTGCGTAGACTTAGAAACTTGCTCACTTGAAAGCTTTACAACCTTTAGAAGTTTTAAAGATTAATTATCTAGTTTGTTATAGAAATTTTTAAAATCTGTTTTAAAAATTCGATAAGCTTCACCTCCTATTACGAAATTAGTTTAGACACAAAATATAAGTGGCAATCCGGGGGGTCTGGGGGGTGCATTTTTTGTTTTTTATTTTTAGTAACAAATATTAAAAGGTACCGACTCCATACTAATGAAATAAATATCCCACTAAACTTTTCAAAGCAAATTACCTGACTATGTGGGGTTATTTCTAAAAAACACCCAAAATGGTGAAAATATGCAAGACTTGAGATTCTACCAAGCAAACTGTGCACTGGGGGGTGAGACTCCCGAATGTGTTACGCTCAAAGCCAAATAAAATAAAAAATATCATACTTACGAGAAATCTGACTGCGCCATTCAAAATTTCTGATCAAAATACGTAAGAAAAAGTGAAAGAAGCTGCCGAATTCCACTTTTCACTTTTTGGGGCCAAAAAACACCAAAGGGGTTAACCTTACGTTTTTTTCAAAAATCTTAAAAAATTTAGGTGGCCTTTTTATTACTTAAAACGACGTACTTACATGCCTACTGCTGGATACATCCCTCAGAACCTCGCGGAATCAATCAAAACCGTGTAAAATCGCGAAACAAATTTAGGTCAAATTGACCCCGAATGTGTTATGTTTAAAGCCAAATAAAATAAAAAATATCATACTTACGAGAAATTTGACTGCGCCATTCGAATTTTCTGATCAAAATACGTAAGAAACAGTGAAAGAAGCTGCCGAATTCCACTTTTCACTTTTTGGGGTCAAAAAACACCAATTTTTTTCAAAAATCTTAAAAAATTAGGTGGCCTTTTTATTACTTAAAACGACGTACTTACATGCCTACTGCAGCATACAGCCCTCAGAACCTCGCGGAATCAATCAAAACCGTGTAAAATCGCGAAACAAATTTAGGTCAAATTGACCCCGAATGTGTTAAGTTTAAAGCCAAATAAAATAAAAAATATCATACTTACGAGAAATTTGACTGCGCCATTCGAATTTTCTGATCAAAATACGTAAGAAACAGTGAAAGAAGCTGCCGAATTCCACTTTTCACTTTTTGGGGTCAAAAAACACCAAAGGGGTTAACCTTACGTTTTTTTCAAAAATCTTAAAAAATTTAGGTGGCCTTTTTATTACTTAAAACGACGTACTTACATGCCTACTGCTGGATACAGCCCTCAGAACCTCGCGGAATCAATCAAAACCGTGTAAAATCGCGAAACAAATTTAGGTCAAATTGACCCCGAATGTGTTATGTTTAAAGCCAAATAAAATAAAAAATATCATACTTACGAGAAATTTGATAGCGCCATTCGAATTTTCTGATCAAAATACGTAAGAAACAGTGAAAGAAGCTGCCGAATTCCACTTTTCACTTTTTGGGGTCAAAAAACACCAAAGGGGTTAACCTTACGTTTTTTTCAAAAATCTTAAAAAATTTAGGTGGCCTTTTTATTACTTAAAACGACGTACTTACATGCCTACTGCTGGATACAGCCCTCAGAACCTCGCGGAATCAATCAAAACCGTGTAAAATCGCGAAACAAATTTAGGTCAAATTGACCCCGAATGTGTTATGTTTAAAGCCAAATAAAATAAAAAATATCATACTTACGAGAAATTTGACTGCGCCATTCGAATTTTCTGATCAAAATACGTAAGAAACAGTGAAAGAAGCTGCCGAATTCCACTTTTCACTTTTTGGGGTCAAAAAACACCAAAGGGGTTAACCTTACGTTTTTTTCAAAAATCTTAAAAAATTTAGGTGGCCTTTTTATTACTTAAAACGACGTACTTACATGCCTACTGCTGGATACAGCCCTCAAAACCTCGCGGAATCAATCAAAACCGTGTAAAATCGCGAAACAAATTTAGGTCAAATTGACCCCGAATGTGTTACGTTTAAAGCCAAATAAAATAAAAAATATCATACTTACGAGAAATTTGACTGCGCCATTCGAATTTTCTGATCAAAATACGTAAGAAACAGTGAAAGAAGCTGCCGAATTCCACTTTTCACTTTTTGGGGTCAAAAAACACCAAAGGGGTTAACCTTACGTTTTTTTCAAAAATCTTAAAAAATTTAGTTGGCTTTTTTATTACTTAAAACGACGTACTTACATGCCTACTGCTGGATACAGCCCTCAGAACCTCGCGGAATTAATCAAAACCGTGTAAAATCGCGAAACAAATTTAGGTCAAATTGACCCCGAATGTGTTACGTTTAAAGCCAAATAAAATAAAAAATATCATACTTACGAGAAATCTGACTGAGCCATTCGAATTTTTTGATCAAAATACGTAAGAAACAGTGAAAAAAGCTGCCGAATTCCACTTTTCCCTTTTTGGGGTCATAAAACACCAAAGGGGTAAACCTTACGTTTTTTTCAAAAATCTTAAAAAATTTAGGTGGCCTTTTTATTACTTAAAACGACGTACTTACATGCCTACTGCTGGATACAGCCCTCAGAACCTCGCGGAATCAATCAAAACCGTGTAAAATCGCGAAACAAATTTAGGTCAAATTGACCCCGAATGTGTTATGTTTAAAGCCAAATAAAATAAAAAATATCATACTTACGAGAAATTTGACTGCGCCATTCGAATTTTCTGATCAAAATACGTAAGAAACAGTGAAAGAAGCTGCCGAATTCCACTTTTCACTTTTTGGGGTCAAAAAACACCAAAGGGGTTAACCTTACGTTTTTTTCAAAAATCTTAAAAAATTTAGGTGGCCTTTTTGTTACTTAAAACGACGTACTTACATGCCTACTGCTGGATACAGCACTCAGAACTTCGCGGAATCAATCAAAACCGTGTAAAATCGCGAAACAAATTTAGGTCAAATTGACCCCGAATGTGTTAAGTTTAAAGCCAAATAAAATAAAAAATATCATACTTACGAGAAATTTGACTGCGCCATTCGAATTTTCTGATCAAAATACGTAAGAAACAGTGAAAGAAGCTGCCGAATTCCACTTTTCACTTTTTGGGGTCAAAAAACACCAAAGGGGTTAACCTTACGTTTTTTTCAAAAATCTTAAAAAATTTAGGTGGCCTTTTTATTACTTAAAACGACGTACTTACATGCCTACTGCTGGATACATCCCTCAGAACCTCGCGGAATCAATCAAAACCGTGTAAAATCGCGAAACAAATTTAGGTCAAATTGACCCCGAATGTGTTATGTTTAAAGCCAAATAAAATAAAAAATATCATACTTACGAGAAATTTGACTGCGCCATTCGAATTTTCTGATCAAAATACGTAAGAAACAGTGAAAGAAGCTGCCGAATTCCACTTTTCACTTTTTGGGGTCAAAAAACACCAAAGGGGTTGACCTTACGTTTTTTTCAAAAATCTTAAAAAATTAGGTGGCCTTTTTATTACTTAAAACGACGTACTTACATGCCTACTGCAGCATACAGCCCTCAGAACCTCGCGGAATCAATCAAAACCGTGTAAAATCGCGAAACAAATTTAGGTCAAATTGACCCCGAATGTGTTAAGTTTAAAGCCAAATAAAATAAAAAATATCATACTTACGAGAAATTTGACTGCGCCATTCGAATTTTCTGATCAAAATACGTAAGAAACAGTGAAAGAAGCTGCCGAATTCCACTTTTCACTTTTTGGGGTCAAAAAACACCAAAGGGGTTAACCTTACGTTTTTTTCAAAAATCTTAAAAAATTTAGGTGGCCTTTTTATTACTTAAAACGACGTACTTACATGCCTACTGCTGGATACAGCCCTCAGAACCTCGCGGAATCAATCAAAACCGTGTAAAATCGCGAAACAAATTTAGGTCAAATTGACCCCGAATGTGTTACGTTTAAAGCCAAATAAAATAAAAAATATCATACTTACGAGAAATTTGACTGCGCCATTCGAATTTTCTGATCAAAATACGTAAGAAACAGTGAAAGAAGCTGCCGAATTCCACTTTTCACTTTTTGGGGTCAAAAAACACCAAAGGGGTTAACCTTACGTTTTTTTCAAAAATCTTAAAAAATCTAGTTGGCTTTTTTATTACTTAAAACGACGTACTTACATGCCTACTGCTGGATACAGCGCTCAGAACCTCGCGAAATCAATCAAAACCGTGTAATATCGGAAACAAATTTAAGTCAAATTGACCCCGAATGTGTTATGTTTAAAGCCAAATAAAATAAAAAATATCATACTTACGAGAAATTTGACTGCGCCATTCGAATTTTCTGATCAAAATACGTAAGAAACAGTGAAAGAAGCTGCCGAATTCCACTTTTCACTTTTTGGGGTCAAAAAACACCAAAGGGGTTAACCTTACGTTTTTTTCAAAAATCTTAAAAAATTTAGGTGGCCTTTTTATTACTTAAAACGACGTACTTACATGCCTACTGCTGGATACAGCCCTCAGAACCTCGCGGAATCAATCAAAACCGTGTAAAATCGGAAACAAATTTAAGTCAAATTGACCCCGAATGTGTTAAGTTTAAAGCCAAATAAAATAAAAAATATCATACTTACGAGAAATTTGATTGCGCCAATCGAATTTTCTGATCAAAATACGTAAGAAACAGTGAAAGAAGCTGCCGAATTCCACTTTTCACTTTTTGGGGTCAAAAAACACCAAAGGGGTTAACCTTACGTTGTTTTCAAAAATCTTAAAAAATTTAGGTGGCCTTTTTATTACTTAAAACGACGTACTTACATGCCTACTGCTGGATACAGCCCTCAGAACCTCGCGGAATCAATCAAAACCGTGTAAAATCGCGAAACAAATTTAGGTCAAATTGACCCCGAATGTGTTATGTTTAAAGCCAAATAAAATAAAAAATATCATACTTATGAGAAATTTGACTGCGCCATTCGAATTTTCTGATCAAAATACGTAAGAAACAGTGAAAGAAGCTGCCGAATTCCACTTTTCACTTTTTGGGGTCAAAAAACAACAAAGGGGTTAACCTTACGTTTTTTTCAAAAATCTTAAAAAATTTAGGTGGCCTTTTTATTACTTAAAACGACGTACTTACATGCCTACTGCTGGATACAGCCCTCAGAACCTCGCGGAATCAATCAAAACCGTGTAAAATCGCGAAACAAATTTAGGTCAAATTGACCCCGAATGTGTTACGTTTAAAGCCAAATAAAATAAAAAATATCATACTTACGAGAAATTTGACTGCGCCATTCGAATTTTCTGATCAAAATACGTAAGAAACAGTGAAAGAAGCTGCCGAATTCCACTTTTCACTTTTTGGGGTCAAAATACACCAAAGGGGTTAACCTTACGTTTTTTTCAAAAATCTTAAAAAATTTAGTTGGCTTTTTTATTACTTTAAACGACGTACTTACATGCCTACTGCTGGATACAGCCCTCAGAACCTCGCGGAATTAATCAAAACCGTGTAAAATCGCGAAACAAATTTAGGTCAAATTGACCCCGAATGTGTTACGTTTAAAGCCAAATAAAATAAAAAATATCATACTTACGAGAAATTTGACTGCGCCATTCGAATTTTCTGATCAAAATACGTAAGAAACAGTGAAAGAAGCAGCCGAATTCCACTTTTCACTTTTTGGGGTCAAAAAACACCAAAGGGGTTAACCTTACGTTTTTTTCAAAAATCTTAAAAAATCTAGTTGGCTTTTTTATTACTTAAAACGACGTACTTACATGCCTACTGCTGGATACAGCGCTCAGAACCTCGCGGAATCAATCAAAACCGTGTAATATCGGAAACAAATTTAAGTCAAATTGACCCCGAATGTGTTATGTTTAAAGCCAAATAAAATAAAAAATATCATACTTACGAGAAATTTGACTGCGCCATTCGAATTTTCTGATCAAAATACGTAAGAAACAGTGAAAGAAGCTGCCGAATTCCACTTTTCACTTTTTGGGGTCAAAAAACACCAAAGGGGTTAACCTTACGTTTTTTTCAAAAATCTTAAAAAATTTAGGTGGCCTTTTTATTACTTAAAACGACGTACTTACATGCCTACTGCTGGATACAGCCCTCAGAACCTCGCGGAATCAATCAAAACCGTGTAAAATCGCGAAACAAATTTAGGTCAAATTAACCCCGAATGTGTTATGTTTAAAGCCAAATAAAATAAAAAATATCATACTTACGAGAAATTTGACTGCGCTATTCGAATTTTCTGATCAAAATACGTAAGAAACAGTGAAAGAAGCTGCCGAATTCCACTTTTCACTTTTTGGGGTCAAAAAACACCAAAGGGGTTAACCTTACGTTTTTTTCAAAAATCTTAAAAAATTTAGGTGGCCTTTTTATTACTTAAAACGACGTACTTACATGCCTACTGCTGGATACAGCCCTCAGAACCTCGCGGAATCAATCAAAACCGTGTAAAATCGGAAACAAATTTAAGTCAAATTGACCCCGAATGTGTTAAGTTTAAAGCCAAATAAAATAAAAAATATCATACTTACGAGAAATTTGATTGCGCCATTCGAATTTTCTGATCAAAATACGTAAGAAACAGTGAAAGAAGCTGCCGAATTCCACTTTTCACTTTTTGGGGTCAAAAAACACCAAAGGGGTTAACCTTACGTTGTTTTCAAAAATCTTAAAAAATTTAGGTGGCCTATTTATTACTTAAAACGACGTACTTACATGCCTACTGCAGCATACAGCCCTCAGAACCTCGCGGAATCAATCAAAACCGTGTAAAATCGCGAAACAAATTTAGGTCAAATTGACCCCGAATGTGTTAAGTTTAAAGCCAAATAAAATAAAAAATATCATACTTACGAGAAATTTGACTGCGCCATTCAAATTTTCTGATCAAAATACGTAAGAAACAGTGAAAGAAGCTGCCGAATTCCACTTTTCACTTTTTGGGGTCAAAAAACACCAAAGGGGTTAACCTTACGTTGTTTTCAAAAATCTTAAAAAATTTAGGTGGCCTTTTTATTACTTAAAACGACGTACTTACATGCCTATTGCTGGATACAGCCTTCAGAACCTCGCGGAATCAATCAAAACCGTGTAAAATCGCGAAACAAATTTAGGTCAAATTGACCCCGAGTGTGTTAAGTTTAAAGCCAAATAAAATAAAAAATATCATACTTACGAGAAATTTGACTGCGCCATTCGAATTTTCTGATCAAAATACGTAAGAAACAGTGAAAGAAGCTGCCTAATTCCACTTTTCACTTTTTGGGGTCAAAAAATACCAAAGGGGTTAACCTTACGTTTTTTTCAAAAATCTTAAAAAATTTGGTGGCCTTTTTATTACTTAAAACGACGTACTTACATGCCTACTGCAGCATACAGCCCTCAGAACCTCGCGGAATCAATCAAAACCGTGTAAAATCGCGAAACAAATTTAGGTCAAATTGACCCCGAATGTGTTAAGTTTAAAACCAAATAAAATAAAAAATATCATACCTACGAGAAATTTGACTGCGCCATTCGAATTTTCTGATCAAAATACATAAGAAACAGTGAAAGAAGCTGCCGAATTCCACTTTTCACTTTTTGGGGTCAAAAAACACCAAAGGGGTTAACCTTACGTATTTTTTCAAAAATCTTAAAAAACTTAGGTGGCCTTTTTATTACTTAAAACGACGTACTTACATGCCTACTGCTGGATACATCCATCAGAACCTCGCGGAATCAATCAAAACCGTGTAAAATCGCGAAACAAATTTAGGTCAAATTGACCCTGAATGTGTTAAGTTTAAAGCCAAATAAAATAAAAAATATCATACTTACGAGAAATTTGACTGCGCCATTCGAATTTTCTGATCAAAATACGTAAGAAACAGTGAAAGAAGCTGCCGAATTCCACTTTTCACTTTTTGGGGTCAAAAAACACCTTACGTTTTTTTCAAAAATCTTAAAAAATTTAGGTGGCCTTTTTATTACTTAAAACGACGTACTTACATGCCTACCGCTGGATACAGCCCTCAGAACCTCGCGCAAACAATCAAAACCGTGTAAAATCGCGAAACAAATTTAGGTCAAATTGACCCCGAATGTGTTATGTTTAAAGCCAAATAAAATAAAAAATATCATACTTACGAGAAATTTGACTGCGCCATTCGAATTTTCTGATCAAAATACGTAAGAAACAGTGAAAGAAGCTGCCGAATTCCACTTTTCACTTTTTGGGGTCAAAAAACACCTTACGTTTTTTTCAAAAATCTTAAAAAATTTAGGTGGCCTTTTTATTACTTAAAACGACGTACTTACATGCCTACTGCTGGATACAGCCCTCAGAACCTCGCGCAAACAATCAAAACCGTGTAAAATCGCGAAACAAATTTAGGTCAAATTGACCCCGAATGTGTTATGTTTAAAGCCAAATAAAATAAAAAATATCATACTTACGAGAAATTTGACTGCGCCATTCGAATTTTCTGATCAAAATACGTAAGAAACAGTGAAAGAAGCTGCCGAATTCCACTTTTCACTTTTTGGGGTCAAAAAACACCAAAGGGGTTAACCTTACGTTTTTTTCAAAAATCTTAAAAAATTTAGGTGGCCTTTTTATTACTTAAAACGACGTACTTACATGCCTACTGCTGGATACAGCCCTCAGAACCTCGCGGAATCAATCAAAACCGTGTAAAATCGCGAAACAAATTTAGGTCAAATTGACCCCGAATGTGTTATGTTTAAAGCCAAATAAAATAAAAAATATCATACTTACGAGAAATTTGACTGCGCCATTCGATTTTTCTGATCAAAATACGTAAGAAACAGTGAAAGAAGCTGCCGAATTCCACTTTTCACTTTTTGGGGTCAAAAAACAGCAAAGGGGTTAACCTTACGTTTTTTTCAAAAATCTTAAAAAATTTAGGTGGCCTTTTTATTACTTAAAACGACGTACTTACATGCCTACTGCTGGATACAGCCCTCAGAACCTCGCGGAATCAATCAAAACCGTGTAAAATCGCGAAACAAATTTAGGGAAAATTGACCCCGAATGTGTTATGTTTAAAGCCAAATAAAATAAAAAATATCATACTTACGAGAAATTTGACTGCGCCATTCGAATTTTCTGATCAAAATACGTAAGAAACAGTGAAAGAAGCTGCCGAATTCCACTTTTCACTTTTTGGGGTCAAAAAACACCAAAGGGGTTAACCTTACCTTTTTTCTAAAATCTTAAAAAATTTAGGTGGCCTTTTTATTACTTAAAACGACGTACTTACATGCCTACTGCTGGATACAGCCCTCAGAACCTCGCGGAATCAATCAAAACCGTGTAAAATCGGAAACAAATTTAAGTCAAATTGACCCCGAATGTGTTAAGTTTAAAGCCAAATAAAATAAAAAATATCATACTTACGAGAAATTTGATTGCGCCATTCGAATTTTCTGATCAAAATACGTAAGAAACAGTGAAAGAAGCTGCCGAATTCCACTTTTCACTTTTTGGGGTCAAAAAACACCAAAGGGGTTAACCTTACGTTGTTTTCAAAAATCTTAAAAAATTTAGGTGGCCTTTTTATTACTTAAAACGACGTACTTACATGCCTACTGCTGGATACAGCCCTCAGAACCTCGCGGAATCAATCAAAACCGTGTAAAATCGCGAAACAAATTTAGGTCAAATTGACCCCGAATGTTTTATGTTTAAAGCCAAATAAAATAAAAAATATCATACTTACGAGAAATTTGACTGCACCATTCGAATTTTCTGATCAAAATACGTAAGAAACAGTGAAAGAAGCTGCCGAATTCCACTTTTCACTTTTTGGGGTCAAAAAACACCAAAGGGGTTAACCTTACGTTTTTTTCAAAAATCTTAAAAAATTTAGGTGGCCTTTTTATTACTTAAAACGACGTACTTACATGCCTACTGCAGCATACAGCCCTCAGAACCTCGCGGAATCAATCAAAACCGTGTAAAATCGCGAAACAAATTTAGGTCAAATTGACCCCGAATGTGTTAAGTTTAAAGCCAAATAAAATAAAAAATATCATACTTACGAGAAATTTGACTGCGCCATTCGAATTTTCTGATCAAAATACGTAAGAAACAGTGAAAGAAGCTGCCGAATTCCACTTTTCACTTTTTGGGGTCAAAAAACACCAAAGGGGTTAACCTTACGTTGTTTTCAAAAATCTTAAAAAATTTAGGTGGCCTTTTTATTACTTAAAACGACGTACTTACATGCCTACTGCTGGATACAGCCCTCAGAACCTCGCGCAAACAATCAAAACCGTGTAAAATCGCGAAACAAATTTAGGTCAAATTGACCCCGAATGTGTTATGTTTAAAGCCAAATAAAATAAAAAATATCATACTTACGAGAAATTTGACTGCGCCATTCGAATTTTCTGATCAAAATACGTAAGAAACAATGAAAGAAGCTGCCGAATTCCACTTTTCACTTTTTGGGGTCAAAAAACACCAAAGGGGTTAACCTTACGTTTTTTTCAAAAATCTTAAAAAATTTAGGTGGCCTTTTTATTACTTAAAACGACGTACTTACATGCCTACTGCTGGATACAGCCCTCAGAACCTCGCGGAATCAATCAAAACCGTGTAAAATCGCGAAACAAATTTAGGTCAAATTGACCCCGAATGTGTTATGTTTAAAGCCAAATAAAATAAAAAATATCATACTTACGAGAAATTTGACTGCGCCATTCGATTTTTCTGATCAAAATACGTAAGAAACAGTGAAAGAAGCTGCCGAATTCCACTTTTCACTTTTTGGGGTCAAAAAACAGCAAAGGGGTTAACCTTACGTTTTTTTCAAAAATCTTAAAAAATTTAGGTGGCCTTTTTATTACTTAAAACGACGTACTTACATGCCTACTGCTGGATACAGCCCTCAGAACCTCGCGGAATCAATCAAAACAGTGTAAAATCGCGAAACAAATTTAGGTCAAATTGACCCCAAATGTGTTACGTTTAATGCCAAATAAAATAAAAAATATCATACTTACGAAAAATTTGACTGCGCCATTCGAATTTTCTGATCAAAATACGTAAGAAACAGTGAAAGAAGCTGCCGAATTCCACTTTTCACTTTTTGGGGTCAAAAAACACCAAAGGGGTTAACCTTACGTTTTTTTCAAAAATCTTAAAAAATTTAGGTGGCCTTTTTATTACTTAAAACGACGTACTTACATGCCTACTGCTGGATACATCCCTCAGAACCTCGCGGAATCAATCAAAACCGTGTAAAATCGCGAAACAAATTTAGGTCAAATTGACCCCGAATGTGTTACGTTTAAAGCCAAATAAAATAAAAAATATCATACTTACGAGAAATTTGACTGCGCCATTCGAATTTTCTGATCAAAATACGTAAGAAACAGTGAAAGAAGCTGCCGAATTCCACTTTTCACTTTTTGGGGTCAAAAAACACCAAAGGGGTTAACCTTACGTTTTTTTCAAAAATCTTAAAAAATTTAGGTGGCCTTTTTATTACTTAAAACGACGTACTTACATGCCTACTGCTGGATACATCCCTCAGAACCTCGCGGAATCAATCAAAACCGTGTAAAATCGCGAAACAAATTTAGGTCAAATTGACCCCGAATGTGTTACGTTTAAAGCCAAATAAAATAAAAAATATCATACTTACGAGAAATTTGACTGCGCCATTCGAATTTTCTGATCAAAATACGTAAGAAACAGTGAAAGAAGCTGCCGAATTCCACTTTTCACTTTTTGGGGTCAAAAAACACCAAAGGGGTTAACCTTACGTTTTTTTCAAAAATCTTAAAAAATTTAGGTGGCCTTTTTATTACTTAAAACGACGTACTTACATGCCTACTGCTGGATACAGCCCTCAGAACCTCGCGGAATCAATCAAAACCGTGTAAAATCGCGAAACAAATTTAGGTCAAATTGACCCCGAATGTGTTACGTTTAAAGCCAAATAAAATAAAAAATATCATACTTACGAGAAATTTGACTGCGCCATTCGAATTTTCTGATCAAAATACGTAAGAAACAGTGAAAGAAGCTGCCGAATTCCACTTTTCACTTTTTGGGGTCAAAAAACACCAAAGGGGTTAACCTTACGTTTTTTTCAAAAATCTTAAAAAATTTAGGTGGCCTTTTTATTACTTAAAACGACGTACTTACATGCTTACTGCTGGATACATCCCTCAGAACCTCGCGGAATCAATCAAAACCGTATAAAATCGCGAAACAAATTTAGGTCAAATTGACCCCGAATGTGTTACGTTTAAAGCCAAATAAAATAAAAAATATCATACTTACGAGAAATTTGACTGCGCCATTCGAATTTTCTGATCAAAATACGTAAGAAACAGTGAAAGAAGCTGCCGAATTCCACTTTTCACTTTTTGGGGTCAAAAAACACCAAAGGGGTTAACCTTACGTTTTTTTCAAAAATCTTAAAAAATTTAGGTGGCCTTTTTATTACTTAAAACGACGTACTTACATGCCTACTGCTGGATACATCCCTCAGAACCTCGCGGAATCAATCAAAACCGTGTAAAATCGCGAAACAAATTTAGGTCAAATTGACCCCGAATGTGTTACGTTTAAAGCCAAATAAAATGAAAAATATCATACTTACGAGAAATTTGACTGCGCCATTCGAATTTTCTGATCAAAATACGTAAGAAACAGTGAAAGAAGCTGCCGAATTCCACTTTTCACTTTTTGGGGTCAAAAACACCAAAGGGGTTAACCTTACGTTTTTTTCAAAAATCTTAAAAAATTTAGGTGGCCTTTTTATTACTTAAAACGACGTACTTACATGCCTACTGCTGGATACAGCCCTCAGAACCTCGCGGAATCAATCAAAACCGTGTAAAATCGCGAAACAAATTTAGGTCAAATTGACCCCGAATGTGTTATGTTTAAAGCCAAATAAAATAAAAAATATCATAGTTACGAGAAATTTGACTGCGCCATTCGAATTTTCTGATCAAAATACGTAAGAAACAGTGAAAGAAGCTGCCGAATTCCACTTTTCACTTTTTGGGGTCAAAAAACACCAAAGGGGTTAACCTTACGTTTTTTTCAAAAATCTTAAAAAATTTAGGTGGCCTTTTTATTACTTAAAACGACGTACTTACATGCCTACTGCTGGATACATCCCTCAGAACCTCGCGGAATCAATCAAAACCGTGTAAAATCGCGAAACAAATTTAGGTCAAATTGACCCCGAATGTGTTACGTTTAAAGCCAAATAAAATGAAAAATGTCATAGTTACGAGAAATTTGACTGCGCCATTCGAATTTTCTGATCAAAATACGTAAGAAACAGTGAAAGAAGCTGCCGAATTCCACCTTTCACTTTTTGGGGTCAAAAAACACCAAAGGGGTTAACCTTACGTTTTTTTCAAAAATCTTAAAAAATCTAGGTGGCCTTTTTATTACTTAAAACGACGTACTTACATGCCTACTGCTGGATACAGCCCTCAGAACCTCGCGGAATCAATCAAAACCGTGTAAAATCGCGAAACAAATTTAGGTCAAATTGACCCCGAATGTGTTACGTTTAATGCCAAATAAAATAAAAAATATCATACTTACGAAAAATTTGACTGCGCCATTCGAATTTTCTGATCAAAATACGTAAGAAACAGTGAAAGAAGCTGCCGAATTCCACTTTTCACTTTTTGGGGTCAAAAAACACCAAAGGGGTTAACCTTACGTTTTTTTCAAAAATCTTAAAAAATTTAGGTGGCCTTTTTATTACTTAAAACGACGTACTTACATGCCTACTGCTGGATACATCCCTCAGAACCTCGCGGAATCAATCAAAACCGTGTAAAATCGCGAAACAAATTTAGGTCAAATTGACCCCGAATATGTTATGTTTAAAGCCAAATAAAATAAAAAATATCATATTTACGAGAAATTTGACTGCGCCATTCGAATTTTCTGATCAAAATACGTAAGAAACAGTGAAAGAAGCTGCCGAATTCCACTTTTCACTTTTTGGGGTCAAAAAACAGCTAAGGGGTTAACCTTACGTTTTTTTCAAAAATCTTAAAAAATTTAGGTGGCCTTTTTATTACTTAAAACGACGTACTTACATGCCTACTGCTGGATACAGCCCTCAGAACCTCGCGGAATCAATCAAAACAGTGTAAAATCGCGAAACAAATTTAGGTCAAATTGACCCCGAATGTGTTACGTTTAATGCCAAATAAAATAAAAAATATCATACTTACGAAAAATTTGACTGCGCCATTCGAATTTTCTGATCAAAATACGTAAGAAACAGTGAAAGAAGCTGCCGAATTCCACTTTTCACTTTTTGGGGTCAAAAAACACCAAAGGGGTTAACCTTACGTTTTTTTCAAAAATCTTAAAAAATTTAGGTGGCCTTTTTATTACTTAAAACGACGTACTTACATGCCTACTGCTGGATACATCCCTCAGAACCTCGCGGAATCAATCAAAACCGTGTAAAATCGCGAAACAAATTTAGGTCAAATTGACCCCGAATATGTTATGTTTAAAGCCAAATAAAATAAAAAATATCATATTTACGAGAAATTTGACTGCGCCATTCGAATTTTCTGATCAAAATACGTAAGAAACAGTGAAAGAAGCTGCCGAATTCCACTTTTCACTTTTTGGGGTCAAAAAACAGCAAAGGGGTTAACCTTACGTTTTTTTCAAAAATCTTAAAAAATTTAGGTGGCCTTTTTATTACTTAAAACGACGTACTTACATGCCTACTGCTGGATACAGCCCTCAGAACCTCGCGGAATCAATCAAAACAGTGTAAAATCGCGAAACAAATTTAGGTCAAATTGACCCCGAATGTGTTACGTTTAATGCCAAATAAAATAAAAAATATCATACTTACGAAAAATTTGACTGCGCCATTCGAATTTTCTGATCAAAATACGTAAGAAACAGTGAAAGAAGCTGCCGAATTCCACTTTTCACTTTTTGGGGTCAAAAAACACCAAAGGGGTTAACCTTACGTTTTTTTCAAAAATCTTAAAAAATTTAGGTGGCCTTTTTATTACTTAAAACGACGTACTTACATGCCTACTGCTGGATACATCCCTCAGAACCTCGCGGAATCAATCAAAACCGTGTAAAATCGCGAAACAAATTTAGGTCAAATTGACCCCGAATATGTTATGTTTAAAGCCAAATAAAATAAAAAATATCATATTTACGAGAAATTTGACTGCGCCATTCGAATTTTCTGATCAAAATACGTAAGAAACAGTGAAAGAAGCTGCCGAATTCCACTTTTCACTTTTTGGGGTCAAAAAACACCAAAGGGGTTAACCTTACGTTTTTTTCAAAAATCTTAAAAAATTTAGGTGGCCTTTTTATTACTTAAAACGACGTACTTACATGCCTACTGCTGGATACAGCCCTCAAAACCTCGCGGAATCAATCAAAACAGTGTAAAATCGCGAAACAAATTTAGGTCAAATTGACCCCGAATGTGTTACGTTTAATGCCAAATAAAATAAAAAATATCATACTTACGAGAAATTTGACTGCGCCATTCGAATTTTCTGATCAAAATACGCAAGAAACAGTGAAAGAAGCTGCCGAATTCCACTTTTCACTTTTTGGGGTCAAAAAACAGCTAAGGGGTTAACCTTACGTTTTTTTCAAAAATCTTAAAAAATTTAGGTGGCCTTTTTATTACTTAAAACGACGTACTTACATGCCTACTGCTGGATACAGCCCTCAGAACCTCGCGGAATCAATCAAAACAGTGTAAAATCGCGAAACAAATTTAGGTCAAATTGACCCCGAATGTGTTACGTTTAATGCCAAATAAAATAAAAAATATCATACTTACGAAAAATTTGACTGCGCCATTCGAATTTTCTGATCAAAATACGTAAGAAACAGTGAAAGAAGCTGCCGAATTCCACTTTTCACTTTTTGGGGTCAAAAAACACCAAAGGGGTTAACCTTACGTTTTTTTCAAAAATCTTAAAAAATTTAGGTGGCCTTTTTATTACTTAAAACGACGTACTTACATGCCTACTGCTGGATACATCCCTCAGAACCTCGCGGAATCAATCAAAACCGTGTAAAATCGCGAAACAAATTTAGGTCAAATTGACCCCGAATATGTTATGTTTAAAGCCAAATAAAATAAAAAATATCATATTTACGAGAAATTTGACTGCGCCATTCGAATTTTCTGATCAAAATACGTAAGAAACAGTGAAAGAAGCTGCCGAATTCCACTTTTCACTTTTTGGGGTCAAAAAACAGCTAAGGGGTTAACCTTACGTTTTTTTCAAAAATCTTAAAAAATTTAGGTGGCCTTTTTATTACTTAAAACGACGTACTTACATGCCTACTGCTGGATACAGCCCTCAGAACCTCGCGGAATCAATCAAAACAGTGTAAAATCGCGAAACAAATTTAGGTCAAATTGACCCCGAATGTGTTACGTTTAATGCCAAATAAAATAAAAAATATCATACTTACGAGAAATTTGACTGCGCCATTCGAATTTTCTGATCAAAATACGTAAGAAACAGTGAAAGAAGCTGCCGAATTCCACTTTTCACTTTTTGGGGTCAAAAAACACCAAAGGGGTTAACCTTACGTTTTTTTCAAAAATCTTAAAAAATTTAGGTGGCCTTTTTATTACTTAAAACGACGTACTTACATGCCTACTGCTGGATACATCCCTCAGAACCTCGCGGAATCAATCAAAACCGTGTAAAATCGCGAAACAAATTTAGGTCAAATTGACCCCGAATGTGTTACGTTTAAAGCCAAATAAAATAAAAAATATCATATTTACGAGAAATTTGACTGCGCCATTCGAATTTTCTGATCAAAATACGTAAGAAACAGTGAAAGAAGCTGCCGAATTCCACTTTTCACTTTTTGGGGTCAAAAAACACCTAAGGGGTTAACCTTACGTTTTTTTCAAAAATTTTAAAAAATTTAGGTGGCCTTTTTATTACTTAAAACGACGTACTTACATGCCTACTGCTGGATACAGCCCTCAGAACCTCGCGGAATCAATCAAAACCGTGTAAAATCGCGAAACAAATTTAGGTCAAATTGACCCCGAATGTGTTACGTTTAAAGCCAAATAAAATAAAAAATATCATACTTACGAGAAATTTGACTGCGCCATTCGAATTTTCTGATCAAAATACGTAAGAAACAGTGAAAGAAGCTGCCGAATTCCACTTTTCACTTTTTGGGGTCAAAAAACACCAAAGGGGTTAACCTTACGTTTTTTTCAAAAATCTTAAAAAATTTAGGAGGCCTTTTTATTACTTAAAACGACGTACTTACATGCCTACTGCTGGATACAGCCCTCAGAACCTCGCGGAATCAATCAAAACCGTGTAAAATCGCGAAACAAATTTAGGTCAAATTGACCCCGAATGTGTTACGTTTAAAGCCAAATAAAATGAAAAATATCATACTTACGAGAAATTTGACTGCGCCATTCGAATTTTCTGATCAAAATACGTAAGAAACAGTGAAAGAAGCTGCCGAATTCCACTTTTCACTTTTTGGGGTCAAAAAACACCAAAGGGGTTAACCTTACGTTTTTTTCAAAAATCTTAAAAAATTTAGGTGGCCTTTTTATTACTTAAAACGACGTACTTACATGCCTACTGCTGGATACAGCCTTCAGAACCTCGCGGAATCAATCAAAACCGTGTAAAATCGCGAAACAAATTTAGGTCAAATTGACCCCGAATGTGTTATGTTTAAAGCCAAATAAAATAAAAAATATCATATTTACGAGAAATTTGACTGCGCCATTCGAATTTTCTGATCTAAATACGTAAGAAACAGTGAAAGAAGCTGCCGAATTCCACTTTTCACTTTTTGGGGTCAAAAAACAGCAAAGGGGTTAACCTTACGTTTTTTTCAAAAATCTTAAAAAATTTAGGTGGCCTTTTTATTACTTAAAACGACGTACTTACATGCCTACTGCTGGATACAGCCCTCAGAACCTCGCGGAATCAATCAAAACAGTGTAAAATCGCGAAACAAATTTAGGTCAAATTGACCCCGAATGTGTTACGTTTAATGCCAAATAAAATAAAAAATATCATACTTACGAAAAATTTGACTGCGCCATTCGAATTTTCTGATCAAAATACGTAAGAAACAGAGAAAGAAGCTGCCGAATTCCACTTTTCACTTTTTGAGGTCAAAAAACACCAAAGGGGTTAACCTTACGTTTTTTTCAAAAATCTTAAAAAATTTAGGTGGCCTTTTTATTACTTAAAACGACGTACTTACATGCCTACTGCTGGATACATCCCTCAGAACCTCGCGAAATCAATCAAAACCGTGTAAAATCGCGAAACAAATTTAGGTCAAATTGACCCCGAATGTGTTATGTTTAAAGCCAAATAAAATAAAAAATATCATAGTTACGAGAAATTTGACTGCGCCATTCGAATTTTCTGATCAAAATACGTAAGAAACAGTGAAAGAAGCTGCCGAATTCCACTTTTCACTTTTTGGGGTCAAAAAACACCAAAGGGGTTAACCTTACGTTTTTTTCAAAAATCTTAAAAAATTTAGGTGGCCTTTTTATTACTTAAAACGACGTACTTACATGCCTACTGCTGGATACATCCCTCAGAACCTCGCGGAATCAATCAAAACCGTGTAAAATCGCGAAACAAATTTAGGTCAAATTGACCCCGAATGTGTTACGTTTAAAGCCAAATAAAATAAAAAATATCATACTTACGAGAAATTTGACTGCGCCATTCGAATTTTCTGATCAAAATACGTAAGAAACAGTGAAAGAAGCTGCCGAATTCCACCTTTCACTTTTTGGGGTCAAAAAACACCAAAGGGGTTAACCTTACGTTTTTTTCAAAAATCTTAAAAAATTTAGGTGGCCTTTTTATTACTTAAAACGACGTACTTACATGCCTACTGCTGGATACAGCCCTCAGAACCTCGCGGAATCAATCAAAACCGTGTAAAATCGCGAAACAAATTTAGGTCAAATTGACCCCGAATGTGTTATGTTTAAAGCCAAATAAAATAAAAAATATCATACTTACGAGAAATTTGACTGCGCCATTCGAATTTTCTGATCAAAATACGTAAGAAACAGTGAAAGAAGCTGCCGAATTCCACTTATCACTTTTTGGGGTCAAAAAACACCAAAGGGGTTAACCTTACGTTTTTTTCAAAAATCTTAAAAAATTTAGGTGGCCTTTTTATTACTTAAAACGACGTACTTACATGCCTACTGCTGGATACAGCCCTCAGAACCTCGCGGAATCAATCAAAACAGTGTAAAATCGCGAAACAAATTTAGGTCAAATTGACCCCGAATGTGTTACGTTTAATGCCAAATAAAATAAAAAATATCATACTTACGAGAAATTTGACTGCGCCATTCGAATTTTCTGATCAAAATACGTAAGAAACAGTGAAAGAAGCTGCCGAATTCCACTTTTCACTTTTTGGGGTCAAAAAACAGCTAAGGGGTTAACCTTACGTTTTTTTCAAAAATCTTAAAAAATTTAGGTGGCCTTTTTATTACTTAAAACGACGTACTTACATGCCTACTGCTGGATACAGCCCTCAGAACCTCGCGGAATCAATCAAAACAGTGTAAAATCGCGAAACAAATTTAGGTCAAATTGACCCCGAATGTGTTACGTTTAATGCCAAATAAAATAAAAAATATCATACTTACGAAAAATTTGACTGCGCCATTCGAATTTTCTGATCAAAATACGTAAGAAACAGTGAAAGAAGCTGCCGAATTCCACTTTTCACTTTTTGGGGTCAAAAAACACCAAAGGGGTTAACCTTACGTTTTTTTCAAAAATCTTAAAAAATTTAGGTGGCCTTTTTATTACTTAAAACGACGTACTTACATGCTTACTGCTGGATACATCCCTCAGAACCTCGCGGAATCAATCAAAACCGTGTAAAATCGCGAAACAAATTTAGGTCAAATTGACCCCGAATGTGTTACGTTTAAAGCCAAATAAAATAAAAAATATCATACTTACGAGAAATTTGACTGCGCCATTCGAATTTTCTGATCAAAATACGTAAGAAACAGTGAAAGAAGCTGCCGAATTCCACTTTTCACTTTTTGGGGTCAAAAAACACCAAAGGGGTTAACCTTACGTTTTTTTCAAAAATCTTAAAAAATTTAGGTGGCCTTTTTATTACTTAAAACGACGTACTTACATGCCTACTGCTGGATACAGCCCTCAGAGCCTCGCGGAATCAATCAAAACCGTGTAAAATCGCGAAACAAATTTAGGTCAAATTGACCCCGAATGTGTTACGTTTAAAGCCAAATAAAATAAAAAATATCATACTTACGAGAAATTTGACTGCGCCATTCGAATTTTCTGATCAAAATACGTAAGAAACAGTGAAAGAAGCTGCCGAATTCCACTTTTCACTTTTTGGGGTCAAAAAACACCAAAGGGGTTAACCTTACGTTTTTTTCAAAAATCTTAAAAAATTTAGGTGGCCTTTTTATTACTTAAAACGACGTACTTACATGCCTACTGCTGGATACAGCCCTCAGAACCTCGCGGAATCAATCAAAACCGTGTAAAATCGCGAAACAAATTTAGGTCAAATTGACCCCGAATGTGTTACGTTTAAAGCCAAATAAAATAAAAAATATCATACTTACGAGAAATTTGACTGCGCCATTCGAATTTTCTGATCAAAATACGTAAGAAACAGTGAAAGAAGCTGCCGAATTCCACTTTTCACTTTTTGGGGTCAAAAAACACCAAAGGGGTTAACCTTACGTTTTTTTCAAAAATCTTAAAAAATTTAGGTGGCCTTTTTATTACTTAAAACGACGTACTTACATGCCTACTGCTGGATACAGCCCTCAGAACCTCGCGGAATCAATCAAAACCGTGTAAAATCGCGAAACAAATTTAGGTCAAATTGACCCCGAATGTGTTACGTTTAAAGCCAAATAAAATAAAAAATATCATACTTACGAGAAATTTGACTGCGCCATTCGAATTTTCTGATCAAAATACGTAAGAAACAGTGAAAGAAGCTGCCGAATTCCACTTTTCACTTTTTGGTGTCAAAAAACACCAAAGGGGTTAACCTTAGGTTTTCTTCAAAAATCTTAAAAAATTTAGGTGGCCTTTTTATTACTTAAAACGACGTACTTACATGCCTACTGCTGGATACAGCCCTCAGAACCTCGCGGAATCAATCAAACCCGTGTAAAATCGCGAAACAAATTTAGGTCAAATTGACCCCGAATGTGTTATGTTTAAAGCCAAATAAAATAAAAAATATCATACTTACGAGAAATTTGACTGCGCCATTCGAATTTTCTGATCAAAATACGTAAGAAACAGTGAAAGAAGCTGCCGAATTCCACCTTTCACTTTTTGGGGTCAAAAAACACCAAAGGGGTTAACCTTACGTTTTTTTCAAAAATCTTAAAAAATTTAGGTGGCCTTTTTATTACTTAAAACGACGTACTTACATGCCTACTGCTGGATACAGCCCTCAGAACCTCGCGGAATCAATCAAAACCGTGTAAAATCGCGAAACAAATTTAGGTCAAATTGACCCCGAATGTGTTACGTTTAAAGCCAAATAAAATAAAAAATATCATACTTACGAGAAATTTGACTGCGCCATTCGAATTTTCTGATCAAAATACGTAAGAAACAGTGAAAGAAGCTGCCGAATTCCACTTTTCACTTTTTGGTGTCAAAAAACACCAAAGGGGTTAACCTTAGGTTTTCTTCAAAAATCTTAAAAAATTTAGGTGGCCTTTTTATTACTTAAAACGACGTACTTACATGCCTACTGCTGGATACAGCCCTCAGAACCTCGCGGAATCAATCAAACCCGTGTAAAATCGCGAAACAAATTTAGGTCAAATTGACCCCGAATGTGTTATGTTTAAAGCCAAATAAAATAAAAAATATCATACTTACGAGAAATTTGACTGCGCCATTCGAATTTTCTGATCAAAATACGTAAGAAACAGTGAAAAAAGCTGCCGAATTCCACCTTTCACTTTTTGGGGTCAAAAAACACCAAAGGGGTTAACCTTACGTTTTTTTCAAAAATCTTAAAAAATTTAGGTGGCCTTTTTATTACTTAAAACGACGTACTTACATGCCTACTGCTGGATACAGCCCTCAGAACCTCGCGGAATCAATCAAAACCGTGTAAAATCGCGAAACAAATTTAGGTCAAATTGACCCCGAATGTGTTACGTTTAATGCCAAATAAAATAAAAAATATCATACTTACGAGAAATTTGACTGCGCCATTCGAATTTTCTGATCAAAATACGTAAGAAACAGTGAAAGAAGCTGCCGAATTCCACTTTTCACTTTTTGGGGTCAAAAAACAGCTAAGGGGTTAACCTTACGTTTTTTTCAAAAATCTTAAAAAATTTAGGTGGCCTTTTTATTACTTAAAACGACGTACTTACATGCCTACTGCTGGATACAGCCCTCAGAACCTCGCGGAATCAATCAAAACAGTGTAAAATCGCGAAACAAATTTAGGTCAAATTGACCCCGAATGTGTTACGTTTAATGCCAAATAAAATAAAAAATATCATACTTACGAAAAATTTGACTGCGCCATTCGAATTTTCTGATCAAAATACGTAAGAAACAGTGAAAGAAGCTGCCGAATTCCACTTTTCACTTTTTGGGGTCAAAAAACACCAAAGGGGTTAACCTTACGTTTTTTTCAAAAATCTTAAAAAATTTAGGTGGCCTTTTTATTACTTAAAACGACGTACTTACATGCTTACTGCTGGATACATCCCTCAGAACCTCGCGGAATCAATCAAAACCGTGTAAAATCGCGAAACAAATTTAGGTCAAATTGACCCCGAATGTGTTACGTTTAAAGCCAAATAAAATAAAAAATATCATACTTACGAGAAATTTGACTGCGCCATTCGAATTTTCTGATCAAAATACGTAAGAAACAGTGAAAGAAGCTGCCGAATTCCACTTTTCACTTTTTGGGGTCAAAAAACACCAAAGGGGTTAACCTTACGTTTTTTTCAAAAATCTTAAAAAATTTAGGTGGCCTTTTTATTACTTAAAACGACGTACTTACATGCCTACTGCTGGATACAGCCCTCAGAACCTCGCGGAATCAATCAAAACCGTGTAAAATCGCGAAACAAATTTAGGTCAAATTGACCCCGAATGTGTTACGTTTAAAGCCAAATAAAATAAAAAATATCATACTTACGAGAAATTTGACTGCGCCATTCGAATTTTCTGATCAAAATACGTAAGAAACAGTGAAAGAAGCTGCCGAATTCCACTTTTCACTTTTTGGGGTCAAAAAACACCAAAGGGGTTAACCTTACGTTTTTTTCAAAAATCTTAAAAAATTTAGGTGGCCTTTTTATTACTTAAAACGACGTACTTACATGCCTACTGCTGGATACAGCCCTCAGAACCTCGCGGAATCAATCAAAACCGTGTAAAATCGCGAAACAAATTTAGGTCAAATTGACCCCGAATGTGTTACGTTTAAAGCCAAATAAAATAAAAAATATCATACTTACGAGAAATTTGACTGCGCCATTCGAATTTTCTGATCAAAATACGTAAGAAACAGTGAAAGAAGCTGCCGAATTCCACTTTTCACTTTTTGGGGTCAAAAAACACCAAAGGGGTTAACCTTACGTTTTTTTCAAAAATCTTAAAAAATTTAGGTGGCCTTTTTATTACTTAAAACGACGTACTTACATGCCTACTGCTGGATACAGCCCTCAGAACCTCGCGGAATCAATCAAAACCGTGTAAAATCGCGAAACAAATTTAGGTCAAATTGACCCCGAATGTGTTACGTTTAAAGCCAAATAAAATAAAAATATCATACTTACGAGAAATTTGACTGCGCCATTCGAATTTTCTGATCAAAATACGTAAGAAACAGTGAAAGAAGCTGCCGAATTCCACTTTTCACTTTTTGGTGTCAAAAAACACCAAAGGGGTTAACCTTAGGTTTTCTTCAAAAATCTTAAAAAATTTAGGTGGCCTTTTTATTACTTAAAACGACGTACTTACATGCCTACTGCTGGATACAGCCCTCAGAACCTCGCGGAATCAATCAAACCCGTGTAAAATCGCGAAACAAATTTAGGTCAAATTGACCCCGAATGTGTTATGTTTAAAGCCAAATAAAATAAAAAATATCATACTTACGAGAAATTTGACTGCGCCATTCGAATTTTCTGATCAAAATACGTAAGAAACAGTGAAAGAAGCTGCCGAATTCCACCTTTCACTTTTTGGGGTCAAAAAACACCAAAGGGGTTAACCTTACGTTTTTTTCAAAAATCTTAAAAAATTTAGGTGGCCTTTTTATTACTTAAAACGACGTACTTACATGCCTACTGCTGGATACAGCCCTCAGAACCTCGCGGAATCAATCAAAACCGTGTAAAATCGCGAAACAAATTTAGGTCAAATTGACCCCGAATGTGTTATGTTTAAAGCCAAATAAAATAAAAAATATCATACTTACGAGAAATTTGACTGCGCCATTCGAATTTTCTGATCAAAATACGTAAGAAACAGTGAAAGAAGCTGCCGAATTCCACTTTTCACTTTTTGGGGTCAAAAAACACCAAAGGGGTTAACCTTACGTTTTTTTCAAAAATCTTAAAAAATTTAGGTGGCCTTTTTATTACTTAAAACGACGTACTTACATGCCTACTGCTGGATACAGCCCTCAGAACCTCGCGGAATCAATCAAAACCGTGTAAAATCGCGAAACAAATTTAGGTCAAATTGACCCCGAATGTGTTATGTTTAAAGCCAAATAAAATAAAAAATATCATACTTACGAGAAATTTGACTGCGCCATTCGAATTTTCTGATCAAAATACGTAAGAAACAGTGAAAGAAGCTGCCGAATTCCACTTATCACTTTTTGGGGTCAAAAAACACCAAAGGGGTTAACCTTACGTTTTTTTCAAAAATCTTAAAAAATTTAGGTGGCCTTTTTATTACTTAAAACGACGTACTTACATGCCTACTGCTGGATACAGCCCTCAGAACCTCGCGGAATCAATCAAAACAGTGTAAAATCGCGAAACAAATTTAGGTCAAATTGACCCCGAATGTGTTACGTTTAATGCCAAATAAAATAAAAAATATCATACTTACGAGAAATTTGACTGCGCCATTCGAATTTTCTGATCAAAATACGTAAGAAACAGTGAAAGAAGCTGCCGAATTCCACTTTTCACTTTTTGGGGTCAAAAAACACCAAAGGGGTTAACCTTACGTTTTTTTCAAAAATCTTAAAAAATTTAGGTGGCCTTTTTATTACTTAAAACGACGTACTTACATGCCTACTGCTGGATACAGCCCTCAGAACCTCGCGGAATCAATCAAAACCGTGTAAAATCGCGAAACAAATTTAGGTCAAATTGACCCCGAATGTGTTACGTTTAAAGCCAAATAAAATAAAAAATATCATACTTACGAGAAATTTGACTGCGCCATTCGAATTTTCTGATCAAAATACGTAAGAAACAGTGAAAGAAGCTGCCGAATTCCACTTTTCACTTTTTGGGGTCAAAAAACACCAAAGGGGTTAACCTTACGTTTTTTTCAAAAATCTTAAAAAATTTAGGTGGCCTTTTTATTACTTAAAACGACGTACTTACATGCCTACTGCTGGATACAGCCCTCAGAACCTCGCGGAATCAATCAAAACCGTGTAAAATCGCGAAACAAATTTAGGTCAAATTGACCCCGAATGTGTTACGTTTAAAGCCAAATAAAATAAAAAATATCATACTTACGAGAAATTTGACTGCGCCATTCGAATTTTCTGATCAAAATACGTAAGAAACAGTGAAAGAAGCTGCCGAATTCCACTTTTCACTTTTTGGGGTCAAAAAACACCAAAGGGGTTAACCTTACGTTTTTTTCAAAAATCTTAAAAAATTTAGGTGGCCTTTTTATTACTTAAAACGACGTACTTACATGCCTACTGCTGGATACAGCCCTCAGAACCTCGCGGAATCAATCAAAACCGTGTAAAATCGCGAAACAAATTTAGGTCAAATTGACCCCGAATGTGTTATGTTTAAAGCCAAATAAAATAAAAAATATCATACTTACGAGAAATTTGACTGCGCCATTCGAATTTTCTGATCAAAATACGTAAGAAACAGTGAAAGAAGCTGCCGAATTCCACTTATCACTTTTTGGGGTCAAAAAACACCAAAGGGGTTAACCTTACGTTTTTTTCAAAAATCGTAAAAAATTTAGGTGGCCTTTTTATTACTTAAAACGACGTACTTACATGCCTACTGCTGGATACAGCCCTCAGAACCTCGCGGAATCAATCAAAACAGTGTAAAATCGCGAAACAAATTTAGGTCAAATTGACCCCGAATGTGTTACGTTTAATGCCAAATAAAATAAAAAATATCATACTTACGAGAAATTTGACTGCGCCATTCGAATTTTCTGATCAAAATACGTAAGAAACAGTGAAAGAAGCTGCCGAATTCCACTTTTCACTTTTTGGGGTCAAAAAACACCAAAGGGGTTAACCTTACGTTTTTTTCAAAAATCTTAAAAAATTTAGGTGGCCTTTTTATTACTTAAAACGACGTACTTACATGCCTACTGCTGGATACAGCCCTCAGAACCTCGCGGAATCAATCAAAACCGTGTAAAATCGCGAAACAAATTTAGGTCAAATTGACCCCGAATGTGTTACGTTTAAAGCCAAATAAAATAAAAAATATCATACTTACGAGAAATTTGACTGCGCCATTCGAATTTTCTGATCAAAATACGTAAGAAACAGTGAAAGAAGCTGCCGAATTCCACTTTTCACTTTTTGGGGTCAAAAAACACCAAAGGGGTTAACCTTACGTTTTTTTCAAAAATCTTAAAAAATTTAGGTGGCCTTTTTATTACTTAAAACGACGTACTTACATGCCTACTGCTGGATACAGCCCTCAGAACCTCGCGGAATCAATCAAAACCGTGTAAAATCGCGAAACAAATTTAGGTCAAATTGACCCCGAATGTGTTACGTTTAAAGCCAAATAAAATAAAAAATATCATACTTACGAGAAATTTGACTGCGCCATTCGAATTTTCTGATCAAAATACGTAAGAAACAGTGAAAGAAGCTGCCGAATTCCACTTTTCACTTTTTGGTGTCAAAAAACACCAAAGGGGTTAACCTTAGGTTTTCTTCAAAAATCTTAAAAAATTTAGGTGGCCTTTTTATTACTTAAAACGACGTACTTACATGCCTACTGCTGGATACAGCCCTCAGAACCTCGCGGAATCAATCAAACCCGTGTAAAATCGCGAAACAAATTTAGGTCAAATTGACCCCGAATGTGTTATGTTTAAAGCCAAATAAAATAAAAAATATCATACTTACGAGAAATTTGACTGCGCCATTCGAATTTTCTGATCAAAATACGTAAGAAACAGTGAAAGAAGCTGCCGAATTCCACCTTTCACTTTTTGGGGTCAAAAAACACCAAAGGGGTTAACCTTACGTTTTTTTCAAAAATCTTAAAAAATTTAGGTGGCCTTTTTATTACTTAAAACGACGTACTTACATGCCTACTGCTGGATACAGCCCTCAGAACCTCGCGGAATCAATCAAAACCGTGTAAAATCGCGAAACAAATTTAGGTCAAATTGACCCCGAATGTGTTATGTTTAAAGCCAAATAAAATAAAAAATATCATACTTACGAGAAATTTGACTGCGCCATTCGAATTTTCTGATCAAAATACGTAAGAAACAGTGAAAGAAGCTGCCGAATTCCACTTTTCACTTTTTGGGGTCAAAAAACACCAAAGGGGTTAACCTTACGTTTTTTTCAAAAATCTTAAAAAATTTAGGTGGCCTTTTTATTACTTAAAACGACGTACTTACATGCCTACTGCTGGATACAGCCCTCAGAACCTCGCGGAATCAATCAAAACCGTGTAAAATCGCGAAACAAATTTAGGTCAAATTGACCCCGAATGTGTTATGTTTAAAGCCAAATAAAATAAAAAATATCATACTTACGAGAAATTTGACTGCGCCATTCGAATTTTCTGATCAAAATACGTAAGAAACAGTGAAAGAAGCTGCCGAATTCCACTTATCACTTTTTGGGGTCAAAAAACACCAAAGGGGTTAACCTTACGTTTTTTTCAAAAATCTTAAAAAATTTAGGTGGCCTTTTTATTACTTAAAACGACGTACTTACATGCCTACTGCTGGATACAGCCCTCAGAACCTCGCGGAATCAATCAAAACAGTGTAAAATCGCGAAACAAATTTAGGTCAAATTGACCCCGAATGTGTTACGTTTAATGCCAAATAAAATAAAAAATATCATACTTACGAGAAATTTGACTGCGCCATTCGAATTTTCTGATCAAAATACGTAAGAAACAGTGAAAGAAGCTGCCGAATTCCACTTTTCACTTTTTGGGGTCAAAAAACAGCTAAGGGGTTAACCTTACGTTTTTTTCAAAAATCTTAAAAAATTTAGGTGGCCTTTTTATTACTTAAAACGACGTACTTACATGCCTACTGCTGGATACATCCCTCAGAACCTCGCGGAATCAATCAAAACAGTGTAAAATCGCGAAACAAATTTAGGTCAAATTGACCCCGAATGTGTTACGTTTAATGCCAAATAAAATAAAAAATATCATACTTACGAAAAATTTGACTGCGCCATTCGAATTTTCTGATCAAAATACGTAAGAAACAGTGAAAGAAGCTGCCGAATTCCACTTTTCACTTTTTGGGGTCAAAAAACACCAAAGGGGTTAACCTTACGTTTTTTTCAAAAATCTTAAAAAATTTAGGTGGCCTTTTTATTACTTAAAACGACGTACTTACATGCCTACTGCTGGATACATCCCTCAGAACCTCGCGGAATCAATCAAAACCGTGTAAAATCGCGAAACAAATTTAGGTCAAATTGACCCCGAATATGTTATGTTTAAAGCCAAATAAAATAAAAAATATCATATTTACGAGAAATTTGACTGCGCCATTCGAATTTTCTGATCAAAATACGTAAGAAACAGTGAAAGAAGCTGCCGAATTCCACTTTTCACTTTTTGGGGTCAAAAAACAGCTAAGGGGTTAACCTTACGTTTTTTTCAAAAATCTTAAAAAATTTAGGTGGCCTTTTTATTACTTAAAACGACGTACTTACATGCCTACTGCTGGATACAGCCCTCAGAACCTCGCGGAATCAATCAAAACAGTGTAAAATCGCGAAACAAATTTAGGTCAAATTGACCCCTAATGTGTTACGTTTAATGCCAAATAAAATAAAAAATATCATACTTACGAGAAATTTGACTGCGCCATTCGAATTTTCTGATCAAAATACGTAAGAAACAGTGAAAGAAGCTGCCGAATTCCACTTTTCACTTTTTGGGGTCAAAAAACACCAAAGGGGTTAACCTTACGTTTTTTTCAAAAATCTTAAAAAATTTAGGTGGCCTTTTTATTACTTAAAACGACGTACTTACATGCCTACTGCTGGATACAGCCCTCAGAACCTCGCGGAATCAATCAAAACCGTGTAAAATCGCGAAACAAATTTAGGTCAAATTGACCCCGAATGTGTTACGTTTAAAGCCAAATAAAATGAAAAATATCATACTTACGAGAAATTTGACTGCGCCATTCGAATTTTCTGATCAAAATACGTAAGAAACAGTGAAAGAAGCTGCCGAATTCCACTTTTCACTTTTTGGGGTCAAAAAACACCAAAGGGGTTAACCTTACGTTTTTTTCAAAAATCTTAAAAAATTTAGGTGGCCTTTTTATTACTTAAAACGACGTACTTACATGCCTACTGCTGGATACAGCCCTCAGAACCTCGCGGAATCAATCAAAACCGTGTAAAATCGCGAAACAAATTTAGGTCAAATTGACCCCGAATGTGTTATGTTTTAAGCCAAATAAAATAAAAAATATCATATTTACGAGAAATTTGACTGCGCCATTCGAATTTTCTGATCAAAATACGTAAGAAACAGTGAAAGAAGCTGCCGAATTCCACTTTTCACTTTTTGGGGTCAAAAAACAGCAAAGGGGTTAACCTTACGTTTTTTTCAAAAATCTTAAAAAATTTAGGTGGCCTTTTTATTACTTAAAACGACGTACTTACATGCCTACTGCTGGATACAGCCCTCAGAACCTCGCGGAATCAATCAAAACAGTGTAAAATCGCGAAACAAATTTAGGTCAAATTGACCCCGAATGTGTTACGTTTAATGCCAAATAAAATAAAAAATATCATACTTACGAAAAATTTGACTGCGCCATTCGAATTTTCTGATCAAAATACGTAAGAAACAGTGAAAGAAGCTGCCGAATTCCACTTTTCACTTTTTGGGGTCAAAAAACACCAAAGGGGTTAACCTTACGTTTTTTTCAAAAATCTTAAAAAATTTAGGTGGCCTTTTTATTACTTAAAACGACGTACTTACATGCCTACTGCTGGATACATCCCTCAGAACCTCGCGAAATCAATCAAAACCGTGTAAAATCGCGAAACAAATTTAGGTCAAATTGACCCCGAATGTGTTATGTTTAAAGCCAAATAAAATAAAAAATATCATAGTTACGAGAAATTTGACTGCGCCATTCGAATTTTCTGATCAAAATACGTAAGAAACAGTGAAAGAAGCTGCCGAATTCCACTTTTCACTTTTTGGGGTCAAAAAACACCAAAGGGGTTAACCTTACGTTTTTTTCAAAAATCTTAAAAAATTTAGGTGGCCTTTTTATTACTTAAAACGACGTACTTACATGCCTACTGCTGGATACATCCCTCAGAACCTCGCGGAATCAATCAAAACCGTGTAAAATCGCGAAACAAATTTAGGTCAAATTGACCCCGAATGTGTTACGTTTAAAGCCAAATAAAATAAAAAATATCATACTTACGAGAAATTTGACTGCGCCATTCGAATTTTCTGATCAAAATACGTAAGAAACAGTGAAAGAAGCTGCCGAATTCCACTTTTCACTTTTTGGGGTCAAAAAACACCAAAGGGGTTAACCTTACGTTTTTTTCAAAAATCTTAAAAAATTTAGGTGGCCTTTTTATTACTTAAAACGACGTACTTACATGCTTACTGCTGGATACATCCCTCAGAACCTCGCGGAATCAATCAAAACCGTGTAAAATCGCGAAACAAATTTAGGTCAAATTGACCCCGAATGTGTTACGTTTAAAGCCAAATAAAATAAAAAATATCATACTTACGAGAAATTTGACTGCGCCATTCGAATTTTCTGATCAAAATACGTAAGAAACAGTGAAAGAAGCTGCCGAATTCCACTTTTCACTTTTTGGGGTCAAAAAACACCAAAGGGGTTAACCTTACGTTTTTTTCAAAAATCTTAAAAAATTTAGGTGGCCTTTTTATTACTTAAAACGACGTACTTACATGCCTACTGCTGGATACAGCCCTCAGAACCTCGCGGAATCAATCAAAACCGTGTAAAATCGCGAAACAAATTTAGGTCAAATTGACCCCGAATGTGTTACGTTTAAAGCCAAATAAAATAAAAAATATCATACTTACGAGAAATTTGACTGCGCCATTCGAATTTTCTGATCAAAATACGTAAGAAACAGTGAAAGAAGCTGCCGAATTCCACTTTTCACTTTTTGGGGTCAAAAAACACCAAAGGGGTTAACCTTACGTTTTTTTCAAAAATCTTAAAAAATTTAGGTGGCCTTTTTATTACTTAAAACGACGTACTTACATGCCTACTGCTGGATACAGCCCTCAGAACCTCGCGGAATCAATCAAAACCGTGTAAAATCGCGAAACAAATTTAGGTCAAATTGACCCCGAATGTGTTACGTTTAAAGCCAAATAAAATAAAAAATATCATACTTACGAGAAATTTGACTGCGCCATTCGAATTTTCTGATCAAAATACGTAAGAAACAGTGAAAGAAGCTGCCGAATTCCACTTTTCACTTTTTGGGGTCAAAAAACACCAAAGGGGTTAACCTTACGTTTTTTTCAAAAATCTTAAAAAATTTAGGTGGCCTTTTTATTACTTAAAACGACGTACTTACATGCCTACTGCTGGATACAGCCCTCAGAACCTCGCGGAATCAATCAAAACCGTGTAAAATCGCGAAACAAATTTAGGTCAAATTGACCCCGAATGTGTTACGTTTAAAGCCAAATAAAATAAAAAATATCATACTTACGAGAAATTTGACTGCGCCATTCGAATTTTCTGATCAAAATACGTAAGAAACAGTGAAAGAAGCTGCCGAATTCCACTTTTCACTTTTTGGTGTCAAAAAACACCAAAGGGGTTAACCTTAGGTTTTCTTCAAAAATCTTAAAAAATTTAGGTGGCCTTTTTATTACTTAAAACGACGTACTTACATGCCTACTGCTGGATACAGCCCTCAGAACCTCGCGGAATCAATCAAACCCGTGTAAAATCGCGAAACAAATTTAGGTCAAATTGACCCCGAATGTGTTATGTTTAAAGCCAAATAAAATAAAAAATATCATACTTACGAGAAATTTGACTGCGCCATTCGAATTTTCTGATCAAAATACGTAAGAAACAGTGAAAGAAGCTGCCGAATTCCACCTTTCACTTTTTGGGGTCAAAAAACACCAAAGGGGTTAACCTTACGTTTTTTTCAAAAATCTTAAAAAATTTAGGTGGCCTTTTTATTACTTAAAACGACGTACTTACATGCCTACTGCTGGATACAGCCCTCAGAACCTCGCGGAATCAATCAAAACCGTGTAAAATCGCGAAACAAATTTAGGTCAAATTGACCCCGAATGTGTTATGTTTAAAGCCAAATAAAATAAAAAATATCATACTTACGAGAAATTTGACTGCGCCATTCGAATTTTCTGATCAAAATACGTAAGAAACAGTGAAAGAAGCTGCCGAATTCCACTTTTCACTTTTTGGGGTCAAAAAACACCAAAGGGGTTAACCTTACGTTTTTTTCAAAAATCTTAAAAAATTTAGGTGGCCTTTTTATTACTTAAAACGACGTACTTACATGCCTACTGCTGGATACAGCCCTCAGAACCTCGCGGAATCAATCAAAACCGTGTAAAATCGCGAAACAAATTTAGGTCAAATTGACCCCGAATGTGTTATGTTTAAAGCCAAATAAAATAAAAAATATCATACTTACGAGAAATTTGACTGCGCCATTCGAATTTTCTGATCAAAATACGTAAGAAACAGTGAAAGAAGCTGCCGAATTCCACTTATCACTTTTTGGGGTCAAAAAACACCAAAGGGGTTAACCTTACGTTTTTTTCAAAAATCTTAAAAAATTTAGGTGGCCTTTTTATTACTTAAAACGACGTACTTACATGCCTACTGCTGGATACAGCCCTCAGAACCTCACGGAATCATACAAAACCGTGTAAAATCGCGAAACAAATTTAGGTCAAATTGACCCCGAATGTGTTACGTTTAAAGCCAAATAAAATAAAAAATATCATACTTACGAGAAATTTGACTGCGCCATTCGAATTTTCTGATCAAAATACGTAAGAAACAGTGAAAGAAGCTGCCGAATTCCACTTTTCACTTTTTGGGGTCAAAAAACACCAAAGGGGTTAACCTTACGTTTTTTTCAAAAATCTTAAAAAATTTAGGTGGCCTTTTTATTACTTAAAACGACGTACTTACATGCCTACTGCTGGATACAGCCCTCAGAACCTCGCGGAATCAATCAAAACCGTGTAAAATTGCGAAACAAATTTAGGTCAAATTGACCCTGAATGTGTTACGTTTAAAGCCAAATAAAATAAAAAATATCATACTTACGAGAAATTTGACTGCGCCATTCGAATTTTCTGATCAAAATACGTAAGAAACAGTGAAAGAAGCTGCCGAATTCCACTTTTCACTTTTTGGGGTCAAAAAACACCAAAGGGGTTAACCTTACGTTTTTTTCAAAAATCTTAAAAAATTTAGGTGGCCTTTTTATTACTTAAAACGACGTACTTACATGCCTACTGCTGGATACAGCCCTCAGAACCTCGCGGAATCAATCAAAACCGTGTAAAATCGCGAAACAAATTTAGGTCAAATTGACCCCGAATGTGTTACGTTTAAAGCCAAATAAAATAAAAAATATCATACTTACGAGAAATTTGACTGCGCCATTCGAATTTTCTGATCAAAATACGTAAGAAACAGTGAAAGAAGCTGCCGAATTCCACTTTTCACTTTTTGGGGTCAAAAAACACCAAAGGGGTTAACCATACGTTTTTTTCAAAAATCTTAAAAAATTTAGGTGGCCTTTTTATTACTTAAAACGACGTACTTACATGCCTACTGCTGGATACATCCCTCAGAACCTCGCGGAATCAATCAAAACCGTGTAAAATCGCTAAACAAATTTAGGTCAAATTGACCCCGAATGTGTTACGTTTAAAGCCAAATAAAATAAAAAATATCATACTTACGAGAAATTTGACTGCGCCATTCGAATTTTCTGATCAAAATACGTAAGAAACAGTGAAAGAAGCTGCCGAATTCCACTTTTCACTTTTTGGGGTCAAAAAACACCAAAGGGGTTAACCTTACGTTTTTTTCAAAAATCTTAAAAAATTTAGGTGGCCTTTTTATTACTTAAAACGACGTACTTACATGCCTACTGCTGGATACAGCCCTCAGAACCTCGCGGAATCAATCAAAACCGTGTAAAATCGCGAAACAAATTTAGGTCAAATTGACCCCGAATGTGTTACGTTTAAAGCCAAATAAAATAAAAAATATCATACTTACGAGAAATTTGACTGCGCCATTCGAATTTTCTGATCAAAATACGTAAGAAACAGTGAAAGAAGCTGCCGAATTCCACTTTTCACTTTTTGGGGTCAAAAAACACCAAAGGGGTTAACCTTACGTTTTTTTCAAAAATCTTAAAAAATTTAGGTGGCCTTTTTATTACTTAAAACGACGTACTTACATGCCTACTGCTGGATACAGCCCTCAGAACCTCGCGGAATCAATCAAAACAGTGTAAAATCGCGAAACAAATTTAGGTCAAATTGACCCCGAATGTGTTACGTTTAATGCCAAATAAAATAAAAAATATCATACTTACGAGAAATTTGACTGCGCCATTCGAATTTTCTGATCAAAATACGTAAGAAACAGTGAAAGAAGCTGCCGAATTCCACTTTTCACTTTTTGGGGTCAAAAAACACCAAAGGGGTTAACCTTACGTTTTTTTCAAAAATCTTAAAAAATTTAGGTGGCCTTTTTATTACTTAAAACGACGTACTTACATGCCTACTGCTGGATACAGCCCTCAGAACCTCGCGGAATCAATCAAAACCGTGTAAAATCGCGAAACAAATTTAGGTCAAATTGACCCCGAATGTGTTACGTTTAAAGCCAAATAAAATGAAAAATATCATACTTACGAGAAATTTGACTGCGCCATTCGAATTTTCTGATCAAAATACGTAAGAAACAGTGAAAGAAGCTGCCGAATTCCACTTTTCACTTTTTGGGGTCAAAAAACACCAAAGGGGTTAACCTTACGTTTTTTTCAAAAATCTTAAAAAATTTAGGTGGCCTTTTTATTACTTAAAACGACGTACTTACATGCCTACTGCTGGATACAGCCCTCAGAACCTCGCGGAATCAATCAAAACCGTGTAAAATCGCGAAACAAATTTAGGTCAAATTGACCCCGAATGTGTTATGTTTTAAGCCAAATAAAATAAAAAATATCATATTTACGAGAAATTTGACTGCGCCATTCGAATTTTCTGATCAAAATACGTAAGAAACAGTGAAAGAAGCTGCCGAATTCCACTTTTCACTTTTTGGGGTCAAAAAACAGCAAAGGGGTTAACCTTACGTTTTTTTCAAAAATCTTAAAAAATTTAGGTGGCCTTTTTATTACTTAAAACGACGTACTTACATGCCTACTGCTGGATACAGCCCTCAGAACCTCGCGGAATCAATCAAAACAGTGTAAAATCGCGAAACAAATTTAGGTCAAATTGACCCCGAATGTGTTACGTTTAATGCCAAATAAAATAAAAAATATCATACTTACGAAAAATTTGACTGCGCCATTCGAATTTTCTGATCAAAATACGTAAGAAACAGTGAAAGAAGCTGCCGAATTCCACTTTTCACTTTTTGGGGTCAAAAAACACCAAAGGGGTTAACCTTACGTTTTTTTCAAAAATCTTAAAAAATTTAGGTGGCCTTTTTATTACTTAAAACGACGTACTTACATGCCTACTGCTGGATACATCCCTCAGAACCTCGCGAAATCAATCAAAACCGTGTAAAATCGCGAAACAAATTTAGGTCAAATTGACCCCGAATGTGTTATGTTTAAAGCCAAATAAAATAAAAAATATCATAGTTACGAGAAATTTGACTGCGCCATTCGAATTTTCTGATCAAAATACGTAAGAAACAGTGAAAGAAGCTGCCGAATTCCACTTTTCACTTTTTGGGGTCAAAAAACACCAAAGGGGTTAACCTTACGTTTTTTTCAAAAATCTTAAAAAATTTAGGTGGCCTTTTTATTACTTAAAACGACGTACTTACATGCCTACTGCTGGATACATCCCTCAGAACCTCGCGGAATCAATCAAAACCGTGTAAAATCGCGAAACAAATTTAGGTCAAATTGACCCCGAATGTGTTACGTTTAAAGCCAAATAAAATAAAAAACATCATACTTACGAGAAATTTGACTGCGCCATTCGAATTTTCTGATCAAAATACGTAAGAAACAGTGAAAGAAGCTGCCGAATTCCACTTTTCACTTTTTGGGGTCAAAAAACACCAAAGGGGTTAACCTTACGTTTTTTTCAAAAATCTTAAAAAATTTAGGTGGCCTTTTTATTACTTAAAACGACGTACTTACATGCTTACTGCTGGATACATCCCTCAGAACCTCGCGGAATCAATCAAAACCGTGTAAAATCGCGAAACAAATTTAGGTCAAATTGACCCCGAATGTGTTACGTTTAAAGCCAAATAAAATAAAAAATATCATACTTACGAGAAATTTGACTGCGCCATTCGAATTTTCTGATCAAAATACGTAAGAAACAGTGAAAGAAGCTGCCGAATTCCACTTTTCACTTTTTGGGGTCAAAAAACACCAAAGGGGTTAACCTTACGTTTTTTTCAAAAATCTTAAAAAATTTAGGTGGCCTTTTTATTACTTAAAACGACGTACTTACATGCCTACTGCTGGATACAGCCCTCAGAACCTCGCGGAATCAATCAAAACCGTGTAAAATCGCGAAACAAATTTAGGTCAAATTGACCCCGAATGTGTTACGTTTAAAGCCAAATAAAATAAAAAATATCATACTTACGAGAAATTTGACTGCGCCATTCGAATTTTCTGATCAAAATACGTAAGAAACAGTGAAAGAAGCTGCCGAATTCCACTTTTCACTTTTTGGGGTCAAAAAACACCAAAGGGGTTAACCTTACGTTTTTTTCAAAAATCTTAAAAAATTTAGGTGGCCTTTTTATTACTTAAAACGACGTACTTACATGCCTACTGCTGGATACAGCCCTCAGAACCTCGCGGAATCAATCAAAACCGTGTAAAATCGCGAAACAAATTTAGGTCAAATTGACCCCGAATGTGTTACGTTTAAAGCCAAATAAAATAAAAAATATCATACTTACGAGAAATTTGACTGCGCCATTCGAATTTTCTGATCAAAATACGTAAGAAACAGTGAAAGAAGCTGCCGAATTCCACTTTTCACTTTTTGGTGTCAAAAAACACCAAAGGGGTTAACCTTAGGTTTTCTTCAAAAATCTTAAAAAATTTAGGTGGCCTTTTTATTACTTAAAACGACGTACTTACATGCCTACTGCTGGATACAGCCCTCAGAACCTCGCGGAATCAATCAAACCCGTGTAAAATCGCGAAACAAATTTAGGTCAAATTGACCCCGAATGTGTTATGTTTAAAGCCAAATAAAATAAAAAATATCATACTTACGAGAAATTTGACTGCGCCATTCGAATTTTCTGATCAAAATACGTAAGAAACAGTGAAAGAAGCTGCCGAATTCCACCTTTCACTTTTTGGGGTCAAAAAACACCAAAGGGGTTAACCTTACGTTTTTTTCAAAAATCTTAAAAAATTTAGGTGGCCTTTTTATTACTTAAAACGACGTACTTACATGCCTACTGCTGGATACAGCCCTCAGAACCTCGCGGAATCAATCAAAACCGTGTAAAATCGCGAAACAAATTTAGGTCAAATTGACCCCGAATGTGTTATGTTTAAAGCCAAATAAAATAAAAAATATCATACTTACGAGAAATTTGACTGCGCCATTCGAATTTTCTGATCAAAATACGTAAGAAACAGTGAAAGAAGCTGCCGAATTCCACTTTTCACTTTTTGGGGTCAAAAAACACCAAAGGGGTTAACCTTACGTTTTTTTCAAAAATCTTAAAAAATTTAGGTGGCCTTTTTATTACTTAAAACGACGTACTTACATGCCTACTGCTGGATACAGCCCTCAGAACCTCGCGGAATCAATCAAAACCGTGTAAAATCGCGAAACAAATTTAGGTCAAATTGACCCCGAATGTGTTATGTTTAAAGCCAAATAAAATAAAAAATATCATACTTACGAGAAATTTGACTGCGCCATTCGAATTTTCTGATCAAAATACGTAAGAAACAGTGAAAGAAGCTGCCGAATTCCACTTATCACTTTTTGGGGTCAAAAAACACCAAAGGGGTTAACCTTACGTTTTTTTCAAAAATCTTAAAAAATTTAGGTGGCCTTTTTATTACTTAAAACGACGTACTTACATGCCTACTGCTGGATACAGCCCTCAGAACCTCACGGAATCATACAAAACCGTGTAAAATCGCGAAACAAATTTAGGTCAAATTGACCCCGAATGTGTTACGTTTAAAGCCAAATAAAATAAAAAATATCATACTTACGAGAAATTTGACTGCGCCATTCGAATTTTCTGATCAAAATACGTAAGAAACAGTGAAAGAAGCTGCCGAATTCCACTTTTCACTTTTTGGGGTCAAAAAACACCAAAGGGGTTAACCTTACGTTTTTTTCAAAAATCTTAAAAAATTTAGGTGGCCTTTTTATTACTTAAAACGACGTACTTACATGCCTACTGCTGGATACAGCCCTCAGAACCTCGCGGAATCAATCAAAACCGTGTAAAATTGCGAAACAAATTTAGGTCAAATTGACCCCGAATGTGTTACGTTTAAAGCCAAATAAAATAAAAAATATCATACTTACGAGAAATTTGACTGCGCCATTCGAATTTTCTGATCAAAATACGTAAGAAACAGTGAAAGAAGCTGCCGAATTCCACTTTTCACTTTTTGGGGTCAAAAAACACCAAAGGGGTTAACCTTACGTTTTTTTCAAAAATCTTAAAAAATTTAGGTGGCCTTTTTATTACTTAAAACGACGTACTTACATGCCTACTGCTGGATACAGCCCTCAGAACCTCGCGGAATCAATCAAAACCGTGTAAAATCGCGAAACAAATTTAGGTCAAATTGACCCCGAATGTGTTACGTTTAAAGCCAAATAAAATAAAAAATATCATACTTACGAGAAATTTGACTGCGCCATTCGAATTTTCTGATCAAAATACGTAAGAAACAGTGAAAGAAGCTGCCGAATTCCACTTTTCACTTTTTGGGGTCAAAAAACACCAAAGGGGTTAACCATACGTTTTTTTCAAAAATCTTAAAAAATTTAGGTGGCCTTTTTATTACTTAAAACGACGTACTTACATGCCTACTGCTGGATACATCCCTCAGAACCTCGCGGAATCAATCAAAACCGTGTAAAATCGCTAAACAAATTTAGGTCAAATTGACCCCGAATGTGTTACGTTTAAAGCCAAATAAAATAAAAAATATCATACTTACGAGAAATTTGACTGCGCCATTCGAATTTTCTGATCAAAATACGTAAGAAACAGTGAAAGAAGCTGCCGAATTCCACTTTTCACTTTTTGGGGTCAAAAAACACCAAAGGGGTTAACCTTACGTTTTTTTCAAAAATCTTAAAAAATTTAGGTGGCCTTTTTATTACTTAAAACGACGTACTTACATGCCTACTGCTGGATACAGCCCTCAGAACCTCGCGGAATCAATCAAAACCGTGTAAAATCGCGAAACAAATTTAGGTCAAATTGACCCCGAATGTGTTACGTTTAAAGCCAAATAAAATAAAAAATATCATACTTACGAGAAATTTGACTGCGCCATTCGAATTTTCTGATCAAAATACGTAAGAAACAGTGAAAGAAGCTGCCGAATTCCACTTTTCACTTTTTGGGGTCAAAAAACACCAAAGGGGTTAACCTTACGTTTTTTTCAAAAATCTTAAAAAATTTAGGTGGCCTTTTTATTACTTAAAACGACGTACTTACATGCCTACTGCTGGATACAGCCCTCAGAACCTCGCGGAATCAATCAAAACCGTGTAAAATCGCGAAACAAATTTAGGTCAAATTGACCCCGAATGTGTTACGTTTAAAGCCAAATAAAATAAAAAATATCATACTTACGAGAAATTTGACTGCGCCATTCGAATTTTCTGATCAAAATACGTAAGAAACAGTGAAAGCAGCTGCCGAATTCCACTTTTCACTTTTTGGGGTCAAAAAACACCAAAGGGGTTAACCTTACGTTTTTTTCAAAAATCTTAAAAAATTTAGGTGGCCTTTTTATTACTTAAAACGACGTACTTACATGCCTACCGCTGGATACATCCCTCAGAACCTCGCGGAATCAATCAAAACCGTGTAAAATCGCTAAACAAATTTAGGTCAAATTGACCCCGAATGTGTTACGTTTAAAGCCAAATAAAATAAAAAATATCATACTTACGAGAAATTTGACTGCGCCATTCGAATTTTCTGATCAAAATACGTAAGAAACAGTGAAAGAAGCTGCCGAATTCCACTTTTCACTTTTTGGGGTCAAAAAACACCAAAGGGGTTAACCTTACGTTTTTTTCAAAAATCTTAAAAAATTTAGGTGGCCTTTTTATTACTTAAAACGACGTACTTACATGTCTACTGCTGGATACAGCCCTCAGAACCTCGCGGAATCAATCAAAACCGTGTAAAATCGCGAAACAAATTTAGGTCAAATTGACCCCGAATGTGTTATGTTTAAAGCCAAATAAAATAAAAAATATCATACTTACGAGAAATTTGACTGCGCCATTCGAATTTTCTGATCAAAATACGTAAGAAACAGTGAAAGAAGCTGCCGAATTCCACTTTTCACTTTTTGGGGTCAAAAAACACCAAAGGGGTTAACCTTACGTTTTTTTCAAAAATCTTAAAAAATTTAGGTGGCCTTTTTATTACTTAAAACGACGTACTTACATGCCTACTGCTGGATACAGCCCTCAGAACCTCGCGGAATCAATCAAAACCGTGTAAAATCGCGAAACAAATTTAGGTCAAATTGACCCCGAATGTGTTATGTTTAAAGCCAAATAAAATAAAAAATATCATACTTACGAGAAATTTGACTGCGCCATTCGAATTTTCTGATCAAAATACGTAAGAAACAGTGAAAGAAGCTGCCGAATTCCACTTTTCACTTTTTGGGGTCAAAAAACACCAAAGGGGTTAACCTTACGTTTTTTTCAAAAATCTTAAAAAATTTAGGTGGCCTTTTTATTACTTAAAACGACGTACTTACATGCCTACTGCTGGATACAGCCCTCAGAACCTCGCGGAATCAATCAAAACCGTGTAAAATCGCGATACAAATTTAGGTCAAATTGACCCCGAATGTGTTACGTTTAAAGCCAAATAAAATAAAAAATATCATACTTACGAGAAATTTGACTGCGCCATTCGAATTTTCTGATCAAAATACGTAAGAAACAGTGAAAGAAGCTGCCGAATTCCACTTTTCACTTTTTGGGGTCAAAAAACACCAAAGGGGTTAACCTTACGTTTTTTTCAAAAATCTTAAAAAATTTAGGTGGCCTTTTTATTACTTAAAACGACGTACTTACATGCCTACTGCTGGATACAGCCCTCAGAACCTCGCGGAATCAATCAAAACCGTGTAAAATCGCGAAACAAATTTAGGTCAAATTGACCCCGAATGTGTTATGTTTAAAGCCAAATAAAATAAAAAATATCATACTTACGAGAAATTTGACTGCGCCATTCGAATTTTCTGATCAAAATACGTAAGAAACAGTGAAAGAAGCTGCCGAATTCCACTTTTCACTTTTTGGGGTCAAAAAACACCAAAGGGGTTAACCTTACGTTTTTTTCAAAAATCTTAAAAAATTTAGGTGGCCTTTTTATTACTTAAAACGACGTACTTACATGCCTACTGCTGGATACAGCCCTCAGAACCTCGCGGAATCAATCAAAACCGTGTAAAATCGCGAAACAAATTTAGGTCAAATTGACCCCGAATGTGTTATGTTTAAAGCCAAATAAAATAAAAAATATCATACTTACGAGAAATTTGACTGCGCCATTCGAATTTTCTGATCAAAATACGTAAGAAACAGTGAAAGAAGCTGCCGAATTCCACTTTTCACTTTTTGGGGTCAAAAAACACCAAAGGGGTTAACCTTACGTTTTTTTCAAAAATCTTAAAAAATTTAGGTGGCCTTTTTATTACTTAAAACGACGTACTTACATGCCTACTGCTGGATACAGCCCTCAGAACCTCGCGGAATCAATCAAAACCGTGTAAAATCGCGAAACAAATTTAGGTCAAATTGACCCCGAATGTGTTAAGTTTAAAGCCAAATAAAATAAAAAATATCATACTTACGAGAAATTTGACTGCGCCATTCGAATTTTCTGATCAAAATACGTAAGAAACAGTGAAAGAAGCTGCCGAATTCCACTTTTCACTTTTTGGCGTCAAAAAACACCAAAGGGGTTAACCTTACGTTTTTTTCAAAAATCTTAAAAAATTTAGGTGGCCTTTTTATTACTTAAAACGACGTACTTACATGCCTACTGCTGGATACAGCCCTCAGAACCTCGCGGAATCAATCAAAACCGTGTAAAATCGCGAAACAAATTTAGGTCAAATTGACCCCGAATGTTTTACGTTTAAAGCCAAATAAAATAAAAAATATCATACTTACGAGAAATTTGACTGCGCCATTCGAATTTTCTGATCAAAATACGTAAGAAACAGTGAAAGAAGCTGCCGAATTCCACTTTTCACTTTTTGGGGTCAAAAAACACCAAAGGGGTTAACCTTACGTTTTTTTCAAAAATCTTAAAAAATTTAGGTGGCCTTTTTATTACTTAAAACGACGTACTTACATGCCTACTGCTGGATACAGCCCTCAGAACCTCGCGGAATCAATCAAAACCGTGTAAAATCGCGATACAAATTTAGGTCAAATTGACCCCGAATGTGTTACGTTTAAAGCCAAATAAAATAAAAAATATCATACTTACGAGAAATTTGACTGCGCCATTCGAATTTTCTGATCAAAATACGTAAGAAACAGTGAAAGAAGCTGCCGAATTCCACTTTTCACTTTTTGGGGTCAAAAAACACCAAAGGGGTTAACCTTACGTTTTTTTCAAAAATCTTAAAAAATTTAGGTGGCCTTTTTATTACTTAAAACGACGTACTTACATGCCTACTGCTGGATACAGCCCTCAGAACCTCGCGGAATCAATCAAAACCGTGTAAAATCGGAAACAAATTTAAGTCAAATTGACCCCAAATGTGTTAAGTTTAAATCCAAATAAAATAAAAAATATCATACTTACGAGAAATTTGACTGCGCCATTCGAATTTTCTGATCAAAATACGTAAGAAACAGTGAAAGAAGCTGCCGAATTCCACTTTTCACTTTTTGGGGTCAAAAAACACCAAAGGGGTTAACCTTACGTTGTTTTCAAAAATCTTAAAAAATTTAGGTGGCCTTTTTATTACTTAAAACGACGTACTTACATGCCTACTGCTGGATACAGCCCTCAGAACCTCGCGGAATCAATCAAAACCGTGTAAAATCGCGAAACAAATTTAGGTCAAATTGACCCCGAATGTGTTATGTTTAAAGCCAAATAAAATAAAAAATATCATACTTACGAGAAATTTGACTGCGCCATTTGAATTTTCTGATCAAAATACGTAAGAAACAGTGAAAGAAGCTGCCGAATTCCACTTTTCACTTTTTGGGGTCAAAAAACACCAAAGGGGTTAACCTTACGTTTTTTTCAAAAATCTTAAAAAATTTAGGTGGCCTTTTTATTACTTAAAACGACGTACTTACATGCCTACTGCTGGATACAGCCCTCAGAACCTCGCGGAATCAATCAAAACCGTGTAAAATCGCGAAACAAATTTAGGTCAAATTGACCCCGAATGTGTTATGTTTAAAGCCAAATAAAATAAAAAATATCATACTTACGAGAAATTTGACTGCGCCATTCGAATTTTCTGATCAAAATACGTAAGAAACAGTGAAAGAAGCTGCCGAATTCCACTTTTCACTTTTTGGGGTCAAAAAACACCAAAGGGGTTAACCTTACGTTTTTTTCAAAAATCTTAAAAAATTTAGGTGGCCTTTTTATTACTTAAAACGACGTACTTACATGCCTACTGCTGGATACAGCCCTCAGAACCTCGCGGAATCAATCAAAACCGTGTAAAATCGCGAAACAAATTTAGGTCAAATTGACCCCGAATGTGTTACGTTTAAAGCCAAATAAAATAAAAAATATCATACTTACGAGAAATTTGACTGCGCCATTCGAATTTTCTGATCAAAATACGTAAGAAACAGTGAAAGAAGCTGCCGATTTCCACTATTCACTTTTTGGGGTCAAAAAACACCAAAGGGGTTAACCTTACGTTTTTTTCAAAAATCTTAAAAAATTAGGTGGCCTTTTTATTACTTAAAACGACGTACTTACATGCCTACTGCAGCATACAGCCCTCAGAACCTCGCGGAATCAATCAAAACCGTGTAAAATCGCGAAACAAATTTAGGTCAAATTGACCCCGAATGTGTTAAGTTTAAAGCCAAATAAAATAAAAAATATCATACTTACGAGAAATTTGACTGCGCCATTCGAATTTTCTGATCAAAATACGTAAGAAACAGTGAATGAAGCTGCCGAATTCCACTTTTCACTTTTTGGGGTCAAAAAACACCAAAGGGGTTAACCTTACGTTTTTTTCAAAAATCTTAAAAAATTAGGTGGCCTTTTTATTACTTAAAACGACGTACTTACATGCCTACTGCTGGATACAGCCCTCAGAACCTCGCGGAATCAATCAAAACCGTGTAAAATCGCGAAACAAATTTAGGTCAAATTGACCCCGAATGTGTTATGTTTAAAGCCAAATAAAATAAAAAATATCATACTTACGAGAAATTTGATAGCGCCATTCGAATTTTCTGATCAAAATACGTAAGAAACAGTGAAAGAAGCTGCCGAATTCCACTTTTCACTTTTTGGGGTCAAAAAACACCAAAGGGGTTAACCTTACGTTTTTTTCAAAAATCTTAAAAAATTTAGGTGGCCTTTTTATTACTTAAAACGACGTACTTACATGCCTACTGCTGGATACAGCCCTCAGAACCTCGCGGAATCAATCAAAACCGTGTAAAATCGCGAAACAAATTTAGGTCAAATTGACCCCGAATGTGTTACGTTTAAAGCCAAATAAAATAAAAAATATCATACTTACGAGAAATTTGACTGCGCCATTCGAATTTTCTGATCAAAATACGTAAGAAACAGTGAAAGAAGCTGCCGAATTCCACTTTTCACTTTTTGGGGTCAAAAAACACCAAAGGGGTTAACCTTACGTTTTTTTCAAAAATCTTAAAAAATTTAGGTGGCCTTTTTATTACTTAAAACGACGTACTTACATGCCTACTGCTGGATACAGCCCTCAGAACCTCGCGGAATCAATCAAAACCGTGTAAAATCGGAAACAAATTTAAGTCAAATTGACCCCAAATGTGTTAAGTTTAAATCCAAATAAAATAAAAAATATCATACTTACGAGAAATTTGACTGCGCCATTCGAATTTTCTGATCAAAATACGTAAGAAACAGTGAAAGAAGCTGCCGAATTCCACTTTTCACTTTTTGGGGTCAAAAAACACCAAAGGGGTTAACCTTACGTTGTTTTCAAAAATCTTAAAAAATTTAGGTGGCCTTTTTATTACTTAAAACGACGTACTTACATGCCTACTGCTGGATACAGCCCTCAGAACCTCGCGGAATCAATCAAAACCGTGTAAAATCGCGAAACAAATTTAGGTCAAATTGACCCCGAATGTGTTATGTTTAAAGCCAAATAAAATAAAAAATATCATACTTACGAGAAATTTGACTGCGCCATTCGAATTTTCTGATCAAAATACGTAAGAAACAGTGAAAGAAGCTGCCGAATTCCACTTTTCACTTTTTGGGGTCAAAAAACACCAAAGGGGTTAACCTTACGTTGTTTTCAAAAATCTTAAAAAATTTAGGTGGGCTTTTTATTACTTAAAACGACGTACTTACATGCCTACTGCTGGATACAGCCCTCAGAACCTCGCGGAATCAATCAAAACCGTGTAAAATCGCGAAACAAATTTAGGTCAAATTGACCCCGAATGTGTTATGTTTAAAGCCAAATAAAATAAAAAATATCATACTTACGAGAAATTTGACTGCGCCATTCGAATTTTCTGATCAAAATACGTAAGAAACAGTGAAAGAAGCTGCCGAATTCCACTTTTCACTTTTTGGGGTCAAAAAACACCAAAAGGGTTAACCTTACGTTTTTTTCAAAAATCTTAAAAAATTTAGGTGGCCTTTTTATTACTTAAAACGACGTACTTACATGCCTACTGCTGGATACAGCACTCAGAACTTCGCGGAATCAATCAAAACCGTGTAAAATCGCGAAACAAATTTAGGTCAAATTGACCGCGAATGTGTTAAGTTTAAAGCCAAATAAAATAAAAAATATCATACTTACGAGAAATTTGACTGCGCCATTCGAATTTTCTGATCAAAATACGTAAGAAACAGTGAAAAAAGCTGCCGAATTCCACTTTTCACTTTTTGTTGTCAAAAAGCACCAAAGGGGTTAACCTTACGTTGTTTTCAAAAATCTTAAAAAATTTAGGTGGCTTTTTTATTACTTAAAACGACGTACTTACATGCCTATTGCTGGATACAGCCTTCAGAACCTCGCGGAATCAATCAAAACCGTGTACAATCGCGAAACAAATTTAGGTCAAATTGACCCCGAATGTGTTAAGTTTAAAGCCAAATAAAATAAAAAATATCATACTTACGAGAAATTTGACTGCGCCATTCGAATTTTCTGATCAAAATACGTAAGAAACAGTGAAAGAAGCTGCCTAATTCCATTTTTCACTTTTTGGGGTCAAAAAATACCAAAGGGGTTAACCTTACGTTTTTTGCAAAAATCTTAAAAAATTTAGGTGGCCTTTTTATTACTTAAAACGACGTACTTACATGCCTACTGCTGGATACATCCATCAGAACCTCGCGGAATCAATCAAAACCGTGTAAAATTGCGAAACAAATTTAGGTCAAATTGACCCCGAATGTGTTAAGTTTAAAGCCAAATAAAATAAAAAATATCATACCTACGAGAAATTTGACTGCGCCATTCGAATTTTCTGATCAAAATACATAAGAAACAGTGAAAGAAGCTGCCGAATTCCACTTTTCACTTTTTGGGGTCAAAAAACACCAAAGGGGTTAACCTTACGTTTTTTTCAAAAATCTTAAAAAATTTAGGTGGCCTTTTTATTACTTAAAACGACGTACATACGTGCCTACTGCTGGATACATCCATCAGAACCTCGCGGAATCAATCAAAACCGTGTAAAATCGCGAAACAAATTTAGGTCAAATTGACCCCGAATGTGTTATGTTTAAAGCCAAATAAAATAAAAAATATCATACTTACGAGAAATTTGACTGCGCCATTCGAATTTTCTGATCAAAATACGTAAGAAACAGTGAAAGAAGCTGCCGAATTCCACTTTTCACTTTTTGGGGTCAAAAAACACCAAAGGGGTTAACCTTACGTTTTTTTCAAAAATCTTAAAAAATTTAGGTGGCCTTTTTATTACTTAAAACGACGTACTTACATGCCTACTGCTGGATACATCCCTCAGAACCTCGCGGAATCAATCAAAACCGTGTAAAATCGCGAAACAAATTTAGGTCAAATTGACCCCGAATGTGTTACGTTTAAAGCCAAATAAAATAAAAAATATCATACTTACGAGAAATTTGACTGCGCCATTCGAATTTTCTGATCAAAATACGTAAGAAACAGTGAAAGAAGCTGCCGAATTCCACTTTTCACTTTTTGGGGTCAAAAAACACCAAAGGGGTTAACCTTACGTTTTTTTCAAAAATCTTAAAAAATTTAGGTGGCCTTTTTATTACTTAAAACGACGTACTTACATGCCTACTGCTGGATACAGCCCTCAGAACCTCGCGGAATCAATCAAAACCGTGTAAAATCGCGAAACAAATTTAGGTCAAATTGACCCCGAATGTGTTACGTTTAAAGCCAAATAAAATAAAAAATATCATACTTACGAGAAATTTGACTGCGCCATTCGAATTTTCTGATCAAAATACGTAAGAAACAGTGAAAGAAGCTGCCGAATTCCACTTTTCACTTTTTGGGGTCAAAAAACACCAAAGGGGTTACCTTACGTTTTTTTCAAAAATCTTAAAAAATTTAGGTGGCCTTTTTATTACTTAAAACGACGTACTTACATGCCTACTGCTGGATACATCCCTCAGAACCTCGCGGAATCAATCAAAACCGTGTAAAATCGCGAAACAAATTTAGGTCAAATTGACCCCGAATGTGTTACGTTTAAAGCCAAATAAAATGAAAAATATCATACTTACGAGAAATTTGACTGCGCCATTCGAATTTTCTGATCAAAATACGTAAGAAACAGTGAAAGAAGCTGCCGAATTCCACTTTTCACTTTTTGGGGTCAAAAAACACCAAAGGGGTTAACCTTACGTTGTTTTCAAAAATCTTAAAAAATTTAGGTGGCCTTTTTATTACTTAAAACGACGTACTTACATGCCTACTGCTGGATACAGCCCTCAGAACCTCGCGGAATCAATCAAAACCGTGTAAAATCGCGAAACAAATTTAGGTCAAATTGACCCCGAATGTGTTACGTTTAAAGCCAAATAAAATAAAAAATATCATACTTACGAGAAATTTGACTGCGCCATTCGAATTTTCTGATCAAAATACGTAAGAAACAGTGAAAGAAGCTGCCGAATTCCACTTTTCACTTTTTGGGGTCAAAAAACACCAAAGGGGTTAACCTTACGTTTTTTTCAAAAATCTTAAAAAATTTAGGTGGCCTTTTTATTACTTAAAACGACGTACTTACATGCTTACTGCTGGATACATCCCTCAGAACCTCGCTGAATCAATCAAAACCGTGTAAAATCGCGAAACAAATTTAGGTCAAATTGACCCCGAATGTGTTACGTTTAAAGCCAAATAAAATAAAAAATATCATACTTACGAGAAATTTGACTGCGCCATTCGAATTTTCTGATCAAAATACGTAAGAAACAGTGAAAGAAGCTGCCGAATTCCACTTTTCACTTTTTGGGGTCAAAAAACACCAAAGGGGTTAACCTTACGTTTTTTTCAAAAATCTTAAAAAATTTAGGTGGCCTTTTTATTACTTAAAACGACGTACTTACATGCCTACTGCTGGATACATCCCTCAGAACCTCGCGGAATCAATCAAAACCGTGTAAAATCGCGAAACAAATTTAGGTCAAATTGACCCCGAATGTGTTATGTTTAAAGCCAAATAAAATAAAAAATATCATACTTACGAGAAATTTGACTGCGCCATTCGAATTTTCTGATCAAAATACGTAAGAAACAGTGAAAGAAGCTGCCGAATTCCACTTTTCACTTTTTGGGGTCAAAAAACACCAAAGGGGTTAACCTTACGTTTTTTTCAAAAATCTTAAAAAATTTAGGTGGCCTTTTTATTACTTAAAACGACGTACTTACATGCTTACTGCTGGATACATCCCTCAGAACCTCGCGGAATCAATCAAAACCGTGTAAAATCGCGAAACAAATTTAGGTCAAATTGACCCCGAATGTGTTACGTTTAAAGCCAAATAAAATGAAAAATATCATACTTACGAGAAATTTGACTGCGCCATTCGAATTTTCTGATCAAAATACGTAAGAAACAGTGAAAGAAGCTGCCGAATTCCACTTTTCACTTTTTGGGGTCAAAAAACACCAAAGGGGTTAACCTTACGTTTTTTTCAAAAATCTTAAAAAATTTAGGTGGCCTTTTTATTACTTACAACGACGTACTTACATGCCTACTGCTGGATACATCCCTCAGAACCTCGCGGAATCAATCAAAACCGTGTAAAATCGCGAAACAAATTTAGGTCAAATTGACCCCGAATGTGTTATGTTTAAAGCCAAATAAAATAAAAAATATCATACTTACGAGAAATTTGACTGCGCCATTCGAATTTTCTGATCAAAATACGTAAGAAACAGTGAAAGAAGCTGCCGAATTCCACTTTTCACTTTTTGGGGTCAAAAAACACCAAAGGGGTTAACCTTACGTTTTTTTCAAAAATCTTAAAAAATTTAGGTGGCCTTTTTATTACTTAAAACGACGTACTTACATGCTTACTGCTGGATACATCCCTCAGAACCTCGCTGAATCAATCAAAACCGTGTAAAATCGCGAAACAAATTTAGGTCAAATTGACCCCGAATGTGTTACGTTTAAAGCCAAATAAAATAAAAAATATCATACTTACGAGAAATATGACTGCGCCATTCGAATTTTCTGATCAAAATACGTAAGAAACAGTGAAAGAAGCTGCCGAATTCCACTTTTCACTTTTTGGGGTCAAAAAACATCAAAGGGATTAACCTTACGTTTTTTTCAAAAATCTTAAAAAATTTAGGTGGCCTTTTTATTACTTAAAACGACGTACTTACATGCCTACTGCTGGATACAGCCCTCAGAACCTCGCGGAATCAATCAAAACCGTGTAAAATCGCGAAACAAATTTAGGTCAAATTGACCCCGAATGTGTTACGTTTAAAGCCAAATAAAATAAAAAATATCATACTTACGAGAAATTTGACTGTGCCATTCGAATTTTCTGATCAAAATACGTAAGAAACAGTGAAAGAAGCTGCCGAATTCCACTTTTCACTTTTTGGGGTCAAAAAACACCAAAGGGGTTGACCTTACGTTTTTTTCAAAAATCTTAAAAAATTTAGGTGGCCTTTTTATTACTTAAAACGACGTACTTACATGCCTACTGCTGGATACATCCCTCAGAACCTCGCGGAATCAATCAAAACCGTGTAAAATCGCGAAACAAATTTAGGTCAAATTGACCCCGAATGTGTTATGTTTAAAGCCAAATAAAATAAAAAATATCATACTTACGAGAAATTTGACTGCGCCATTCGAATTTTCTGATCAAAATACGTAAGAAACAGTGAAAGAAGCTGCCGAATTCCACTTTTCACTTTTTGGGGTCAAAAAACACCAAAGGGGTTAACCTTACGTTTTTTTCAAAAGTCTTAAAAAATTTAGGTGGCCTTTTTATTACTTAAAACGACGTACTTACATGCTTACTGCTGGATACATCCCTCAGAACCTCGCGGAATCAATCAAAACCGTGTAAAATCGCGAAACAAATTTAGGTCAAATTGACCCCGAATGTGTTACGTTTAAAGCCAAATAAAATAAAAATATCATACTTACGAGAAATTTGACTGCGCCATTCGAATTTTCTGATCAAAATACGTAAGAAACAGTGAAAGAAGCTGCCGAATTCCACTTTTCACTTTTTGGGGTCAAAAAACACCAAAGGGGTTAACCTTACGTTTTTTTCAAAAATCTTGAAAAATTTAGGTGGCCTTTTTATTACTTAAAACGACGTACTTACATGCCTACTGCTGGATACATCCCTCCGAACCTCGCGGAATCAATCAAAACCGTGTAAAATCGCGAAACAAATTTAGGTCAAATTGACCCCGAATGTGTTACGTTTAAAGCCAAATAAAATGAAAAATATCATACTTACGAGAAATTTGACTGCGCCATTCGAATTTTCTGATCAAAATACGTAAGAAACAGTGAAAGAAGCTGCCGAATTCCACTTTTCACTTTTTGGGGTCAAAAAACACCAAAGGGGTTAACCTTACGTTTTTTTCAAAAATCTTAAAAAATTTAGGTGGCCTTTTTATTACTTAAAACGACGTACTTACATGCCTACTGCTGGATACAGCCCTCAGAACCTCGCGGAATCAATCAAAACAGTGTAAAATCGCGAAACAAATTTAGGTCAAATTGACCCCGAATGTGTTACGTTTAATGCCAAATAAAATAAAAAATATCATACTTACGAAAAATTTGACTGCGCCATTCGAATTTTCTGATCAAAATACGTAAGAAACAGTGAAAGAAGCTGCCGAATTCCACTTTTCACTTTTTGGGGTCAAAAAACACCAAAGGGGTTAACCTTACGTTTTTTTCAAAAATCTTAAAAAATTTAGGTGGCCTTTTTATTACTTAAAACGACGTACTTACATGCCTACTGCTGGATGCATCCCTCAGAACCTCGCGGAATCAATCAAAACCGTGTAAAATCGCGAAACAAATTTAGGTCAAATTGACCCCGAATGTGTTATGTTTAAAGCCAAATAAAATAAAAAATATCATACTTACGAGAAATTTGACTGCGCCATTCGAATTTTCTGATCAAAATACGTAAGAAACAGTGAAAGAAGCTGCCGAATTCCACTTTTCACTTTTTGGGGTCAAAAAACACCAAAGGGGTTAACCTTACGTTTTTTTCAAAAATCTTAAAAAATTTAGGTGGCCTTTTTATTACTTAAAACGACGTACTTACATGCCTACTGCTGGATACATCCCTCAGAACCTCGCGGAATCAATCAAAACCGTGTAAAATCGCGAAACAAATTTAGGTCAAATTGACCCCGAATGTGTTACGTTTAAAGCCAAATAAAATAAAAAATATCATACTTACGAGAAATTTGACTGCGCCATTCGAATTTTCTGATCAAAATACGTAAGAAACAGTGAAAGAAGCTGCCGAATTCCACTTTTCACTTTTTGGTGTCAAAAAACACCAAAGGGGTTAACCTTACGTTTTTTTCAAAAATCTTAAAAAATTTAGGTGGCCTTTTTATTACTTAAAACGACGTACTTACATGCCTACTGCTGGATACATCCCTCAGAACCTCGCGGAATCAATCAAAACCGTGTAAAATCGCTAGACAAATTTAGGTCAAATTGACCCCGAATGTGTTACGTTTAAAGCCAAATAAAATAAAAAATATCATATTTACGAGAAATTTGACTGCGCCATTCGAATTTTCTGATCAAAATACGTAAGAAACAGTGAAAGAAGCTGCCGAATTCCACTTTTCACTTTTTGGGGTCAAAAAACACCAAAGGGGTTAACCTTACGTTTTTTTCAAAAATCTTAAAAAATTTAGGTGGCCTTTTTATTACTTAAAACGACGTACTTACATGCCTACTGCTGGATACAGCCCTCAGAACCTCGCGGAATCAATCAAAACCGTGTAAAATCGCGAAACAAATTTAGGTCAAATTGACCCCGAATGTGTTACGTTACGAAAAATTTGACTGCGCCATTCGAATTTTCTGATCAAAATACGTAAGAAACAGTGAAAGAAGCTGCCGAATTCCACTTTTCACTTTTTGGGGTCAAAAAACACCAAAGGGGTTAACCTTACGTTTTTTTCAAAAATCTTAAAAAATTTAGGTGGCCTTTTTATTACTTAAAACGACGTACTTACATGCCTACTGCTGGATACATCCCTCAGAACCTCGCGGAATCAATCAAAACCGTGTAAAATCGCGAAACAAATTTAGGTCAAATTGACCCCGAATGTGTTATGTTTAAAGCCAAATAAAATAAAAAATATCATACTTACGAGAAATTTGACTGCGCCATTCGAATTTTCTGATCAAAATACGTAAGAAACAGTGAAAGAAGCTGCCGAATTCCACTTTTCACTTTTTGGGGTCAAAAAACACCAAAGGGGTTAACCTTACGTTTTTTTCAAAAATCTTAAAAAATTTAGGTGGCCTTTTTATTACTTAAAACGACGTACTTACATGCCTACTGCTGGATACATCCCTCAGAACCTCGCGGAATCAATCAAAACCGTGTAAAATCGCGAAACAAATTTAGGTCAAATTGACCCCGAATGTGTTACGTTTAAAGCCAAATAAAATAAAAAATATCATACTTACGAGAAATTTGACTGCGCCATTCGAATTTTCTGATCAAAATACGTAAGAAACAGTGAAAGAAGCTGCCGAATTCCACTTTTCACTTTTTGGTGTCAAAAAACACCAAAGGGGTTAACCTTACGTTTTTTTCAAAAATCTTAAAAAATTTAGGTGGCCTTTTTATTACTTAAAACGACGTACTTACATGCCTACTGCTGGATACATCCCTCAGAACCTCGCGGAATCAATCAAAACCGTGTAAAATCGCTAGACAAATTTAGGTCAAATTGACCCCGAATGTGTTACGTTTAAAGCCAAATAAAATAAAAAATATCATATTTACGAGAAATTTGACTGCGCCATTCGAATTTTCTGATCAAAATACGTAAGAAACAGTGAAAGAAGCTGCCGAATTCCACTTTTCACTTTTTGGGGTCAAAAAACACCAAAGGGGTTAACCTTACGTTTTTTTCAAAAATCTTTAAAAATTTAGGTGGCCTTTTTATTACTTAAAACGACGTACTTACATGCCTACTGCTGGATACAGCCCTCAGAACCTCGCGGAATCAATCAAAACCGTGTAAAATCGCGAAACAAATTTAGGTCAAATTGACCCCGAATGTGTTACGTTTAATGCCAAATAAAATAAAAAATATCATACTTACGAAAAATTTGACTGCGCCATTCGAATTTTCTGATCAAAATACGTAAGAAACAGTGAAAGAAGCTGCCGAATTCCACTTTTCACTTTTTGGGGTCAAAAAACACCAAAGGGGTTAACCTTACGTTTTTTTCAAAAATCTTAAAAAATTTAGGTGGCCTTTTTATTACTTAAAACGACGTACTTACATGCCTACTGCTGGATACATCCCTCAGAACCTCGCGGAATCAATCAAAACCGTGTAAAATCGCGAAACAAATTTAGGTCAAATTGACCCCGAATGTGTTATGTTTAAAGCCAAATAAAATAAAAAATATCATACTTACGAGAAATTTGACTGCGCCATTCGAATTTTCTGATCAAAATACGTAAGAAACAGTGAAAGAAGCTGCCGAATTCCACTTTTCACTTTTTGGGGTCAAAAAACACCAAAGGGGTTAACCTTACGTTTTTTTCAAAAATCTTAAAAAATTTAGGTGGCCTTTTTATTACTTAAAACGACGTACTTACATGCCTACTGCTGGATACATCCCTCAGAACCTCGCGGAATCAATCAAAACCGTGTAAAATCGCGAAACAAATTTAGGTCAAATTGACCCCGAATGTGTTACGTTTAAAGCCAAATAAAATAAAAAATATCATACTTACGAGAAATTTGACTGCGCCATTCGAATTTTCTGATCAAAATACGTAAGAAACAGTGAAAGAAGCTGCCGAATTCCACTTTTCACTTTTTGGTGTCAAAAAACACCAAAGGGGTTAACCTTACGTTTTTTTCAAAAATCTTAAAAAATTTAGGTGGCCTTTTTATTACTTAAAACGACGTACTTACATGCCTACTGCTGGATACATCCCTCAGAACCTCGCGGAATCAATCAAAACCGTGTAAAATCGCTAGACAAATTTAGGTCAAATTGACCCCGAATGTGTTACGTTTAAAGCCAAATAAAATAAAAAATATCATATTTACGAGAAATTTGACTGCGCCATTCGAATTTTCTGATCAAAATACGTAAGAAACAGTGAAAGAAGCTGCAGAATTCCACTTTTCACTTTTTGGGGTCAAAAAACAGCAAAGGGGTTAACCTTACGTTTTTTTCAAAAATCTTAAAAAATTTAGGTGGCCTTTTTATTACTTAAAACGACGTACTTACATGCCTACTGCTGGATACAGCCCTCAGAACCTCGCGGAATCAATCAAAACAGTGTAAAATCGCGAAACAAATTTAGGTCAAATTGACCCCGAATGTGTTACGTTTAATGCCAAATAAAATAAAAAATATCATACTTACGAAAAATTTGACTGCGCCATTCGAATTTTCTGATCAAAATACGTAAGAAACAGTGAAAGAAGCTGCCGAATTCCACTTTTCACTTTTTGGGGTCAAAAAACACCAAAAGGGTTAACCTTACGTTTTTTTCAAAAATCTTAAAAAATTTAGGTGGCCTTTTTATTACTTAAAACGACGTACTTACATGCCTACTGCTGGATACATCCCTCAGAACCTCGCGGAATCAATCAAAACCGTGTAAAATCGCGAAACAAATTTAGGTCAAATTGACCCCGAATGTGTTATGTTTAAAGCCAAATAAAATAAAAAATATCATACTTACGAGAAATTTGACTGCGCCATTCGAATTTTCTGATCAAAATACGTAAGAAACAGTGAAAGAAGCTGCCGAATTCCACTTTTCACTTTTTGGGGTCAAAAAACACCAAAGGGGTTAACCTTACGTTTTTTTCAAAAATCTTAAAAAATTTAGGTGGCCTTTTTATTACTTAAAACGACGTACTTACATGCCTACTGCTGGATACAGCCCTCAGAACCTCGCGGAATCAATCAAAACCGTGTAAAATCGCGAAACAAATTTAGGTCAAATTGACCCCGAATGTGTTACGTTTAATGCCAAATAAAATAAAAAATATCATACTTACGAAAAATTTGACTGCGCCATTCGAATTTTCTGATCAAAATACGTAAGAAACAGTGAAAGAAGCTGCCGAATTCCACTTTTCACTTTTTGGGGTCAAAAAACACCAAAGGGGTTAACCTTACGTTTTTTTCAAAAATCTTAAAAAATTTAGGTGGCCTTTTTATTACTTAAAACGACGTACTTACATGCCTACTGCTGGATACATCCCTCAGAACCTCGCGGAATCAATCAAAACCGTGTAAAATCGCGAAACAAATTTAGGTCAAATTGACCCCGAATGTGTTATGTTTAAAGCCAAATAAAATAAAAAATATCATACTTACGAGAAATTTGACTGCGCCATTCGAATTTTCTGATCAAAATACGTAAGAAACAGTGAAAGAAGCTGCCGAATTCCACTTTTCACTTTTTGGGGTCAAAAAACACCAAAGGGGTTAACCTTACGTTTTTTTCAAAAATCTTAAAAAATTTAGGTGGCCTTTTTATTACTTAAAACGACGTACTTACATGCCTACTGCTGGATACATCCCTCAGAACCTCGCGGAATCAATCAAAACCGTGTAAAATCGCGAAACAAATTTAGGTCAAATTGACCCCGAATGTGTTATGTTTAAAGCCAAATAAAATAAAAAATATCATAGTTACGAGAAATTTGACTGCGCCATTCGAATTTTCTGATCAAAATACGTAAGAAACAGTGAAAGAAGCTGCCGAATTCCACTTTTCACTTTTTGGGGTCAAAAAACACCAAAGGGGTTAACCTTACGTTTTTTTCAAAAATCTTAAAAAATTTAGGTGGCCTTTTTATTACTTAAAACGACGTACTTACATGCCTACTGCTGGATACATCCCTCAGAACCTCGCGGAATCAATCAAAACCGTGTAAAATCGCGAAACAAATTTAGGTCAAATTGACCCCGAATGTGTTACGTTTAAAGCCAAATAAAATAAAAAATATCATACTTACGAGAAATTTGACTGCGCCATTCGAATTTTCTGATCAAAATACGTAAGAAACAGTGAAAGAAGCTGCCGAATTCCACTTTTCACTTTTTGGTGTCAAAAAACACCAAAGGGGTTAACCTTACGTTTTTTTCAAAAATCTTAAAAAATTTAGGTGGCCTTTTTATTACTTAAAACGACGTACTTACATGCCTACTGCTGGATACATCCCTCAGAACCTCGCGGAATCAATCAAAACCGTGTAAAATCGCTAGACAAATTTAGGTCAAATTGACCCCGAATGTGTTACGTTTAAAGCCAAATAAAATAAAAAATATCATATTTACGAGAAATTTGACTGCGCCATTCGAATTTTCTGATCAAAATACGTAAGAAACAGTGAAAGAAGCTGCAGAATTCCACTTTTCACTTTTTGGGGTCAAAAAACAGCAAAGGGGTTAACCTTACGTTTTTTTCAAAAATCTTAAAAAATTTAGGTGGCCTTTTTATTACTTAAAACGACGTACTTACATGCCTACTGCTGGATACAGCCCTCAGAACCTCGCGGAATCAATCAAAACAGTGTAAAATCGCGAAACAAATTTAGGTCAAATTGACCCCGAATGTGTTACGTTTAATGCCAAATAAAATAAAAAATATCATACTTACGAAAAATTTGACTGCGCCATTCGAATTTTCTGATCAAAATACGTAAGAAACAGTGAAAGAAGCTGCCGAATTCCACTTTTCACTTTTTGGGGTCAAAAAACACCAAAAGGGTTAACCTTACGTTTTTTTCAAAAATCTTAAAAAATTTAGGTGGCCTTTTTATTACTTAAAACGACGTACTTACATGCCTACTGCTGGATACATCCCTCAGAACCTCGCGGAATCAATCAAAACCGTGTAAAATCGCGAAACAAATTTAGGTCAAATTGACCCCGAATGTGTTATGTTTAAAGCCAAATAAAATAAAAAATATCATACTTACGAGAAATTTGACTGCGCCATTCGAATTTTCTGATCAAAATACGTAAGAAACAGTGAAAGAAGCTGCCGAATTCCACTTTTCACTTTTTGGTGTCAAAAAACACCAAAGGGGTTAACCTTACGTTTTTTTCAAAAATCTTAAAAAATTTAGGTGGCCTTTTTATTACTTAAAACGACGTACTTACATGCCTACTGCTGGATACAGCCCTCAGAACCTCGCGGAATCAATCAAAACCGTGTAAAATCGCGAAACAAATTTAGGTCAAATTGACCCCGAATGTGTTACGTTTAATGCCAAATAAAATAAAAAATATCATACTTACGAAAAATTTGACTGCGCCATTCGAATTTTCTGATCAAAATACGTAAGAAACAGTGAAAGAAGCTGCCGAATTCCACTTTTCACTTTTTGGGGTCAAAAAACACCAAAGGGGTTAACCTTACGTTTTTTTCAAAAATCTTAAAAAATTTAGGTGGCCTTTTTATTACTTAAAACGACGTACTTACATGCCTACTGCTGGATACATCCCTCAGAACCTCGCGGAATCAATCAAAACCGTGTAAAATCGCGAAACAAATTTAGGTCAAATTGACCCCGAATGTGTTATGTTTAAAGCCAAATAAAATAAAAAATATCATACTTACGAGAAATTTGACTGCGCCATTCGAATTTTCTGATCAAAATACGTAAGAAACAGTGAAAGAAGCTGCCGAATTCCACTTTTCACTTTTTGGGGTCAAAAAACACCAAAGGGGTTAACCTTACGTTTTTTTCAAAAATCTTAAAAAATTTAGGTGGCCTTTTTATTACTTAAAACGACGTACTTACATGCCTACTGCTGGATACATCCCTCAGAACCTCGCGGAATCAATCAAAACCGTGTAAAATCGCGAAACAAATTTAGGTCAAATTGACCCCGAATGTGTTACGTTTAAAGCCAAATAAAATAAAAAATATCATACTTACGAGAAATTTGACTGCGCCATTCGAATTTTCTGATCAAAATACGTAAGAAACAGTGAAAGAAGCTGCCGAATTCCACTTTTCACTTTTTGGTGTCAAAAAACACCAAAGGGGTTAACCTTACGTTTTTTTCAAAAATCTTAAAAAATTTAGGTGGCCTTTTTATTACTTAAAACGACGTACTTACATGCCTACTGCTGGATACATCCCTCAGAACCTCGCGGAATCAATCAAAACCGTGTAAAATCGCTAGACAAATTTAGGTCAAATTGACCCCGAATGTGTTACGTTTAAAGCCAAATAAAATAAAAAATATCATATTTACGAGAAATTTGACTGCGCCATTCGAATTTTCTGATCAAAATACGTAAGAAACAGTGAAAGAAGCTGCAGAATTCCACTTTTCACTTTTTGGGGTCAAAAAACAGCAAAGGGGTTAACCTTACGTTTTTTTCAAAAATCTTAAAAAATTTAGGTGGCCTTTTTATTACTTAAAACGACGTACTTACATGCCTACTGCTGGATACAGCCCTCAGAACCTCGCGGAATCAATCAAAACAGTGTAAAATCGCGAAACAAATTTAGGTCAAATTGACCCCGAATGTGTTACGTTTAATGCCAAATAAAATAAAAAATATCATACTTACGAAAAATTTGACTGCGCCATTCGAATTTTCTGATCAAAATACGTAAGAAACAGTGAAAGAAGCTGCCGAATTCCACTTTTCACTTTTTGGGGTCAAAAAACACCAAAAGGGTTAACCTTACGTTTTTTTCAAAAATCTTAAAAAATTTAGGTGGCCTTTTTATTACTTAAAACGACGTACTTACATGCCTACTGCTGGATACATCCCTCAGAACCTCGCGGAATCAATCAAAACCGTGTAAAATCGCGAAACAAATTTAGGTCAAATTGACCCCGAATGTGTTATGTTTAAAGCCAAATAAAATAAAAAATATCATACTTACGAGAAATTTGACTGCGCCATTCGAATTTTCTGATCAAAATACGTAAGAAACAGTGAAAGAAGCTGCCGAATTCCACTTTTCACTTTTTGGGGTCAAAAAACACCAAAGGGGTTAACCTTACGTTTTTTTCAAAAATCTTAAAAAATTTAGGTGGCCTTTTTATTACTTAAAACGACGTACTTACATGCCTACTGCTGGATACATCCCTCAGAACCTCGCGGAATCAATCAAAACCGTGTAAAATCGCGAAACAAATTTAGGTCAAATTGACCCCGAATGTGTTACGTTTAAAGCCAAATAAAATAAAAAATATCATACTTACGAGAAATTTGACTGCGCCATTCGAATTTTCTGATCAAAATACGTAAGAAACAGTGAAAGAAGCTGCCGAATTCCACTTTTCACTTTTTGGTGTCAAAAAACACCAAAGGGGTTAACCTTACGTTTTTTTCAAAAATCTTAAAAAATTTAGGTGGCCTTTTTATTACTTAAAACGACGTACTTACATGCCTACTGCTTGATACATCCCTCAGAACCTCGCGGAATCAATCAAAACCGTGTAAAATCGCTAGACAAATTTAGGTCAAATTGACCCCGAATGTGTTACGTTTAAAGCCAAATAAAATAAAAAATATCATATTTACGAGAAATTTGACTGCGCCATTCGAATTTTCTGATCAAAATACGTAAGAAACAGTGAAAGAAGCTGCCGAATTCCACTTTTCACTTTTTGGGGTCAAAAAACACCAAAGGGGTTAACCTTACGTTTTTTTCAAAAATCTTAAAAAACTTAGGTGGCCTTTTTATTACTTAAAACGACGTACTTACATGCCTACTGCTGGATACAGCCCTCAGAACCTCGCGGAATCAATCAAAACCGTGTAAAATCGCGAAACAAATTTAGGTCAAATTGACCCCGAATGTGTTAAGTTTAAAGCCAAATAAAATAAAAAATATCATACTTACGAGAAATTTGACTGCGCCATTCGAATTTTCTGATCAAAATACGTAAGAAACAGTGAAAGAAGCTGCCGAATTCCACTTTTCACTTTTTGGGGTCAAAAAACACCAAAGGGGTTAACCTTACGTTTTTTTCAAAAATCTTAAAAAATTTAGGTGGCCTTTTTATTATTTAAAACGACGTACTTACATGCCTACTGCTGGATACATCCCTCAGAACCTCGCGGAATCAATCAAAACCGTGTAAAATCGCGAAACAAATTTAGGTCAAATTGACCCCGAATGTGTTATGTTTAAAGCCAAATAAAATAAAAAATATCATACTTACGAGAAATTTGACTGCGCCATTCGAATTTTCTGATCAAAATACGTAAGAAACAGTGAAAGAAGCTGCCGAATTCCACTTTTCACTTTTTGGGGTCAAAAAACACCAAAGGGGTTAACCTTACGTTTTTTTCAAAAATCTTAAAAAATTTAGGTGGCCTTTTTATTACTTAAAACGACGTACTTACATGCCTACTGCTGGATACATCCCTCAGAACCTCGCGGAATCAATCAAAACCGTGTAAAATCGCTAGACAAATTTAGGTCAAATTGACCCCGAATGTGTTACGTTTAAAGCCAAATAAAATAAAAAATATCATATTTACGAGAAATTTGACTGCGCCATTCGAATTTTCTGATCAAAATACGTAAGAAACAGTGAAAGAAGCTGCCGAATTCCACTTTTCACTTTTTGGGGTCAAAAAACACCAAAGGGGTTAACCTTACGTTTTTTTCAAAAATCTTAAAAAATTTAGGTGGCCTTTTTATTACTTAAAACGACGTACTTACATGCCTACTGCTGGATACATCCCTTAGAACCTCGCGGAATCAATCAAAACCGTGTAAAATCGCGATACAAATTTAGGTCAAATTGACCCCGAATGTGTTATGTTTAAAGCCAAATAAAATAAAAAATATCATACTTACGAGAAATTTGACTGCGCCATTCGAATTTTCTGATCAAAATACGTAAGAAACAGTGAAAGAAGCTGCCGAATTCCACTTTTCACTTTTTGGGGTCAAAAAACACCAAAGGGGTTAACCTTACGTTTTTTTCAAAAATCTTAAAAAAGTTAGGTGGCCTTTTTATTACTTAAAACGACGTACTTACATGCCTACTGCTGGATACAGCCCTCAGAACCTCGCGGAATCAATCAAAACCGTGTAAAATCGCGATACAAATTTAGGTCAAATTGACCCCGAATGTGTTATGTTTAAAGCCAAATAAAATAAAAAATATCATACTTACGAGAAATTTGACTGCGCCATTCGAATTTTCTGATCAAAATACGTAAGAAACAGTGAAAGAAGCTGCCGAATTCCACTTTTCACTTTTTGGGGTCAAAAAACACCAAAGGGGTTAACCTTACGTTTTTTTCAAAAATCTTAAAAAATTTAGGTGGCCTTTTTATTACTTAAAACGACGTACTTACATGCCTACTGCTGGATACATCCCTCAGAACCTCGCGGAATCAATCAAAACCGTGTAAAATCGCGAAACAAATTTAGGTCAAATTGACCCCGAATGTGTTATGTTTAAAGCCAAATAAAATAAAAAATATCATACTTGCGAGAAATTTGACTGCGCCATTCGAATTTTCTGATCAAAATACGTAAGAAACAGTGAAAGAAGCTGCCGAATTCCACTTTTCACTTTTTGGGGTAAAAAAACACCAAAGGGGTTAACCTTACGTTTTTTTCAAAAATCTTAAAAAATTTAGGTGGCCTTTTTATTACTTAAAACGACGTACTTACATGCCTACTGCTGGATACAGCCCTCAGAACTACGCGGAATCAATCAAAACCGTGTAAAATCGCGAAACAAATTTAGGTCAAATTGACCCCGAATGTGTTATGTTTAAAGCCAAATAAAATAAAAAATATCATACTTACGAGAAATTTGACTGCGCCATTCGAATTTTCTGATCAAAATACGTAAGAAACAGTGAAAGAAGCTGCCGAATTCCACTTTTCACTTTTTGGGGTCAAAAAACACCACAGGGGTTCCCCTTACGTTTTTTTCAAAAATCTTAAAAAATTTAGGTGGCCTTTTTATTACTTAAAACGACGTACTTACATGCCTACTGCTGGATACATCCCTCAGAACCTCGCGGAATCAATCAAAACCGTGTAAAATCGCGAAACAAATTTAGGTCAAATTGACCCCGAATGTGTTACGTTTAAAGCCAAATAAAATAAAAAATATCATACTTACGAGAAATTTGACTGCGCCATTCGAATTTTCTGATCAAAATACGTAAGAAACAGTGAAAGAAGCTGCCGAATTCCACTTTTCACTTTTTGGGGTCAAAAAACACCAAAGGGGTTAACCTTACGTTTTTTTCAAAAATCTTAAAAAATTTAGGTGGCCTTTTTATTACTTAAAACGACGTACTTACATGCCTACTGCTGGATACAGCCCTCAGAACCTCGCGGAATCAATCAAAACCGTGTAAAATCGCTAAACAAATTTAGGTCAAATTGACCCCGAATGTGTTACGTTTAAAGCCAAATAAAATAAAAAATATCATACTTACGAGAAATTTGACTGCGCCATTCGAATTTTCTGATCAAAATACGTAAGAAACAGTGAAAGAAGCTGCCGAATTCCACTTTTCACTTTTTGGGGTCAAAAAACACCAAAGGGGTTAACCTTACGTTTTTTTCAAAAATCTTAAAAAATTTAGGTGGCCTTTTTATTACTTAAAACGACGTACTTACATGCCTACTGCTGGATACAGCCCTCAGAACCTCGCGGAATCAATCAAAACCGTGTAAAATCGCGAAACAAATTTAGGTCAAATTGACCCCGAATGTGTTATGTTTAAAGCCAAATAAAATAAAAAATATCATACTTACGAGAAATTTGACTGCGCCATTCGAATTTTCTGATCAAAATACGTAAGAAACAGTGAAAGAAGCTGCCGAATTCCACTTTTCACTTTTTGGGGTCAAAAAACACCAAAGGGGCTAACCTTACGTTTTTTTCAAAAATCTTAAAAAATTTAGGTGGCCTTTTTATTACTTAAAACGACGTACTTACATGCCTACTGCTGGATACAGCCCTCAGAACCTCGCGGAATCAATCAAAACCGTGTAAAATCGCGAAACAAATTTAGGTCAAATTGACCCCGAATGTGTTACGTTTAAAGCCAAATAAAATAAAAAATATCATACTTACGAGAAATTTGACTGCGCCATTCGAATTTTCTGATCAAAATACGTAAGAAACAGTGAAAGAAGCTGCCGAATTCCACTTTTCACTTTTTGGGGTCAAAAAACACCAAAGGGGTTAACCTTACGTTTTTTTCAAAAATCTTAAAAAATTTAGGTGGCCTTTTTATTACTTAAAACGACGTACTTACATGCCTACTGCTGGATACAGCCCTCAGAACCTCGCGGAATCAATCAAAACCGTGTAAAATCGCTAAACAAATTTAGGTCAAATTGACCCCGAATGTGTTACGTTTAAAGCCAAATAAAATAAAAAATATCATACTTACGAGAAATTTGACTGCGCCATTCGAATTTTCTGATCAAAATACGTAAGAAACAGTGAAAGAAGCTGCCGAATTCCACTTTTCACTTTTTGGGGTCAAAAAACACCAAAGGGGTTAACCTTACGTTTTTTTCAAAAATCTTAAAAAATTTAGGTGGCCTTTTTATTACTTAAAACGACGTACTTACATGCCTACTGCTGGATACAGCCCTCAGAACCTCGCGGAATCAATCAAAACCGTGTAAAATCGCGAAACAAATTTAGGTCAAATTGACCCCGAATGTGTTATGTTTAAAGCCAAATAAAATAAAAAATATCATACTTACGAGAAATTTGACTGCGCCATTCGAATTTTCTGATCAAAATACGTAAGAAACAGTGAAAGAAGCTGCCGAATTCCACTTTTCACTTTTTGGGGTCAAAAAACACCAAAGGGGCTAACCTTACGTTTTTTTCAAAAATCTTAAAAAATTTAGGTGGCCTTTTTATTACTTAAAACGACGTACTTACATGCCTACTGCTGGATACAGCCCTCAGAACCTCGCGGAATCAATCAAAACCGTGTAAAATCGCGAAACAAATTTAGGTCAAATTGACCCCGAATGTGTTACGTTTAAAGCCAAATAAAATAAAAAATATTATACTTACGAGAAATTTGACTGCGCCATTCGAATTTTCTGATCAAAATACGTAAGAAACAGTGAAAGAAGCTGCCGAATTCCACTTTTCACTTTTTGGGGTCAAAAAACACCAAAGGGGTTAACCTTACGTTTTTTTCAAAAATCTTAAAAAATTTAGATGGCCTTTTTATTACTTAAAACGACGTACTTACATGCCTACTGCTGGATACAGCCCTCAGAACCTCGCGGAATCAATCAAAACCGTGTAAAATCGCGAAACAAATTTAGGTCAAATTGACCCCGAATGTGTTATGTTTAAAGCCAAATAAAATAAAAAATATCATACTTACGAGAAATTTGACTGCGCCATTCGAATTTTCTGATCAAAATACGTAAGAAACAGTGAAAGAAGCTGCCGAATTCCACTTTTCACTTTTTGGGGTCAAAAAACACCAAAGGGGTTAACCTTACGTTTTTTCAAAAATCTTAAAAAATTTAGGTGGCCTTTTTATTACTTAAAACGACGTACTTACATGCCTACTGCTGGATACAGCCCTCAGAACCTCGCGGAATCAATCAAAACCGTGTAAAATCGCGAAACAAATTTAGGTCAAATTGACCCCGAATGTGTTATGTTTAAAGCCAAATAAAATAAAAAATATCATAGTTACGAGAAATTTGACTGCGCCATTCGAATTTTCTGATCAAAATACGTAAGAAACAGTGAAAGAAGCTGCCGAATTCCACTTTTCACTTTTTGGGGTCAAAAAACACCAAAGGGGTTAACCTTACGTTTTTTTCAAAAATCTTAAAAAATTTAGGTGGCCTTTTTATTACTTAAAACGACGTACTTACATGCCTACTGCTGGATACAGCCCTCAGAACCTCGCGGAATCAATCAAAACCGTGTAAAATCGCGAAACAAATTTAGGTCAAATTGACCCCGAATGTGTTACGTTTAAAGCCAAATAAAATAAAAAATATCATATTTACGAGAAATTTGACTGCGCCATTCGAATTTTCTGATCAAAATACGTAAGAAACAGTGAAAGAAGCTGCCGAATTCCACTTTTCACTTTTTGGGGTCAAAAAACACCAAAGGGGTTAACCTTACGTTTTTTTCAAAAATCTTAAAAAATTTAGGTGGCCTTTTTATTACTTAAAACGACGTACTTACATGCCTACTGCTGGATACATCCCTTAGAACCTCGCGGAATCAATCAAAACCGTGTAAAATCGCGATACAAATTTAGGTCAAATTGACCCCGAATGTGTTATGTTTAAAGCCAAATAAAATAAAAAATATCATACTTACGAGAAATTTGACTGCGTCATTCGAATTTTCAGATCAAAATACGTAAGAAACAGTGAAAGAAGCTGCCGAATTCCACTTTTCACTTTTTGGGGTCAAAAAACACCAAAGGGGTTAACCTTACGTTTTTTTCAAAAATTTTAAAAAATTTAGGTGGCCTTTTTATTACTTAAAACGACGTACTTACATGCCTACTGCTGGATACAGCCCTCAGAACCTCGCGGAATCAATCAAAACCGTGTAAAATCGCGAAACAAATTTAGGTCAAATTGACCCCGAATGTGTTACGTTTAAAGCCAAATAAAATAAAAAATATCATAGTTACGAGAAATTTGACTGCGCCATTCGAATTTTCTGATCAAAATACGTAAGAAACAGTGAAAGAAGCTGCCGAATTCCACTTTTCACTTTTTGGGGTCAAAAAACACCAAAGGGGTTAACCTTACGTTTTTTTCAAAAATCTTAAAAAATTTAGGTGGCCTTTTTATTACTTAAAACGACGTACTTACATGCCTACTGCTGGATACAGCCCTCAGAACCTCGCGGAATCAATCAAAACCGTGTAAAATCGCGAAACAAATTTAGGTCAAATTGACCCCGAATGTGTTAAGTTTAAAGCCAAATAAAATAAAAAATATCATACTTACGAGAAATTTGACTGCGCCATTCGAATTTTCTGATCAAAATACGTAAGAAACAGTGAAAGAAGCTGCCGAATTCCACTTTTCACTTTTTGGGGTCAAAAAACACCAAAGGGGTTAACCTTACGTTTTTTTCAAAAATCTTAAAAAATTTAGGTGGCCTTTTTATTACTTAAAACGACGTACTTACATGCCTACTGCTGGATACAGCCCTCAGAACCTCGCGGAATCAATCAAAACCGTGTAAAATCGCGAAACAAATTTAGGTCAAATTGACCCCGAATGTGTTACGTTTAAAGCCAAATAAAATAAAAAATATCATACTTACGAGAAATTTGACTGCGCCATTCGAATTTTCTGATCAAAATACGTAAGAAACAGTGAAAGAAGCTGCCGAATTCCACTTTTCACTTTTTGGGGTCAAAAAACACCAAAGGGGTTAACCTTACGTTTTTTTCAAAAATCTTAAAAAGTTTAGGTGGCCTTTTTATTACTTAAAACGACGTACTTACATGCCTACTGCTGGATACAGCCCTCAGAACCTCGCGGAATCAATCAAAACCGTGTAAAATCGCGAAACAAATTTAGGTCAAATTGACCCCGAATGTGTTACGTTTAAAGCCAAATAAAATAAAAAATATCATACTTACGAGAAATTTGACTGCGCCATTCGAATTTTCTGATCAAAATACGTAAGAAACAGTGAAAGAAGCTGCCGAATTCCACTTTTCACTTTTTGGGGTCAAAAAACACCAAAGGGGTTAACCTTACGTTTTTTTCAAAAATCTTAAAAAGTTTAGGTGGCCTTTTTATTACTTAAAACGACGTACTTACATGCCTACTGCTGGATACAGCCCTCAGAACCTCGCGGAATCAATCAAAACCGTGTAAAATCGCGAAACAAATTTAGGTCAAATTGACCCCGAATGTGTTACGTTTAAAGCCAAATAAAATAAAAAATATCATACTTACGAGAAATTTGACTGCGCCATTCGAATTTTCTGATTAAAATACGTAAGAAACAGTGAAAGAAGCTGCCGAATTCCACTTTTCACTTTTTGGGGTCAAAAAACACCAAAGGGGTTAACCTTACGTTTTTTTCAAAAATCTTAAAAAATTTAGGTGGCCTTTTTATTACTTAAAACGACGTACTTACATGCCTACTGCTGGATACATCCCTCAGAACCTCGCGGAATCAATCAAAACCGTGTAAAATCGCTAAACAAATTTAGGTCAAATTGACCCCGAATGTGTTACGTTTAAAGCCAAATAAAATAAAAAATATCATACTTACGAGAAATTTGACTGCGCCATTCGAATTTTCTGATCAAAATACGTAAGAAACAGTGAAAGAAGCTGCCGAATTCCACTTTTCACTTTTTGGGGTCAAAAAACACCAAAGGGGTTAACCTTACGTTTTTTTCAAAAATCTTAAAAAATTTAGGTGGCCTTTTTATTACTTCAAACGACGTACTTACATGCCTACTGCTGGATACAGCCCTCAGAACCTCGCGGAATCAATCAAAACCGTGTAAAATCGCGAAACAAATTTAGGTCAAATTGACCCCGAATGTGTTATGTTTAAAGCCAAATAAAATAAAAAATATCATACTTACGAGAAATTTGACTGCGCCATTCGAATTTTCTGATCAAAATACGTAAGAAACAGTGTAAGAAGATGCCGAATTCCACTTTTCACTTATTGGGGTCAAAAAACACCAAAGGGGTTAACCTTACGTTTTTTTCAAAAATCTTAACAAATTTAGGTGGCCTTTTTATTACTTAAAACGACGTACTTACATGCCTACTGCTGGATACAGCCCTCAGAACCTCGCGGAATCAATCAAAACCGTGTAAAATCGCGAAACAAATTTAGGTCAAATTGACCCCGAATGTGTTATGTTTAAAGCCAAATAAAATAAAAAATATCATACTTACGAGAAATTTGACTGCGCCATTCGAATTTTCTGATCAAAATACGTAAGAAACAGTGAAAGAAGCTGCCGAATTCCACTTTTCACTTTTTGGGGTCAAAAAACACCAAAGGGGTTAACCTTACGTTTTTTTCAAAAATCTTAAAAAATTTAGGTGGCCCTTTTATTACTTAAAACGACGTACTTACATGCCTACTGCTGGATACAGCCCTCAGAACCTCGCGGAATCAATCAAAACCGTGTAAAATCGCGAAACAAATTTAGGTCAAATTGACCCCGAATGTGTTATGTTTAAAGCCAAATAAAATAAAAAATATCATACTTACGAGAAATTTGACTGCGCCATTCGAATTTTCTGATCAAAATACGTAAGAAACAGTGAAAGAAGCTGCCGAATTCCACTTTTCACTTTTTGGGGTCAAAAAACACCAAAGGGGTTAACCTTACGTTTTTTTCAAAAATCTTAAAAAATTTAGGTGGCCTTTTTATTACTTAAAACGACGTACTTACATGCCTACTGCTGGATACAGCCCTCAGAACCTCGCGGAATCAATCAAAACCGTGTAAAATCGCGAAACAAATTTAGGTCAAATTGACCCCGAATGTGTTATGTTTAAAGCCAAATAAAATAAAAAATATCATAGTTACGAGAAATTTGACTGCGCCATTCGAATTTTCTGATCAAAATACGTAAGAAACAGTGAAAGAAGCTGCCGAATTCCACTTTTCACTTTTTGGGGTCAAAAAACACCAAAGGGGTTAACCTTAAGTTTTTTTCAAAAATCTTAAAAAATTTAGGTGGCCTTTTTATTACTTAAAACGACGTACTTACATGCCTACTGCTGGATACAGCCCTCAGAACCTCGCGGAATCAATCAAAACCGTGTAAAATCGCTAAACAAATTTAGGTCAAATTGACCCCGAATGTGTTACGTTTAAAGCCAAATAAAATAAAAAATATCATACTTACGAGAAATTTGACTGCGCCATTCGAATTTTCTGATCAAAATACGTAAGAAACAGTGAAAGAAGCTGCCGAATTCCACTTTTCACTTTTTGGGGTCAAAAAACACCAAAGGGGTTAACCTTACGTTTTTTTCAAAAATCTTAAAAAATTTAGGTGGCCTTTTTATTACTTAAAACGACGTACTTACATGCCTACTGCTGGATACAGCCCTCAGAACCTCGCGGAATCAATCAAAACCGTGTAAAATCGCGAAACAAATTTAGGTCAAATTGACCCCGAATGTGTTACGTTTAAAGCCAAATAAAATAAAAAATATCATACTTACGAGAAATTTGACTGCGCCATTCGAATTTTCTGATCAAAATACGTAAGAAACAGTGAAAGAAGCTGCCGAATTCCACTTTTCACTTTTTGGGGTCAAAAAACACCAAAGGGGTTAACCTTACGTTTTTTTCAAAAATCTTAAAAAGTTTAGGTGGCCTTTTTATTACTTAAAACGACGTACTTACATGCCTACTGCTGGATACAGCCCTCAGAACCTCGCGGAATCAATCAAAACCGTGTAAAATCGCGAAACAAATTTAGGTCAAATTGACCCCGAATGTGTTACGTTTAAAGCCAAATAAAATAAAAAATATCATACTTACGAGAAATTTGACTGCGCCATTCGAATTTTCTGATTAAAATACGTAAGAAACAGTGAAAGAAGCTGCCGAATTCCACTTTTCACTTTTTGGGGTCAAAAAACACCAAAGGGGTTAACCTTACGTTTTTTTCAAAAATCTTAAAAAATTTAGGTGGCCTTTTTATTACTTAAAACGACGTTCTTACATGCCTACTGCTGGATACATCCCTCAGAACCTCGCGGAATCAATCAAAACCGTGTAAAATCGCTAAACAAATTTAGGTCAAATTGACCCCGAATGTGTTACGTTTAAAGCCAAATAAAATAAAAAATATCATACTTACGAGAAATTTGACTGCGCCATTCGAATTTTCTGATCAAAATACGTAAGAAACAGTGAAAGAAGCTGCCGAATTCCACTTTTCACTTTTTGGGGTCAAAAAACACCAAAGGGGTTAACCTTACGTTTTTTTCAAAAATCTTAAAAAATTTAGGTGGCCTTTTTATTACTTAAAACGACGTACTTACATGCCTACTGCTGGATACAGCCCTCAGAACCTCGCGGAATCAATCAAAACCGTGTAAAATCGCGAAACAAATTTAGGTCAAATTGACCCCGAATGTGTTATGTTTAAAGCCAAATAAAATAAAAAATATCATACTTACGAGAAATTTGACTGCGCCATTCGAATTTTCTGATCAAAATACGTAAGAAACAGTGAAAGAAGATGCCGAATTCCACTTTTCACTTATTGGGGTCAAAAAACACCAAAGGGGTTAACCTTACGTTTTTTTCAAAAATCTTAACAAATTTAGGTGGCCTTTTTATTACTTAAAACGACGTACTTACATGCCTACTGCTGGATACAGCCCTCAGAACCTCGCGGAATCAATCAAAACCGTGTAAAATCGCGAAACAAATTTAGGTCAAATTGACCCCGAATGTGTTATGTTTAAAGCCAAATAAAATAAAAAATATCATACTTACGAGAAATTTGACTGCGCCATTCGAATTTTCTGATCAAAATACGTAAGAAACAGTGAAAGAAGCTGCCGAATTCCACTTTTCACTTTTTGGGGTCAAAAAACACCAAAGGGGTTAACCTTACGTTTTTTTCAAAAATCTTAAAAAATTTAGGTGGCCTTTTTATTACTTAAAACGACGTACTTACATGCCTACTGCTGGATACAGCCCTCAGAACCTCGCGGAATCAATCAAAACCGTGTAAAATCGCGAAACAAATTTAGGTCAAATTGACCCCGAATGTGTTATGTTTAAAGCCAAATAAAATAAAAAATATCATACTTACGAGAAATTTGACTGCGCCATTCGAATTTTCTGATCAAAATACGTAAGAAACAGTGAAAGAAGCTGCCGAATTCCACTTTTCACTTTTTGGGGTCAAAAAACACCAAAGGGGTTAACCTTACGTTTTTTTCAAAAATCTTAAAAAGTTTAGGTGGCCTTTTTATTACTTAAAACGACGTACTTACATGCCTACTGCTGGATACAGCCCTCAGAACCTCGCGGAATCAATCAAAACCGTGTAAAATCGCGAAACAAATTTAGGTCAAATTGACCCCGAATGTGTTACGTTTAAAGCCAAATAAAATAAAAAATATCATACTTACGAGAAATTTGACTGCGCCATTCGAATTTTCTGATTAAAATACGTAAGAAACAGTGAAAGAAGCTGCCGAATTCCACTTTTCACTTTTTGGGGTCAAAAAACACCAAAGGGGTTAACCTTACGTTTTTTTCAAAAATCTTAAAAAATTTAGGTGGCCTTTTTATTACTTAAAACGACGTACTTACATGCCTACTGCTGGATACATTCCTCAGAACCTCGCGGAATCAATCAAAACCGTGTAAAATCGCTAAACAAATTTAGGTCAAATTGACCCCGAATGTGTTACGTTTAAAGCCAAATAAAATAAAAAATATCATACTTACGAGAAATTTGACTGCGCCATTCGAATTTTCTGATCAAAATACGTAAGAAACAGTGAAAGAAGCTGCCGAATTCCACTTTTCACTTTTTGGGGTCAAAAAACACCAAAGGGGTTAACCTTACGTTTTTTTCAAAAATCTTAAAAAATTTAGGTGGCCTTTTTATTACTTAAAACGACGTACTTACATGCCTACTGCTGGATACAGCCCTCAGAACCTCGCGGAATCAATCAAAACCGTGTAAAATCGCGAAACAAATTTAGGTCAAATTGACCCCGAATGTGTTATGTTTAAAGCCAAATAAAATAAAGAATATCATACTTACGAGAAATTTGACTGCGCCATTCGAATTTTCTGATCAAAATACGTAAGAAACAGTGAAAGAAGATGCCGAATTCCACTTTTCACTTATTGGGGTCAAAAAACACCAAAGGGGTTAACCTTACGTTTTTTTCAAAAATCTTAACAAATTTAGGTGGCCTTTTTATTACTTAAAACGACGTACTTACATGCCTACTGCTGGATACAGCCCTCAGAACCTCGCGGAATCAATCAAAACCGTGTAAAATCGCGAAACAAATTTAGGTCAAATTGACCCCGAATGTGTTATGTTTAAAGCCAAATAAAATAAAAAATATCATACTTACGAGAAATTTGACTGCGCCATTCGAATTTTCTGATCAAAATACGTAAGAAACAGTGAAAGAAGCTGCCGAATTCCACTTTTCACTTTTTGGGGTCAAAAAACACCAAAGGGGTTAACCTTACGTTTTTTTCAAAAATCTTAAAAAATTTAGGTGGCCTTTTTATTACTTAAAACGACGTACTTACATGCCTACTGCTGGATACAGCCCTCAGAACCTCGCGGAATCAATCAAAACCGTGTAAAATCGCGAAACAAATTTAGGTCAAATTGACCCCGAATGTGTTATGTTTAAAGCCAAATAAAATAAAAAATATCATACTTACGAGAAATTTGACTGCGGCATTCGAATTTTCTGATCAAAATACGTAAGAAACAGTGAAAGAAGCTGCCGAATTCCACTTTTCACTTTTTGGGGTCAAAAAACACCAAAGGGGTTAACCTTACGTTTTTTTCAAAAATCTTAAAAAATTTAGGTGGCCTTTTTATTACTTAAAACGACGTACTTACATGCCTACTGCTGGATACAGCCCTCAGAACCTCGCGGAATCAATCAAAACCGTGTAAAATCGCGAAACAAATCTAGGTCAAATTGACCCCGAATGTGTTACGTTTAAAGCCAAATAAAATAAAAAATATCATATTTACGAGAAATTTGACTGCGCCATTCGAATTTTCTGATCAAAATACGTAAGAAACAGTGAAAGAAGCTGCCGAATTCCACTTTTCACTTTTTGGGGTCAAAAAACACCAAAGGGGTTAACCTTACGTTTTTTTCAAAAATCTTAAAAAATTTAGGTGGCCTTTTTATTACTTAAAACGACGTACTTACATGCCTACTGCTGGATACAGCCCTCAGAACCTCGCGGAATCAATCAAAACCGTGTAAAATCGCGAAACAAATTTAGGTCAAATTGACCCCGAATGTGTTATGTTTAAAGCCAAATAAAATAAAAAATATCATACTTACGAGAAATTTGACTGCGCCATTCGAATTTTCTGATCAAAATACGTAAGAAACAGTGAAAGAAGCTGCCGAATTCCACTTTTCACTTTTTGGGGTCAAAAAACACCAAAGGGGTTAACCTTACGTTTTTTTCAAAAATCTTAAAAAATTTAGGTGGCCTTTTATTACTTAAAACGACGTACTTACATGCCTACTGCTGGATACAGCCCTCAGAACCTCGCGGAATCAATCAAAACCGTGTAAAATCGCGAAACAAATTTAGGTCAAATTGACCCCGAATGTGTTATGTTTAAAGCCAAATAAAATAAAGAATATCATACTTACGAGAAATTTGACTGCGCCATTCGAATTTTCTGATCAAAATACGTAAGAAACAGTGAAAGAAGATGCCGAATTCCACTTTTCACTTATTGGGGTCAAAAAACACCAAAGGGGTTAACCTTACGTTTTTTTCAAAAATCTTAACAAATTTAGGTGGCCTTTTTATTACTTAAAACGACGTACTTACATGCCTACTGCTGGATACAGCCCTCAGAACCTCGCGGAATCAATCAAAACCGTGTAAAATCGCGAAACAAATTTAGGTCAAATTGACCCCGAATGTGTTATGTTTAAAGCCAAATAAAATAAAAAATATCATACTTACGAGAAATTTGACTGCGCCATTCGAATTTTCTGATCAAAATACGTAAGAAACAGTGAAAGAAGCTGCCGAATTCCACTTTTCACTTTTTGGGGTCAAAAAACACCAAAGGGGTTAACCTTACGTTTTTTTCAAAAATCTTAAAAAATTTAGGTGGCCTTTTTATTACTTAAAACGACGTACTTACATGCCTACTGCTGGATACAGCCCTCAGAACCTCGCGGAATCAATCAAAACCGTGTAAAATCGCGAAACAAATTTAGGTCAAATTGACCCCGAATGTGTTATGTTTAAAGCCAAATAAAATAAAAAATATCATACTTACGAGAAATTTGACTGCGCCATTCGAATTTTCTGATCAAAATACGTAAGAAACAGTGAAAGAAGCTGCCGAATTCCACTTTTCACTTTTTGGGGTCAAAAAACACCAAAGGGGTTAACCTTACGTTTTTTTCAAAAATCTTAAAAAATTTAGGTGGCCTTTTTATTACTTAAAACGACGTACTTACATGCCTACTGCTGGATACAGCCCTCAGAACCTCGCGGAATCAATCAAAACCGTGTAAAATCGCGAAACAAATCTAGGTCAAATTGACCCCGAATGTGTTACGTTTAAAGCCAAATAAAATAAAAAATATCATATTTACGAGAAATTTGACTGCGCCATTCGAATTTTCTGATCAAAATACGTAAGAAACAGTGAAAGAAGCTGCCGAATTCCACTTTTCACTTTTTGGGGTCAAAAAACACCAAAGGGGTTAACCTTACGTTTTTTTCAAAAATCTTAAAAAATTTAGGTGGCCTTTTTATTACTTAAAACGACGTACTTACATGCCTACTGCTGGATACAGCCCTCAGAACCTCGCGGAATCAATCAAAACCGTGTAAAATCGCGAAACAAATTTAGGTCAAATTGACCCCGAATGTGTTATGTTTAAAGCCAAATAAAATAAAAAATATCATACTTACGAGAAATTTGACTGCGCCATTCGAATTTTCTGATCAAAATACGTAAGAAACAGTGAAAGAAGCTGCCGAATTCCACTTTTCACTTTTTGGGGTCAAAAAACACCAAAGGGGTTAACCTTACGTTTTTTTCAAAAATCTTAAAAAATTTAGGTGGCCTTTTATTACTTAAAACGACGAACTTACATGCCTACTGCTGGATACAGCCCTCAGAACCTCGCGGAATCAATCAAAACCGTGTAAAATCGCGAAACAAATTTAGGTCAAATTGACCCCGAATGTGTTATGTTTAAAGCCAAATAAAATAAAAAATATCATACTTACGAGAAATTTGACTGCGCCATTCGAATTTTCTGATCAAAATACGTAAGAAACAGTGAAAGAAGCTGCCGAATTCCACTTTTCACTTTTTGGGGTCAAAAAACACCAAAGGGGTTAACCTTACGTTTTTTTCAAAAATCTTAAAAAATTTAGGTGGCCTTTTTATTACTTAAAACGACGTACTTACATGCCTACTGCTGGATACATCCCTCAGAACCTCGCGGAATCAATCAAAACCGTGTAAAATCGCGAAACAAATTTAGGTCAAATTGACCCCGAATGTGTTATGTTTAAAGCCAAATAAAATAAAAAATATCATACTTACGAGAAATTTGACTGCGCCATTCGAATTTTCTGATCAAAATACGTAAGAAACAGTGAAAGAAGCTGCCGAATTCCACTTTTCACTTTTTGGGGTCAAAAAACACCAAAGGGGTTAACCTTACGTTTTTTTCAAAAATCTTAAAAAATTTAGGTGGCCTTTTTATTACTTAAAACGACGTACTTACATGCCTACTGCTGGATACAGCCCTCAGAACCTCGCGGAATCAATCAAAACCGTGTAAAATCGCGAAACAAATTTAGGTCAAATTGACCCCGAATGTGTTACGTTTAAAGCCAAATAAAATAAAAAATATCATACTTACGAGAAATTTGACTGCGCCATTCGAATTTTCTGATCAAAATACGTAAGAAACAGTGAAAGAAGCTGCCGAATTCCACTTTTCACTTTTTGGGGTCAAAAAACACCAAAGGGGTTAACCTTACGTTTTTTTCAAAAATCTTAAAAAATTTAGGTGGCCTTTTTATTACTTAAAACGACGTACTTACATGCCTACTGCTGGATACATCCCTCAGAACCTCGCGGAATCAATCAAAACCGTGTAAAATCGCGAAACAAATTTAGGTCAAATTGACCCCGAATGTGTTAAGTTTAAAGCCAAATAAAATAAAAAATATCATACTTACGAGAAATTTGACTGCGCCATTCGAATTTTCTGATCAAAATACGTAAGAAACAGTGAAAGAAGCTGCCGAATTCCACTTTTCACTTTTTGGGGTCAAAAAACACCAAAGGGGTTAACCTTACGTTTTTTTCAAAAATCTTAAAAAATTTAGGTGGCCTTTTTATTACTTAAAACGACGTACTTACATGCCTACTGCTGGATACAGCCCTCAGAACCTCGCGGAATCAATCAAAACCGTGTAAAATCGCGAAACAAATTTAGGTCAAATTGACCCCGAATGTGTTACGTTTAAAGCCAAATAAAATAAAACATATCATACTTACGAGAAATTTGACTGCGCCATTCGAATTTTCTGATCAAAATACGTAAGAAACAGTGAAAGAAGCTGCCGAATTCCACTTTTCACTTTTTGGGGTCAAAAAACACCAAAGGGGTTAACCTTACGTTTTTTTCAAAAATCTTAAAAAATTTAGGTGGCCTTTTTATTACTTAAAACGACGTACTTACATGCCTACTGCTGGATACATCCCTTAGAACCTCGCGGAATCAATCAAAACCGTGTAAAATCGCGATACAAATTTAGGTCAAATTGACCCCGAATGTGTTATGTTTAAAGCCAAATAAAATAAAAAATATCATACTTACGAGAAATTTGACTGCGCCATTCGAATTTTCTGATCAAAATACGTAAGAAACAGTGAAAGAAGCTGCCGAATTCCACTTTTCACTTTTTGGGGTCAAAAAACACCAAAGGGGTTAACCTTACGTTTTTTTCAAAAATCTTAAAAAATTTAGGTGGCCTTTTTATTACTTAAAACGACGTACTTACATGCCTACTGCTGGATACATCCCTCAGAACCTCGCGGAATCAATCAAAACCGTGTAAAATCGCGAAACAAATTTAGGTCAAATTGACCCCGAATGTGTTATGTTTAAAGCCAAATAAAATAAAAAATATCATACTTACGAGAAATTTGACTGCGCCATTCGAATTTTCTGATCAAAATACGTAAGAAACAGTGAGAGAAGCTGCCGAATTCCACTTTTCACTTTTTGGGGTCAAAAAACACCAAAGGGGTTAACCTTACGTTTTTTTCAAAAATCTTAAAAAATTTAGGTGGCCTTTTTATTACTTAAAACGACGTACTTACATGCCTACTGCTGGATACAGCCCTCAGAACCTCGCGGAATCAATCAAAACCGTGTAAAATCGCGAAACAAATTTAGGTCAAATTGACCCCGAATGTGTTACGTTTAAAGCCAAATAAAATAAAAAATATCATACTTACGAGAAATTTGACTGCGCCATTCGAATTTTCTGATCAAAATACGTAAGAAACAGTGAAAGAAGCTGCCGAATTCCACTTTTCACTTTTTGGGGTCAAAAAACACCAAAGGGGTTAACCTTACGTTTTTTTCAAAAATCTTAAAAAATTTAGGTGGCCTTTTTATTACTTAAAACGACGTACTTACATGCCTACTGCTGGATACATCCCTCAGAACCTCGCGGAATCAATCAAAACCGTGTAAAATCGCGAAACAAATTTAGGTCAAATTGACCCCGAATGTGTTAAGTTTAAAGCCAAATAAAATAAAAAATATCATACTTACGAGAAATTTGACTGCGCCATTCGAATTTTCTGATCAAAATACGTAAGAAACAGTGAAAGAAGCTGCCGAATTCCACTTTTCACTTTTTGGGGTCAAAAAACACCAAAGGGGTTAACCTTACGTTTTTTTCAAAAATCTTAAAAAATTTAGGTGGCCTTTTTATTACTTAAAACGACGTACTTACATGCCTACTGCTGGATACAGCCCTCAGAACCTCGCGGAATCAATCAAAACCGTGTAAAATCGCGAAACAAATTTAGGTCAAATTGACCCCGAATGTGTTATGTTTAAAGCCAAATAAAATAAAAAATATCATACTTACGAGAAATTTGACTGCGCCATTCGAATTTTCTGATCAAAATACGTAAGAAACAGTGAAAGAAGCTGCCGAATTCCACTTTTCACTTTTTGGGGTCAAAAAACACCAAAGGGGTTAACCTTACGTTTTTTTCAAAAATCTTAAAAAATTTAGGTGGCCTTTTTATTACTTAAAACGACGTACTTACATGCCTACTGCTGGATACAGCCCTCAGAACCTCGCGGAATCAATCAAAACCGTGTAAAATCGCGAAACAAATTTAAGTCAAATTGACCCCGAATGTGTTATGTTTAAAGCCAAATAAAATAAAAAATATCATACTTACGAGAAATTTGACTGCGCCATTCGAATTTTCTGATCAAAATACGTAAGAAACAGTGAAAGAAGCTGCCGAATTCCACTTTTCACTTTTTGGGGTCAAAAAACACCAAAGGGGTTAACCTTACGTTTTTATCAAAAATCTTAAAAAATTTAGGTGGCCTTTTTATTACTTAAAACGACGTACTTACATGCCTACTGCTGGATACAGCCCTCAGAACCTCGCGGAATCAATCAAAACCGTGTAAAATCGCGAAACAAATTTAGGTCAAATTGACCCCGAATGTGTTATGTTTAAAGCCAAATAAAATAAAAATATCATACTTACGAGAAATTTGACTGCGCCATTCGAATTTTCTGATCAAAATACGTAAGAAACAGTGAAAGAAGCTGCCGAATTCCACTTTTCACTTTTTGGGGTCAAAAAACACCAAAGGGGTTAACCTTACGTTTTTTTCAAAAATCTTAAAAAATTTAGGTGGCCTTTTTATTACTTAAAACGACGTACTTACATGCCTACTGCTGGATACAGCCCTCAGAACCTCGCGGAATCAATCAAAACCGTGTAAAATCGCGAAACAAATTTAGGTCAAATTGACCCCGAATGTGTTACGTTTAAAGCCAAATAAAATAAAAAATATCATACTTACGAGAAATTTGACTGCGCCATTCGAATTTTCTGATCAAAATACGTAAGAAACAGTGAAAGAAGCTGCCGAATTCCACTTTTCACTTTTTGGGGTCAAAAAACACCAAAGGGGTTAACCTTACGTTTTTTTCAAAAATCTTAAAAAATTTAGGTGGCCTTTTTATTACTTAAAACGACGTACTTACATGCCTACTGCTGGATACAGCCCTCAGAACCTCGCGGAATCAATCAAAACCGTGTAAAATCGCGAAACAAATTTAGGTCAAATTGACCCCGAATGTGTTACGTTTAAAGCCAAATAAAATAAAAAATATCATACTTACGAGAAATTTGACTGCGCCATTCGAATTTTCTGATCAAAATACGTAAGAAACAGTGAAAGAAGCTGCCGAATTCCACTTTTCACTTTTTGGGGTCAAAAAACACCAAAGGGGTTAACCTTACGTTTTTTTCAAAAATCTTAAAAAATTTAGGTGGCCTTTTTATTACTTAAAACGACGTACTTACATGCCTACTGCTGGATACATCCCTCAGAACCTCGCGGAATCAATCAAAACCGTGTAAAATCGCGAAACAAATTTAGGTCAAATTGACCCCGAATGTGTTAAGTTTAAAGCCAAATAAAATAAAAAATATCATACTTACGAGAAATTTGACTGCGCCATTCGAATTTTCTGATCAAAATACGTAAGAAACAGTGAAAGAAGCTGCCGAATTCCACTTTTCACTTTTTGGGGTCAAAAAACACCAAAGGGGTTAACCTTACGTTTTTTTCAAAAATCTTAAAAAATTTAGGTGGCCTTTTTATTACTTAAAACGACGTACTTACATGCCTACTGCTGGATACAGCCCTCAGAACCTCGCGGAATCAATCAAAACCGTGTAAAATCGCGAAACAAATTTAGGTCAAATTGACCCCGAATGTGTTATGTTTAAAGCCAAATAAAATAAAAAATATCATACTTACGAGAAATTTGACTGCGCCATTCGAATTTTCTGATCAAAATACGTAAGAAACAGTGAAAGAAGCTGCCGAATTCCACTTTTCACTTTTTGGGGTCAAAAAACACCAAAGGGGTTAACCTTACGTTTTTTTCAAAAATCTTAAAAAATTTAGGTGGCCTTTTTATTACTTAAAACGACGTACTTACATGCCTACTGCTGGATACAGCCCTCAGAACCTCGCGGAATCAATCAAAACCGTGTAAAATCGCGAAACAAATTTAGGTCAAATTGACCCCGAATGTGTTATGTTTAAAGCCAAATAAAATAAAAAATATCATACTTACGAGAAATTTGACTGCGCCATTCGAATTTTCTGATCAAAATACGTAAGAAACAGTGAAAGAAGCTGCCGAATTCCACTTTTCACTTTTTGGGGTCAAAAAACACCAAAGGGGTTAACCTTACGTTTTTATCAAAAATCTTAAAAAATTTAGGTGGCCTTTTTATTACTTAAAACGACGTACTTACATGCCTACTGCTGGATACAGCCCTCAGAACCTCGCGGAATCAATCAAAACCGTGTAAAATCGCGAAACAAATTTAGGTCAAATTGACCCCGAATGTGTTATGTTTAAAGCCAAATAAAATAAAAATATCATACTTACGAGAAATTTGACTGCGCCATTCGAATTTTCTGATCAAAATACGTAAGAAACAGTGAAAGAAGCTGCCGAATTCCACTTTTCACTTTTTGGGGTCAAAAAACACCAAAGGGGTTAACCTTACGTTTTTTTCAAAAATCTTAAAAAATTTAGGTGGCCTTTTTATTACTTAAAACGACGTACTTACATGCCTACTGCTGGATACAGCCCTCAGAACCTCGCGGAATCAATCAAAACCGTGTAAAATCGCGAAACAAATTTAGGTCAAATTGACCCCGAATGTGTTACGTTTAAAGCCAAATAAAATAAAAAATATCATACTTACGAGAAATTTGACTGCGCCATTCGAATTTTCTGATCAAAATACGTAAGAAACAGTGAAAGAAGCTGCCGAATTCCACTTTTCACTTTTTGGGGTCAAAAAACACCAAAGGGGTTAACCTTACGTTTTTTTCAAAAATCTTAAAAAATTTAGGTGGCCTTTTTATTACTTAAAACGACGTACTTACATGCCTACTGCTGGATACAGCCCTCAGAACCTCGCGGAATCAATCAAAACCGTGTAAAATCGCGAAACAAATTTAGGTCAAATTGACCCCGAATGTGTTATGTTTAAAGCCAAATAAAATAAAAAATATCATACTTACGAGAAATTTGACTGCGCCATTCGAATTTTCTGATCAAAATACGTAAGAAACAGTGAAAGAAGCTGCCGAATTCCACTTTTCACTTTTTGGGGTCAAAAAACACCAAAGGGGTTAACCTTACGTTTTTTTCAAAAATCTTAAAAAATTTAGGTGGCCTTTTTATTACTTAAAACGACGTACTTACATGCCTACTGCTGGATACAGCCCTCAGAACCTCGCGGAATCAATCAAAACCGTGTAAAATCGCGAAACAAATTTAGGTCAAATTGACCCCGAATGTGTTACGTTTAAAGCCAAATAAAATAAAAAATATCATACTTACGAGAAATTTGACTGCGCCATTCGAATTTTCTGATCAAAATACGTAAGAAACAGTGAAAGAAGCTGCCGAATTCCACTTTTCACTTTTTGGGGTCAAAAAACACCAAAGGGGTTAACCTTACGTTTTTTTCAAAAATCTTAAAAAATTTAGGTGGCCTTTTTATTACTTAAAACGACGTACTTACATGCCTACTGCTGGATACAGCCCTCAGAACCTCGCGGAATCAATCAAAACCGTGTAAAATCGCGAAACAAATTTAGGTCAAATTGACCCCGAATGTGTTATGTTTAAAGCCAAATAAAATAAAAATATCATACTTACGAGAAATTTGACTGCGCCATTCGAATTTTCTGATCAAAATACGTAAGAAACAGTGAAAGAAGCTGCCGAATTCCACTTTTCACTTTTTGGGGTCAAAAAACACCAAAGGGGTTAACCTTACGTTTTTTTCAAAAATCTTAAAAAATTTAGGTGGCCTTTTTATTACTTAAAACGACGTACTTACATGCCTACTGCTGGATACAGCCCTCAGAACCTCGCGGAATCAATCAAAACCGTGTAAAATCGCGAAACAAATTTAGGTCAAATTGACCCCGAATGTGTTACGTTTAAAGCCAAATAAAATAAAAAATATCATACTTACGAGAAATTTGACTGCGCCATTCGAATTTTCTGATCAAAATACGTAAGAAACAGTGAAAGAAGCTGCCAAATTCCACTTTTCACTTTTTGGGGTCAAAAAACACCAAAGGGGTTAACCTTACGTTTTTTTCAAAAATCTTAAAAAATTTAGGTGGCCTTTTTATTACTTACAACGACGTACTTACATGCCTACTGCTGGATACATCCCTCAGAACCTCGCGGAATCAATCAAAACCGTGTAAAATCGCGAAACAAATTTAGGTCAAATTGACCCCGAATGTGTTATGTTTAAAGCCAAATAAAATAAAAAATATCATAGTTACGAGAAATTTGACTGCGCCATTCGAATTTTCTGATCAAAATACGTAAGAAACAGTGAAAGAAGCTGCCGAATTCCACTTTTCACTTTTTGGGGTCAAAAAACACCAAAGGGGTTAACCTTACGTTTTTTTCAAAAATCTTAAAAAATTTAGGTGGCCTTTTTATTACTTAAAACGACGTCCTTACATGCCTACTGCTGGATACATCCCTCAGAACCTCGCGGAATCAATCAAAACCGTGTAAAATCGCGAAACAAATTTAGGTCAAATTGACCCCGAATGTGTTACGTTTAAAGCCAAATAAAATAAAAAATATCATACTTACGAGAAATTTGACTGCGCCATTCGAATTTTCTGATCAAAATACGTAAGAAACAGTGAAAGAAGCTGCCGAATTCCACTTTTCACTTTTTGGGGTCAAAAAACACCAAAGGGGTTAACCTTACGTTTTTTTCAAAAATCTTAAAAAATTTAGGTGGCCTTTTTATTACTTAAAACGACGTACTTAAATGCCTACTGCTGGATACAGCCCTCAGAACCTCGCGGAATCAATTAAAACCGTGTAAAATCGCGAAACAAATTTAGGTCAAATTGACCCCGAATGTGTTAAGTTTAAAGCCAAATAAAATAAAAAATATCATACTTACGAGAAATTTGACTGCGCCATTCGAATTTTCTGATCAAAATACGTAAGAAACAGTGAAAGAAGCTGCCGAATTCCACTTTTCACTTTTTGGGGTCAAAAAACACCAAAGGGGTTCCCTTACGTTTTTTTCAAAAATCTTAAAAAATTTAGGTGGCCTTTTTATTACTTAAAACGACGTACTTACATGCCTACTGCTGGATACAGCCCTCAGAACCTCGCGGAATCAATCAAAACCGTGTAAAATCGCGAAACAAATTTAGGTCAAATTGACCCCGAATGTGTTATGTTTAAAGCCAAATAAAATAAAAAATATCATACTTACGAGAAATTTGACTGCGCCATTCGAATTTTCTGATCAAAATACGTAAGAAACAGTGAAAGAAGCTGCCGAATTCCACTTTTCACTTTTTGGGGTCAAAAAACACCAAAGGGGTTAACCTTACGTTTTTTTCAAAAATCTTAAAAAATTTAGGTGGCCTTTTTATTACTTAAAACGACGTACTTACATGCCTACTGCTGGATACAGCCCTCAGAACCTCGCGGAATCAATCAAAACCGTGTAAAATCGCGAAACAAATTTAGGTCAAATTGACCCCGAATGTGTTATGTTTAAAGCCAAATAAAATAAAAAATATCATACTTACGAGAAATTTGACTGCGCCATTCGAATTTTCTGATCAAAATACGTAAGAAACAGTGAAAGAAGCTGCCGAATTCCACTTTTCACTTTTTGGGGTCAAAAAACACCAAAGGGGTTAACCTTACGTTTTTTTCAAAAATCTTAAAAAATTTAGGTGGCCTTTTTATTACTTAAAACGACGTACTTACATGCCTACTGCTGGATACAGCCCTCAGAACCTCGCGGAATCAATCAAAACCGTGTAAAATCGCGAAACAAATTTAGGTCAAATTGACCCCGAATGTGTTATGTTTAAAGCCAAATAAAATAAAAAATATCATAGTTACGAGAAATTTGACTGCGCCATTCGAATTTTCTGATCAAAATACGTAAGAAACTGTGAAAGAAGCTGCCGAATTCCACTTTTCACTTTTTGGGGTCAAAAAACACCAAAGGGGTTAACCTTACGTTTTTTTCAAAAATCTTAAAAAATTTAGGTGGCCTTTTTATTACTTAAAACGACGTATTTACATGCCTACTGCTGGATACAGCCCTCAGAACCTCGCGGAATCAATCAAAACCGTGTAAAATCGCGAAACAAATTTAGGTCAAATTGACCCCGAATGTGTTATGTTTAAAGCCAAATAAAATAAAAAATATCATACTTACGAGAAATTTGACTGCGCCATTCGAATTTTCTGATCAAAATACGTAAGAAACAGTGAAAGAAGCTGCCGAATTCCACTTTTCACTTTTTGGGGTCAAAAAACACCAAAGGGGTTAACCTTACGTTTTTTTCAAAAATCTTAAAAAATTTAGGTGGCCTTTTTATTACTTAAAACGACGTACTTACATGCCCACTGCTGGATACAGCACTCAGAACTTCGCGGAATCAATCAAAACCGTGTAAAATCGCGAAAAAATTTAGGTCAAATTGACCCCGAATGTGTTACGGTTAAAGCCAAATAAAATAAAAAATATCATACTTACGAGAAATCTGACTGCGCCATTCGAATTTTCAGAACAAAATACGTAAGCAACAGTGAAAGAAGCTGCCAAATTCCACTTTTCACATTTTGGGGTCAAAAAACACCAAAGGGGTTAACCTTACGTTTTTTTCAAAAATCTTAAAAAATTAGGTGGCCTTTTTATTACTTAAAACGACGTACTTACATGCCTACTGCAGCATACAGCCCTCAGAACCTCGCGGAATCAATCAAAACCGTGTAAAATCGCGAAACAAATTTAGGTCAAATTGACCCCGAATGTGTTACGTTTAAAGCCAAATAAAATAAAAAATATCATACATACGAGAAATCTCACTGCGCCATTCGAATTTTCTGATCAAAATACGTAAGAAACAGTGAAAGAAGCTGCCGAATTCCACTTTTCACTTTTTGGGGTCAAAAAACACCAAAAACCTTACGATTTTTTCAAAAATCTTAAAAAATTTAGGTGGCCTTTTTATTACTTAAAACGACGTACTTACAAGCCTACTGCTGGATACAGCGCTCAGAACATCGTGGAATCAATCAAAACCGTGTAAAATCGCGAAACAAATTTAGATCAAATTGACCCCGAATGTGTTACGTTTAAAGCCAAATAAAATAAAAAATATCATACTTACGAGAAATCTGACTGCGCCATTCGAATTTTCTGATCAAAATACGTAAGAAACAGTGAAAGAAGCTGCCGAATTCCACTTTTCACTTTTTGGGGTCAAAAAACACCAAAGGGGTTCCCTTACGTTTTTTTCAAAAATCTTAAAAAATTTAGGTGGCCTTTTTATTACTTAAAACGACGTACTTACATGCCTACTGCTGGATACAGCCCTCAGAACCTCGCGGAATCAATCAAAACCGTGTAAAATCGCGAAACAAATTTAGGTCAAATTGACCCCGAATGTGTTATGTTTAAAGCCAAATAAAATAAAAAATATCATACTTACGAGAAATTTGACTGCGCCATTCGAATTTTCTGATCAAAATACGTAAGAAACAGTGAAAGAAGCTGCCGAATTCCACTTTTCACTTTTTGGGGTCAAAAAACACCAAAGGGGTTAACCTTACGTTTTTTTCAAAAATCTTAAAAAATTTAGGTGGCCTTTTTATTACTTAAAACGACGTACTTACATGCCTACTGCTGGATACAGCCCTCAGAACCTCGCGGAATCAATCAAAACCGTGTAAAATCGCGAAACAAATTTAGGTCAAATTGACCCCGAATGTGTTATGTTTAAAGCCAAATAAAATAAAAAATATCATACTTACGAGAAATTTGACTGCGCCATTCGAATTTTCTGATCAAAATACGTAAGAAACAGTGAAAGAAGCTGCCGAATTCCACTTTTCACTTTTTGGGGTCAAAAAACACCAAAGGGGTTAACCTTACGTTTTTTTCAAAAATCTTAAAAAATTTAGGTGGCCTTTTTATTACTTAAAACGACGTACTTACATGCCTACTGCTGGATACAGCCCTCAGAACCTCGCGGAATCAATCAAAACCGTGTAAAATCGCGAAACAAATTTAGGTCAAATTGACCCCGAATGTGTTATGTTTAAAGCCAAATAAAATAAAAAATATCATAGTTACGAGAAATTTGACTGCGCCATTCGAATTTTCTGATCAAAATACGTAAGAAACTGTGAAAGAAGCTGCCGAATTCCACTTTTCACTTTTTGGGGTCAAAAAACACCAAAGGGGTTAACCTTACGTTTTTTTCAAAAATCTTAAAAAATTTAGGTGGCCTTTTTATTACTTAAAACGACGTATTTACATGCCTACTGCTGGATACAGCCCTCAGAACCTCGCGGAATCAATCAAAACCGTGTAAAATCGCGAAACAAATTTAGGTCAAATTGACCCCGAATGTGTTATGTTTAAAGCCAAATAAAATAAAAAATATCATACTTACGAGAAATTTGACTGCGCCATTCGAATTTTCTGATCAAAATACGTAAGAAACAGTGAAAGAAGCTGCCGAATTCCACTTTTCACTTTTTGGGGTCAAAAAACACCAAAGGGGTTAACCTTACGTTTTTTTCAAAAATCTTAAAAAATTTAGGTGGCCTTTTTATTACTTAAAACGACGTACTTACATGCCCACTGCTGGATACAGCACTCAGAACTTCGCGGAATCAATCAAAACCGTGTAAAATCGCGAAAAAATTTAGGTCAAATTGACCCCGAATGTGTTACGGTTAAAGCCAAATAAAATAAAAAATATCATACTTACGAGAAATCTGACTGCGCCATTCGAATTTTCAGAACAAAATACGTAAGCAACAGTGAAAGAAGCTGCCAAATTCCACTTTTCACATTTTGGGGTCAAAAAACACCAAAGGGGTTAACCTTACGTTTTTTTCAAAAATCTTAAAAAATTAGGTGGCCTTTTTATTACTTAAAACGACGTACTTACATGCCTACTGCAGCATACAGCCCTCAGAACCTCGCGGAATCAATCAAAACCGTGTAAAATCGCGAAACAAATTTAGGTCAAATTGACCCCGAATGTGTTACGTTTAAAGCCAAATAAAATAAAAAATATCATACATACGAGAAATCTCACTGCGCCATTCGAATTTTCTGATCAAAATACGTAAGAAACAGTGAAAGAAGCTGCCGAATTCCACTTTTCACTTTTTGGGGTCAAAAAACACCAAAAACCTTACGATTTTTTCAAAAATCTTAAAAAATTTAGGTGGCCTTTTTATTACTTAAAACGACGTACTTACATGCCCACTGCTGGATACAGCGCTCAGAACATCGTGGAATCAATCAAAACCGTGTAAAATCGCGAAACAAATTTAGATCAAATTGACCCCGAATGTGTTACGTTTAAAGCCAAATAAAATAAAAAATATCATACTTACGAGAAATCTGACTGCGCCATTCGAATTTTCTGATCAAAATACGTAAGAAACAGTGAAAGAAGCTGCCGAATTCCACTTTTCACTTTTTGGGGTCAAAAAACACCAAAGGGGTTAACCTTACGTTTTTTTCAAAAATCTTAAAAAATTTAGGTGGCCTTTTTATTACTTAAAACGACGTACTTACATGCCTACTGCTGCATACAGCCCTCAGAACCTCGCGGAATCAATCAAAACCGTGTAAAATCGCGAAACAAATTTAGGTCAAATTGACCCCGAATGTGTTACGTTTAAAGCCAAATAAAATAAAAAATATCATACTTACGAGAAATCTGACTGCGCCATTCGAATTTTCTGATCAAAATACGTAAGAAAAGGTGAAAGAAGCTTCCGAATTCTACTTTTCACTTTTTTGGGTCAAAAAACACCGAAGGGGTTAACTGAAATGAAAACCGTGGAAAATTGAGAAAAAAGATTAAGGCAAATTCTCTTACCTTTAAAGCCCCATAAATAAAAAAATATCATACTTACCAAAAATCAGGCTGCGGAATAGTGGCCAGCAATGACAGTAGTATGTTTACCGTTAATAAAAGTTAAGTTGTCATTACAATAATTATTTGTGATATGCTAAGGCTAAGTGTACTTCTCATGTAGTATCAGAATTTATGAGTGTGTACGTTCATGTTTTGATTTTCCTCTGAACATAATTTTCATATTGACCTCTACTTCGACCTTTCTTTTTTTGTCTGAAATTCCACTTATACCTATATATTCTATGTCACATTATTTCTAGTAGAAATTCACGAATTCTTCCAAAAAATTATCCAATTTTCTACGTTTGGTACAAGCAACAACAATTTCTGATTATTACAATTTTGAATTTACATTTAAAAATATTTTTTATTTTTTTAAAACATATTTAATTTAAAGTACTAAATGCTATTAAAAAAATTCAAAAAAATGCTTGAAATATTTTGTTTCTGCCTTCCACCTTCGTCTAGCCAAAATAAATCCTTACTGAAGAATCAGGTGAGTCTGCTGCGGTGTATATTTTTTAGTCATAGTAAAACGTAGACATTCCACACCATGGTAGCCTAAGGGTTTGCAGATGATGGTCCCCACTGAGTTGTTTACCCCTGCCTAAGAAAACCTACTGAAACATGACCAACTTCCGTTTTAATATCACACATACAGCATTTAGATTGTTACAAGTTACTTACCATCTCGTGCCAGTTGAGATAAATTAATAAAAAGCAAGTACCGGATTCCACACCCAGAGTTTTTTTTAAATCATACTCTCCTTTCATCATCGAGAATTTCAAATCATCGGATTTAATCGACCACGACGAGAAGAAATCATTCCCGAATGTCTTAAAAAATTTGTGCTAAAATTTTCAAAAAGAAGGTGACAGAAAAATAAGTTTGTGTTTGTGATTTAAAAAAAAAAAGAAAAAGAAAAGTTCTGGATATTTAAACCATAAAATGTAAACACATCCTATCGGATTTTGGAATGAGGTGAGTGAAAGAATGCAACCATTTAGCAAAATTAATTTATGCGCATCCAATTACTATATTGTTTTGTAATCTCTAAATAATCAGTGTGTTTTTGCAATTTATCTTTTCTAACCTAAATGTCACCGAAGTACATCTTTCCGGTACATCCCCGTAACTGCAAAAATAACTTTTATTTTTTAAAACATCGGAAAGTACTTAAATTACTTCAATTACTTCAATTTTGCGATATCTATTTGGAATGAGTTCAGATTCAAAAATCGAAGACATACAAAGAAATGAAAAATGAAGCGGGAAATTCCGCTTTTAATCGCAGCAATTTCGATATTATAAAAATAAATGCACGACCTCCATACCCATTTTTGAAATGAAAATCTTAAAATACCGTACGATTAATAGTTTTTTTTTAATTAAATAAGGGAAATTATTTTTTTAGTTTCTTCCGTTTCATATCAATAAAAGATTAGCACCTTAAATTCTTCAAACGCTGCTTAACTTTTATGAATTTGCTTTAAATGACTCGCATGTTTGCAAATACAGTAGCGTAACTAATGTCAGTCATTATTTTTGTCTATAAAATTTTTATTTTTGTTGTTGTTTATTTGACATTTCTTGCTACTATTAAATATGAAATAAAATTTAATCAAATTATTTTCAAAACAAATATTTGACAAGTACACCAAGTATTTGACAAATATACCAGGCGTACAAGTACAGGTACACAATCATTTGCCAAATTATTTTGTTTTCTAGTAATAATTGAAAAATTATTGGTTTTAATAGATCTATCCGTCGTAAATATTTTTTGTATTTTTTAATGAGTTAGAACGCACTTGTTAGAACTGAGCACCGGTTTATTACATTCTGCTGACGGTATGTGTATTGGAAAACAAATAAGCGGAGTTGATCGCACTTGTCTTCAAGCCTTGCAACTGTTTTAACATCACGGGGGTGGGCTGGAATCTTATTTTTTTTTGTAATTTACTGACTGAGTAAGCCTGCTGTTCTCAAATCTTAACACAGTTTCCAGTTATTATGAAATAAATCTCTAAATCTCAATAGCATTTAAAGCCGAATTAACTTAAAAATAAGTTCCTGCCATTTTAGATCTGTGATTTTCGAGCTCGAGAGGCTTCAAGGATATTTTTAACAACTACGTAAACTCAGATATCCCACGATTTTCCAGACTGAAATTTCGATTCGATTTCGGGAATGTTTTTAGCAATTGCGTGGACTTGGAATCCATAATTTTCGTTTTGTTTCGGTATGTTTCCATTGAAGAAAATAAAACATTTAATTTTAATTTGTTTTTTAAGTAGGTATCATAATTTTGAGTAAAAAAAGGTTTAAAATTCCGGTGAAAGTCACCGTACTTTTCCCAAATGTTTTTCAAAATTGAGATTTTATGACGAATCATTGCGGCCTTCAGGCCGCACAACCTGGGTAATACATTTCCACATTATTCAAACAAAATAGTCCAATTGCAATGTAAAATTTTAAAATTCGAACAGTTTTGAAAACAAAAAACTCCTACCTTGAGGTAAAAACTGCATTCTTTAAGTTCGTTTTTTATATGCAAAATATTAATTCGAATCTACAACCTAAACTGTGCTTTCTAAGTAAAACTTTATTGAAAGTGGTTTTGCTTCTTCACCGCTATCCAAAATAAAAAATATTTGTTCTCTGCAGTCAGGTAGTTAATTGTACAGAAATTTCGAAATTCGCAAGTAGAAGCCCAGCTACCCTAATTAATTAAATTAATTTTTCTGGGAATATTATATTATTTTTGTTGAGGTATGGATTCCACGTTAAACTGTCGGCTCGTCTTTCCGTCGATTCAGGATGTAACAATTTTTTTTAAATAATTCAATGAAGCAGATAGCTATGATCAGATCTGGTGCCGGAAGGTAATTTCAACAAAAAACTTAGTTTCGAAATAATTATTTCGTCCCTTTTTCAATTATGGCATCGAAAATATCGATACTACGCCTCTGTGCAAACGAAGTTCCATATTTTTGTGGGTCAAAGTCAAAAATAAAGTAAAATTTTATTGTATACGTAATGTAACAGTTAAACCGGTTTCAAATTTGGCCCAATTAATGGAATATCCAAACAATTTCATTAAATGTGTTAAACACGAGATCTTTTAATAAAATAAATAAATAACGCGATTTACACCTTAGAAATATGCTAATTTTTCCTAATTGCTGTTACTTTGGAAATTTTTTTCTAATTCGCCATTTTCGGAATTTTAATTTTATAAATAAAAAAAACTTGTAAAGTTTAGTATCTATAAATTTTACTATGTTTTCACTTATAAAGTTATCGATTACCAATTACCGTTTGGAAGTGAAATTTGCACCAGATTAGAATTGATTTTAATAATTAAATTTGGGTTAAATAACAGTTTTTTGAACCCAAACATTTTGTTTTTGCATTTTGTGTCAATTAATATTACTATTAATTAATTTATTTGGATTGCATCTGTGGTTATGCCGAATATCATTATTCCTAATAGTCAACCGAAAATGAGGCCTCTGACACACGCGACGCGTGTAAACTTAAAAAAAGAAGAAAGTAAAATTCGGCCAATTTTAGTTTTTTGCACAAAAAATGTAAACAAAATTAATATTTTTTATAAAAAGCCCAAACAAACAGGATGTCCCAGTGAACAATGCAAACCTTTCCAACTAATGGAATAACCATAGAACAGAAAAAAAATGATATTTTGGTGTTAATCACTCCGTACTTTTTTGAGTGTTGGTCGTAGAATCCGAATTTGAGGTTTGCGAACAAAATTTTCTTGTGCCAAAGCCGCCATATTGGAAAAACGTTACCAAATCACGTTTTTTTGCAAAAAACTCAAAATTTTGGGCAACCTATTGATTTTTCAAAAAAATGAATCAAATGAATCAAAAAGTAGATAAAATTTCCTACAAAATGACTTTTTGGTTCATTTCCTAGGACGAAAATTAACGCCGCAGGCGCTATTCGCGTTTTTGCCGGTTTCTCATAAAATTAAAATTTTTTTTGAAAATTTAAAAATATTCTAACTCTACTGACCATAGGCTATATTTTACCCGTTGCCGTCGGCATGGAAACTTTTTTGGAAGAAATTTGAATTTTTCGAAAAACCAGTAAAAACTCGAATGGCGCCTGCGGCTTTAATGTTCGTCCTAGGAAATCAACCAAAAAATTATTTTGTAGGAAATTTTATCTACTTTTTGATTCATTTGATTCATTTTTTTGAAAAATTAATAGGTTTTTTCAATATGGTGGCTTTGGCACAAGGAAATTTTGTTCGCAAATCTGAAATTCGGATTCTACGACCGAAATTACATAGAAATCAGTTTTTAATTAATATAAATTAAACAAAAAAATAAAATTGTTTTTTAGCGAAATTGTATTCTATCACAGTCGAGAAAATCCCCGAGTCTACCGGGGCATCCCAAACGCTCGCGTCTTCAGTAAGCCACCGTTGTGGAACCATGTTAGACTATTTAAATTTTGTGAAGCGATTCAAGTATTTGTTTTCAAAATTAAAAGATGATTAAATGTTTTTTTAAACGACACACCTCGCATAACGATTTATTACTCTACGTGTACTTAACACGGTATTATAACAGTAAAAATTATACAGCAAATTAAGCAAATGCCCAGTTTTACTTTCTCGCAAAGTAAAAAATGGCATAGTACTTTCGATGAGCCAATATTTGAAGAATGAAAAAAATTTAAATATTTAACTTTTAAGTTTGTTCGAGGGGCAGGGCTGTCTTTGCAAAATGAGGTGGCACGGGGCTGAACTGTCGTAACCTTTAAATCTAATTCATAAAATTTAGATAATTAGGAGATTACATCATCACCTTTCCTACTAGGGCGCTTTCTACGCTCCATTCTTTAAATAAAGTAGAAAATTGTGATACAAATCTAGAACTGTTAGACTACAGTCGCTAGAAATAATGCCAAGTAAGACAACTCGAAACGAGTTTTATATATTTTTTATGTAAACTTTGGAAAAAGAATTCCATTAAATTATGTAAAACAACATTACCGGCTTGTGATTTTATAATTTTTATATTTTTGCGTGGTTTCATTAACCTAAACATATTAGATTCACACAATTATTAAATTTATTTTCCCGCACGTAAACCTTGTTTTATGTTCAAAGTTTCCGAATTCGCATAACGGGGTTATTAAGCAAACATTCTGCGAATAAAAGTACTTATTAGTTTTTAGTCTAGCCAACTCACTTAGTCAAGGTTAAAAAAAAGAATCAGGTCTCCATTGTTCGAGAAATTATTCAGAAAAAGGAACCAAGAAATATCTGACAAGGGAAACTAATAAAGATCCTGGATAACAGCGTTTGCCACTATAGAGTGGCATAATAGGCTTTTTCAATACATTGATTTAGTAACATTCGTCGAATGTTATGGAATGTCATTCCATATGAATGGCAAGCAAAAAACACAGTTACAGTTACCTGTCTCGTCACTAAATCAACATGCCACTTTGATTTGTTTATATGCAGTAATTTTTGTTTACGCTCTGCGTTTAAAAAGAAAGACTTTTAATAGAGCTATGCTCTGAATATCACTTCCGAATTAAAAAATTGACACCTAAAATGAAATTAAAATAAACATTTAAGATAATTTTGTGAAAGGTGCAATCATGCATCATTTTCAGACCTCCCTCTATTTGTTTTCTTCATAAAATGCGATTTTGGCACAAAATATTGTTCGACATAATTAAATTTAATTATAAAGCAAATCTCATTGAGTTAGTGTTTGTTACCGTTGGATAAAAAGGCAAAGAGATTGACTGCACGATTGTAAATCACGCAATGTAAAGTGGCCGAAGGATTTAATTATTATATTAAAAGCATTTAGCTCAATCAGTATCGGATTTAGAGCAGTTAGGGTTCCAAATCCAATTTGTTTGCCAAAATATATTAATTTACCTACTTCCCGGCTATTATCTACCACATCGATGATACTTTCTAAGTACCAGATAAGAAAAAAATGGAATGAATTACATTTTGTCTCGCAATAATGTCCCAGAGTCATTGCCTTTTTTGGATTTTTAATAAATTGTGAAAAATGTGAAGTTTCCATGATGACGCTGACTGGTTTCAACCGCTTTAGTGAGTTTTTTCGGTTGCTGATCTTCGAACAACTTTTTATTGCTGTTTCTTTTCACTACCGTTTTGTATTTTTGCTATATGGTGATGATAGGTATTAATATTTTTACTTATTGTAATGAGGTATGAGGTCAATGCAATTTAATTTTAAATGATGATTTCCCAACATAAAATTTTTATTACCAAACTGATCTGAGGAGATGACTTTCATGAATAAAATCTTGAATAACATAAAACAAATTTATAAAATTTTTATAAGAGGGGTAATCCCCTAAATTAAGCAAATAGGTGCTATTCAGTTTTAGGGTTAAGTAGAATGTTTGAGGATATGTGTAGGCAGGTAGACTCAATCTAAAGTCGTTAAAACATTTTAATTTGTTAAACAACCTTTTTATTACACTTAATTATTATAATACTTTCTTTTTAAACTGTTTTCGTGTATTGTAAATAATTTTAATTCTTTAAATTAAACTGTTTAACACAATAATATTATATAGAATTAAAAGATAATAATCTGCTAAAATCCATGATTATCTTTAATTTGTTTCATTGTAATGTACAGTACAAGTAATTAGAGATGTACCTAGAGAGTGGAGTTTCAGATACAAATTTATTTGTGCCGTGTTTTGTATTTCACGTGAACTTTCAAGATAATTTTAAAGCCGGAAACGCAAATTTGCTAATATATTTCTAAATTTTTACTTTTACTTAAAAATCTTTTTAAAAAATCTGATTTTTCAAGTTTTCTCGAGTGTAACATGCATCTTATTAATATACGAGATGCTTGAAACAAAGCCGTTCATTAGATTATTAAACCCAGGGGCGGAACTACCGGGGTGCTAAAAGGGTCCCCAGTTGTACTGTGACCTTTTCAATCTTAATAAAAATCTCAAAAATAGGAGGTGCACAACTAGATACCATCTGACTCTAGGGAGGTATAGAATACTCCCGGGTCACCAGCAATTACGTTCAAATGATTGCAGGACCAACCTGAAGGGGGGGCGCACGGGGATTTGTCCCCGGGGACCCGCAAAGCTTTTCCACAGGGCCCGAAGTCCGACGTGGCTCTTGACGGCCAGGAATGATTGCTATGTTATTAAACTTGTGACTTCCGTACCACAAATTTTACTATATTCTGTGGGGTCTCACCCCCCGGTGAGAGTTTCCACGACGCATAGATATATGCTGTATAAATATGCACTAAAACTTTTTGTTCTAAGAGAATAAAAAGTTTTCATACGAAGGTAAATCTCACAACGTACCCTTTGGGTTTTCAAACCGGGGGGTTTAGGGGGTATGGAATACCCTCCTGTGCACTAGCAATTACAGTTAAAGAATTTTCCGTTTCAGGAATTTAACTTTCTAAAAGTTTGAGAGGTGTGCCCCTGGAGCAAATTTTAACGGTAAATGATGTGTGAATATGCACGTTTTGTGCATTTAACTTGCTTTTTTTTATTTATTTTTGTGTATAAAACTGGGGGTATGAATTGTATACAAATGACGTATGATATATGTATTTGTTCTGACAGTGAGAAATTTTTATTACAAAAACAAATCAAAAAACGTACCTATACACCCACTTTTGGGTTTTCAAACCGGGGGGGTCTGGGGAGTATGGAATACCCTCCAGTGCACCAGCAATTATATTTGTTGAAAAAACAAATTAAAGTTAAAATCCCCCAGTTTTTTATTTTTTTTGTCAAAATCAAATTTTTGATTTTAATTTTCGATCCCAGGCTTAAATCCTCTGTACAAGGAAGTAAAAAATTTATTTTTAATTTAAAAAAATTAATATTTAAATAAAATAAATTTAATATTAAAATTTAAAAACAAATTTATTTTAAAATTTAAAAAAACTTTTAAATTAAATTGTTTACCTTGACTGAAAATTTAATTTTCTCGACATGGCACAAAAAATAAGAAATTCCCTGACATAATTGGGGAAATCTTCAATTTTTCATGACTTTTCCAGATTTTCCAAAGAAATGGGAACTCTGTAATTGTTATATAGGGAAAAACTAATCAATATATTAAATAGCATACAATTATTATTTGTTATTTAAATATTTAAAAGTCTTGAGCGATTTTAAATCCTGATTTATTTTATAAATTATAATTTAAGTCAAAAAATTAATTATGAATTAAATTAATAAAAAAAGAACGAAAACTATTTTTTGGAAAATTTATTTTTGTATTTCATATTTTACATTTTCATTTTAAATGTTCTTATTTTGTTTGTTATTTTACTATTAAAAAAGGAGATAAAAGAATTATCTATGGTATTCTAAAGATTTTCTAAATTTCCCGAGATTTCCTTGGGAAGAAAATAGCATTCTTAAGTTTTACTAAGATTTCATTGAATTTCCCTAAAATTTGCTTGGATTTCTTTTCATTTTTGTAAATATATCACGATTTATCCCAAAACTAAGGGGAAATCGCCGGTGAATGGAAATCTGGAGATATTCTGGAAAATTCCAATACATCTCAAGCAACAGATTCTTAGAAAATTTGTAGAAATATAGACAATCTAAGAAATCCATAGAAATTTCAAGAAAATCTTAGGAGACTCTAGAAAATTTTGGTAAATAAGAAATCGAGAGAAATGCAGAAAACTCTAGAAAATCTAGAAATTTTTAAAGTCAATGATATCTCAGAAAATGTAAAAAGTAAAAAAAAGATAGTCTATATTATAATATTATAGATTTCCTCAAATTTCCCTTTAGTTATTAATAAAAAACGAGCGGGAAATTTTAAGAAATTCCAGAAAATTTTAGAAAATCCATAAAAATGTTACTAATTTTACAATTAGGAAATGTAGAAAATTAGAGGAAATGGAAAATTCTAAAAAATCTTAGCAAAATATCCAAAAAAACTTGTGAAGTGGGGAATCACAGAAAATTCTAGGATATTTTAGGAAATTTAAACAATCTCAGAAAATTGAAAAATAAAAAATAAAAAAACTCATCTATATATTTTTAAAAATACTTAATAAAATTAAATAGGGGGGGTAGTTACTAGTTTCTATATCTGCTCTTGTTTGGAAGGAATTCTTTGGAAATCACTGGAATTGCATGGAAATCGGCGGAATTTCGAGTTTTTTTTGTCCTTTATCCCCCCCCCCCCCGTTAACAACTTTTAACAATTCTTTTTAAATTGTTAATAAATTAACCCAAGAACAATTCCACCTGTCTTTGCTTTTCATTACCAAAACTTTAAAAACAAACAAATTAACGGATTCATCACCACGAAAATCTTTGAAATACATCTAGGTCTTTGCTTCCAAATAACGTTGGAACTTAACTGATGAAAACTGAGATAATGAAATTTGAGGCTACATTATCATATCATAGTTAATTCGTTTTCCAGCGATTAGCTGCTTACGAAGAAAGAGATATATGTATTTTTTATTCTTCTTATCTCACATTAAACCTGTTGTCGTAATTATCTACAGTTAGCCCCTCGACATCTTCGTTTTTGTTAATTTGGCAATTGCAGCGGAACTAATCAGCATTTCTTCAAAGAGATTTTAAAATTTTTGATAAAAAAACGGCAAAGATTTTAGACTGAAACTGGATCATTGATATGTTTACTTTCACTCCAGTTATTTTTATTTTCCAAAGCTGTCAGCTCACAGCAGTTAGTAGTTACTCTCTCAAGCGCAGTATTTACACCGTTTTTTTCTTAATCTATCAAGAAGAATCATTCAATTAGATAGAATTCATAAATATTTTTTTAAACACTTTTAGTTCAGGTAGATCATAATTGTCGAGTAATAACCGTAACGATATCTATAATTACACTATGCTCTAATAAAAAAATTTGTCTAAAAAAAAGTGACAAATTGTTGATTTAATTGACTTGCACGATTATTTTTCAACTATTAAGTGTCCGTTTTTTTTAAGTGCCAGCAATGGGTACCGCTACACCGAACCTAGGGACCGTTTCTGCTCTGCAAGACACAGTAGTTCTTCAGATGTTACAGTGGTTACTTCCTCTTCACTTTGATTTTATTCACGTTACATGTAAGTAAAAATTTTATTTTAAATTTTTTCCAACCAACTAAGACGCTAAAATCTATAGGGGAGGGTATTTTGAAAATCCCAAAACGCAAATTCGTAATATTTGCAAATATTACAAAAAAAAAATTTCGAAAATGCCAAAAACTATATAAGAAATAAATTTTAATCTTACCGGGGAAAATTAATTGTCGAGTTTTCCTGGTATTCTAGAGATTCGATTTGTCCTAGTTTTTATATTACTATTAGCGTTTTAAGTGTGAGGGTCAGGGAAAGCCGTTGACCTAACAACGGTACTTGTTATTATATTTTTTTGTAAAACTTATCCAGTTCTCCTTTTATCCTCCAACAATCATTTTATTACTGCACTTCTAACTGCAGTGTATAATCAAGCATTGTGATTTTCATTCCCAAAAAGTACCGGAGTTTTTGGAAATTTTTGGATTGAAAATTCAATCACGTACGGTATTTAACGTAACGGTACGGAAATACCTTCCTGGCTGTTGCATTACTAATTTTAATATACATACACAGTTTTCTCTTCATCAGTCATTTGGTACTTATGCGTCAACCCGTTTCGACCTAACAGTTAACTCGTTTTTTATCATCACGCGAGCAATTTTTGTAAATATTATTATCCGGACTAGCTGTATTTGGTGTAACAGAACAAAGCTTACTCACGAGTCAATTTACTTTTTGGGTTTTTATCCAATTCTCAACGTTTTCCTTCTTCAGTCCTCTTCCATTCGTTTAGGGGTCCAAATTTTCAAAAATCTTAGGATGTTGCTTGCAATGTGGCATGACGAGATTTTTTTAATGCGGCTCATTAGCATGCTATTAAATAATAAAATTTAAATTAAAAACGGTCACACCTGACGTCGCATGGCGATAAAGCACAGCCACGTGGGACGAATGATCATAATTATGTTCACATGCATTACATACAATGCATTTTAATGCATTTTCAGAGATCAAAATGTTCGTCTCTACACATACAGGTCACTTTCTATCCACAAACCGTCAGTAAATAGTTGATTAGTCATGCGTGGTGCATTTTAAATAAATTAGCTGTCGCATGATACGGTATTCTCAGTTTGACAATATATAAACAGTAATTATTGTTTAGAATGTGCTTTAGATCACGTAACCGTAATTTATAAATGATTAATTTTTATTTTGTGAAATTAATAATTTTAATTTTCTCGCTAACTAGTTGACGTTGCGCTAACTAGGGGGAGAAACCAGGTTTTTTACCGAAAAGATTTTCGGTTGAACGAAATTTTGCCCGTCAGTCTTCATTGAGATTTTTATATTTTTGAGAATAAAAAATAATTTATTTTTAAATTTGAAAATTATCCAGTATAATATTTTGATGTAGGCGGATTTTTGTGGATTACTAATAAATCAATTTGCAATTGGAGATTCTAGAGATAAAGTTTACAAGATTGGAAAATCATAATTAAAAATTAAAAATATTATCTCAGTCAAGTTTGATACCAGTGCATATGGACGAATTATCTCATTCGATTTAAAATTAAAAAAAGAGAAACATAAATGGGAATTATAATTTGAAATCTTGCCTGTTCCAAATACCATTTATATTCGAAAATTTTGGAAAGGTTAGCCGGACAGAAACCAAAGAAATTTAAGTACTCAAAATTTAAAAAAAAAATTTTTCATTTATCCATTTAGTATCTTTGGATTTGCTTACTTTCGGTAGGTTCGGTAGATTATCGCCAACGATCCTACCATAAAAGTATAGTTAATTAAATATTTTAACATTGGTGTTTAAAACACAGTACCGAGAGGATGGTACATATTTTTTTCCAAAATTCTGTTTGCAAAAAACTAAATTTACTCTTTTGTTTTAGGTCGTGATGCATCATTTAGGACAAATATGGTTAATACTGTTAGTGTGTGCAATAAATTGGACTTATTCCTTACCAACAAAGGATTCGACAACACACAGGTACACCTTGACCGACAGACATAACACAACAAACACAACACGGTTAGAAACTCAACACCAACACAAAAAACCCAGAGAAAATTTTTTCTCGTATACATACAAGACACTTATTAAATACGCTAAATATAATTTCAATCAAATATACAATTACTTTTCCGGTACGAAACAACCCGGCGCGGAAAATTCAAAAAATTCGACGAACGAAACTGAACCTGCTAGTCGCGAAGAACTAGAATTGTTTGCCGCCTCAATTTTAGATAGCGAAAATGAAAATTCCCAAACTAAAACCACTAAACCGGCTTCGCAAAAAGTTACCACTGTTAAGAAAACCGTCATGACTCGAATTCCATTAAAGAATGCAAACAAGAAAACCACCACCAAAACCGTGCAAGTCAATACAAAAACAAAGCTCAGAATTAAAAACACCACTCCCAGACCAATTCGAAATGCTACGCAGCAGACCAAAAATTGGCCCAGCACCAAAATCAAAAACCAAGCTGACTTTTCCAGATATAAAAATTACACCAAACTTAACGTGAACTTAAAACGTGTGACCAAAAAACCGGTGGTCCAAAAAATCATCAGCAAATGGTCCGAGAAACCACCGTACGGTGATTTAAAGCAGGGTTGGTCCGACCACGGTATTCCAATTCCCAACCCTAACCCATCGATTTCTTCCTCATCTTTCTCGGAAAATTCTCCAGAAAGTTCTACAAGCAATTTATTAAATACATTAGCTTTAAACATTTCGCCCGATAAAGCTGCATCAGATTTAAATAATGGGGTAGGTTGTCCTTCCATTAAACTATCCAGTAACTTATTCGGGGCTAAACAGGGCTGTGCTGATTTAAACATCAACATAAATACCATGATAAATCCAGCTAGTACTAGCAATAAAGACGTGGTACCGTTAGACGATAGTGCCGTTGCAGATCCAGTTGTTGATTATGAAGAAATTCCCGAAGATGAAATTGTCGGTGACAGTATATCAGCTGATAGTGTTCCTTTAGATTCTTTCCCTAGTGCCGACCCTGTTCCTCTAGGTGCCGCCGGTGGCACTTCTGCACTTCCAGCGGGAGGTGCAGAAAGCAGTGGTGGTGAAGGAGGAGGATTGACCCTTTTGCCTGGACTTCCTCCTTTACCAGACATTTTGGAATTTTTCAGGTTTTTAGGCGGCCTTTGGGGCGGATTGCCCAAATTTAACTTAGGATTCCTAACTCCTATTCTGTACGGAATTCCAATACTCAGTTTTGCGTTTGGATTTTTTAATGTACTTAAGCATTTTGCGTTGTTGTTGGGTATTCCATTCTTCTTCTTCACCACTGCGAAATCAAAGTCAGCTCCCAAAACAGAAATTATCTTTCATAAACATATACATAAACCCGTGCATCATGGCGATGGGTGGTTTTGGAACCATAACACTAAAACTTGGAATAACGTGGTCGATTACGTCCATTCCAGAAGTTTTGCGAACGAAAACTCTTCAGATCAATTAGGCGTTTTAAAGTTAATCGACGAGTTTGGTGTCAGATATTTGGAAACGTCGCAGAATTTACAAAGCTGGAAGAGACGAAAAAGATTTTAATTCTGAGTCCTGTTAAGTTTCTTAAAAATTAATCTAGTTTTAGCATGTGAGCTAAATCCAATAGTCACCCCTGCAACCTTAACGGTGGTAATTTTTATTTAGCAAAAAGATAAAAAATTGTAGATAAGTCTGAGGTCACTTGATTCCTCAAATTTTGAAAAACGGGTTGTTTCTGCAATACACACACTACACATATTATTTTAGGTATTTTTGAACGCGCAGGAACGGACTGACTGTTAATAATGCGACTGAGAAAGAATAGTTTTTAAACCGGTTCTTTCTGATGGCGTATTGAATTTTTTAGGAGAACCCTGCGTTATAAAAAATGTTAGTCCATTCCTGTTAATATGTACCAAATATATTTATTTAGTTTAAATTATTTATTTTAGATTTTAGTTTAGAACAACGCAAAAAATGTTTGTAATTGTTTGTACATTAAATTTAATAAAATAAATAAATTTGTAATGTTGTTTTCATCTTCCTAATTGATGAGATTCTGGAACCCAGTTCCTGGTCACGTCTATCTCAAATAAAATTTTACTTGTGATGTCACTGCGATATTATTGTGATGTCGTTGCGATGTCATTGTGATGTCGTTGCGATCTAATTTTTTTTTTATTCATTTTTTGGATCATAACCATTTTTATCACAAATTTTCGCATTGATATCACTGCATTAACTGGCCTGTGTTTAAGTAGTTTTAAATAATTTGTATCTTACATAAAACACTTTTGACTTGACTTGAGAAAGCTGGAAAAAATGTGCTTCCAATGAGATCCAACTGGCACCTTTAAGAAATTGTGGCATAGGGGTGCGAGTGGAATTCCATTGGAAGTCATACAATTTTTTCAACACATTTTCCAAATATTCCTTTTTATTACATTTAATTATTTTTAGGAGTCAGTATGGACAAACGATCGAAGAAATATCGAATCAATTGATGAATGTGAATGAAATGAACATGACGTTTGATACGAGGACACCCCCAAAAGTAAAACAACAAATAGCAAAGAAGGAAAACCAAATTTTAGAAAATTCCCATCCAGGGGTTGCGGTTCCAGTAGAAGACGAAGAATTGATTTTAGACGAAGGATCTAAAAAGTTCAATTTCTTCAAAGTCGAAAACAAACCCACAACGGACGGAGGCTTATCAACGTGGGTTCTGCTTAACAGTCAAACTGTAGCTCCAATCGTGCCAACAACTAAAACTCCACGAAAGTCAACGCCAAAACCCAAATTCGAAATTAAAAATATTACCACCACAATAGAAACAGAAGTTTCAGCTAAAGTTACGAAACCTGTGCCAAAGAAACGACCGACGACGACCCAACAACCCCCAACGGCGAACAAAACTGTTACAATCATAACTAAAGAGAAAACTAAACCAAAAGTTGCAGCTTTAAACGCCACCAATAGCAAAAGTAAAACTGAACAGATAAAATTGATTCAGCAATATCTTGAAACTACTGGGAATGCTTCCAAAAATTCTTCCAGCGGTCAAAATGCTCAAGAGACGGTTAGCGTCGTTGCGACCGTTTCGCAAAAAGAAAACGAAGTTCTTTTACCCGAAGCAAAGGTAGGCGACCTCGACCTTCAAGGAACGAACGACACTACCACCAAGAAACCACGCAAATCGTCGAACAAAAAGAAGAAGAATAAGAAACGGCGTCGTCCTAGCATCGAGAAATCTGATAACGACGTCACGGAATTGGTAAATAAATTAACCCAGAAAGAGAAACCGATCGGTACTCAAATTTACAATTATTTGTCTCGGGAAATCATGCCTACCGTTGGGGTTGGGCTGGTTGGGCTTGTGGTCACGGCCGGTCTTGCAAGTTACTTTTTGTATCCATTTGGAGTAGCTCGAAGATCCTACGAAGTAGTCGATCGAAAAGATAAGGAGGTGTCGTATCAGTACAACGATGAGTACGCACCTGGAGGTGTGGCAGAAGAAGAAATTATTGGGAAGGTGATCGCTGGAATGCCGACGCACACGAAAAGTTACCGTTCCCAAAACCATAAAACAATTTACTCGCCCATACAGCCGACGACGAAACCCCAAAGCTACGAGTACAAAAATGTTCAACCCCAAGCGACGGTGGAAGCTGTTTATTTAACACCGGATCAGAAATACAATACGGATGGCGTCGGTGACGTGAACATTTATGGATCACCTCAAAGAAGCAACCAACCTTTTTATAATGAGCCGCAGGGCTACAATAAAGATATCATCGAATACAATCCAGAAAATGGGTATACGGTGGAAGACAAAAAGTTTGTCGTGGGTAATACGCCCAAAAGCATCATCGAGGAGGTGACTCCTGCGGTGGTGCCGGAACACGGTCCGCGAAAGTTAGCGGAGGTGGTCACGAAAGACTCTCTGCAAAGCTTAACCAACATCATACCTCAAAGTTTATCCAACGCATTTTTGGAACACGAACCCAGAACATTGTCGAGGAAGCGTCGAAGCAAGGAAAATTTAGAAAACGAAATTTTAAGTCGTGACGAAATTAAAGAAAAACTAAAAGAAAAAAATGAAATCGTAAGTAGTACCACTCAAGCTAATGTGGAAAGTGAAACGGAAATTACTGTCCATAATGAGCCAACTTTTATAAGTACCCTGCGTGAATTAATCCAATTTAAAATTAGGATTGGATTGGAATTACTACAAAACACAACAATGGCGCTTTCGCGGTACATTTCTGAAGTTCAAAGTCGTTACAACAAAATTAGCAATGAAGAAAAGAGTAAATAAATTTATTGTGTAGGGTGTACGTATTATTTATTTAGGCAAGTAATGTAGATAGGTAACGTACGGGGGTAGTTCAAAAAGTAACCTAATAAAATGGTAGCGAATTGTAACAATTTTGGTTTTTATTAGAAATAGGTGGGGGAGTCCCCGATATTCGGACTCGATTAAATCCGCTATGGTATCATTGCACGTTACTTTTCGAACGCTCTGTGATTGTAATCACTAAATAGTAAAATAATTATGTACACTCGAGGATATAAGAATTAATTAGCTGAATTATTTATGTTCCAGATGGATTGATCACTAATTAAATTTAATATTCTCGACTGTACGTAGAATTGTGAAAAACGGGTTGGTTTTTGGAAGTGAAAAAACGATAAATTCGTATTATTTATAAATTAAAATATATAACACAAGACTGTAAAATTAAAAATAAATTAATAAAAATAATTACTACTGAAGATATTTTTGTAATTGTACTTCGAATTCCGTATTACGGTTGCTGAGATCGCGTCGTTTTCTTTTTCCCATCGCCATCGGAACCAACATGGCCATGGTTGCTGGGATCATACCGGCTCCTACGGCGGCCAAAACCATAGAAGCGTCAGGTCCTTTTCTGTTTGCTGTTTGGGTCTGCTGGTAGTTTGCTTTCACGTTTCCGTAGCGGACCGGCTGTTTTAGTGGCCTCCTTTTTACCGGATGTTTTTTCTTAACGGACTGCTTTTGAGCTTCGTCGACTGTTTGGAAGGTCGATTCGACTTGTAACAAACCTCCGTGAGATGTGGTCATATTTATTTTGGATTCTTTCGTCGGGGGCAGCACTGTAAGACGTATAGATTTACGACTGTGAATCGATTCCGGGTCGGATTCGTTTTCAGGTTCGAGCGACCTTTGCTTATTGGTTTTGTTAGGTGGTTTGAAACCTTTAGTTGTAGTTAATAAAACCCACTCACCATTTCCATTGAATGGGTGCGTCGAGGGATGTTCCAACGAGGTACTGGATCCTTTCCGTCTGTTTGTATTGGTATTCGGTTTCGGGAAGTTTGCTGGCAAACCGTCGGTTATAATTCCAGACGAAGAATCTTGTTCGTAGTTTTGGTCTTCGTAGTCGTCGTTTTGGATGTAAATATTTTGTTGATGATTTTTATTCCACGTGGGGTTTGGAACTTCGTCTGTATAGTCTAGCTGCTGTTGCTGTATTTGCTGCTGCTGCTGCTGTATTTGCTGCTGCTGTTGCTGTATTTGCTGCTGCTGCTGCTGGTAAACTTTTTGACCAAAATTGTTCGACGGTGCAGGTTTGTTACTTGGTTTTCTTACCGGCTGACCGTTGGAGTAATCGAACTGTGTCGATTGGTAGTTATGAGGTCGACTTTGTTGCTTCACTGGAGTCGGTTTCGGATTATATTTTGAATATTTGTTTTCCCACGGAGATTCCCCCGAATCCGGTCGATTGGGATACTTATTCAAGACGTCAACTCTATCTATGTTTGGTTTGGTAGCACTGCTTTGCCACTTGGCAACTTTTGAAACCGACCACGGAACGATCTCCAAGGAGACCCATCCATTCTTACCATCAACCGGATGTTTATGTCGTTCCACGTTCAAAACGTTCCAGCTTTTTGATTTGTCTAAAATTAACCTATCGGCAAACTCACTTTCGGTTAATCTGTTCGCGAAGTCTTCCGACGGTTTGGTTATGAGTTTCACTTGATGTAACTTTTCGTCATCTTTCGATTTAGTTTTGGGCGGTTTAGTCGTACGTTTCATTTGTTCGGCGTAGCTTCTCAAAAATTCTCTCAACTCTTCCGCCGAGTCGTCTTTGTGTTCGGTAACATCATCTTCTTCACTTTCTTCGTCGTCGTCGTCTTCGTCGCGGTCGTACAGATGAGCTTTTATTGGTTTTAGTGCCCTGTGTTCCACGTCGGACCAAGGTGGCTGCGTGGTGATTAAATTGTCGTTTCGGCTTCGATCCCACAGCGGTTCGGCCTCGATAATTCGAATTGGATCGGATCCGGGAACTTGCAAATCGTAACTTCTGGTGGTCGTAAACGAATTTACTTTGTTTAAGTTTAACAAAAATAATTTAATTAAGAATAAATTGAACTCAAAATTCATGTTGTCACTTGGAGGGATAAGATCTGACTGGTGTTTTATGTTGTTCTGGACGGTAATATAAGTTTTATGCCACAATTATCTCAAATGTGTTACATGCTTTTATTTATGACTCCCACTATTCTAATCAATTTACAAGAAAGATGTCTTTTGCTTGTTAGTAGAACAAGTGAACTCTTTAGACCGTATAAAAAAGGCAATTGGAGAAAAAAGCTTTCTCCGGTAAAGCAAAATCGTGCGATTTGATTAGTAATTGAAAAACATGAAAGCGATAAGAGATTTCGATTAAATTGGATTGTAAGTGCATCTGATTTCGATCTTCTGATTTAATTTAAATGTTGGAAAAAATTATACGGTTTGGTTTCTTCAGCGAAGCAAAAAACGACCGGTTAGCAGATGCACTTTATGCACCTTGGATTTATGTAACTTGGATAATTATTGTGCATCTAAATATAAAAAATTTTTCCCGTTGGAGAATCTGGAGAAGATAAAATTTTGAACGTTAAAAAACAATAAATTATTTAATTGTGATTGCTTTGATGGTCTTTGAGCATGCGAGTAAGTAGACCATGCTACATTTGAATGTACGCAAAAGACTGATATCTAATTCGTTATAACCAATAGAAAATTAAAAAAGTAATTAAAAAAACGTACCAATTTTGCGGCTTACCTACTTACTTTTGTATCGAAGAAGCTCCCAGCATGCGATAACCCACTGAGAAAGTGAACGACCAGAAGAAAAAACCGATCGAACAGGAAATATTCGTGTCGTCGTAATTTTGCGCTAAATTTTTTGTCGTTTGTCCATAATTCCGGGCAACACGTAGGGCCAGTCCGCCTCTGACTGAAATTATCCAAAATTACCGATTTCTAAGCTTTTTCTTCTTCAAAGTTAATTAAAGCAGCCAATTAAAACCCGAAAATTTTACGGTTTAAATTTTATTATGCACAAGAATTCACGACATTCTACATAACAATGCGGTGCTTCTTAAAGTTAGCGGTGTGAAAAATGTATCACTTTTCATTCTTTTTCTTTGAAAGTAAGCGTTTTTACTTTCAAACTTAACTGTAACTTAATTGTCGAATTAAGTAAGTCGTGCGTTTGTAAGCGGTTCTTTTTACAAAATTATTTGTTTTTTAACCACTCCAGAGCCGGACAGATGCCAAAATTTTGACCTGTGACCTTGATTATCTGAAAGAAGAGACCTCGAAGCCAGTTTTATAATTTAATTATTTTTCAAAAATTTAATTATATTCAAAAAACAATTGAAATTTAGTAATTTAGAGGGTTAATATAATAACCATCCTCCGGCAGTCGGGTAAAAAGCCAAAATGCGGCTTTGGTTAGAAAAACTCGAAGACGCTGACTTAATTAATGAAAAGAAAAAAAAGAGGAGAAATGGAAAAAGAAAGAGAAATAAGAAGTAACAGCAATTAGTAAAGATACATCGCCAGTCAAATATATAAAATGATGATTAAGACAGAATTGATGAAAAAAGAAACTACGAAGAGAAATATAAAAAGAGATAGAAGAAGTAACACGGCTATTAGTGAAGAGGCACCGTCAGTCAAATATATAAGATGAAGACGTGATTAATGAGAAGAAAAAGAGAAGAATCGAAAATGTACGATACAAAATTGAAGATGTATGAACATCATAGTGGATAACCGGATAAGTGTATAAGCGGATAATCGGATATCTTATGTTGAATTATAATAGATAAGTACAGAATTGCCATTTCCATGTTGGTCAACAAGTGACGTGAAGATAAAAATTGTTGATGGAAAAAAACAAGGGAAATTGATGCAAACGGTTCACAAGCAGTGTACACGAAAAAATTTTCTAATTAATACCGCAAAAAAAAGATCTACCGTCTAGCTGCCCGTCTGTGAACACGGGCTTTCCAGCTATAATATATAAAATCCCAGCACGCTGCTGTTGCTCCTGCTACAGCGCGTAATTTTTTGGTGAAAAAAACACTCTGGTCTCCTTCACTTTTGCTTGAAAATTCAAAGTATTCTAAAAGAATAGAAATCCTGCGATATGTACTGGAGGGTGTTCCACACCCCCCAGACCCCCCGGTTTACTATTTTACCAACTAAAAAATATATTAAACTAACTAAGATTAGGACTAATCGGGAAATTTAAATTTTTAAGTAAAATTAGTAAATTAAAACTGGGAAAGCATATTTAATTAATTACCTTACTGCTCACAGAGTTAAGCAGCAACTTTATGTGTTACTTTGAAAGTTAATTATAAAAATATTAAGTCAAAAGTCTTCTAAAATACCTACAGAAGACAGAAGAATTATACAAATTTCGTCAGAAAAAACTTGGAAATTTTTTGTTTTTGATCAAAAGTGAAAGAAATTAAAACGGTCGGCTAAAGAAAATTTTAATTTGAGAAATTTATTAATTTTTATATTATGAAAAAATTTTTAATTGCCTTTTAAACTTTTTGTTTAAATACAAAATATAGAAAAACGGGGAATCCCCCACTAGCGGGAAACGAAATTAAATGTTTAAATATTATACCGCTTAAATGAGATCCACCGTCTAACTGCCCGTCTGTCTAAGGACGGGCTTTCCAGCTAGTGTGATTAATTAATTAATTAAAATTAAAAAATTAATTATTTTTTTAACGAATTAATTAATTTAATTAAAAAGTTATTCCCGATATAAATTTGAAGAAATATAGAAAATCTCAAGAAATCCTTAAAAATTTTAAGAAAATTTCAGGAAACTCGAGGCATTTTTAATAAGTAGGAAATCGAGGGAAATGCAGAAAACTCTAGAAAATCTTAGGAAATTCTAAGATATCTCGAAAAATCCAGAAAATTTTAAAGCCAATGAAATCTCAGAAAATGAAAAAAGGAAAAAAAGATAAGTCTATATTATTCTAGATTTCCTCAAATTTCTCTTTTGTTTTGCATTTGACAAATTTCTCCATCATTTTTCCACTTTGTAAATAAGAAATCCCAGAAAATTTTAGGATATAGAAAATTCTAGAAAATCTTTGAAAAATATCGAAAAAATCTTACGAAGTGGGAAATCACAGAAAATTCTAAGATATTTTAGGAAATCTAGACAATCTTAGAAAAATCAAGGAAATCTCAAAAGATTGAAAAATAAAAAAGCTCATCTATATATAGGTATTTTTAATAAAACTAAATAGAGGAGGGTGGAGGGTACTTACTCATCTCTATATCCGCCCTTGTTTGGAAGGAATTCTTTGGAAATCACTGGATTTGCAAGATAATCTTCGGAATTCCGAGTCCTGTATACAAAATTCCTCACCAATTTGTGTTATGTATTGATTAGATTATATTATATTCAGCTGTAATTTATAATCAATACACTTTTTAACAATGGGGCTAGCTGAGCATCCAAAAATTTTCCAACTTTTATATTACAATAAATTATTTTATTAAAAATTATCAAATAAAATCAAAATTAAATCTTCAAAATATACAGAGAATTTTGATCGAATATTTTTGTTCTTTAATCGATCTTCAAACCGTCGGTAGCCATTTGAGTTTTTACTTTTAAAGATTAAAAACGTCGAACTAACAGACTATTTGGCGACCAAACCTTGAATATTAATTACATCCGCGAGCTGTTACATTCGAATATTTTAAAATTAAAAATTTAAATGTAAAACAGTTATAGATAGCTATTGTTTGTTTAACCTGTGCATGTTATTAGAAATATACAATGGCTTTCCTAACCTTTGCTTTCTTTCACCTCCGAGCCTCCGACAATTTCTTGATTTTTCCTAGTATTGACCTTGTTAAGGTCAAGGTAGATCTATCTTCTATATCATGTTTAGTGCCCCCCTTCCTTGTTAGGTACTCCAATTTCTGTTGAAGTACCGCAAGATCTTGCTTTAATTCCCAACCGAAAAACACTCATCTGGCTCTCTACGCAGACGATACAGTTTATAGCTTTTATTACTATCAATAGTAGTACCTATAACAAAACCTCATATTATTTTAATTGGAAATTGAAGAATGTAAAAGACGTATGAGAACTTTAGGTTAATAATTACACGCATCCTGTCAGGAAAGTCACCCCTACTCAAAGGATGGAGCTCTCTTTTCAATTTTAAAACAGGTATAAGCACCAAAGAAATAAAACAACAATTTTATTACAAAATAAACTTTTAATCGGAGAAATTATTGTCACAGCACCCGTTTTCCCCCCTCTCAATTGTGAACCGGCATCGAAACTGAACTCTTGGAAACCACTTCTCCCCTCCTCCACATCGACGTAACCGTTTTAGTTTGAGTGTAAAAGTTGAGACCTTGTTTTCCATAAAAGTGCAAATCACCCCAGAAGCTTCCTCTTGACCCAGTGAAACTGAACATCGGTAACGGTACAGGAATTGGAACGTTAACGCCCACTTGACCTGCGTCAACTTCGTTAACAAAATATCTTGCGTTACTTCCATTTGTAGTAAATATTGCGGTTCCGTTTCCGTACGGATTTGAATTTATTATTTTAATCGCATCTTCTAACGTATCGGCCGAAACAATGCTCAAGACCGGCCCGAATATTTCCTCCTTGTAGCACTGATAACTAGGCAAGACTTCCGTGAGCAACGTGGGACCCACAAAGTTTCCGTTTGGATATTTTTCGACGGTAACGTTTCGGCCATCAAGTGGACATTTCGCACCCTAAAATAAGAAATTGGTAAAACAAAGCTTTTTTTTAGTTAAAATATTATCGAACCTCCTTGATTCCAGCTTCGACTAACTTAAGAATTCGTTGTTTAGCGGCGGGCGATATAACAGGCCCAACGTCCGTTCCAGGTTCGTACCCGGCACTGACTTTCAATTTTTTAGCCCGTTCAACAATGTCGGGAATCCATTTCTGCGCTTCTCCAACCAAAACGGCAACGCTGATTGCCATGCATCGTTGACCTGCAGCTCCAAACGCGGCACCGCATAACTGATCGATGGTGGCAGCTTTGTTTGCATCTGGAAGAATTACAGCGTGGTTTTTAGCACCCATGTTTGCCTGGACGCGTTTTCCATTGGCGCAACCGCGCTCGTAAATGTATTTTCCTGCCGTATCCGAACCAACAAAACTGATCGCTTTGATGTCTGGATTGTCGCAAATAAAATTAACCGTGTCACGAGAACCATGTATGACCTAAAACAATTGAGTCAAAAAGAGCAGACAGAAGGTTAAATGAACAGTTTACGTTAACTAATCCAGGCGGACAACCTATTTCGTTCAACATCTCCATGAGTAACATCGTCGCTCCGGGATCTCTTTCGGACGGTTTGATCACGGACGCGTTTCCAGTGATTATGGCGAATGGAAACATCCACAGAGGAATCATAGCTGGGAAGTTGAACGGGCAAATGCCTGCCGTCACTCCCAAGGGATTTTTGTAGGACACGCAATCCATATCTTTTGCTATGTTTTGTAATGATTCGCCCAAGAGAAGGGTACCGGCTGAGCAGGTATGATCGACCACCTCTATAAACCATAGGTTAACCAAAAGTTGCGTTGGGAAAAATTGCGTTACTTACGTAGTCCTCTCATGACGTCACCTTCGGCATCCGTGAGTGTTTTTCCTTGCTCCAAAGTTATGTTTGCCGCTATTTTTTTAATGTCGCGCCTAATTAGCGCTTGCAGTTTTAGCATGAGCTGCACTCTGGTAAGAACGGTGCTGTTTTTCCAGCTTTGGTAAGCGTTTTTCGCAGCGCTTACGGCGGCTTCCATTTCTTGTTTAGTACTTTGGGGTACTTTCGTGACCACCTCGTTGGTTGCTGGATTGTGCAAGTCGATCCATTGTGTAGTTTGAGATTCTTGAAATTTTCCGTCAATAAATAATTTAGTCGTTGGGGCCACATTCGAATACGATTTTCGAAGTGTGGATAATACTGTGGTGCCCTATAGAAAGTAAAAGGGAAATTAAAGTATTTTGCTCCTTTTTATCATGATGGAGTGCGTCATAAACTGCAAGGTTAAGATTTACTTGTTTTATCAAAAATTGCGGTAGTTGTGCAAAAAATATTTCAACAAAATATACTTATCATTACACAAGTGTGTAATCATTACTTGTTGTGATACAACCGCTAAGTAACTGTGATAAACTATCTTTTTATATCTTTTTAAAAATCGCGATTAAACAAAAAGCTTAAGTTAATTTATGTTTGTTTAAATAAAATTTAATTGACCTTATCTGGAGCAGATTATAGTTCCGTTATTTTGTGAAAAATTGAGATAAATTAAAAGAAGATATATTCTAGGGTTTCGAGCACCCCCCCCCCTTGGTTTTCTCGGCTACCTTAATTATTTAAACTACCAGCACATCAGAAATTATAGCCGTCAATTTTAAATAATAAGAGAGCATTCAACAACCGCTATGATATTCACTACAAGTGGTCTTTCATTGAATATAAAATTTTTAATAAGTGCACATTCGTCCCCTATATGTCCCGTCTGCACTCAATTAAAGCAACAGGTTGCTATATTTATTTTCAAAAAAAAAAAATTAAATACAAAAAATTTTCAAAAAATTTTCAAAAAATTTTCAAAAAATTTTCGATTTTCATAGAAATACAGATTAAATGTTATTTATTGGTGATACGGTTTAGGCCACCTTTCAAACAGCCAATTAAATCGTCGTAAGTTTAAATTTACATTCAAGGTTAGCATACTACATTTTATTTTCCTGTTGGTATTTTATATAAAAATATTTTATATAAAAATGCACAAGTATTTAGAAAAATTAAAAGGTAGAATAAAACCCTCCCCCGCCCGGCAAGCCTTTTTTGCAAATTTACTATAAAATGTTGACTTGTTTTGGCAAAAAATAAAAAAACTTACGGTAATACGTGGTGCAGTCAACATGGTGAGGTAGGCCTTCAAAAACTACGTTCTGATATGCAGAGGGGCCTGAACGCCGTAATAGCTAATCTGAATAACAACAAATGTATTATATTAATAACCCCCACTTTTTATATTAAAATATTTAATTTAATGACGGCATTGCATACTTAACGACAGTATAAGTAGTGAATAAACAATAGTATCAAATTTAAATTTCAAAATTTATGATTATTATTATTATACGCATATTTTTAAATATATCATTTTCGAAATACCACAAAATAGATAACAATTTCTCAACACCATACATGGTTATTTCAAGAATTTTACGAAACTTAAGTCAACAAATTAAGTACGTAGTAGCACTTAGCACGGAGTTGTTAATTATTCAAGTCCTCATCAATACAGGTTGTATTTAAGCCGCCATTTTAGATAATGGCGGCCTAATTTCGTTTTTCGGCCATAACTTCAGAACCGGTGTAGCTGCGAAAAAATTATAAAAGAACAAACATTTTCCTAATGAAAAAACAATTCTTTTTTATATTAAACTTTTTTCTCTAGGATTAAGAATAACAAAGTTATTTCACTTTAAGCAGTAAGCACAGCACTCCAATGCCAACCACACAAATCTCAATTATCTGGTTGTTTTACGGGGTTTGTAAATTTTTATTGTAATACAATTTGCAACTTATTGTAGAATATACTATTTTTTTTCTGAATATTTCATATAGGATTTTCACCATAGCAACTATTAAAATTTAGCTTCAGTTTTGGGAACTCCAAATTAACATAAAATTTTAATTGTTTTAAAGTAGATATAATCTTATCCTCCTTTAGTAACCGGTGAGATTACAATCTAATCATGGTTAATAAGTAAAACTAAGTGTATATTTCATACCAGCCCTTGGCTGTATTTTAATGTAAAAACAGAAAACTTAAATATCTAATCATGATCATATTTTCACTTTTTTCTCCAATTGTAGGTTTAACTTTTTAATATTATGGAATTGCCTTGTCTGAGAGGTCTTCCAAACCGGCCAGACCCCCCCAGGTCAGCAATCCCATATCTAATTAATTTTATTCTGTATTAAGCCCATCAGAGCAGCTTGTTAAGCTAATTGTCTTGTAAGTAATTGTAATATTTTGTGAATAAAACTGTAAGTAATTTTGTATTTAATTTATTCCATAACTCAATAACTAATGTTAATTAATAGACAATAAAGGTTGCAATCTAATTTGTACATAATTTCACGCTCTTTAAAAAATCATTGAACCTTTTATATTAAATTAAGAATAATTTTCTTCTTGAAGTTTGAAAAAAAAAGTTAAAATATTTATTGGAATAGATTATTCTATCAGCAGCCTAGTTTCGACTCGAATTCCTATTGAATCTTAATTTTAAGAATCTAAGAAACTAGGAAATCCAAAAACATGTAGATTGTAGAAATTCTCAGGAAATGCAAGAAAATCTTAGGAATATGAGGACAACTTGTTTTCTACTTTTTCCGAAAAAAAATTTTAAGGCAAACCAGAAGGAAATTCGGGAAATAATTTCGTAGAAGGAAATCTAGAATTCAAAAATTCGAAAAAGAGATTCAAAGAATCAAATTGCATTTTACACTGGAAACCAATGAATTTATATACAGGGTCTCCTCGTGACCGTGCAAAACCTTCGAGATGGTGATAAAGGTCACTTTTCTAAGACAAAATTTCAAATAAAATTTTTGTCCAAGTTCAAACCCTTGGGGGGTACCTCCCTTTAAAGCAATTTTTGAATTTATGATTTCAAACGATCATACCTCCGATATTATTGAGTTTTTAGGCTTAATGGATTAGAACTCTTTTAAAGATCATTTGCTTATCTACAAATTAGCTTATAAACTCTTATTGTCTAGAATCAACGGATTTCGAGTTATAAATTAAATTAAGTAAAAAAATGTTTAAAAAATTCAGGTTTTATTTTTTTTCATATATATATTTTTTCATAATTTCTCTAAAAACGGTTGGTTTGCCAAAAATATTTATTTGACCCAAGTTGTAGCCCGTTAAATTTCCTATCCGGTTTCGTTTAAGAGATATGGGGTTCGCAAGAAAAGTAAAAAAAATCAAACCTGAATTTTTTTAAACACTTTTTCACTTAATTTAATTTATAACCCGAAATCCGTTGATTCTAGGCAATAAGGGGTTATGAGCTAATTTGTAGATAAGCGACTGATCTTTAAAAAAGTTCTAATCGATTAAGTCGAAAAACTCAATAATATCGGAGGTATAATTGTTTGAAATCATAAATTCAAAAAATTGCTTTAAAGAGAGGTACCCCCGAAGGGTTTTCAAATTTTATTTGAAATTTTGTCTTAGAAAAGTGTCCTTTATCACCACTTCAAAGGTTCTGCGGGGACACCCTGTATGTAGCTTTCACAAATAATTTTAATTTATTCATCAATAAATCTGGTGGTATGGAATACATTTTTGTTTTAAGTCACTGTTACTCGAAAACGGTGCAACAAAATAAAAAAATTTATATAAACAAAAATTAAGGGAATGAAATTTTCAACAAAAGCTCTCTAAGAAGTATTGCTGTGAAAGCGATTTTTTGTGTCAAAAAAAGTGTTCAAAGGGTACAATTTACATTACTAACATAAGATTTCATTTAGAAAAAATATATTATTCATTAGTGTTGCAGGTGTTCGATGTCTAATGTTACCTTACACTTGCAATGGGAGAGGCGGCGCCAGAGCTTATAAATTTGCAATTGAGCGTCTGCAGGAATGGAAAAATTCTGTTTGCGTAGGTAAAAGCACCACAAGATTATGCATTTATAATCTGAAAGTCGGAGTTGTAACTTAGGTGTATGTTTTTGTGTTTAAATTTTCATTCGACCTTTACAAACGACCGAATTTCATCGGGAAGTTGGAATATGGCTGAAGAAAATGATCGGAATGTGGACAAGAAGAAAATTATTCAAAATCAAATCATCACTGAAAATAATAATGGAAATGTGCAATTTTCAGGTCCTTCGAATCCTGTTTTAGAAAGACTTGAAGTTAACCAGGTATCGTACGTAATCTTGAACATATTGGGACGAGGTGGTAGTTCAGTGGTTTATCGTTGTTATGATGTGAAAACTAAAACCGAATGGGCAATTAAAGAAGTAGACATAAGTGATACTATGTCTTCCACTTCATATATTAACGAAGTTAAACTGCTGAAAGAACTACAACATTGCAATCGAATTATCAATATGTACGACTAGTAAGTACCTATTTTTCTGTTTCAATTTGTCAGGACCTCTGTAGTTAATTTTTCCTTCCTGATTTTTACAGTGAAATCATGGAATCGAAAAAAAAGTTATTAGTTGTCTTAGAACGAGGTAGTTTGGATTTTTCGCAAGTTTTGCAAAACTTATCAATCACCAATGAGCGTTTGCCCATTCACATGCTGATGTACTATTGGATGGAAGTGCTGTATGCGGTACAGGAAATTCACGAAAACGGTAACCGACTGGTAAATTTTATTCCACATATTTTCTTATCAATTTAATACGCAGGAATCGTTCACAATGATCTCAAACCAGAAAACTTTTTAATAGTGGACGGTGGTCTTAAATTAATTGATTTTGGTTTAGCGACGTCTATACCAGAAAATATGACTTCAGTCATGAAAAACGTACCACTGGGTTCTTTCAATTACATAAGTCCGGAAGCCCTAATTACTTGGCAAACTGAAACTATGCGACAACAGATACCTAATTATGAGGTAAATTTTAGATTTTAAAATTTTCAAAATTAGGTAATTTTATTTTCTCATAGGTCAGTTATAAAGCAGACGTTTGGTCATTGGGGTGCATCCTTTATCAGTTGGTTTACCGTAGACCTCCTTTTCAGGATTATTCTGGCGTGGTCCTTAAAGTCAAGGTAATAACGGATTCAAATCACGAAATTGGATATCCCGAAGTCGACTGGATACCGAAAAAAATTATTAATACCTTAAAAAGTTGTTTACAATTTGATAAAAACTTGAGGCCTACAGTTCAAGAAATAATTCAAGATTACAAATAAATTATTAAAATTGCAGTTTCTAAAATTTACCAAGATTTGAAAAGCCGGGAAAAGATATCTGATTAAATAGAATAATATCTCATAATCCAAACCGTTTTAATCACTTCATTGTTCCTAAATTTTGCTAAAACGACAGTGCAAGTGCAAATTTTACCATAACATCAACCATAACCATATTAGAAAAGCACACACCGAGACATGTCGAAGCATTTAGCACTAATTGTACAAAATAAATTATTTCAAGTTGGGAAATTTAAAAAAGCGAGAGCATATTGGATTATCCTTCTATTTTTCTCAAAGAACATAACAATACTTTTTCGTAAACTACAAGCTATATAGGTTATCTACAATAATACTTAGAAATTATCTAATAATTCTTCCTTAACATAAGGAAAATAACAATTAAAAAAATAAATTACAATAAAAACGAACTTACAGTAATAACTTTGTACTTTGGTATATCGATAATTAATTAATAAATTAAAAACGAACTAAACTTTGGGATTTGGCGAGACAACGTTTCTCATGAACATGACCGACATTATCGATTTGCTGTGCTGAACCGGCGAACTGGAATCAAAATTATTGCCAACCCTACACTTTAAAGTATCGAAATACGCTTGTCTGTATTGCTTGTTCATGGTTACGTAAATCACCGGATTTACGCACGCGGCAAAATATAACAACAAATAACCCACCACGAGTAAAGGTGCGCTCTTCACATCCGGATCGAAAACTTTCGCAATAGTCAACGGCATGTAGCAAATGATGAAACACAAAAATATAACCAGCACCATTTTCGTTATATGCATTTCGCTCCTTTTGGTTCTGGTGCCGGCGTTATGTTTATGGAGCCTTTGGTGCGATTGCCTAACCACCCAGTATATCTTGGAATAGCAGATGATGATGACGATGCAAGGTATCACAAATCCGATAACAAACATTGCAGTTTTGGAACTGTGTCCATTTTCGTCTGGAATTATGGAACAGGTACCTAATTTCTCGTCAAACCCAAATTTTCCCCAAATGCCCAAAAGCGTTGGTATTTGCAAGCCGTAGCTGAACCCCCAAATTATGGAGATGTACAGGATGACTTTGCCTTTGGTGTAAACGCTCGGGTATAACGACGGCCAGGCGATCAAGATGTAACGATTAATGGAAATCGTGGCCACGCTTATCAACGAAACGCCAACGGAACCGTAACGGAACATCGGCACCATCACGCACAAAACGTCTCCATGTATCCAAGTCCCTCGGAAAAATTGGCCAGCACCGAACGGCAAGACCAGAAAGCAAAAGAGAAGATCCGATATGCACAAACTGAAACGGAAAAATAAAATTAGTCGTCTAATGATACGTTCGTGATGCTCGATGAAAGCGTAAAAGATAGTAGTAATGAGCCTCATTTTTTTATTTAATTTAAATTTGGTGAAATTTTATAAATAATACTAACGACAAACAAATACCGCAAATATACCGAATATGTCACGAAAATTCAACCAAAGGAAGAGGGATAGATAAATGACTTCCTAAAAATTATTTAAAAGAAAGTAAATTGGTTCTTTTACGCTTCTGGTGCCCCCTTTTGCGGACAAGAGGAAACGTAACATTTAATCATTTAAATGTTTTTTTAGATGATTTCTCACCTGGATATAAATGCTGCAGCGACTGTACGAAGTTTAGAATGTCTTACAAGTGCAATAACTGTTAATAAATTTCCAGCAACTCCAACGATCAGCGTTATAATTGTTATAACTCCTGCTGCGGTCAATAATGGTCGGGAATACCTAGAAAAAAAAACAAATCATAGCTATTAATTAATGATTAGTTTATAAACAATTTAAATGATTCGCTTCATTGCGTATTGGCAAAGTACAATTTCACTCGACGACTATGAATGCGACCCTTAAATTTCGTTTATTTCCGTTAATTTCGCTCTACCAAAGAAATTGTATTTTTTTAGCTAATTGAAATTAAACTGACCCCTTGTGTATGCGATAATGCATCAGTTAAGTAATTAGTCCGTCAATTAAAAAAGATATTCTTAAAGTCGTTAATTGTTCGACTCGTTAAAAGTTACTCACTTTAAATTTAACTTAATGCGTTAATAAGTAGAATTTTTTCTTATCAATTTAACAATTTGAAACTTATAAATATTTTGCTTCGTTCGTCACGATTGCTATGACTTAATAGTTATTTACATTCTCAGGTGCAAAGGTACGTTAATAAAACGTAAATAATACGTAGATACAACCTGCGATCGAAAGGAAGGCCCGAAAATGATCCAGGTTGAGCACTTAGAAAGTTAATTTGATTTAACTAATTATTGTTCATTTGTTTGAATAAAAATTTGTTCGTGTTGAAGAGGTCTTAAATAAGGAAACGGATGTACGACATATTTAACCATTGGTTTAGATACGCAATAGGATTGTTGGGGAATTTTAAGCGTTCATGGTTGACAGATTAATTTGTTGTTAAATTGTTGTACAGAACAAAGCGATGATTTAATTACGATAATTTTGGTAGTACATCGAACTTGAAAATATTGCAAAATTAAAAATTTACATAATATTTATCATCATTTTTTTTATCTCACCAAAATATGTCAACACGTTTTCGAGTTTCTTATTTATTTTTGAACTAAGTATGTCAGAGATAACGGCCCAAATTCCACGTGAGGATGTTAAGCATGTTTACTATTACAAAATTTATCTTCGGATAAATAAAGTGCTCGGCTAATTGAATCGAAATTTGATAAGAGAATAATCCAACTCCCACGAAAACTTGATATTTCAAATGGCGTAGAAACTGATTTCAACGTCATTATCTTTTCAGAGAAGCAAAAGTTCATCATAGGAAATTTTGTTGCCCGGCAGAAAATTTTGAACAATAGAAACTCCTACGCTTATCTCCGTAAGTAACAGCCCCGGCCGGAGGGCGAAGCCCGAGAACAGGCCGGGGCTGTTTATCTGGGAAAAGAAGGAGACGGTGGCGCCAGGTCGGGGGAACGCGTACGCGAAATTTCGTCGAAAAAAATTCATTGGTTTTCGAATTATTGCAATTTTTAACCGATCATTATCCCGGAGACAGGTCCCGATGCACTTGTTTTCAGTTTTTTACTTTTTTTTTGTTTTCGTATTCTCGTTTCAAAAATCGGGTTTTTTTTTTCAGTTTATTTTTTTATTTTTCGGGAATCTCGTTAATCCATTCGAACGACGATTTTTTTTCGAAATTTCGACTCGAAATTTTTACCATAGCCCGGCGCAGCTAATCTGTGGGTGTCTACTTTGTGGCAGAGGGAATTTTTTTGCTCAGTTTTTCGATATCTCACACAGTTTTCGAGTTATCGCCATTTATAAAGAATCTCGTTAATCCATTCATGCAGGTCATAAGGGCTGTTCCCATTCGATAAGGCCCATAAGAAGTTTCTTCCGACTTGGTGCCGAAAACGCCGCGTGGGGGATGTGGATGACCTTCCTCACCATAGAGCCATATCTTGGCTAATATATGAGGTCATCTGTCACTGCTGATAAGATTAATGCATAAATTTTGCAATCAACATCAAGGTGATTTATTTGAGAATCAACCAGAGCTTGGTAACAGAGCTCTTTTAACGGCTCTTCTTTTTTCGACTTAGTAAGATGAGCTGAAAGGAGTATGGAAGGCTAATATTGCAAACATCCCCAAACAATCAGATATTTTAATTTAAATGCAGAAACTTGTCTGTAAATTTCTTCACCGCTCTATGGGTCATCCGATGTGGGGTGTGGTCGTTTTCTTGGATTTGGCTAATAAGTAAATTAAATGAAGGTCAACATTGATTCACTACTAACTGTGGTATCTTCCATAAATAGAAAGTTGAAGATTATGAGTAATTAAATCCTTGTGAACTGAATAAAAAATTAAATCTTTACTTCAGGAGGAAAAGTAACGTCAGAGTTTATCAATTTCAGGAATGAAATTCTGCGGCAAGAAGATCATGAAGAAGCATGTGAACTAATTAGCTCCATTGTTGAATCTCTAATCCATCTTCCATCAGTCGTTCGCATTATAACAAGCCCATCCCATGGATTCATGGACAATCTGGTTTATTTTATTTGCCAAAAGCTGACCAATGCTTAGCTTATTTTTCTAACATTTGCTGCGGTTTGGTTTTGCTTCCGCATTTTACCATTATTTAACCTATATAGTCCAATTATTATTTCAATCATTAGGCTAATGGAATTAGATAATCTATTTTCGCTTTTCGCCACAATTTTGAATTATATTTTTATTTTACTTTATTTTATTTTAGATATTTATTGTAAAACTTGCCTGTGCAGATGCTTGATCTAGATTTAAACAACCACATCCTCTATCCTTTTATCGAAACGTCCAATTTTAATTTTCTACTTTAATCAAATTTTATGAGGTATAATATTTTAATTTTATAGTTTAATTATCCCTTAGCTCGATGGAAATTATTTAAATTAATGTTGATATTAACAAACTTACGTTTTAATCCTTTAAGAAGACATAAGTGCAGTGCCGAATTACCCACAAGGCAGAAAAGCGGCTGCCTAAGGCCGCGCTTATTTTAGGGGCCACGTAAAAACGAAAAAAAATTTGTTTTAATTATAAATTTCATTTATTTATTTTTATCTTATTATACTGATTCAGCGTCTAGAAAATATAAAAATATTAATTAATTTATTCATTTTTTGTGTAAATGAATAAGTTTTAGTGAATTAATTGAATAAACATTGCTTTATTTCTTAAAATTAGTTGGTTTTTATTGAAACTGTTCATTTTAATAAATTATTGAGTAGGAAAATCAACCCAGATATGCCTAATGTCCTATATATAGGACGGCTAGTAACTACAACAGTAACTACATAGTAACTAGCCGTCCTACATGTATATATAGGACATTAGGCATATCTGGGTTAAAGACAAATTATGTAAGTAATAATTTCTAAAGGGCCCCGAAAATTTAACTGCCTAGGGGCCTACAAATGTTTAATCCGGCACTGCATAAGTGATACTATGTCTTCCACTATATATTAATGAAGTTAAACTGCGGAAAGAACTGAAACATTGCAAACGAAATATCCATATGTACGACTATCTATCAAGTCTTTTTGCTTCTTGACAGAAGCATCGTAACCTATGTATTATTATAGGTTCTCTTGGGAAATTACCTCGGTGGTTTGCCATTGATTTTAGATCACAGCAGTACAAGGAAGTAGGCTTGCACAACTAGTAAGTATGCCTTTTGCTCTGTTTCAATTTGTCTAAATCGGTTGAGGTCTTCTGTAGTCAATTTTTCCTTCCTGATTTTTGTACCTAGTGAAATCATCGAATCGGAAAAAAAGTTATTAGTATTAGAACGAGGTAGTTTGGATTTTTCGAAAGTTTTGCAAAAATTATCAATCACTAATGTGCATTTGCCCATTCACGTGCTGATTTACTACTGGATGGAAAGACACTGTATGCGACAGTGGCGTATTTAGAAAATGCTTAGAGGGGGGGCAGATCAAAAATATTGTTTAGAATCTCATTAATCCATTCGTGCGCATCAGTGGTAACCTAATCCTGATATATAAAATCCCAGTACGCTGCTGCTGCTCCTGCTACAGCGTATCATTTTTTGGTGAAAAAAAACACTCCAATTTCCCTCACTTCCTGATGTATAAAATCCCAGAACGCTGCTCCTGCTACAGAATGTCACTTTTTGGTGAAAAACCCCTCTGATTTGCCTCACTTTTGCTAAAAAAATTCAAATTTCCCGGTTTTTCCTGGCGAAATTTGTAAAAATTTAAATTCCTTATCTTCTCCAAGTATTCTAAAAGAGTGGAAATTTGCAATATGTACTGGAGGGTGTTCCACACCCCCCAGACCCCCCGGTTTATAATATTTATGCTCGTGGAGTTTAGCAGCAAATTCCTGTGTTACTTTGAAAGTTAATTATAAAAATATAAAGGCAAAATTCTAAACCGGGAGGTCTGGGTGGTGTGGAACACCCTCCAGTACATATTCCAGGATTTCCACTCTTTTAGAATACTTGAAGAAGAAAGAGAATTTATAATTTTTCAAATTTCGCGAGGAAAGAAGTTTTTGCTTTACTTTGAAAATATAGAAAAACGGGGAATCCCCTAATAGCGGAAAATGGAATTAACTGTTTAAATATTATACCGTTTAAAAGAGATCCACCGTCTAGCTGCCGTAGACCGTAGACCTCCTTTTTAGGATTATTCTGGTGTAGTCCTTAAAGTCGAGGTAATAACGGATTCAAATTACGAAATGAATATCACGAAGTTGACTGGATAATAAAAACTTAAGGCCTACGGTTCAAGAAATTATTTATTTATTTTTTTTATTATATTATTTTATTTTATTAATTATTATTCAATAATTAATAATTCATTTTTTTTTAAAAAACTGTTTACTCATTTTATTAGTAGGGTAAACGTAGCTAATTTCAGCCAGCACCAAATGTTCAATGTCAGTTCTATTAACTATTGACTATTGGTACTTTTACCCTAATCGATTAGCGAAAGCTGCGCTACTTTCTTTTTTTCTTTCTGCTAATATCAGTGGCGGATTTATATGGATGCTTACGATGCTGGAGCATCGGGCCCCCGATCATTGAGGGGCCCCCAAGAGCCAAGACCTTACTTATTATTTTATAGAATTTAGTTTTATTTATTAAATATTAGCTTTCTTTTTCAAAAAACATACAAGCAAACGGAAATTATAAAATTTTGTTTAATTTAATTAAATTTTAAGAAGCTTAAGATGCTGGAACATTAAATATTAGACCCCCGATTATTGAGAGCTCCATGGAGGCCCCCAAACCTTACTCGTTATTTTATAGAATTGAATTTGTTATCTCTTTTTATAAGAATCAGTTGCTTTTGCTTTGTTTTTTAAATTATCTATAAAATAATAATTGATTGATACGTGGTTTAGGTAGTGTAACTCGATATTAACCATATCAATATTTTTGAAAACCCAAAAAATACGCACAGACGTTTTAAAAATAAAATACACTGTAAGTATAAAATATTGCAAACGTTTTCATTATAGACTATGGTATCATCAGGCGATGAACTAGTAAGAAAATTAAATAGAATCCGTTTAATTGTTGTTTGGGATGGTGAAAAAAAGTATTTTTGAAAAAATAAGGGAGTTTTTAGGAAAGTGATTTAATAAAAGTAGGGGTATAAAGAATAAGCGTTCTAGTAGATCAAAGTTAAGTTCTTTTTTGAAGATGTTTAATAGAGATCAGTTTTTTTACATGAGATTGACTGTTTAAAAATAAAAACGATTGCTTCAATTTATTGATTTCCATAGCTTTTAAATATTCTAGATTTTTACTTTTTGGCTACACATGTAAAATTTCGTATCCCCCCCTGTTTGTGATTAATGTCTAATTAATTTTCTGTCTCCAAGTCGGACATATACCATTATTTTTATACTAGACAAACGTCACCCCCCCATAATATCCTACCAGGGGCCTCTAAAATATAATTAGTATCGGGCCCCAAAAAGTCGCCATCCGCCACTGGCTAATATCCAATCTATCAAACCGGGGTGAAAAAATTCCCTATATTTCACATTTATCAAGAATCTTACAAATTGCGGCAAGTTTTCTTATCACTCCCCCCCCCCCCTTCAAATTTTTAGAGGAAGTTTGTGACGCTACTTATTGCATTTGTACCAGGGGAATTTTAAAACAAAATTTTAAAGATGTTTTACAGGAAATTGTGAAAGGCGGAATTTTTCTTCATTATTTTCACAAAAATCTATCCAGAGAGAAAATATCGCTGTTTCATACGCCTTCCACAAAATTTGCGGAGTGGAGGGAGGGGAGGTGCAGATTTATCTTAATTTTTGAAAAACTGAAAAAAAAATTTCCAGATTGAGTAACTCAACATTTTTTTTGAAAAAATCAACCATAAAATTATCGTAAGTAGATTTCAGAATCAATTATTATGGAAAAAAATCGTTTTAAGTGACGAAAGTTTGGCTATAATGCTATAAATATCAATTTTCAAGATATCTTATCGCTTAAACTTTGATTATAAATTTGTATAGGCGTTATCGAAACATGGCTCTTACATAAATTAGACTTACATTAAAGTTAATGAAATTTAATTGAAGAAATAACAAACAAATTAATATGAACAGCACAACATCGGCTAGCGATTATAACGAATTAACTGTCGGAACGAAATTCGAAACTTGGAAAAAATGATCCTCATGTAAGACAGTTGTAACGCACATGTTATTACTACACGCAGTCTTTTTTTTGAAAAAGAAAACAAAGTAGGAAGGCAAAATTTAAAAATATACTAACCTCATGAGCACAGAAAAGTCGTCTATTGTTGTATTTTGCTGCTCCATTGTTGCACGAGTGCATTCACCAACACAAAAACTTATACACACGAAATAGTAAAGGGACGCACCCTATAGCAGGATGGTCGAAAATTAATTTTAATTGACACTAATAATCGTCACACTAAACTAAACTGTAGACAAGTAAACATAAGAATGACTACTAAAAGTTGACCAAACTCGAGTTACCCGCATTTTATGTATTAGTCATTTTATTAATCACACACAACTAATAATTTTGATACAGGAATTCACTTCGACCACAAAATTTACCTAAGATTATCGTGGCGTAAAGCAAATACTTGGAAAATGATAAAGAAAACTTAACTTTTTACTTCATTTCCTCACACCAAAACTCGGATTTTTAAAAAGTGAAAGGTTGCGATTTGAATATTACGCACAGGTAACCATCGACAACGTCTCGAATTGCTGATAATGAATAATTTTATTTTAAAAACGTCATTACCTATGTATGTAAATCGAATAATATGACACTTTTGCGTTATTTAACAAACTGAACAAATGAAACTTCCGGAAAGATAAGAGCGAACTTTATACATACATATATTTTTTTAAATTTCATTGTTTTTTTTTAGAAGTGGGAATGGGTATTGAAAACAAAAACATAACGTGCGGTTTTTTAAATTTTTGTTTTTGTGTAATTACCGGTGATCACGGTCACAGATCAGCTGTAGCGCTTGCCAGCCTTCAGGCACCAGATGACGAATAAACCATTTTTAACGCAATAAAAAAACCATTTAAAAAATGAGTGATTAATAAAATTAAATGGCAAATACCTAAGCATCGATGACACAATGAAAGATTCGCTGACTCACAGTTAAATCAATTATTTTGCAAACTTGTTTAAAAATTAATTAATTTAACTTGACACAAAAAGCAACATTTAAGAGAAATTTCTAAATTTTAAATCCCAGCATTGCGAAAATTGCGAATTCGGAACGCATTATGCATGTCGACGTAATTTCAAAAAAGTTGTTTCTGCGCGGTTTTTGAAACCACGAAATGTTGTAATGACGTAGATGCAAATATTGGGCTGAATTAGATTTAAAAGTTGTAACGGTTCGAGTTTTGGAAATCAAACCATGGTAACTGACCAATTATCGACCAAACCTTAAAATTATTTTTGACGTATTTTTAAAATATACTCGATATGTCAAACACTACGAGCGAATATGAAGAATTAACCTTCGACGAAAATGAAGCAGAGTGGGAAGGCGATGAAGAATACGAAGAGGAGCCGAGCATTTATTATTCGGAAGATTTCATTTCGGGCCCAATCCTCAGCAAGGAATCCACCCTCCCCGGAAATATTTTGGAATTTGAGTATCCTTTTACAACTTTTTAAACAATTTTTAACACTTTACCATTGGGCAAGGAGGTGAGGGATGTGCAAGAGGCACAAAGAAGTCACTAATTTTGGTTTTTTGCTTATATTTCGAAAACAATTAGCCCTAGTTAAAAAGTAGCTATGTACAAAATTAAAGTTGTTAAAATTTCCTACAAGAAAGTATTTCAGTATTTTTGTGTATCTGTTATAGTTTTTGAGATATACGAGGGATTTTCAAAAAACTTATTTTTTTTCTTCACATTTTATTATAAACTCTGCCACTTAACTTCTTTACCGTTCATTTAAGAAGAATGACCTCCGAAAATAAGTTGTAGAGCATTAAATTTCCTTTAAAATGAGTATATATATGATATATTGTGATAGCTAGATCGAAGAGCAGTGGCGGAACTACCGGGGTGCGGTGGGTGCGACGCACACGGGCCTCCGGCTAAAAAGTTCCCCAGTTGTACTGTGACCTTCTCAATCCTAATCAAAATCTCAAAAATAGGAGATGCATAAAAAATTAATATTTAAATAAAAAAAATTTAATATTAAAATTTAAAAGCAAATTTATTTTCAAATTTAAAAAAACTTTTAAATTAAATTGTTTACTTGACTAAAAATTTAATTTCCTTGACTTGTCACTAAAATTGGTAAAATAGAAAATCTTAGGAGAGCCAATACCCAAGGAAATCTCAGAAAATTTAAAAAGGAAATAAAAGAATTAATCTATGGTGTTCTAAAGATTTCCTAAATTTCCCAAGATTTCCTTGAGAAGAAAATAGCATTCTTAAGTTTTACTGTGATTTCATAGAATTTCCCTAATATTTGCTTGGATTTCTTTTCACTTTTGTATATCACGATTTTCCCTTCGGTTTTCCAGTTAGTACAAAATTAAGGGGAAATCACGGGAAAAATTGTGTGTACTAGTGAATGGAAATTTGAAGAAATTCTGGAAAATTCCAAGACATCTCAAGAAACAGATTCTTAGAAAATTTGTAGAAATACAGAAAATCTCAAGAAATCCATACGAATTTCAAGAAAATCTTAGGAAACTTTAGAAAATTTTAAAGCCAATGAAATCTCAGAAAATGGGAAAAGCAAAAAAAAGATAGTTTATAATATTCTAGATTTCCTCAAATTTCCCTTTGGTTTTGCATAATCTGACAACTTCTCCATCGTTTTTCCACTTATTAGTAAAAAACGAGGGGGAAATTTGAGAAAATCCATAAAAATGTCACTAATTTTACAATAATTAGGAAATGTAGAAAATTAGAGGAAATAGAAAATTCTAGAAAATCTTAGAAAATTTAGAAAATCTTTAGAAAATTAAATAGGGGGGGTAACAACTTCTCACACGGTTCCTTCACCTGCTTGTTACGCCACTGACAAGGAGTAAATGGTGCACTGGGGGGTATTCCATGCCCCCAGACCCCCCGGATTGCCAATAGCTACATTGAAACTCGGCCAATATTTGAAATAAATACGTTTAAGCTCAGGCTTCTAAAAAAAAGAAGTCTGAAGTTCTTAGCTAGCTCTGCAATTGTTTAACGGACTTCAACTCTTCCAGAGAAATGAAAATTACTTGTGTGCCCAACAGCCAAAACAAGTTTTTTCGGGGTCCAACGCTCAAAACATATCGTGGGGCCCCAAAACCTTCTTGAATTTCAACTAAGTTTTTTCATTTATCAACGAAGCTTGTCGAAAACCTATGCTCTCGAGAACACAGCTAGCCGACAAGTGCAAACCTTACGGAAGTTTAAAAAATATTTTAGTTAAATTTTAACTTTTTCTTAACCACGGTCAGTTACTCATTCGGCTACGACTGCAAAAGATATTACAACATTACTGTCGCGGATGAAAAAACAATCATTTTTGCTTCTGGAAACCTAATCAACTTTTTCAACGTTGAAACTAAAGAGTTTTGGTTCAGAAGAAGTGCGTTTGGTGGTGGAATCGGTCACATAACCGTAAACTTATTTATTAGTTTTTCAATTTTGGATCTTTCTAATTTTTTTTTTTCACAGAAAAACCCAAATCCAGAATACCCCCACATTGCGGTAGGCGAAAACGGAGTGAAACCACCGATCATAGTTTACGATTGGCCGTCCTTGGATATCATTTGCCTGCTGAAAGAGGGCACCTCCAAATCATACTCTCACTTAAGTTACAGGTAAGTTTCCATATCGGATTTTCCAAATCCTTCACTCACTTTTGTTTTAGTCCCGATGGAATGCTCTTGGTATCGCAAGGTGGCGAACCAGATTTTTTAATTACAATTTTTAATTGGGCTAAATCGCGGGTTCTGTTGAGAACCAAGTCGAACGTAAACGAGGTCTACAGAGTAATGTTTTCTCCCGACGTTCCAGGACAACTCACGACGTGTGGTCTCACGCACATAAAATTTTGGAAAATGGCCGAAACCTTCACTGGTCTAAAGCTGCAGGGCGAATTGGGTAGGTTTGGAAAAACAGAGTATTGCGATATATTAGGTGTTTATCCAATGCCGGATGAAAAAGTTATCTCTGGGAGTACTTGGGGAAACATTTTGGTGTGGGACGAAGGTCTCATAAAATTAGAAGTATGTAGGAAGTTGAGGAAAAAGTGCCACGACGGTCCGATAACCCAGTTTTATTACTATAATGGAGATCTATGGTCGGTTGGAATGGACGGCCGAGTTCGGGTGTGGTTTTATGACACCATCGATCAAGCGGATCCACCGGATGACGATAGATTTGTGCAAGTCGAACCGATTTATGATTTTTACACGCCCAACGTGATTTTGATGTGCATTTACAAAAAAAACGACGACCCAAAAGATATGTATTACTTTGCTCAAGTAAGTTAAATTTCGGGCAAGAATATTTTGTACAAAATGATTTTTCAGGACGGAAACGGTGGATTGTGGAAAATAGATTTGGATACAGATAACGATCCGCAGCCTGCCGAACAGTTGTACATGTGCCATGCTGGAGCTGTAGTCGATATAGCAGCGTGTCCGTGGGGTCCATACTTGGCAAGCCTAGGAATCGATGGTCGTTTGCAAATTTATCAATACATCCAGCAGAAGTTATTGTTCAGTCACAGTTATCCAGCCAAAGGCACCTGCATGATTTGGCTACCATTGTCGGTGAGATTTAAGCTTTAATGTTGTAGTCTCAATAATTGCAATTTCGTCATGGTAGGTCCAAAATTCTGGTGATGAAATAATAATGGGTTTCGACGATGGCAATTTGAGAGTTGCCGTTGTTAACATTGACGAAAGAACCAATGCTATTGCGCTCACCACAATTCAAGTAAGCTATTACATGTTATTGGCAGGAAAAATTCAGTAGGATAATTTTGTAAGCAGATTACCAAACCGCACAACAAACCAGTGACAAAAATAACCATAAATGACGCAGGCAACGTCTTGGTTTCTGGTGGAGAAGACGCAACAATCTTTATTTACAAAATTAAATCTGAACCCGGGGATTATACAACTTTGGTTCCAATTGGATATATATTCGTTCCCGGAATTGTTACGTATTTAACCTGGCATCATAATTATGTACGCATTCCATTCGGTGGTTTCAGAACATTTTTTTAATATTTGTTTACAGGAAACCGTGGTCCTCGTCGGATGCATCCACGGTCAATTTGTACAAGTCGACGTTCCTACCGAACCGCAGCCTTACACAACCATCACTTACATTTTGCACCTTGAGCCAATTTTTCAAAAATTTGTAACATACAAAGCTCAAATTAGAAGAGATATCAAAATCAGAGAAATAGAAGCACGTAAAGCCAAAAAGTTGGATAAAAAGAAAGAGGAATTGGAAAAGGTAAAGAAAGAGAATCCTGGTCTTGATATTGACGAAGAGGTATTTTTAGGTGAGTGTTATTCCAATATATGGTAAACATACATTAACTCCAGGGTTTTTGTAGCCGATTCCGAATCGGAGGAAGTGCTGGCACCTCTACACATACCGGAAGTTCCAAACAGAATTTTATGGATGCGAACGACAGAAGACAACACCATTTGGTTGTCGATGTCTGGTTACGACGCCGGGTACATTTACGAATATTACATCGACCAAACGACCGAAGTCCCAGCAGAATTCCAAATCATTTACGACGGAGACGATATTGAAATCAGTAGCTATGTTTACAGGTTTACCTTGGTTCCCATTTTGGATTTCAGGGATTAATTTCTTCAAATCATTTCAGTGCTGACCAGAATTACCTAATTTTGGCAATGCAAGACGGAAGTCTCCGGGTGGTGAAAGTAAACCCAAACGATTGGCGAGATTGGTCCGATTATTGGCAACTGTCCATGCACGATAACTATAATGGTTTTGTCCCTAAAATGTGTTTCAGTCACAACGAAGTATATTTTTTCACCTGCGGTCACGATGGTAACATCTTTTCGTACAAATTTTGTCCCGAGGAAGAAAACGATATCGAGACAATTTCACCTCCAGTGCCAATAGTCAATAACATGACCGACGTGGAAGACGTCAACGGTTATACAAAATTAAGTTTGGAGGAAGCCATAGTGCAGGCCGAAATTGATCGAGTTTTGTGTGTGGCGAACGAACGTAAACGGATTTTGAGAGAAAAACTGACAATTTTGAGAGATCGCTTTGAAATTGTGTTGGAACGCAACACAAATTTACAGCCGACTCAAGTAATTCCCAGAAAACAACTAGAGATAGATCCTCGTATAACGGCTCACTTGGAAGAAAGACTCTCCGCGGATTTAGCTTTGGTTAAAAGGAAATTAGCTTTTCAGGTTGAAAAATCACGAGTGGCAATGGAAAAGCTGCTCGATCACTTTACTGAAGTTGTCGATTGCTTTCCTATTACTGTTCATGCGGTTCAAAGTGGTCGGTTTATTTCAACCACCAGGCAAAGGAAGCTGACACAACAATTCAATAATATGTTGGACATTGTGGAACAGAAAATAATTGAAGAAGAACTAAAAGGCAGGTAGTACAAAATTTGTTAACTAGTAGATTACTTCATAATGTTGCTCCCGGGAATGAACTGGCCGTAAAAGTTCAGGATTTATTTAGTTTTTTACCATTCGTGTTGATCTTTTCTTGGGAAATTTGGTGTACAAGTGAAGGGAAATCTGATAAAATCTTAGGAAACAGGAAATCTGTGGTAGTGTAGAAAATTCTTACTTTCTCGATGAAAGATTAGGCAAAGTCTACCTCCAGTAATAACAGTTATCAGACAAACTCCGCGGGTGATTTATTCTGTGTGTGATTCCCTGATTTTTTCAATACTAAAATAATTCATTTTGTCGCACTTTTTGTTTATGCATTCGTAACAACAGTCAAAAAGGAAAGAACTGTTAAGTAAGTAATCCAGATTTTACAATTTTCTTTTCATAATTTTTGCAACACTTAATTTGCACCTGATCAATTTTGCTTAGGCCTCCCGAACGTGCCGTCGTGGTTGTTGAAGCGCCTCCACCACCGGAGAAAAAAGAAAAACAACTGGAGTACTTCCTAATTGGATTATCGCCATCCACAATTGAACTTCGCATGGGAGCAAAACTGAAACGTTTACTTAACAAATACAGAATGCGAAAGTCAAAAATTGAAAAAAGACAAGAGGAGGTTGGTAGAATAATATTTACTTATTTTATTTTCTTTTTCATTAGCAGTACAAAATAACAAATAGAACCAAGTAATTCATTTTACATAAACATGTCGTCAAATCCGGGAGGAGGAAACTCGTCGTTGTAACGTCCTCTTGGGTTGCGCTGATTACTGTCTGCATCTGGAGGCCTAAAGGGATCGAATCTTGCTCCAGGAGGTAGCGAGCCAGGAGGAATTCCAAAGTTTGGATTATTCCTCGGTACATTCCCACCTGGTGGTGTAAATAACATTCCACCACCAACTCCATCTTGAAATCTGGGTCCTCCACCAAACATGCCAGGAGGAATTGGATTGAGATCGTTTCTGCCCACACCGAAAGGATCCGCGAGCGGAAAGGGTGGTGGGGGACGATTAAATCGTTCCTCGAGCAGGGGATTGGAACCATAAGGATTTGATGGTGATCTTGATGGCATTGGGTCCCTTAAATTATCATTAGACGAAGTATCACTCGTCTGAGCTGTACTGTCCTTGTATTTAGTCGACACTGCCACTTTGTCGATTAACAATTTCTTAATCGTTTGGGCCAATTCTTCATAACTCGGTAATACTTGTTCGAGAGAGCCATTTCTTCGCGCGACTGCTTTAACATTCAACTGAACCATCGAAACGCTACGTTCGTTTACCCTAATGAGATTTATCATAACAGCATCGTCCATATTGGTAGCTCTCAAATTGTACAGATTTCCTTGGTACACATAACGAATTGCATAATTTTCATTCCAACCTTCGGGTAGAATTTCGCTTTTCGTTTCAGTTCCATCTATATTTTTCGAATCACCGAGGCCGATACACTTAAAACCGTTCGAAATTAACATCAAATGTGTGAAACACACCAACACATCTTGGTCACTTTTGATCGAATCTTCTACACTTTTGAACAGCAAATCCCAACCAAACACGTTTAAGGCCATTTTACTGTTGGTTTTCGAAAATACCACTAAAGACACTCAATATTACTGCAAATTTTCAGTTTTATTCCATCGTAAATGACTTGCAGAGTTATTGACAGCTTCGAAAGTTAGGTTAGATTCATTGTTTATAACAGCAGTTGCTAAGTAGATTAATGCCGCTCTGCTGTATAGGATGTTGCATAATGCGCCTCTGATGAGAAGTCACTAATGATTTCCAAGGGAATCCCAAACAAGCGTACCTACTCAAAATATTCTAGATATTTACACCTTGGCTTTCACGTTGCAGTGGGATGCTTTTAATGCTCTACAACCGGAAGACGGCATTAACGATCCGGATGATGAAATTGCACTAAACCATGCAATGGAAACAATCGGAGATTTCAAATTGAAATCTGCGGCTGATTATAAAGTTCCACACCATTTAAGAGAATCCACCGTTAAAAAATACAAACAATTATTGTTGGCCAGATTAGCGGTGAGCAACTTCTTCCAGATCTCTTCGCATACTCCTAATATTTAAACATTCAACTTTACAGCAACATGCGATACGAAAAAACTTCAATGAATCGGTTTATAGTTTGCGCGACCAAAAAGTTAAGCTGCGCAGTTATTTGCTTCATCTCAATTCTGAAATTGATAAAATTCACGAAGAATTATCCGAAGATTTGCTTCAGTTTGGACCACAAATACCCGAAATTACAGAGTCAGATTTCAACGAGAAAAATTTAGAGGTCGTGGTGGTGATACCTAAAGCTTTTGCCGAAAAGAAGGAAGTTAAACCCAAGGCTATTGTCAAAGTAAAAAATTTAATAGAATTCCAAATATATTCATTAAAATGTTTAATTTTGTAGCCCCCAAAAGGTGATTTACTAGAAAAAGAGGTCTTGACTGTTATACCGCACGATGAAATTGCAATCCCGGTGGAAGATGAACCCACCGAAGATTTTCTGACCCAGTGCATCGAAACTGACACTCCTTGGGAAATTGAAGTCCGAGATTATCGACAATCTAGGTAAAACCAAGCGTCACTCGAAACTATGCTGTGAATCAATTTTTTACTTTTAGAAAATTATTTTACCAAAGCTATATAATCAACAAAATGCAAAAATCTATTGAGAATTTTGACGGTGAAATAGTGAAGCTAATCGAAGAAAAATTGCAAGTTGCAGTGGACGCAACTATCATCGACATCCACATTTTGACTTTGAATCAGGAGTTGATCATTTTAAAAGATTTTGAAACAGTGGAAGATAAGCTACAAGAAAAGGTTCACGCCAAAATGGAAGAATTGCTCGACATGCAAGACGTAATGAGAGATCTCAACAATAAAATCGATTGGCACAAGCGGAAGATCGACGAATTGCTAGACATGGAAAAAGAAATACAACAGCAATTCTTTATCGCGGTTACCGACAACAAGTTTTATGACTTTCTAAGAAGAATTTTCAAGAAGAAATATAAACCGCCGAAAGTGCATGGAACTGATGGTGAGTAAAAGTGTACTAACATATTAGAAAAAAATCCTTCATACATACTTTAGATGATTCATCGTCGGATGAAAGTTCGTCCAGTTCCGACGAATCTGAAGAAGACGACGCTGGTAGTATTGACTCGAAAGATTTTGGAATCATCAGATTGGATGAAAATGTGTGTCCGAAAGGTTGCGACCTAGGATTGTACAACATGACGTTTGAACTTCGCAATAAAAGGTAAGTCCAAGTCTTTTGTTGCCCGATTGACAAAAAAACTGTTTCTCCGTTTAGACATGGAGTGGAGTTAGACGTGAAAGACCAACGCGCTCTAATAGAAATTTTGCGAAAAGATCTGGAAATGAGCAATAAAAAGAACCGACTCTTGGAGAACCACTTGAAAGTTTGCCAAACCGATCTGGAAGCTTATCAGGTAATGCGAAAAACAAATGAATTGAATGATTTTAATTTTGCTATATTCAAGAGAGAAAAACAAAGAAAGTTAAACGAAGTGATGTGCACGGTGGTGTTGAAGATGCATCAACTCCAGCACTTGATTTCCGAAAACGAATCGAACCCAGTGAGAGACACTTTGGTGTTTTGCCAAACAACTTTGTCTAAATTGTATAAACGAGTTGGAGAGTTATACCAAGAGACACTGCAACAGAAAGCAAAACATAAGTGAGTCTGCTGTTAGGCTCCAATAAGCCAGGTATCCAGATAGTTAAAAATAATTTTTAGATCAAACATAACGCACTTGTGTCGAATGAAAACGGATTGCAAGCACATGCGACTCACCATCGAAAAGTTAAAAAAAGCCATCGTAGAAAAAATGAAGTTAAGATTTGGTCGGGAGGTCGATTTGGACGAATTGGAAGAAGTGCAGTTGAAACGAATGGTGATGGAGTTGCGCCTATCGCTATTGGATATTAAGGAGCTTTACGAAAAAGAAATTCAATTATGGAAAGTAATTTAGCCCTTGGTTTCACAAGCATAAAGACTTCTTCACAAATATGATTAATTTTAGACAAAATATGGAGGAAAACAAGTTGAACTAGCGCAAGCGATAAACGACAATACGGCTCGTTTGGAATTACTTGCATTGATGAATACAGAAAAAACTGATTTGGCCAAAATAATTGAGTTGCAGAAGAAAAAACGAGATCATTTGGAGAATGTAACTGATGTTTCCGAAAGGTACCGTGAAGATCTAGAGAAATTAACAAATATTAAGAAAAATCAAGAAAAGGAATTATTTGTATGTTTTAATCCAGAATTTCGTATTTTTTCAATTGCATAAATCTCAATATTTTTAGTTATTGCGTGAGGAAACCAAACGACTTGGAATGAAAGCACCTCCACCACCGAGAATATATACCGAACCTGAAGAAATCGGACTAGAAGAAGAAGACATGTTCGATTGGCAAGATTGGAGCTACGAAACCAGCACACAGGTTGATCTGAGAAAAGAAGAGGAGCTGGCTCGGGAAAAAGAATTGGGCGCGACCGACCTGGACGTATCTTCGCTGTATTACTCTGAATCTATTTCCTTTTCGCATTTACTTTTTAATCCTAAATTTTAGAATGCACGAAGAAATTGATCTGATCGCAAAGTCTTTAATTTTGGAAATGCTGGAATCGTTGGAATGCTTCCACGATATGTCCAAAACATCTTTGCATAGTTTCATTGAAAATATACTGGAGGGAGTTTTAAAAAGGCGCAGTGTTATGGAAATTGTCGATAACTTGATTGCACTTTTACCGATCGAACCCGACGAAGAACAACAAGCTATAATTGAGACCACGGCCGAACAGATATTTGCACTATTGGAACAAACGGTATGTTTATTATTTTGGATATTTATTAAATCATAAAATAATAATATTATATCGAAACATTTATTGAAATCAAAAATACACTTTCAAAAATCGCATCACAAAACTACAAATATATAAAATTTGTATTATTTATCTTAAAGGTACATTTTAGTTACTTTATAAAAAATCACATCACAAAATGGTTGAGTTAGTATAAATTACGATTTTATGGTGCAATGCTTTTCAAACTTCATTATTTTACCAACTATTCTACAATAATTGAACAAATTTCGATCCCTGAGAAAAACCGCACATAAATTTGAAAAACATTGAACCAAATTTATTTACGTTACGCTTATATTTTAGTTAGGAGATGAAGACATAGAAGACTTGACGGACAAAATACTGTCACGAGTGTCGCCCAGCCTGGGTGCATCGCACAGTTTCGTAGCCAACATGATAATGGGATTGGTGGAAAAAATTCCAATAGAAATTTTACGAAAGGAACCAAACATTGATTTGGTGGTACAGAAAATGAAAGAAAAAATGCCAAAAGGCGAAGTCGACAAAGAAGAATTAGTAAAAAATATTTTAGAACGAATGGATCAGCAAAACGAAGTGATCAATTCGATTTTGAACGAAATATTAGAGAAAATGTTCGGCATTGGTATCGATTATTTATATTACATCAAATTATAATTTTTTTTTATTATCTACACCGCATTTATAAGTTTTTTGTACTTAATAAAATAACTTCTTTTATCTCGATAAATTATTCAGTCTTGTAATAGCGACAAATATTGTCGTAAAAACGTCTCTTCCTGATTAAGAGGATAATCTAAGTGGTCGTCATCTACCACCTTAATGTCCTGAGCTAATCGCGAGTACGCTTCTAGTTTCTTTTTCTTGTCCAATTTCTTATCTGCTTCATTTACTTCTTCTTGCTTTGTTTCATCGCTTGGCGTTTCTTCATTTATTTTCGGCTTCTTTTTATCATTTTCGCCGTTTTCATCATCGTCGCTGTCCTCCTCATCGGTAACATGCGAGATTAGGTAATTGGCAGCTTCCAAAATATCTCCGTTACACTTTTTAAGGGCCAATTTGGCTCTTTTGTACTCAAAACCAATCGATTCCAGCTAAACATTTACGTTATTTTACATTTTTGGAAATTCAATCATTTATATAAAAGCGGACACAGATTGCTAAGCTAAGCTGACATGGGACTTATTTAACATTTGTGTTTAAGAGAGAACACAGTAAGCATTAGAAAAGGCGAACATTTTACAGGGGAAATACAAATGTACAAAAATTAAAACAGGTATCTGCCTGGCTTAAATGCTTTCATAAAAGTGGCACTTTCATATCAGCTTTTGCTACTTGCAATTCAGTTGTAAATGGTGTAACACCTACAGGCATGCCAAATCCAACCTCCATGCATATTTTCGCAATAATAAAACCAATAGAGAGGCCGGATTTGGAATACCGGTCGGTGTTACATCATTTTCACCTACAATACAATCACTTACCTCTGGTATTAAATCCTCTATTAAGCTCATCATTTCACTGCTTTTTGACCGACTGGGTCCTGGATTTTCCATGATGTGCTGAACACTGTCACTGATGTGGTTGTTACATTTCTTCAACGCCCTTTGAGCAATCACTTTATTGTAACCCATGTTGACCAACATTTTAACAAACGTGGGATTCACATACTGTTTGCCATCGTCGCATATCCCTAACCTCTGCTGCTCGTCCCTAAGTAACTTGTCCGTTAAAGCCTTCTTCCTGCTTTGCTCACGCTTCTCTCTATTTTCATTTATATAATTCGCCGCCCGATTTACGTCACCGTAAGTAGCCCTCAAGCCTATTCTAGCTTCGCCAGCCGAAAAACCTAAAATAAAAAAGTAAGAAACAAAATATTACATTTCCTCTAAAACAAAAAACTTTACCCAATTCAAGCAGAGTCATCAAACTGCCTTCGTCCACTTTTAAACCCCTCAATTCGGTCTCGACTTTCTGTAACAACCTCTTAGCCTCTGGCCTGTTGTTTTGATGAAACTGAACAATTCCTTGTAGCAAGTGAAGTCTCAAAAATAAAACTGCTTCGTTTCCTAAAAGCAGGATAAAATTTAGAACCAATTGTTTAGCTTCATTTCGAAATAATCACACCTGAAGATCCCTTTAGAGCAATCACACGTTCCAAGTTGGGACCATAACTCTTCTCAAACGTCTGTTCACATCGCTTCAGTCTGGTGTAAGCGTCGGGTATTTGATCTACGCTTTTCAAACACAAATAGCACCAGGCTATATCTAAATCAAGCAAGGCGTGATTGTCAACCGAAGCCAAAATTTCAGACTTGCATTGACTGAATTCGTTATCGGCATCCAAAAAGTAAGTCAAAGCTTTTGCAAAATCGTCGCTTTTAAGAGCGGTTCTGCCCTTTTCGTGCAAAGCCATTGCCACCATCAGAGCTTTACGTTCTTTAGCGGGAATTCTGATGGGATTACCAGCTTGATCTTCCAATTCCATGTAGGAATCGTCGGCTGCCAGAAGGTTGGTGTCTTCCTTAGTCATTTCAAGGTCTTTAACTCTTTGTTCTTTCTCCTTTATATCGGTACACGATTCGTTCAAGGCTAGAACTAAAATTTGAGTTCCATTTTGTATGCCCTGACTGAACAAATTAACATCGTCCTGAAGTACTTTACCGCTTGCAATTAATTTTAATCTGAAATTTCAAGTATTAAGAGTGATGAGACTCCCAAGACTGCAGCCTTTGCTATTTCTGCAATCGTAACAAAATATAAAACAAAAATTATTACCTGTCTGCAGGAACATCAATTTGACTGGCCACGTCGTTCTTCAACTGGGAAGACAAGGCAGAAAGTAAAATTTCCTGGTTTACTAACTTTGTGGACGAATTTTGCAATAAAATCTTTACCCTTAAAGTAGCAATGCCAGACTCGTTAAAAAGTTTCCGTTCTTTCAATTTATTCAAAGCGTGAGTCTGCAATTCGTAGATTGCTGCATAACAATGTTCTCTGTCTATATTTAAAGACTTGGAATAATCTGCAGCCAAACGCTGAAAAATAAATCAAAATTGAAAATAACAGCTTCCATTTTAATGACTTAACAAAAAAAGAAGCGATTCATCTTACCTGTAAATCCTGTATGGATGGACCTGTTGATAAAAAATAAGGCTTTAACCATAATTTCACGCCATCCCTTTGCAATTTATCGCGTATTTGGATATACACGTTATCAATTTTTAAATCTACTTCCATAATTATCAGTAATCTTCCACGCTCAACACTCGAAAACAACAAAAAAACGAACTGTCAGTTTCGCACGAGTACAACACAGCTGACAAATATAAATAAACATGGCAGTGTCGCAAACAAAGAGGATACCAACTTATTTATAATACCATCTTAATGGGTTTTTTAAAGTACGGAAGTAAGGTAAATCACCTTAACTCTTCTGTGATAATTACGATAAATTTCCAAAATCAAAATGTTAACATAAAAGTTCAAAAACGTATTTGTTTGAAAAGTAAATTTGAAACGTAACAAGAGACACGACGTTCTTTCTTCTTTGTTTCTCTTTACTTTCACGAACAAATGTTTACGTTTGGAACTGTCGTTCACAGTCGTTAACCTTTTTTTGAAATGAGTTCACCCAATTAATGTTAATTTAAAATCAGCAACAATAGTAAAATTTAGGAAAAATTGCTCAAAATGGGTACGTTTATTTTTTTTTCTTTATCTTATCGCGATTTATAGATGATTAATTAGCTTAGGTGTGGTTTACCTTAGATTGTGTGAGATAAAAAGAGATAAAAAATTATTATTAACAATCCATTAGTCATTAAGTTGGTTTTTCAAGCGTGTAAATGTTGTAATTTGTGATTATGGCAGACGCGCAAATGCCCTTACAAGAAACGGCATTTTTGTCCAAGTCACAAGTTACCATTGGGCATTACTCTGCCTACTCTGTACAAAGTTCAATACCTGAACGGAAAGGTAAAATTGTAAATATTAACCAACGTTATCGGTTGTATTTTTCGTACAAGAACTAAATTTGTTGTTTTAATAGGAACCTTCGATTCGTGTCTCACACGGATTCCATATGCAACTCTTATTGCAACACTCATGTGCATTTTGGGTGTGGTGGTCTTTTGTAGCACCATGTACAAAGGCTCCACCCTGGCCATTCTGATGTTCGAAGATCTTTTCAAGATGCGTTTATTTTGGTAAATATCAAAAATTCAACAATTAATATGTTAACTAATTTTGATTCCATTTAGGATCGATGCTGTTCAAATGACTTTTGTTATAATTGGAGCTATTATGGGCGCATTGGGTTTGATGATCTTGGCCGTGGGTGGACTCGCAACAGGAGCTACCAGAAGGAAGGTTTACAGAGCCTGGAGAACACGAGTTGGTGGTCGCATCAGTTGTGCTGTGGTAGATTAATCTGATTTGTTTTCTTTATATCTGCTAAACAAACACTTTTAGTTGATGGCCATCACTTACATCCTGCAATTGGCTTGGATTTTGATGTTTTCTACTTTGATCGTGACAACATTTGTGTTCACCATATTTTGGTCCATGTGCAAGAATCCCAGAGTTCAAGAAATTAAGGACTGCATCGACTTCACACAGTTCTGTAAGTTTTCCAAGATTGTTTTTCATATTGAAATTTTGCAAAACAAAAAAGAGGGAAGGAATAATTATGGGTGTACAAGGAGGGTGAGTTTAAACTGTCCTGACACACCAGTATACAGAAGTGAAACTCTCAGACTCGTCAGTCTCAAGAAAGCACTCGTAACCTCCTAGGTTAGCAATGTATATTGTACGTTTTAAAGACTTGATCATTTCAAAATCGGTTTTATGGCAAAACTTATCAGACATTTTAAATCTTTCCAAGTGAAGTTAGTTGTCGAAAAAAGAAATAATATAAATTTGATTCAATAATTTTGATATTTTAAGTTTATCCTCATTTTTTTGGATCAAATTAGTCTTTTAACATTAACCCCATTATTTCTCGGCAAATTTAACTGAAAACAGCTATAGGTCTATGGTGAAGGGATTGCAATACATCATTTCATGTAGGGGAAGTGACTATAGCCATTACGCAGATAAAGGAGCAGAGTTATTGTTTATGTAGTTCCAGCAGGGTTCTCTTTCATGTGCATTAGTTAAATGTTTATCTAGAAATTTATTTCTTAATCTTTTTCCGTGTGTTTTCTTTCATGGCAGGGGGTTCAAGTGCACCCTGCTGCCGGCGCCCATGGTTTCTTATGAATTAGCAACCTACTAGAATGAATCGTTAGTGCTTTCAGAACCAATGCAATAAAAGTAGATGTCTGCACACTGTTAGAAATAACAAGACCTACTCCTAAACTAATATGTAAAGGAAATCTGTACATCAGACTATTGTAAGGATTCAAATTAGCTGCACGGGTAGTGGTTCAATGCCCACTTTGTACTGAAACTCTAGGCTTATTGTACCCCTTTTTCCATTAAGATGTTAAGGAAAGTTATTAGTATTTCGATCCACAGTTTGATGTTCACCAGAGGGCTGAGCTAAGAAATTCTGTCGATTCCAGGATTTGAACCTAGAATTTCCGCTCATAACTCAACTAGCGGTCACATCAAGCCACCACTGTGGTCATATTGTAAGGATAGATTCAGCTATGACAGCCCTAGGGAAATGATATTCAGGTATTGAATACGTATCATATCATGAGGGCTGTTTGTTTGATCAGTCCTTTCCAACATTTCCAGCATGCGGTCCTAGCCAAGGGGTAAATATCTTAAAAAATGTGTGTATACTTGTTTGGAAATCTTGGGAAAAAAATTTCAAAATATTTACCCTTTGATCTTAGCTTATTGGCAGCATAAAGTTCTGTTCTGTGATTGGTCCAGATAGAATCGAAGGGTGTAATTGTATATTATAGACCGAAACTTATAGTAATAATATTGAAAGAAAATTTCGGGAAGACTGGCAAAACCAAAATAAATCAGTTATTAAATATTTCTTCCAGTAAGCTAATTAAATTACTTTTATCAATACATTTTGCCAGACAAGTGGGAATCCTATCTTAGTATAGCAGTTGATCCAGTAATTACTAGGCCAATGACAGAGCAATCAAACCAGGCTATACAACAATCGGCGATTAATTTATCCAAGTTTAATGCTGTATTAGTAGTAGATGGTAAATTCCAAAGTGTACGAGGTTGAATCTTTTTCATTGAATCAGAAAATACGGACTGTTAACATCTACCAATCAAAAGCTGTCGGGATTGTTTTTTTATCTGATATTCTTAAAATGCCTACCTGAAAACTTCTCAGCAGTCAGTTCTTCTATAGTCGACCAGGGGTGCATTATCACCTAGAAAAAGTAATCAATGGCAAACTAAAATTTATTTAGTAATTAATTATTTATTTCTTGAGCAGTTACTCCTGTGTGAGGGAGGGCCCTAAGGGGGAGTCCCTCAATATTTTAGGTAGTTGGCAAAACCGTTCATGAACTAAACGTTTTCATAAATCACTTCTACTGTAGGAAATCCACAAATCCTTGAAATTCCTTTATAAAAATAAGTGGAAAAGCTGAAAAAAAAAGTTTACATTTGGCAAATTAAGGATTACTCCCCCCGAAAAACTTAGACTAGGACTTCTCTACCTGGGCATCTAAAACAAAAGTGGTACACAATGTGAAAGAACGCTCATGTTGCTTTTATTTTTCATAATGTAAATTAATATATTTAATTTATTTTGCTCTTCTAGCTCGTCCTGGCCTAAGAAAACACCTTAATCTTTTTTTTTACTCAAGGTATCACCTACATTTAAGGCACGGTACATAATATAGGAAGGTAATCCGACGAGCAACGTTTACGTGAAACAATTTCGTCCACAAGAATAGAGCACAAGGTACCTATAAGCAAGCATTGTATAGACAGAGAGCTGACTAATTGCGATGCTTGTCGTAATAAGATGATCTAAAATGTGCACTTATTATTACATGTAGATACCTTGTTATGCATCTCTCTAGTTGTACATTATGGTTTCATGTCTAATGCATGTAAAGAGTGCAGCGCTGGATTACCTTACTATATTATGTACCTTGATTTAAGGGCATAATTTGAAATTTTATCCACACCAACATTATTGTAACAGGAACAGTTACAATGGATCATTATTATTCATATATCTTATATATAGAACATTTACACTTCTTTACAATATATCACAGAATCACAATTTGGAGCAATAAATCCAAACCAGCTGATGCATTAGATGATAAAAAATGTAGCTCTTCTGAGCCCTCGGCAAAGCTTTTTAAGGGGCAAACACCAATTATATGACCCACTGCTTGGCTGGAGTCACCACAATTGCAACTTTCAGATATAGTCGGGTTCCACTTATGTAACCTAGAATTGGTACGAGCGTGATTAGTTCTAATTCGATTAAGTTTTACCCAACGATTATGAGGATGGCCACATGCTGGAATCTTATATCATTTTGACTGAACAGTATAAAAGTAGAACTTTTTTTTTCATGAGCAATATATGTATAATTAGATTATAATTAAGTTTTGTAAATCTTAATGCATTGTTGGCTGCTAGCGGGGTTGTTTACCGACCCAACGCTCATTTAATTAAAAGAACATTCCTAACTTTTAAAAGTTTCATGTTTTCTAAAAAGAAAATGTTAAATTATTTTAATAATCGCCCTTCACCCACTATTTATTTTTCCAGATTTCATGTTCCCTAAAGGAACAAGAATAGAGCATATGAAAGTGTGCGAGGAGCACGACGTCAAATCCTTCTGTGGCGATTACGTGGAAAAAGCGGTCCTGATGTTTATTTTAGCCACAGCTGCAACAGTTTTAATAATCTTAAGTTTGGTCAGTACCAAAAGAATTTCAACTTTTTTAATTCTAATGTCGAAATTCCTCTTGTAGATTCACTACCTCATGTGTTTGGCTGCCAATTATGCACACATCAGAGATCACGAAAAGTTCCAAGAACTGCAAGATTTACATTATTTAACAGACCCCGATATGGTTGGCAGCAAGGACCGGTTTTAGGATATGGCCCAGGAAATACACATGACTCCTGCATAAATTTAATCTTGTGAACTGTTTTTTCTCGAAAAAGCAGGACGGTGTGTTTCCTGGGATATCGATAAAACATCATCACATCAGATCATCCGTCCATTTTGTTAGGTTTAAAGTTGAAAATTTATTTAAAAGCATATCAAAGAAATTTGTTTAACCCTGCAGTGCCGTTGACAATATTTAGAAAGGTAAGCTGCATTGCAAAGTTAAATGTTTAGTTCTAAGTTGTAATTATTTCTGGTTGATGGCCAATTAGTTTAATTTTGTTAATAACCCAGTAAGCTAAGTTAAAAATTAATATTTTTATTTTTTCGAAAAACTTGAGACCAAAAATTCCTTTTTCTATTTACAACTTGAATATGTACAAAAAGTTTTGAAGTAAGATATTTTATACACATTTTTTACGTCGTCTCACTGGACAAATAAATAATTTTGGACATTAAGAACTTAAATATTAAATTTTTCTATCGTGTAACTTATTTTATAAAAAAAAATGTAACGAGCATAAATAATTTTCTAAATAAAAACAATTTGAATAAAATTTGCGCCTTGTACTCTCGCAAAGTGATGGAGGGTTAATGTGATAAGTACGGATTTGATACTTTTAGGTAGGTAATGTTCCTGGTTAAATCACGAGTAGTTAAATTAATATATACGTTTACGAGCGATTAAACTTTAAAAAAGATCCTAACTTTTGTTTTCCACGTTTATCAAATTTTGAACATGTTCTTCCAATAAGTTTGCCAAATTTTGTCGCTTAAATCGTAGCGATTCTTTTATAACCAGCTGAATGCAGTCAATTTGAATGTCGATGGAACCTTTCAACAATTTTATGTTGTCGAAAAGTTCGGTAAAGTTTTTACCTGGCTTTCTTATCAGTTTGTTTAAAATTTTTCGCGTTTCCATGTTGTGAATAAAAATTTCGTTTTGACTATCTTCGTTTGGTACCTGAAAATATGAAAGTTTAGAAATGGAGCGTTAGGTTGGCCTGGCATGATTTATACATACCTTCGGAGATTTAGTTTCCTGGACGATTTGAAAACTGTTTAGACCAATCACTCCTGCGCTAAGCGCGTTAGCTTCTTTTAAAATTTGGGATATTTGATGTTTGTCGTCATAACTACTGTAGCTGTAGGTTATGTCGTTGGTTATCGAGATTTCGTTCAGACTTGGCGAAGACGAGTACGCGTTTTGGCCGACAAAACTTGAACGAGATAAAAAGGTGTGCGTATCGTTGCTGTAAATGGCCGGTTCTATAATCGGAGCGAGTGGTGGCGAGGGCGAACGAGGACGTTCCATCGGTGTGTCGATACCATTCGTCGTTATCCCGTTGCTGTGTTGTTTCTCTTCGATATTCGGTAATTCGTTGATTTCGTTTGAAGTATTCAACCTAACAAAAAAATACAAAATTATTTTATAATTTAGTATAAAATGGCTCCTGGGTAAATTTGGTTTCTACAATATAGTTCTTAAATAGCATTAATCTTAGTATAAATACATGAACAGTAAACTCCTACTTACCAAGGTACCGGTGAAGAAAAGCGTGGCGCAATGGGACTGGAACTAGGAGAGGAAGCGTTACTGCTAGGCCTTCGAACCACAAGATCTTTAGGAAGCGGACCCGGTTTCCGTTTCAAAGGTAAGCGAATTACATTATCAATTGCCGAAATAGGACGCTTAGTCCCCCTATTACTTCCGGGAGAACCAGACCCGACCAAATCGATGTCAGCTTCGTCAACCTAAAATAAAGGTTAGAAAAAAACACAACAAAACACAACACAAAAGTTACCATCATTCGTTTGTCAATTTTAAATGGATTTCCGAACATGTGCTGCCTTACGGGCGTCGATTCGATTTCCCTAAGCGCAGGCGTTTGCTTCTTCAAATATTCCTGATAATTTCCCATTTGCGATATCGGCAACGAGTGAGACGAATCTTGATCGATCGCGATCCAATCGGTCTGCATAAAATTGTTGCGCATCCTTTCCACCTGATCTATGATATGATTCCTTGGAATATCAAACGGATTCTTAAAACTGATCGACGAGCGTTCCTTGATCAATGACACAATAAATAAAGTGTTTTGGTCCAAGTGATGCTCCCTGGACGTGCTAAATTTATCCATCAGCAACGGATCTTTTTTTAAGGAAACTCTCGGTAAAACGCGCATTTGTTCCGGTGCGTTTTGACCAATCTTTGCCGCATTCTGAAAACTGATATTAGAAGTGTCCTAAAATACCAACTTTTACTTACACTCATTTGTCTCTGTGCAATTTCTGAACACAAACGATCGTACTCGCTCTTGGCTTGATTTTTCACCCGTTTCAGGTACGTAAGAACCGAGTAACTCAAACAATTTTCCACGCTTTCTGGAATGAGAGTTTGTGAAAGCGCAACCGGAGACCCCATTCGCGTCATCGCCTTACGCAAATGACTGGCGTAATAGGCAGGTAGTGTGCGTAAATAGTTCTGAAATTGGGTACGCCACTCGTTGGTCGGTTTCCAACGGTGCGTCTTGAGCAGTTCGTCTAATAACGGCAACAAAACCGGGTAGTTGTACGGCATCACAAACAAGTTAACACAACTCAAATTTGTGCTGGCTTTCAAATAGCCAAACGGGTGCCCGACCTCCGAACTCTTGTAACTGTTGGCGACGAAAACTTGCCAACAAGACGTGGGCTGCTTGCGCGAAAGAATGTATTGAGTGAGTGGGGATGGTTCAAGTTCGTACTTATCAAATGGTAAATTTTCGATTACCATCGGATCGGAATTTGTGCAAGTAAATCGGACGTTCGGATGAGCATGACGTGCAGGTAAAACCGACGCGGTTATTTCTGGCCAAAAAGGTTCAGGCATAGGCCAAAAACCCAACGAGAAGCCTTTTTGGTTTGTAGCTCTCGGAACATAAATCATTTTTCGACAGTTGTGCCACGATGTGTTTGGTGGTCCATTTATGTTTTGCATTCGATCTATGTTTGGGTTATTTATATCGGAAATTGGTTCCACTATACTTGCGTCCATGTAATCTTTGTCATCGCTCTTATCCAAGTTCGGAGGAGGAGGATCTGGTCCGATTTTTTCGAAATTTATCACTACGCCATTTTGTACCTAAAAATGTTTGCGTTAGTCTGTAACTTAAGAGGATATTCACCCGAAAACAAAAAACCGGAACTTAAATATCTAATTTTCCAAATGAAATTCAATTTTAATTACAAGTTAATAGTAATAAAGAAATTATAAGCAGTAAATCTTGAAGGTCAGTTGCTTAATTGCTTTTTTATTTATTACCTAATAAAGTAGTTTTAAAAAGGTTTTACCTTTTGTACCAAACTGTCGATACATTGATTCAGCATTCGGTGTGAAGTTATGCAGTAGGAACGTCCGCCGGTGACCTCACACATGGCATCGATAGGGCTACTATCGCTAGGAACTAATCCGGTATCTCTTTCAACTGCAGGCGTGCCCGTTAACCTCAGCACCAAGGCAAACAATCTTTGATCCCATCGAAAGGGTTCTCGAGTTAATTCCGACCCAGGAATGGGACAAGTCATTGGTAAATTAAAATCATCATGGACACCCAAAGCTGAAAAGACAATTGTAATATTTTCAGAACTAAACTGTCAAGAAAAAACTTACTGGTGCTTAAGCGTCCACCGTCTGTTATTAAAACAATAACCGAAGTTTCTAAATAAAATGGACACCTGCCTTGACCGTACGTGTCGATCCCAGACATCACTCTGTTTATGTTTAAAATATCGAATGCTTGTTTTACCGCAACACCCATCGTGGTCATGGAATAGCAAGGAAGGTTTTTCAATTCGTTCAAAAATATTGATAAACTCTCTTTCCATCCTAAAAATCGTTGAAAGTTAAGGTAACTTTATTTCTTTATGCTTTTAAATTTCGTACCTGCTTTTATGTTATTTGGTGACTCTTCAAAAGTGAGTAACATGTAACGATCAAAGCGACTCTCGGGACTGCGTTGCCGTATTTTAACAAACGTTTCGACAGCAGATTTGGCAATATCGAGTAAAGTTGTTCGACTTCCGATGTAAGTCCTACAAAATACTTTCGAATCAAACAAGTTTTAACCAAAAGTTTTATAAAAATATTTCTTTAAATCGAAAAATCCAAGTCTTTCATACTGAAAAAGAAAGATTTATCGACCGTCATTAATTTTTAGAACCAATTACTTGACATTTCCCAACCACTGTCATCAAAACATCGCAGGGGAGAAGAAATATTTTTATAACCTAAGAATTTGACGAATGGTAAACAAATATAAAATTTACTTTTGGTGCATTGATGCAGACGTGTCAATTAAAAATACAATAATGGTCATTTTTGTATAATAATTATAGATGCACGTCTCACTAATTAAAATGTTTTGCTTTATTTTGTACGTTTTCTCTGTAATACCAAAACAGACAACATCATCCTTGAAAGGAACTCACACAAATGAAATTTTTTAATTTTTGTCGTACATGCAGCGCCCCCTACTCGAGCTTGTCACCAACATAAACGCCCCACACGCCATGTTTTAATGCAGCCAGCGTCGCCTTTTGAGGCAGGTCAGGGAAAGTTTTGACGTTCTACAGCTACCGCCATATTAGTGTAGCGTCAGATTCTGAGAAACTGGTTCCAAACCATTGAATCCGTGTTCCAAACAAACTGAACTACATAACCTCAGTTTTGAAAATGTTGGAAAAATCTTAAATTTTGTTGTAATCACGCTTTGAGCTACATTTTATGCACTTACGTTTTGTCTGTGTACTAAAACGAGTACTTGAACCTGATTTCGACGAAATGCGCTAATAAAATTACTTGAATTACCAAATAATATGTGTAATTGAATAGTGTAGTGCAGAAGATATGTAGGAGAGATATGGACAATTGATTTGAGAAGCTGTATTTGAAAATGAAAGGTTAGTTTTATTTGTACGATATTTTATGCAAGGTTGATTTGAACACATAATCTGAACTAATCGAAATATGGCCTCATTCGGATTACAGAGAAGTTCGGATTGCTGGATCAAGTTAAAAAACGAAATTTTTCGAATAATTTTTATTTTAGAAATAAGCAAACCTCATTCTACTGTGCTTAGAAAAATTGTTTGTAATTACGGTTTGTTTCTCTGCATCCATTTCCTTTTTTCTTGCCTCGACTCTTAACTGTAAAAAAAAATTTATGAAATGGGACATCATTTTAACATGCCCATCTTAAATGAACGTTAAAACTATCTACTGCTTTCGTAGTTATTACTTAGTTTCATCAGTTTGTAGTGCTTGTATTGCAAGTACGTAGTATCTTTTATCTTATCCTTACTTCTGCAATCCGAACATTAATCTATAATCCAAAAATTTTATTAGTTGTTTTCGGATTATAACTATTTGTTCGGACTACTGAGTTTTTCTTCTTGTGTTCGGATTACTGGATTGTCGGAATAGCGTGTGTTCGGATTACCGAGACTGTACCAAACCTGGCCTCATTCGGATTACAGAGAAGTTCAGATTACTGGATCAAGTTAAAAATCGAAAATTTTAAAACAATTTTTATGTTAGAAATAAACAAATCTCAAAATAAATACTACATACATATTCTACTGTGCTTAGAAATACAAAATTATTTTTTAGAAAAAAAAAATAGTTTGTTATTATGGATTGTTTCTTCGCAACCATTTCCTTTTTAATTACCTCTTCTTTAAATTAATCATACAAAAAATTTTATGAGATGGGACATGATGATGCATTTTAACAAACGTTAAAACTATCGACAGCTTTTTGTAGTTAGTAGTGTCAGCAGTTTGTAGTGCTTATGTATTGCATTACATACATCTTTCACCTTATTCTTTTTTCTGTAATCCGAACATTTTATTAGTTGTGTTCGGATTATGACTATTTGTGCGCACTACTGAATTTTTCTTCTTATGTTAGGATTACTGGATGGTCGGATTACCGAGACTGTACTGTATTTGTTTTAAATTTTATCTAAGTACGAAAAATGTGGAGTGATATGAAAAAGAAAGAGGAGAAGAGATTTTCAAAAATTTAAGTAACATAAAAACCTAGTGAGTTGGTCTAACTAGATTACCTGTTTTTTTTTGGTAATCAATGGCCTCTGTGTGGCTTGTTTTGCTTCCATCCTGGAAGACTGCAAATTTTAGGTTTTTATCTTTCCTTGTACCTTTTCGAGCACACTTGGAACTTTCCTGGGAAAAGTACCGTTTGTTGAAGTTTTTCCGGAAAGATTGGTTCACCCTCTTGCAAATATTGTCACCAGAAGGGATTCAAAGGGGGAATATCTGGAATCAAAATCGAACGACCATAGGACCCCAATATCTCATCCAAACGTCAGACGTTTTAGTTTTCCTTAATTCTGATTATTATTTTTACAAGCCCTTGTGGATATAGGTACACCTACATGAAATTTTTAAGTTACTTGATTTTACGTTTTCGAATTTCCGAGAGATTTATTTCCGAGCATTTTGTTTGTTGAACCGTTTTATCGTTGGGCATTCGTTAATTTCTATTAAGACGGGAAGATTAATTTTAAAGATAGAAAGGAAGAATAATCAATTTATGTTCGTGTGCTTCTTTGATAATTCTGTAAATTTTCATTGTCCTGATATTACCGAGTTAGTGGTAGTAAATATTGAACAACTGAACTACCGAAGGTAGTTTTAAAACGTGGTAATTCAAATATTGTAGATAATCTTATAACGAATATTGTTTGATTAGTTGTTAATAATGAAGTGAATTCTATTGGTGTTAATAACAACGATGACTTCACGATGGTTTCCCACAAAAGAAAGAAAGAAAAAAGAAACTCTGATAGCATAGGTAATAACGAGGTCAATACTGCTCATACCCATAACTTTGTAGGTAGAACTTCTAAGACAGAATCATCTATTGTTGGTTCCTCTGAAGACAATTCCGATCTGCGTGGCGTTGATAGTAAATGTTGGCTCCATATTAGTCGAGTGTTGGCCTCTGCAACCGAATCATCAGTATTATCCTACTTGAAGTTAAAACTACCTCAAAACGAATTCTCTTATACAAAATTGAGCTCCTACCATGATGTAGCATCTTTTAAGGTGGGTGCAAATAGGTCGCTGTATAACCTTTTATTATCAAACCTGAATTTTGGCCTAAAGGAATAATGATTCTTCGTTTCAAATTTTTTCGGGAGCTCAAGGAAGGTTACCGAACCCAGCAGGACTAATGTTATTTCAAACACGAAGGAATCGACAGATTCTTCTAACGATCGCAATTGCATTTCAGCAGTCAATGTTTACATGCATAATTGTGGTGGTATTAAAACCAAGTTGAGCGATATTAGCAACAATGTTAATTGCTGTCTTTATGACATAATTATTCTTATAGAGACTTTTCTTGACGACAGCATTGCTTCAAGTGAATTGAAGTTTTTTGACTTTAGCATCTTTCGTTGTGATCGATTTGTCGAATCCAATCAGAAGACCTGGTCGGTAACTTTGTCGGAAGACTTAATATCAAACATATCTCAACATCATAACGCATACACTGTTATTATTAAGGGCGTAAATTCTTCACAATCCAGTCTTGAGTTTGCCAATTACATCTTTGACTATAAATCTGCCGATTTTAATCTAATCAACAACTGTTTGTTGGATATCAATTGGTCTGAGTTATTATCTTCTAATGATATCGAGAACGTTGTTAATCCATTCTACAGAGTATTATGGTCCACTATCAATTCACATGTTCCACGTAAAAAAATAGGTGTCTCCAAGTATCCAGCATGGTTTTCTAAAGAGTTGATTCAGCTAATCATTGAGAAGAAAATTATTCACAAGGCTTTTAAGGAAACTCGTAATCTACATTACTACCAAAAATTTGGCGATATTCGTGATCGAGTTAGGAAACTAAACGTATTGCTCCATCGAAATTATATCAACAAGATTGAGGAAGGAATTGTTGCAAACCCTCAGACATTCTGGCGATACATTGATGATTGTAAGAAGGTAAGAGGTTACTCCGCTGGCATGTTTCTGGGTGATGAAGTTTGCTCGTCAGGCCAAGAATGTGTGGATTTATTTGCAAAGCAATTTTCTAATGTGTACTCTAATAACGATGCTACTAACCACAGCTACAGTGCCAATGCAGTCATCAACTGCAATTTGCTCAAAGTTTCGGTAGAAGATGTCTTCAATGCAATTACGGAAGACAGCTTCAGTAGTGGGCCAGATGGTATCACATCGTATTTCATAAAAAGATTTAAATACTCATTGTCAACTCCAATCTTCAGAATGTTCCAGTTATCGTTGGCCAGCGGTTGTTTTCCAAGTATTTGGCGAAAAAGTTATATTACTCCCATACACAATAAAGGCAATCATAGTGATATTGCAAATTATAGGGGTATTTCGATACAGTCAATGATACCCAAGATGCTCGATAAGCTAGTCTTGGATCAACTAATGTAGGCTAGTATAAATTGCTTAGTGGAAAATCAGCATGGGTTGTTTCCTGGTCGTTCAACAACAACAAACCTTTTATCCTATCCTTATAAAGTTCCTAAAATACTACCATTTCAAACGTGGTTTAAGATGTGATGACTTCTCCTATGATGACAATCTTAGTCATTGCAAGACTAAATCGTTAGAACACCGAAGAGTTGTTGCGGATGTCTGTTTTGTTTACCGTTTATTAAACGGGATGATTAGTTGTGATGCCCTAGGAGATCGAATAAAGTTCCGAGTTTCAAGCCACAATACTCAACTCCACGATGTTTTCCATATACACCATCACAGGATGAACTATGGTCTAAGCAGTCCATTAACGAGAATGTGCCGAAATGTTAACAAATTAAGCAAGTTCAATAGTTTTAACATATGGGATAGCTCCTATAGATTATTTTAGTACAATATTATGTGGAACATATGTGTTATTTGATTTATTTGTAATATATTTATATTCCTTGTGTTTTTAGGCTCTAGCGAGCCCTATGTGAATTGGTTTTTTACCGTTAATTAAATAAATAAATAGTTAAATAGTTTATTTGTAAATTTTAATTATTAACATTAAAGTTTGTTTTCGCTCCTGGTAAATTTTGGAATATTAATTTATTTTCCCTACCTGTTTATTTTCTCTAAGTACCTAGGTTAGTAATTACCTAAATCTCACCTGGTGACTTATCCAATAATTACTTGGCGCTCTCATTACCAACTTTATCGATAAGGTGAGCCACTGAGCTAGACCAGGGAAGATTTTTGCACCCTTTTGAATTTACAAAGATTCTATCAGCCCTGTGATTTAAGGTACGTTTTATTTAATTTTTTTTTTAATAGGTAGGAATTTTCGGGGTACAACGTGAACATTATTAGTTATTATACTCGGTAACATGAACAGTAAAAGTTAAAAAACAAACTAAGGTAACTACGTTTTTTCGTGAACTTTAATGTTCTTAATTAATTACCAACATTTCATTCTACATTTTATAAGGAATAAATATATAATAACACTAGTTTTTCTACACCCCGTTAGTGTGAACACTTGCGTTAGCTTGAACATATTTTTGGATTTTTGTGTTCAAAGAATCGAGCTTCTACTGTATAAGAAATTATAATCAATAAATGGGCTTTTTAATTTTAAGTTGTTTAAATTTACTCGCAAACATTTCACAGAACATGGCACTACTACATAAAATGTCTACAATTTATACAATTGAAGTTTGAATTACTTTTCACCGAGCAAATTCTTGTTTGATACAAATATGTCGAGGAATTGTGAATTATATGTCTCTTTACAGAATGGACTGTGAGATTAATGACGATCTACATTGAAAATCTCACAAGATAATATCAAGTTTATGTTTCCATTTGGGAACGCTTTGCAATAGAGGGTCAGCATCAAACTCATCGTATAAATGGTTCACGACAGTACCGGTATCACTTACTTTAGTTAATTATAAATGCGATTGTTCTTTACAATAAATTATTTTTACATGTATATGAATTTCAAGTAAATGGTGGATGGATTCTCATACATTTTTTAAATTTCAGAGTCAAAATACCAATCATGTGAAAGCAGAAACAGACTTGTAGTTGAAATTACTTGATAAATTATCTGGCAAGATCCCAAAATTTGATAACGCCTGTTAGAGCTGTTTGGAACTTGGATCAAGATTTACGGAACATCAACTAGTTAGATATTAAATATTAAAGGTTTGTGACATTTAATATTTAGTCTATCCAAATTAAAAGCTCTTTGTAATTTGCATGCAATTAAAGTTTTCAATGGTTCTATAATTTATTTTATTTTTGAAATGTAATGTCATTAATTTAAACTTTGTTTATGTATAGGTGCTGCCATTCGACGACGGAAGTTATAAGGACTAAATAGGTATATGTCATTTAAAAACTTTTTTAAAGTGACGTTTTGTTCGTAAATGACAGTTTTTAAACAATTCACTTCCTTTTGTGTTTTTAAGTTAATTCATTATGAACTTTTGAGAAATGTTTTCTAATTTGTGGTTTTTAATTTATTCTAGACTTCCTAAAAAATCGAATAATGCAGTGCAGTGTAAGTGAACAACAATTGGATAATTTACCAAAGTGAAGACGATTAATTGAGTTGCTGCATTTGACAATGAAAGGTTAGTTCTATTTGTACAAGGTTTATGCCAGAGTGACATTAATTTGAATGAAATATTCAATCAAGTTTATATTCATAATAAACTTAGTGGTGCGATAATTTCTATTACATTTAAAGTAGGTACCGGTAGTTTAAAATTCCACGTATGGAATTTAGTGGTTGTTTATGAGCGGTTTGAAGAGGTACACTTATAGGTAGTAAATATGTATTAGTTCATGTTTTAAATTCAAGCAGTAAATGCTAAACGAGGTGTTAGCGAAGATCGGATTGTAATGGTTGCATTACATAACTTTGGCAAAGCAATAATTAAAATTTTTAGTTTGCGCTTTATCCTTGCATGTAATGAGCTGTAAGAATCTATTGTTCAATATTAAATTTTTTCTTTTAAAATTTGTGACACTAATACGTCAGTTTTCGATGGAAATATGTGTTCAAATAAATGTCGACCTGGCAAGTTTCAAAAAGGTGGTGGTAATATAAACAAAATTGTAGAATGCGCAATTCTTTGAATCATTTTTCCTTGTGTTGTGTTTCATACGAAATAAGTTATCTTAAAAATGGTTTGACAGACTGACTTGAAATTTTGCGAGCATACACTAGGGTGACGGAATACAATAGGCAGCTAAAATTTAAGTAACAAGTAAATATAATGTATTTCACAAAGTTTACAAAAATACAAACTTAATATTTATGATGTTTTTGTAGCCTCTCTTTATTTAAGATGGCAACTTAATTCTCCTTGGCATACTTAATAAAAGATTGTCGATGTACTCATGCGGTATTTTAAACCATTCTTTGGTTAAACTGCAATTAATTCCTGTTTGTTTGCAGGTTAAGTTATTTTATATTTCCGAGTTTGTAGAAATACGAATTTTATATCATAATACAGTAGAACCCCTCTATAACGAGAGCTCAAGGGACCAGCCTACTTACTCGTTATAAGCAGATTTTCGCTATAAACAGTCTGTTTAGCATGTAAACAAAAGTCAAGGGACTAAACTTGTACTCATTATAGCCGATAAATCGTTATAACCGGACTCGCTGTAGAGGGGTTCTACTGTATCTAGTTTTTAGAAAGTTTTGTCCAAAAATAAAAAAAAATTTTTAAATATAAAAAATACAATATCAAATGTATTTTAGTTGTAAATCAATCCGTCAAGCCGTTTCCATAATTACCTATTTCTTGTGAAATGCAATATTACTGGAGGGGTTGTGGCTAGTTAGGAGTTCGAAAAAGGCGACTTTTTGTTATACTTAATCTTTTTTTTAAGTGTTACATATTTTTGAACAATTATTATATTCAAAAGAGCTTTATTTAAAAAAAAATATCCTGCAATTGTTTTGTATACAAAAATATTAAAAAATAACCGATCTAAAGCTTCGTTGACATGGGTAGTGAATCACGACAGTGAATCACACTTTTGTAGAATACACGCCGTGTAAACTACTGATTTGTAAAATATAAATCGTGATTTTTCGCCGAGTTAATGTTCACAACAGCAATATAAACATCCATGTAACCTTCGCCATGAATCATATCGTGAAAATTAAAATTTGTAAATTCACAAATGTGGATCACGATCGTTATTCACTACCCATGTCAACGGGGCTTTATGTTCGGCAATCTTATTTTTAAAAATACATATGAATGAACCAACCGCATTTCAAAAATTTAAGAAAACAGCATCGTTTTTGTTTGCAAACTATGTTAACAATGATTAATGTCTTTTAATAGTGTTAACTTGGGCAGTTTGTAAACAAAGGTTTAAAAATACATGAACGCGCCGTTTTTCAAATTTTTGAAACGTGGGTTGGTTCACACTTGTGTAACACAGTTCCATTGTTGTACAAAATAATGTATACTTTTACAAAAAATATAAATAACAAGAAATGTTTTTTTTAACCTCATAATTAGGCTTTAACCCCTTAACCCTTTCGGTCACCTTGTAGTCAATTGGCTACATTAAAATTAATATTTTTTTGCAAGAGAACTAGACGCTAGAATCAGTTGGTTCAAACTTTAATCAATTGTTTACACATCTGTCTTAGGTCCGCTTTTACAATAGTCGGTTAAGTATGAGTATAATAACTAACCTATAGCTATGAACCAATCAACGATAAACACACTAAACAATAAACCAATAAACATCCGTATAACTTTACAACCCGGATAAATAAAACTTAACCGACTATTGTAAAAGCGAACCTAATAAGATTAGCGATAATGGTAGCATTTGGTGTTTAAAAGCTGAAGCTACAGAATATTTTCCAAAAATAAATGTACATTACACTGTGCATTTATACAGTATACTGCTATACTGCATTACAGCGACGCTGTAAAAACATTTATAAAAACTGCTACTATTGAAATATCAGTTTGGAAACTTCAAAAACATAAAAAGAAATGTTTAATTGTTCGAATGTGGTAATAAAAATAGTTATTTTTATCATTAGGCTGGAAACTGAATTTTTGTAAGTTTATCAGTTTGTTTTTAATTTTCAAAAAAAAGTGTAGTTATTTGATCACATACCATAACTCCCCCGGAAAGGTAGCTAGGGCATTGCAATTTTCATCAAAAATTTCAATTAAGCAATGTTGCAAATAGCAAAATTTTTCCTTTGGTAGAATTAAAGAGTGACTGAAAGGGTTAATCTCAAAACCCGGACATAAAATGCGAAGAAGGACTCACTACACCCAGTATGTCGGCAATCCATTTCCTAATTATTTTGGTGATTCTAGGACCCAATGTATTTTAGATTTTGTCAAATGCTTCTTAGTTTTTGAGATACGAATTTTACAAAGTAAGGTATCAGTTTAACTACTTTACTGTTACCAATTCTAACAAGTTTTGGAGATACTGTAAACTAAACCGCTATCTTATTTTGAAATATATGCATTACTGAAAAATTAAGCAGCATTCGACAAAATCGCTAAACACGACATAATTTTTTTGGTTCCTAGAATCACCAAAAGAATTGGGAACTCGAGAAATATGTTCATACCTTTTTTGACGACATATAAAAGTCCCAAGCATTCTGTTTAGGATCTCTTAAGGGATTAATGGAATTTCTTGTCAGTCAGTACTTTATCTGGAAAACTAAGGAATATAGGGTGTGAAACTAGATGTTTTATTATTTTTTCGAGTACTGTTTACACTACCGATAGGAATAACATTTATATTTTACCTTGCGGTGCGTCGCCAAATTCTTAAACTTGGGTACGGAAAAGACTATCGATTTTGTCATATTTTTTATGTTTTTGTCAGTGATTATTTTTAGGCCAATTAAGTTAATGGAATAAAAAGTTTTAAAGAACGCGCATTATCTGAGAATGCTTTAAGTTTTTTTTTTTTGTTTATTTTTAAAACGTTAAGGAGCGAAAGAGTAGAAAGCGATACCGAGTGAAACAAAAGTGAATCTGATTGGAAAAATTGCTATGTTAAATGCAATTAATTTTATTGGACTTCACTTTGCACTTTTTCGATGTATGTGTGCACCTTAAGAGTTCTCAGGTAACGTGTGGGATTTGTTTTTCTTGAATTTCAGTTTTATTTTAAATGGCATAAAAAAATTATCTACGCAACATCAGAAATCGACGAAATTTGATAAGATAAGACCAGATGCAAGACCATTACCATTTCCATGAAATTTTTATTCTTGACCTCTAATTATTGGGATATAAATAAGAAATTGAAGAATTTTAAGTTTTCAATTCAGAATTTTTTTCTGTTTGATGTAATTTCATGAAGGTTTAAAATGCGGTTTTGTGAAAATTTTCATAATTTTCCAATTATTATATTTAAAGACTTGAAAAAATTAAATAAGATTTTCAAGTCCAATTTTATATATCAAACTTATAAAGTGTCCACTTTTATTTTCTCACGGTTACAACATCTTGTTATATTGTCTCAGAATATTTGTTTGGAAAGATAGTCAAAAAAAGGAAAAACTTGAATTTAATTGAATTCAATAATTTTTAGATTTCGTTTATTTGTACATTCTTTGACATTCTTTTGAACCGGATGTTCTTTTGAAAACCTCCACCCGGAAATATCTCGAAAAGCGAACCCCAAATGAAAAAGTGTTTTGTTCAATCCTGCTATTGAAACATGTTGTTTCTTACTTGGATACGCAACTAGAAACCGTTTGTTTTACTCACTCAAATTATATCTATGGTAACGAGTGGGCGAAAGACTTTTCACCCACTAGTGAGTGAAAAATGCAGTCATTCATTAACCTGCCTACGTTCTTTATAATAATATTAAAATGTTTTAAAACCAAAGCTAACTTTTTTTTAATTATTTTGCGCGCAAAATGCGCGCTATCGATCTAAAATTTTGCATAAAGCTTCCTACGACAAATTGCTACGGGTGGTTGAGTACGAGCAAAGGGGGGTAAATTTTTAGCTCAGTTTTTCGATATCTAACGCCGTTTTCGAGTTATTGCAAATTCAAAATCTCAAATTTAATTATTGATGACACGAATTATAATAAATTGTATTTTCATAAATTTTTTAGATTTATAAGTGCAGGATTGAACAAAACGCTATACATAACTCGTGGAGAAACCCTTTCGCTCACTTATTTGCTTCTGCACACTCGCCTGTCGGCTCGCGTGCAAAACTGGCAAATGCGTGAGCGAATCTTTCGGTTTCTCCACTAGTCATGTAATATACTATTGGACAAAGGTTGTATAATGGCGAAGGGGAAAGAATATGGTCATTGACTATAGTAGTTATCAAGACACGCAGCCATATGGAAGAATTGTAAATTCTATGTCCCTCTCACTCGAACGCACTCCGCGCACTATACTGTCCACACATTCTAACGGAATGGATCGCGAGATTAATAATTGTTAATAAGGATTTACATTGAAAATTAGCGCCACCTAGTTGTCGCGACAATTTAGTATTGCATTAAAATATATATGGCTGCGTGTCTTGATAACTACTATAGTCAATGATATGGTGTAATTCGTTACACAATTATTAGTGAAACTTTTTAAGATAATTTCAACTTTGGTTTTTTAATTGCCACTTGGTATTTTTTTAGGAGATTCGGATTATGCATGAAAAATGAAACAAGATTTTATTGGAAATTGTTTTTATCCTACCTAGACTTTTCAAGAAAGATGCGCGATGTTAACTTTCTTTCGTCGCATCTTCAGCGAAAAATCTAGATTGAATAAAATAAAATTCCACCAAAAACTGTTTCTTTTTTCATGCAGAATCTGAATCTCCTAAAAAAAATGAGGTGGCATTTAAAAATATAATTGTAGCACGAATTACACTGTACAATTTTTTCTTCTTTGCCATTATACAACTACAGAACAGTCTCGATAATCACACGCTAATCCGACCACACCCTAATCCGAACAAAATATCCAGTAATCCGAACACGAAAAAAGAAAAACTTGGTAGTTCGCATAAATTGTTATAATCACAACTTTGAGTTAGGATTATAACTATTTGTGCAGAGTACAAAGTTTTTCTTCTTTTGTTCGGATGACTGGAGATAGGATTAGCGCGTGTGTTTGGTTTACCGAGACTGTACTGTATTGTCTGAAACACATTTTCATGTGACTTTTGGTTTTTATCATAATCCTTAATGGAAGATGAAGACATAAATATATTTTTAAATTTATTTTACATTATTCCAAAGAAAGTAAAAATGCAGTAGAACCCTTCTATGACGAGTCCGGTTATAACGATTTATCGGCTATAACAAGTAAAAGTTTAGTCCCTTGACTTTTGTTTACATGTTAAACTGACTCTTTATAGCGAAAATCTGCTTATAACGAGTAAGTAGGATGGTCCCTTGAGCTCTCGTTATAGAGGGGTTCTACTGTAAATGAAATTGAAGAAAAAATTCAAAATTTTCAAAAAATTTAAAAAAAAATTCAAAAAAGTTTTATTGTTTTACTACGCCGTATCCTTCTAAAGAAATATCAACAAATTTTCGATTCTTAACTATTACGAGATGTTGTAATTGTGAGAAAATAAAAGTGATAAAAAATAAAACTTTAATATGAAATCAAACTTGTAAATCGATATTTCAGATACGTCAGATATTTACGTGTAACTTTAATTTCCATAACTCTAATTATGCCTCTAATTCGAACTTTTTTGGTTTGTCCCTTGAAATTCGAGCGAGGGAACTTTGGCTGTACATCGATGTAAATGAAGTTTTAAAGAATAAATTAAATATTTTTTATTATTTTACGTAGCATTAATTGGATGAGAACGACGCATTGCAGTTGTACTTAAATTGCATGTGTTTAAAATGTAAAGTTTTATTTATTTTCGTTTTTTGCTTTTAATTTAGGTAACTTAATTAAATTTAAAGGGACAACTTATGGTATCTATATTAACGACTGTTTATCAGTCGCGAAATCTGCATGTAAGGTTAGTCGCCAGGCTCAAGTTTATTTTGGCCAATTATCGTTAGATGGCATCACATGTTATACAATTTTCTGTTTTATATTTTTAAAATATGACATGACATTTGTGCATGACATCAAAATTACGTGAACAAAGCACTTTGTTTTTGGGTGATTATATGGTTATATGATTAATATTTTATGAACTTGTGAGAATATGTTACTATAGATTTTTAATTTCTTCTAGTATTTGTAATGAAGCAAATGGTGCAGTGTAAAATTGAAAACATGGATAGGTATTAGAAAATTGATGGGGATATAAACTGGATTAAAGTACTGCATTTAAATTTCACTGGTGAGTCATCATTTGATTCTTGAACTGTTTATTAAATTGTATTATTTTTTTGTAGGATAAAAGTGATTATGTGTAAGGGATATGCAGAACTTGGAAGTGTTAAAATCGGATTGTTACATATTCCATGACAACTGTCAGATTGGTGTTGAATGCGGTCACGGTGGAGCAATGACGATATGATTTAAAAGGTATGTTTAATTGAATTTTTGTGCCAACAAATAGCTATAGGGTCTACCAATAAAAGCGCTAGAACTTTTTTTTTTAATTAAAACTCAACCGTGTAAGATACAATAGATTTGTTTGTATTTATTTGAAGCTCAGTTCATACCATTTATGTTTTGAAAAAAATATCATTTAAATATCCACCTCTTGGTCGTTTGCATCCACGCATTCGATGGGAGCAGCTGGTTTACAAAATCAGACTACTGTCAATTGGCCACCGCGATCGTGTGACGTAACTCCACTGGACTTCTTTCTTTGGGGGTACGTCAAGTCATGAGTTTATCCAAATAAACCGCAAACAACTGATGACTTGAAAGCCAACATCGAGCGAGTAATTCGTGGTATTCAGCCGGCCTTATTTGGAAAAGTCATCGAAAATTGGACCCATCGAATGCGTTGGTGCAAACGATCAAGAGGTGGACATTTAAATGATATTTTGTTCAAAACATAAATGGTATGAACTGAGCTTTAAATAAATACAAACAAATCCAATGTATCTTACACGGTTGAGTAGTAATTCAAAAAACAAATTCTATCGCTCTTATTGGTAGACCCTATATTTCGATACCTCCTACGTAAAATATAGTATCTTCAAAATCTTAATTTTACAGGAGAGCATTTTAAAGTTTGTAATGTGTGTGCTCTAAAGTTGAATGTCGATGTATTTTGTTGAAATTTATGAAAGAATCGGTATAATTTTTGTAACTTTCGCTTTTGTAACATTAAGATTAGGTATACAGTAGAAGCCCGATAACGTGAACACTCGATACTATGAACATCTCGGTCCTGTGAACGCCCAATTTCTTCTCAATGTCGATCAATGTTCTTAATTACCAACATTATGCATTATACGTTTTATAAGGAATTAATGTATGCATAATTCTAGTTTTTTTACACCCCCGTTAGTGTGAAAACTTGCGTTAAGTTGGGCATACCTTTGGATTTTTGAGTTCACAGAATCGAGCTTGTACTGTACTACAGTCAATTTCTACAAAAAAGTAAAAATTGAAATTTTGGGGGTTACAATAATTTACGTAGGAGGTGTCGATTTATATTTTTCTGCTTTACATTTTTTTCTTTTCTTTTTCTACGGTTTTCTGGAACACGACTAACATAAGTATAAAATGGTGTAAATTTGTGTAATAACAGAAATCGTTAGAAGAAAACTCGTAATGCCCTATTTCATTTTTTTAATTACATTTTACACTACGCTTATATCTGATAATTAACAATCCCTTTTTTAAATTTCAATTTACAAATTTTGTAGATAAATTATTCTATATTTTTTATTTTACAGGGTTTAGAAGACGAAGCATATGAAAATTGCGACAGATCTGGAAAAGTTGAACTTTCCTGTGTAGAAGAAGTCAAGATTTGGAGTTAATTATTGTTGGCGATGTGCAAAATTTGATAATAGCTGTTGGATTTGTTTGGACTTTTGCTAAAGGATTACCGTACAACAGGTTTGTGATATTTTATATGTCGTGTACAAGGTAATGCGGTGGCCTCATCCACTTAACGTTTACGTAATTTAAATATCAATTAAGCGAAAACATGAAATTTCTTTCCTAAAACTTCGTTTTCATTGATGTATTTGACGTAAATAAGTTAATAATGCCCGTATTCACCAACTACAAATAGTGCTATTTGTAGTTGGTGAATACGGGCATAAAACAAATAAAAATTAACTACAAGTCTAACACATCGATGACAAAATACGAGGTTTTGCAGAGTTAATTTCATTTCAATTAGTTTTTATTATTTTACGTAGGGTTAATTGGTTGAGAACGACGTTTACGGTTGTTTTTGAACTGTATGTGTTCCACGTTTTGTTCAGTTGTATTTATTTTGATTTATAATAATTTCTGTCATTAATTTCGTGGCAACAATTTAAATTAATAATATAAGCGTTGACATCTAACGTCAAAATTTGAATGGATAACATAGGTATCTACAATACCGACTGTTTGCCACAACGGAAAAATCTGCATGTAAGGTTTGTCGCTTGGCTACAGTTAAGTTTGAAAATTAAACGATAGATGTCGCCACTTATTGTGAATATTTTCTGTTTTGTTTACATTTTTAAAAATGACTAATGACCAGAACTGAAATCATTTTGTTTAGTTTTGGGTGTTTATATGGTTAATATTTTATGAACTTGTGAGAATATGTTGCTAATCTTAGTTTTTTAATTTGTTCTAGTATTAAGAACGAAGCAGATAGTGGATTCTAGAATGGAAAACATAAGGATATTAGAAAGTTCTTGGAGATGTAAACTCTTGGTGAGTCACATGCAATAAGATTTTGTTGCTATCCAACATTATTGAACTATTTATTAATTTTATTAATTGTAGGATAGAAGCAGTTATGTGTGAGAGACGTGCACAACTTGAAAGTGTTAAAATCGGATTGTTACATATTCCATGACAACTGTTAGATTGGTGTTGAATAACATCACGGTGGAGCAACGACTAGATATGATTTAAAAGGTATGTTTAATTGAATTTTTTGTGCCGACAAATACAGTCAAATTTCCTTAACTCGAATCTCAAGGGACCACTAAAAAAGTTCGAATTAGAGGAACTTCGAGTTATGGAGATAAATTTACACGAACCTTTATAATGGTTTCAAAAAAAATTTGATTTATAGAGAAATTCGAATTAGGGAAGTTTCACTGTAGCTATTTGTTAATTTACAATTGTGTATTGAAATATTCGATTTTTTAATCGAACAATTCGACAATACTGAAGTAACAAAATTTAAATGTGTTTTGGTGATTTTTAAAGTAAATTCAAAATAAGTTCCTACCGATTTTAAACTTTAATTTCTTCTAGATTTCATAACATGTTGAATGGTGCAGTGCAGAAAGTTTATTGGAAAAATTGGAGCATTGGAAAAAATATCAAGCTGAACTTCAGTCGATGGATTTGAATTCAAAAGGTCGGTTTTATTTGTACAATATTTTGCTAGGTTGACATTTATTTGAGCACGAACCCCTTTAACTCAATTATATTTTTGCGAGGTATTGTTAAAAGGGCAAAGGTCACTTCTTGTACTTGTAAATTTAGTACTTGTAAAGCCGTAACAGACATGATGTTATTGCTAGTAAAGTTTTTAACAATAACAAAAGGGTAAATTAGGAAATGTATTTACAAATAAACGGACTGCAAGATCGACTCCATACTTATTTTCACCAAAATGCGATCCTAATGGGTGAAAGTTATCTCTTATTTTTTTATCATTGATAGGATACTTGAAATTTTATTGGCTAAAGTTTTAGATTTTTCTCCGGTACTCCATCGGGCGCTTTTTAGCGTTAAAAAATGGCATTTTATTGAATTTCTAAACCTTGTGGAGTTTTAGAAAAAAAGTTGTGTAAATCTTGGAGATGATATTTGGTATACCAGTACAAATAGGTACAATCTCGAAATAAAATAAATATTAACTTGTATGTACTTTTCCTACCTGCTAAAACTTTCCCATAAGTATGCTAGTTTTTTAGAAATCAACATTTTCCTTCACCCTTTACTTTCACCATTTAAGGATGCATTTAGTTGAAAATGTGTAAAGAAAACTCTTGTCGCTCGTTTCTTTTTAAATAAACTGATTTTAGTTTTGGTACATGTTTGATTCACCTAGAAATTTTGTACTGTGGCACCTTTAGGATAGGTCAGGGATCGGCAACTTTTTGAGACAGAAGAGCCAAAAGTTACAATTTACAAAATTTCCCAGTTTTTAAAGAGCCACTAACATTTTTATTTCAATATTATGGTATTTTATCCTGTGTTTTTATCCTGTTTAAAGTTTTTTTTTGCAGTATAATAGGAATTGAAGAGCCGCATCTTGATATCAAAATAGGTGTAGGTCAGGGGTCGGCAATCTGTGGCTCGCAAGCCTCATGTGGCTCTTTTGATATCAAGATATGGTTCTCCATTTCCTATTATACTGCAAAAAAAATTTAAACAAGATAAAAACACGGGATAAAATACCATAATATTTAAATAAAAATGTTAGTGGCTCTTTAAAAACTGGGAAATTTTGTAAATTATAACTTGTGGCTCTTCCGTCTCAAAAGGTTGCCGACCCCTGGTATAGGTATATAAAAACAGGATAGGTAAATATGAAATTGAAAGTTTGCCTGACGTTTTTTTATACAGGAAGTACTGTGCATAGAGCAACCGAAGCGCTATGGGCAGCAATGAGTGTGAGAGAGTACTTATCAGCAGTTATTGATAAACGCTCTTATTCACACTCTATGCTGCTCCAAGCCCTTCTCATTTGTACAAAAATATGTCGGGCAAACTTTCGATTTGTGATTTACCTATCCTAAAGGTACTACTGTGAAAATTTTCTATGTGAATCAAACACGTACCGAAACCGGTGTCACAAGCTCTTAGACTAGGGGCTAAAATATTTACAAGTACATTTTCTGACGATAGTGATAAACTTTGCTGAAAACTCAAAAATAAAATCAATTTATATTAATGTTTAATTAATCTGTATATTGAAGTTCTGATTTATTATTTTTTTACAACTTAATAATGTATAATATATTTAGTCTGGTTTTGGCCGATGTGGTAGAATTGGTGAATCATTGATAATGATTTGATAATGGGTCAAAACCCGAAACATATCGACGGTGGAAAGGCAAAAAATCTTAACACTAGAAAGACGCCAGCGGTCATTTGACCGTTACGCGCTCTTATTTTGGTTATAACTTTTAAGGGGTTTTGGTGGTCTAGAATTTTCCAAAAATCGAATTTTTTCTTTCCAATTGTTAATTAAAAAAAAAGAATTCGATTTTTGGAAAATTCTAGACCACCGAAACCCCTTAAAAGTTATAACCAAAATAAGAGCGCGTAACGGTCAAATGACCTCTGCCGTCTTTCTAGTGTTAAGACTTTTTGCCTTTCCACCGTCGATATGTAGTGCAATTCACCAATAAATAGTAGAGTTTGACTAGAAGTTATTAATTAAAATAATGTATAATATATTTAAAATAAACATAGTTGCATGTGCTTTTCGTGCAGTTGGGGTTCACCCCGATAACTGCTTGTATTAGAATTTAGTGGAAGACGTGTTCACATAAATGTAAACCTCCCCGTTATTGTGATTTCTTGTATTTGATAAAGAATTGAATGTTTGGATTTACTAGTTTGAAATTGATTAGGGAATCGAATAGAAATATTTGCAAGTTTTACAAATAATAGATTTTTTTAGGATTAGGTTTGTACTTCTTCGTTAAATTAGTGAAATGATCTTGATTTCGACGACAATTTTTGTGGAAAATTTTACACATTTTCAAGTCTTTAATATTAAATTATAATTGGTTTAAATTTAGTATTTCAATATTTTTGGAAATTTGAACTAACATTTTTGAAGTTTAATTTAAACTTTAAAAAATTTTACTTCAAATTTCCAAACATATTGAAATATTAAATTTAAACCAATTACAATTTAATTTTTAAAACTTGAAAATGTGTAAAAATTTACACCTAACATGTCGTCAAAATTAAGATCATTGAAACAGTAGTTTCACTAATTTAACGAGGAAGTACATACCTAATCCTAAATATAAATTCAACTTTGTAAAATAAACCCATTTAATTAAAATAATAGAACATGAAATTTCTATGATCCTCAATTTTAATAGTATAAAATGGTTTTGTTTTGACAATGGTTAATAAGAGCAACTATAAAGTGGTGTCAGATATTTCTGGTTATTTATTATTAAGGCTTACAATGACAAACAATGTAAACAATTATCCTGATATGGAATAGTTATTAACTTGTGAAAATATTTTACTAATGCCCGTATTCACCAACGACAAATAACTTTATTCTATGATTAAAAATTTTACTGTTTAAAGTTATTTGTTGTTGGTGAATATGGGCATAAATACAACTATTTTTTTACATGTTAGAAAAATTAAAGATTGACAAATCTTACTGTTTTTTAACATGTAAATAAATAATTGTATTTAGTAAACCAATTATCCTTGGAAAAATAATAATAATCTTTCGAGAGAATATTCATATCCTAATTTCAACAAGGAGTTTTTTCTTGATAAGATTGGTAGTAGTTTTCTAGGGCTAGTCAACCTTATTGGTTGCGATAGCAATAACTCGGTAACAGGCTACTAATTTAATCAAAGAACGGAAACGTCGGACCCTATTTTTACAGTTGCTCTTCTCCATCTCAAGTCGCAAATACACCCTTTTTTTCAATTGACGTAAATCAAACGCTACGTAATTAAACATCAATTAATAAAAAAAGGACATTTCCTTTTTAAAACTTGGATTTTATCGATGTATTTGACGTAGGTTATTTATCAAACTAAATAAAACTTCACTAAGGGCCGGTATTTCAGTTGTGGTTTAAACTACGATCCGAGTTTAAACTCCGTTTATATTGATATCTGACCAATCAGGTAGCCATAAACGTAAGTTAATCCTTGAACGTAGTTTAACTAGCAACTGAAATACTGGACCTTAAAGTCAAATACATCAAGGAAAATGAAGTTTTAAAGTAAAAATGTCATGTTTTTCTATTATTTTTTGTTATTTTACTTTGTTATGTTATTTAGAAGGGACTCAATTTGATTAATATCGTCAATTTTTTGGAACTTAACTCGGACAAATTCTTTTATTCGATTCTCCAATTAGTTTTCAAAAGTCAGCTCTCTTTTACTGTTTGTTGATTGAAACTGGTACACATTCAGAATTACCGAGTGAAACTTGGGAAATATGTTCAGACGTACATCCTTGGTAACATATTAAAAGTTCCAAGTCATCCTGTATGGGATATCCTGCAGGATTCTTGGAGTTTCCTGTAAGCAAATATGGTGACAAACTAGACGTCACCTTATTTATTTTACCTTTACAGGAAACTCACAAGAATCGCGAGGGGTTTTTCAAGTTTTCTGGATGACTTTGAATTTTTAACATGTCCTCTACGTGATCAAGGAAAAGTGCATCTAAATATTTTCTCAAATATTCATTTGATAATTCTAATTACTTTGCAAAGATTATTTGCTGCATTTTTCTGGTTCGTTTTTTATTTTTTGATCGATTTTCAATTTTTTGGTCTTCAATTTCGCGTTATTATTTAGGTAACCAATCTTGCGCCGCAGTACAATTCTGCAGGTTGAGACAAAATTGAACTTGGTCGGATCGGATCACAGACAAGCCGGTCATACTGCAGCAAACTGACCGATCCCATCCGACCAACTTCAATCTTGCAGAATCCTACTGCGGCGCAGGATCGTGAGTGGTTACCTTTACGTCCTTATAAAAATTGTCGATAATTTTAGCATATTTTCTTATTTTGAAGAAAGAATTTATTAAATCTTCTCTTCATTATAAGAATTTATGATGAAATTTTTCTCTATAATCGACACATTTTTGTATGTACAAAAAATGGAGAATTCTAAAGTAAAGGCTGGTGTCCACTTGAGACAAAACAGTCTCGAGACCATGGATTTATGAATGATATATACATTTATGAATGAAATCCGTGGTCTCCAGACTACTCTCGAGACTGTTTTGTCTCAAGTGGACACCAGCCATAAGACCATGAAATCGAAAATGGGCCCAGCGATAAAATCATGTATGGCAGTATATTCTGTTTGCAAAATTCGAGCAGATCAAAATCGTGAACTAGGAATAGAAAATAAACGATCGACAAAAAGTAAGGGAGACTAATTATTTAAACTTTGGTAAATCTGTCAATTTTGTGAAACTTTGTATTTTGATTTAGATATTATTTTTTAATGTTTTGTAAATTTCATGCAATATTTAAATATTAAAATTCATTAACCAATACAATTTGTACTTATTTAATTTATGCAGTTTTTAAATTGTAATAATGTAGGAATTAAGTTCAACGAAGAATTTATTAATTGATAAATTTAAATATGTTTGTACTTGTTCGCAATTGTAATAAATCTATTGTTTTATTAGAAGTAAATATTTAAATTTATGTTATTAAACTATTCACCGCACACCACTGATTGTATCTTGTGTATCTCGAGATTGGTCTTGGGGGGGGATTGTAATTATAGGTAGATTCATATTCGTCCGATGTGATGTGACACGTCGGAACGTATCATTTATATCGAGGCATCACGTCAGGCAAATATCAATCTACCTTAAGACAGGTGTGTCTGACGTTACAATCTAATGCCTTATTTATAAGTTTTATTTGTTTATCATTATGCACATAGTATGTGGTTGGTTGGCATGTATCCAATAGTAGCCAGTAGGGGTACTCATGTGTGATTGTACATATTATAACATGTATTTATTATGAGACATACTCATTGCTCATTGGATAACGACATACCTACCAAGTGACGCTCACATCAGTTGTTGTAGTTGTTTGTTATATTGTATTACCAATGACTTTGTATTAGGTTAAATATAAGGAATAAAAGTAAAACACAATGAACTGTACTCATGCGTGATTGATTATACATATTACATATTATAACATGTATTTATTATAAGACATACTCGTTGGACAAAGACATACTTACCGAGTGACGCTCACATCAGGTGTTATACCTCATTGTTATATTATATTATTATATTACCAATGATATGTATTTATTTATTATGAGACATACTCGTTGGACAAGGACATACCTACCGAGTGACGCTCACATCAGGTGTTATACTTCTTTGTTATATTATATTATTATATTACCAATCACTTTGTAATAGGTCTTTAAGTATCATGAATAAAAGTAAAACACAATTAACTGTATTATTATTTATTTGTATGCATCAACATAAGTATAAGCCATGTGACATTCACATAATATATTACAAGTATAAGTATAAGTACAACAATGACAAATTTAATTTTTCAAAGTGCAAAATGTCAAATAAAAATTTGACATTTCGGACTTAGAAAAATTCGGGACCTCTCCTCGCCGCTCGCAGCGGCAAGAGTTTCCCCTAGAACAAATGGTTTCTTGGTGGTCCTCGCTTCGCTCGGACCAAGCTTCTCCGTAGAGGGGACCGTTGCTGGTGGTCCTCGCTCCGCTCGGACTATAGTCCCGACCACCCTCCCCATGTTCTGCAGTTACTTCTATACCCAAAATTTCCCACTACATTTTGGACCTGAGTGGGGGGTCACGTGACTCCCCACCAACTTAAGCCGTTTAATCAATACTTTCGTGACGTTTTATTGTTAACTTATAAGTGCAAGTCATTTTTTTCTCTTTTGCAATATAAGCTACAATCTTAACGAACACTTCCCCAAGAAGCTTGCTCCGCCAACGAAGACGGTGGACAAGAAAACCATTTTTTATAGGGGGGGGGGCTCGCCGCTACGACCGGCGATATTATATCCCGAATTTAACACTTGACACTTTCTTCTTCTCCCAGAAATCTCCATCACCATCCACTCCGATGTCGATTACAAAATCTGCTATGCTCTCCGTTTATCTGAAATTAAAAATACAAATTACAATCGGTTTTTCAAATTTACACAGTACACACATCATCAATTACGGGGAATATTTACGGGGGGCGCGGGGGGTCAAAATCCAGGGATAAAATTTACTACGCCACACTGACTCCTATTTTCAACTACCCACCTTGCCTGATACTGCCCTCAACTTTTCAAGACTATTCCCCTTTTCCCTAAACTACTTAACACTTCCAACCACTATCTCCAATTTCTGAGACTACCTCGTACAAGTACAGGGTACAGCCAATTGCCAGGGTGATTTACTCTTGGTAAACCCAAATCAATTTTTGACTTAAACATTTTCATGACCCAAACCTAATTTTTTCATCACTGCCCTCAACAAACTAATCACATTCTGCCCGTATTGGAACTAACAGGAACCCTCCACCCCTAATTTTTTTGGAAATTTACCATATTCCTCGCAATTTAAACAACTTTCAAAAAATGGCAGGTGCATTTACAAATAACTTCAAAGATCCTAATGTCAACTTTTAAAGGAATATCTTTTCGGTGATTTTACATATTTTTTCAAGTAATTTCAATGCCGCCCAAGATATCCTTATGAAAATTAACGATATTATTTCTGTGGTTATTTCAAACACCAACTCATGTTCTTTTAAAATTATTATTAAATCAATTGCGGGGAGTTAAAATCCAGGGATAAAATTTGCTACGCCACACCAACTCCAATTTCAAACTACCCACCTTGCCTGATACTACCCCTAACTTTTCAAGACTATCCCGCTTTTCCCTAAACTACTTAACACTTCCAACTACTACCTTCTACAGATTACTGACCAACTGCCAGGGTGATTTACCCATGGTAAACCCAAATCAATGTTTGACCTAAACAAACTAATCACATTCTGCCCGTATTGGAACTAGCACATTTCTCGCATTAAGGCTAAGTTTTTCAATAGTGAGTTCACCCAAATTCAACGGTTAACTTTGAATTCTGACAAATCAGGGTAGTCATAAACGTAGGTTAACCCTTGAACTTGGGTTAACTCACGATTGAAAACCTTGACTTAAGTGAGACCCTTCGCCCCCAATTTTTTTTGGAAATTAATAATATTCCTCACGATTTAAACAAACAACTTTCAAAAAATAGCAGGTGCCTTTAAAAATACCTTCAAAGATAACTTTTAAAGGAATATCTTCGCGGATGATTTTATTTTTTCTGGTAATTCCAAACTGCCCAAGATATCCTTTTGAATATTATTTTTAAGGTTTGTGAAATCGGGCATTAACTCAATTATTGTTAAATGGTACATACCTTTTTTTATCGTATCTGGCTGTTCTTTATTAATCTTCACTTCTTCCACATCGGCATTCTCCTCAAGTTCTGAAAATAAAAATATTTATAAGAATATGTCAACTAATTTTGCAATACAAATTTTAAACTTTGGTGGCAGAACAAAATAAAATATCCGAGGACTTATTAAGAGCAATTAAAATTCATGAAAGGAAACTTCCAAGTTTTAAAGGACGCAGCGTGACTTCTCAACGGAATTCGTGATCTAAACTTAAATTGGGAATCAAAATCAACTATGCCCAAAGCCCTAACAAACACGATTAAAAAACATTACCAGGGACTTACAGATTTTTTATGAAACAGCCTAGTTTTGGTTAGCTAAATCAGTAAGAATCCACCCAAAAAATATTCGATTTATAGAAAACAAAAGTGAATTTTTGGATTATTTTGGAAATTCTTTAGTTTTATAAAATTTAACTTATTTTTCAATGTTCCACGACCCCAAAAAATGAAAAGTGGAATTCGTCAGCTTCTTTCATTGTTTCTTATGTATTTACATCAGAAAATTCGATTGGCGCAGTCTGATTTCTCGTAAGTATGATATTTTTTATTTTATTTGGCTTTAAACGAACACGTTCGGGGTCAATTTGCCCTTAATTTGTTTCGCGCTTTTACACAGTTTCGATTGATTCCGCGAGGCTCTGAGGGCTGTATCCAGCAGTAGGCATCTAAGTACGTCGATTTAAGTGATAAAAAAGCCACCTAAATTTTTTAAGATTTTTGAAAAAAACGTAAGGTTAACCCCTTTGGTGTTTTTTGACCCCAAAAAATGAAAAGTGGAATTCGTCAGCTTCTTTCATTGTTTCTTATGTATTTTGATCAGAAAATTCGATTGGCGCAGTCAGATTTCTCGTAAGTATGATATTTTTTATTTTATTTGGCTTTAAACGTAACACGTTCAGGGTCAATTTGCCCTTAATTTGTTTCGCGATTTTACACAGTTTTGATTGATTCCGCGAGGTTCTGAGGGCTGTATCCAGCAGTAGGCATCTAAGTACGTCGATTTAAGTAATAAAAAGGCCACCGAAATTTTTTAAGATTTTTGAAAAAAACGTAAGGTTAACCCCTTTCTTGTTTTTTGACACCAAAAAATGAAAAGTGGAATTCGGCAGCTTCTTTCATTGTTTCTTAAGTATTTTGATCAAAAAATTCGATTGGCGCAGTCAGATTTCTCGTAAGTATGATATTTTTTATTTTATTTGGCTTTAAACGTAACACGTTCAGGGTCAATTTGACCTTAATTTGTTTCGCCATTTTACACAGTTTTGAATGATTCCGCGAAGTTCTGAGGGCTGTATCCAGCAGTAGGCATCCAAGTACGTCGATTTAAGTAATAAAAAGGCCACCGAAATTTTTTAAGATTTTTGAAAAAAACGTAAGGTTAACCCCTTTGGTGTTTTTTGACCCCAAAAAATGAAAAGTGGAATTCGTCAGCTTCTTTCATTGTTTCTTATTTATTTTGATCAGAAAATTCGATTGGCGCAATCAGATTTCTCGTAAGTATAATATTTTTTATTTTATTTGCTTTAAACGTAACACGTTCGGGGTCAATTTGCCCTTAATTTGTTTCGTCGTTTTACACAGTTTTGATTGATTCCGCGAGGTTCTGAGGGCTGTATCCAGCAGTAGGCATCCAAGTACGTCGATTTAAGTAATAAAAAGGCCACCGAAAGTTTTTAAGATTTTTGAAAAAAACGTAAGGTTAACCCCTTTGGTGTTTTTTGACCCCAAAAAATGAAAAGTGGAATTCGTCAGCTTCTTTCATTGTTTCTTATGTATTTTGATCAGAAAATTCGATTGGCGCAGTCAGATTTCTCGTAAGTATGATAATTTTAATTTTATTTGGCTTTAAACGTAACACGTTCGGGGTCAATTTGCCCTTAATTTGTTTCGCGATTTTTCAGTTTTGATTGATTCCGCGAGGTTCTGAGGGCTGTATCCAGCAGTAGGCATCCAAGTACGTCGATTTAAGTAATAAAAAGGCCACCGAAATTTTTTAAGATTTTTGAAAAAAAACGAAAGGTTAACCCCTTTGTTGTTTTTTGACCCCAAAAAATGAAAAGTGGAATTCGTCAGCTTCTTTCATTGTTTCTTATGTATTTTGATCAGAAAACTCGATTGGCGCTGTCAGGTTTCTCGTAAGTATGATATTTTTTATTTTATTTGGCTTTAAACGTAACACGTTCGGGTCAATTTGCCCTTAATTTGTTTCGCGATTTTACACAGTTTTGATTGATTCCGCGAGGTTCTGAGGGCTGTATCCAGCAGTAGGCATCTAAGTACCTCGATTTTAGTAATAAAAAGGCCACCAAAATTTTTTAAGATTTTTTAAAAAAACGTAAGGTTAACCCCTTTGGTGTTTTTTGACCCCAAAAAATGAAAAGTGGAATTCGTCAGTTTCTATCATTGTTTCTTATGTATTTTGATCAGAAAATTCGATTGGCGCAGTCAGATTTCTCGTAGGTATGATATTTTTAATTTTATTTGGCTTTAAATGTAACACGTTCGGGGTCAATTTGCCCTTAATTTGTTTCGCGATTTTACACAGTTTTGATTGATTCCGTGAGGTTCTGAGGGCTGTATCCAGCAGTAGGCATCCAAGTACGTCGATTTAAGTAATAAAAAGGCAACCGAAATTTTTTAAGATTTTTGAAAAAAACGTAAGGTTAACCCCTTTGGTGTTTTTTGACCCCAAAAAATGAAAAGTGGAATTCGTCAGCTTCTTTCATTGTTTCTTATGTATTTTGATCAGAAAATTCGATTGGCGCAGTCAGGTTTCTCGTAAGTATGATATTTTTTATTTTATTTGGCCTTAAACGTAACAAGTTCGGGGTCAATTTGCCCTTAATTTGTTTCGCGATTTTACACAGTTTTGATTGATTCCGCGAGGTTCTGAGTGCTGTATCCAGCAGTAGGCATCCAAGTACGTCGATTTAAGTAATAAAAAGGCCACCGAAATTTTTTAAGATTTTTGAAAAAAACGTAAGGTTAACCCCTTTCTTGTTTTTTGACACCAAAAAATGAAAAGTGGAATTCGGCAGCTTCTTTCATTGTTTCTTAAGTATTTTGATCAAAAAATTCGATTGGCGCAGTCAGATTTCTCGTAAGTATGATATTTTTTATTTTATTTGGCTTTAAACGTAACACGTTCAGGGTCAATTTGACCTTAATTTGTTTCGCCATTTTACACAGTTTTGAATGATTCCGCGAAGTTCTGAGGGCTGTATCCAGCAGTAGACATCCAAGTACGTCGATTTAAGTAATAAAAAGGCCACCGAAATTTTTTAAGATTTTTGAAAAAAACGTAAGGTTAACCCCTTTGGTGTTTTTTGACCCCAAAAAATGAAAAGTGGAATTCGTCAGCTTCTTTCATTGTTTCTTATGTATTTTGATCAGAAAATTCGATTGGCGCAGTCAGATTTCTCGTAAGTATGATAATTTTAATTTTATTTGGCTTTAAACGTAACACGTTCGGGGTCAATTTGCCCTTAATTTGTTTCGCGATTTTTCACAGTTTTGATTGATTCCGCGAGGTTCTGAGGGCTGTATCCAGCAGTAGGCATCCAAGTACGTCGATTTAAGTAATAAAAAGGCCACCGAAATTTTTTAAGATTTTTGAAAAAAAACGTAAGGTTAACCCCTTTCTTGTTTTTTGACACCAAAAAATGAAAAGTGGAATTCGTCAGCTTCTTTCATTGTTTCTTATGTATTTTGATCAGAAAACTCGATTGGCGCTGTCAGGTTTCTCATAAGTATGATATTTTTTATTTTATTTGGCTTTAAACGTAACACGTTCGGGTCAATTTGCCCTTAATTTGTTTCGCGATTTTACACAGTTTTGATTGATTCCGCGAGGTTCTGAGGGCTGTATCCAGCAGTAGGCATCTAAGTACCTCGATTTTAGTAATAAAAAGGCCACCTAAATTTTTTAAGATTTTTTAAAAAAACGTAAGGTTAACCCCTTTGGTGTTTTTTGACCCCAAAATATGAAAAGTGGAATTCGTCAGCTTCTTTTACTGTTTCTTACGTATTTCGATCCGAGGTTCAATCTGCCGTTTCGAACGTGAGTAATTCCAAGTCAAGCGGGACGAATTTTGGTATAATTTGACCTTCATGTCTCCATTCAGCTGTAAAGTCTTATATGAATTCTATACTACTAAAATATGACTGCTAATTTTTGTCAGATTTTATAATAATTATTTTGAAAGTTATAGACAATTAAAAATTTCGAAAAATCGATTGAACGCTGCCATTCAAATATTAATATCTCTGGTTGTATTGAACTTACAAAGTCTTGTCTTAGCTCATTTTAAAGCTCTTGAATTGTACTTTCGTATTATGTTTTCTATGTTTTTTGAAAGTTGAAAATTCGATGATTGCTGGACCAATTTTACTTTAAAATCGATTTTTACCTAATTTTACCACCTTAGAAAATTTTGAAAAAAATATGAGCGTGTTCATCGTTAAATTTCTTACGAAATATGTAAATTTCTAGATGGAGAACCAATGGACACTGATACAAAAAAATAAATTCGTTGCGCTATTGATGCCGCTCATGATATTACACGCACGAAGTGGAAGATGATAGAGGATTGTTATAAGGATTTAATCATATCTAGTTAAATATTAAATAAAGGACCCCGCCCATTCCTTATGGAAATGCGGCCTCGGTCAAATAGACTACGTAAGTGTGACGTCACAAGTCGCGCGCGCATTTGAAAACCTTTCCAAACAAAACCTTTCCACATACAAATTCCCATAAGAGAATTTGTTATTGAATTGAAACGTTTTGATACGCTAACAATTACTATAATCTATAAAAACTAACTCTTTGATGTCTCTTGTTCATGACTATATATACTAAAACCCTTATTTCAGTAATTCCAGTATAAAAAAAAGCAATAACAAATCCCCTTATGGGAATTTGTATGCAAAAAGATTTTGTATGGAAAGGTTTTTGAAATGCGCGCGCGACTTTTGACGTCAGGACTTACGTGGTCTATTGGCTAAAAATTGAGTATGATGTAGTTCTTACCATCCTGAACAAAAGTCTCAATGGGCACAACTCCAAAAAATCAACAGTTCCAAGTTACATAAGGTCAAAGATAAGAAAGTGTCCACGCGATTTAGGAAATCTGACATTCTTCAAAATCAAGTTTTGGTATTTCAATAAGAGTGTATATTATAACCGCTCTAGAAAATGATACTTTGACCTGTTTTTACAAGACACTTTGGTGGATCAGCCAAGACAAGACCAGAGAATCGGTCCAATCGTCCAATCAATAAAAACAAAACGGTAATTTTGTTATGTTGCATACAAATTCATGCCGAGATATTATTTTAAGTGTGTAGTAGGATTCGGTTTAGAGTTAATCAAGTATTACGTAAAAAGTGCTTTTGGCGAAGGAGGGGGGTGTTACCGTAATTAGTAACTTCTTATTCCTTTGAGAGAGGAGGAAATATTACATAATGTGCTATTTTCTTGACGTGAAAAAAATTACTTTGTTTTGCTTTCTGTTTCCTTGCTTTCAACCAATAAAGGGGGGAAGAAGGGGGATTTAGAAAAAATCGTACATAACATTAAAGAAGAGTCTATAATGTACTTACTGATGGTATATGGGAGAAGAGAAGCAATACCTAAAATGATAAAATGTAATACTCACGTAGTAATTAAATGAACCCTTTCTTAATTTTTTTTTCTATTTACCCTTATGTTACTTGGAAACTTTTGATTTTTGGGGGCTTTGTCCATTAAGGTTTTTGTTCAGAATGGTAACACAACATCATTCATACTCAATTTTCTTATTTGAACAAAAGCCTTAATGGCCACAGCGACCAAAAATCAAAAGTTTCCAAGTTACATAAGGGTAAATATTGAAAAAAAAATCATGAAAGGGTTCACTTAAATACTACGTGAGCATTATTTTTGATCATTTTCAATATTGCCTCTCCTCCCATCATTGCATTAGTAAGCACATTGTAGACCCTTCTTTAATGTTATGTACGATTTTTTCTAAATCCCCCTTCTTCCCCCCCTTTATTGGTTGAAAGCAAGGAAACAGAAAGCAAAACAAAGTAATTTTTTTCACGTCAAGAAAATAGCACATTATGTAATATTTCCTCCTCTCTCAAAGGAATAAGAAGTTACTAATTACGGTAACACCCCCCCTCCTTCGCCAAACGCACTTTTTACGTAATACTTGATTAACTCTAAACCGAATCCTACTACACACTTAAAATAATATCTTTGCATGAATTTGTATGCAACATAACAAAATTACCGTTCTGTTTTTATTGATTGGACCGATTCTCTGGTCTTGTCTTGGCTGATCCACCAAAGTGTCTTGTAAAAACAGGTCAACGTATCATTTTCTAGAGCGGTTATAATATACACTCTTATTGAAATACGAAAACTTGATTTTGAAGAGTGTCAGATTTCCTAAATCGCGTTGACACTTTCTTATCTTTGACCTTATGTAACTTGGAACTGTTGATTTTTTGGAGTTGTGCCCATTGAGACTTTTGTTCAGGATGGTAAGAACTACATCATACTCAATTTTTAGCCAATTTGACCGAGGCCGCATTCTCAAATAAATATTGAAACTGTTCTTCTAAATTTGTTTTACCAAGACAGTTAATACAGTTTTTATAAATGGCAGTCAACTGTTGGTGGATTGCATAACATTCGAGCCAAGCAGTCTTTAAGTTCTGCATTGGCTGTAGTGTGTTGGATGTAAGATAAGTTATTCTTGCACCATCAATCATCAATTTCATATTTTCATGGATGCGGATGGCACAAACGCAAACACACTGAGTTCCACTCGCTCCAGAAAGTACAGACTGCTTCAGTCTGAGTTCAGCAAACTTCGAAAAACCGATTTTGACTTTCGGGCATTTTTCTGAGAAAATCCGGTATGTTTCCTTCAGATTGGTAAGTAATAATCTTTTCTGCTACTGAATTTTCTGTCCATTCTCATTTATGGTCAGGTAATTTTTTTCACCCGCAGTGAAAAGCTTTTGACCAGCAGTGTGGCGTAATACCTGCACCGGCCGATTGGGAAGCGGGCATCCCAGTTAAAATCCTGGTCGCGTCGAATTTTAATACACTGCTGTGATCTAAAGCCCAAAATATATCTGTGGGCTATGGGGAAGGCAACGGGAAACCACCCCATTAATTAAATTCCCTAGTACGTCATCTTGGCTTTAGTCAAGTTACCGCCTACCCACTGCATAGTGTATGGCACTTAAAAGATGAAGAATTTTTTCAACAGCCTCCTGTTTTCAATTCCTCCTGCTCACCGATCAAAGGTAAACAAGGGATACAGATTAGGAATCAAATATTCTTTAATATTTAACGAGATATGATTAAATCCTTGTAACAATCTGCTATCATAATCCACTTCGTGCGTATAATATCATGAGTGGTACCAATGGCGCGACGAATTTACTTTTTTTGTATCAGTGTCCATTTGTTCTCCATCTTGAAATTTACATATTTTGTAGGAAATTTAACAAGGAACACACTCATATTTTTTTCAAAATTTTCCAAGGTGGTAAAATTAGTTAAAAATCGATTTTAAAGTTAAATTGTTTAAACAATTATTGAATTTTCAACTTTCATAAAATATAAAAAATTTACAACGAAAGTACAATTCAAGAGATTTAAAATGAGCTAAGACTGGATTTTGTGAGTTCAATAGAACCAGAGATATTAATATTTGAATGGAAACGTTCGATCGATTTTTCAAAATTTTTAAATGTCCATAACTTGCAAAATAATTAATATAAAAATCTAAAAAAAATTCAGTAGGGTTTTTTAAGAGTATGGAAACATGTAAAAAAGAATCAGGCGTTTTTGAAGATGAGGTTTCGTAGCTGTCCCGGTTGATGTGGAATTACTCACGTGAGGCATCTGAATACGTCGATTTCGGTAACAAAAAGACCAACTAAATGTTTTATGATAAATCGAAGATTCATGAAAGTTAATTGATTAAATTTTTTTGACTTCAAAAATTCTAATTTGAAATTTTCCCTATTTCTTACGTGGTTTGAGCAGAACATTCGAATGCACTAGTCTGATTTCGCGTAACTATGATATTTTTTGATTTACGGGGCTTTAAACCTAAGCTATTCGGGGTGAAATTTCCCTCAACTTATTTTTCAATTTTCCACGATTTTGATTGTTTGCGCGAGGTTCAAGCTGCCGTTTCGAACGTGAGGCATCTGAATATGTCGATTTGGGTAATAAAAAGACCAACTAAATTTATTATAAAAAATCAAAGATTCATGAATTCAAATTGGTAATTTTCACTCCATTTTTGGCTGAGAATAACATTTATTAGTTGCCATCTATACATAAAAATTATTTTTGAATAGAAGACAAATAAATGTAATTTTCAATCAAAAATGTACTTGGGCAATTTGCATCTTAGACCGACAATATAACACGCAGACAAAAAAATGGAGATTGTAAAATGAGATAAAATCGGGTATTAACTCAATTATGGTTAAATGTCACTTACCTTTTTTTATCCACATCGGCATTCTCCTCAAGTTCTGAAAATAAAAAATATATATAAGAGAATGGCAACTGATTTTGCAATACAAATTTTATATTATATTGTGAAAACTTTAAAGATCTAATAAATGCAAACAAAAATAATTAAACAAATTCAGTTTTACCCTTACGATTATAGCGCAATTTTAAAATATATAGGTTTGAAAAGTAATTCGTTGGTATAAAAAATGTAACATAGCAACAACAAAGTTTAGTTTACAAAAAGTTAGCGGCGTATGCATCAAGGGCTGAAAATATTGTAGCGAACTAACCAGGGGTGGATCTAGAATTATTAACTGGAAAGGGCGCACGGATCAGACGGGTTGTCAGAGTTGGGATTGTCTACTTCTCCACTGGAAAAAATTAAAATTTAATATTGTTTTCATAGCTAACATCTGTAAAAGATGAGAAAGACGTTTCTTCTCACTCATCTGCAACAAAACCCAAGTCCGTAGGTTTAATAACTAGTGGAAAATATTCCGATCAAAAGCATTTTCATCGCTACTACATATATCAAACTAGAAAATCGTTTAAGCTAAACTAAAGAATAATTTAGAAAAGAAAATATCTTCGTAAACAATTCATCCATTGCCAAAATTGCTTTACCAATTTAAATTTAACAAAAATGAAAACGTAATGTTTTTAATTTAATTTGCATCATTTAAAAAACGTCCTTAGAAACTCTTGAATAAGCGGATGTACGCGTGTCGTAGTTAGTTTTAAAAAAACAATTGAACACAAAGAAATTTCGATTTAAAAACATTATCTAAACAATTTATTATTGTTCAACTCAATATTATCTAAATTTGCGAATAAAGATTTTTAAAAATTAACAGTAAAATTTTTCAGTCGCGCAGAAATTCGTTTTTCCTACAAATAATAGCTATAAAATCAGAAGTGGGTTTTCATTTTCAATAAATGGTCACCGTACCCGTAAGTGCTTTCTTTCACCACTCGAGCACAATGTCCCGATGCATTATTCTGTTGATAAATAAATGGAATATGGCAAAACTTGATTAATGCCGTGGTAAATTTACCCCGTGGTAAATTCACCTAGTTACACATGTTAACCTAGTTAAATTTACCACGGCATTTACCAGAGAGTATGAATACCCTTGTTGTAAATAATTTATTGTAATTTTTGTAAATAACTGAAAATTTGTTTTTGAAAAAAAATTTGAAAATGAAAAAAAATTATAACAAATTTAAAAATACCAATTCCTTGACAAAAGTTTTGTTTTCCCTGACTTTAGCCTTAAAAATTTTAAATTCCCTGACTTTCCATGACAAGTTTTAAATTCACCGACTTTTCCAGGTTTTCCATACAAGGGAGAACCCTGTTTAATATAAAATTTTTTTATAAAAATTAAAATAAAAATCTTTTGCCCACAAATTTCAGTTCATATTCTATTATTCATTTTTCCTGTAACTACACGAATGTTTAAATACATTTTTGAATGTATTTCATTGAAAATTAAGAAAATAAAATTTGCAACAAAAAATGAATAAGTGTTAGAGTGTTACTGCAAAAATGATTTTTTTATATCAAAAAATAACTTCAAAAGATACTACATTGCTAACATAGGAGTGCACGAATTTTGGAAGTTTTGTTCATCCAAAATCAAAAAATTAAACGGCATTTTAATTTGTAAACCATAAGCTAACGTCGTAACTAAAATAATGTAAAAATATCAGAAATTGAATTTTTGGCACTGCTTTGAAAATTAAGTTTCAAGTTTTCAAGTTCAAGTAACAGTGCCAAAAATTCAATTTTTGATATTTTACATTATGCTAATTCCGGCAATAGTCTCTGGTCTACAAACTAAATTTCCGTTTGATTTTTTTGATTTCCAATGAGCAAAACCTCCGGAATCGTCAATTGCAACACGAGTGTCTTCCGAACGGTGTGAAATCAATTCAATTTTCAATTTTTGTTTGAAAAAATTTGAGAGAATGTTGAAATGTTAATAAAGGTGTAGTAAAAATTCAAAGATAGTGTATTTTAATGGTTCATCAAAAAAAATCCCAAAAATATAAGCGAAAAAATATAGCCGTCTAAGGCAAGAAGATGCAGCTTCTCGATGATGCAGAATTACTTTTCTAAAAACTGCCAAAAACAGATAGAGTTTGCAAAACAAATAAAAATATTCAGCGGCCAACAAACTCAATTTTCCTGGTACTACAGTACTACAGCTTTTTCATGTTTGGGTAGTTCCTTTCGATAAATGTAATTGCAATTTAATAGAATTGCTGGACGAATTTTCAATAACTGTTACTTCAAAATTCTTAACCCTCCTTTATAAAACAATATAAATTTTGATTACAATAATTAGGTTTTAACAAATGCAGTCCCCAGTGAAACCGATATAACCGATTAAGGCTCGGTTAATTTTAAATTTTCTAGACTAAAAAATTCACTTTATTTTTCATAAAATAAATATTCATACCCAATCAAACATTTTTCTGATTGGCTTTTGAAAGCCACCCCTAGCTTCGCCACTGACAAATCAGATAAATTTTATCTATAAAATACTTTCATTTATTGCAATGACTTTGACCTATGCATATTCCCTAAATTTGATTCTCATAAAATAAGTTTTCCTGTGAATGTCACTGACATAAGGAAATCGGGCAGTACAGCACACCCGTGACAACCATGCCCGACGAGGATAAGCATAAATAAATTAGCAGTAAATAAAATTGTATAAATGCACTAGTTGTCATGCTTTTTCAGGATGAAAAAAAAATTTATGGTATAAACTACTGGCTCGAATATTAATTACAAGTGCCTCTATAGCTATTTCGGTCAACGTATAATTTTTTCTTCTATCGCAGTAGTAGTTGTATCTTACTTGTAAGAAGGTTACAATAGAAAAAACATCTAAATAAGAATATCTTTTGTTAAAACTACTGAAGGAATATTTTCAAGCTTTGTTATATATATCATAATTGCAAACTATAATAATTGTTGTATTCAAAAATTTATTTACAAAATTATTTAAAAAGTATTTTATTTTATAAAACTAACAATTTATCAGTAAATTCGAGTTCATATTATTACTCATAATAATTTCAAGAATTATAATATGCACGTGTACTATTTAAATTGCTCTTTATCATAATACTAAAAAATGAATCATAAAAGTAACTGGTATGAACTCAAATTAACAAAGGACTTACATAATTTTGAAGTTTATAATTGGACATCGGATTATATTATGCACTAATAAAATGGCAAAATATACATGCAAATATGCACTAGAAAGGAGGAAAACATGCACTATAAAAATGCTATTCTTTATGTTAAATCCTAAATTTATTTATCGTTTGTTGTTAGTCTGTCAATAATCAAATTATTTTTCATAATCGATAAAATTTCTAAGCCCAATCGCCTCAGACATATCAACTTCTTTTCGCATTTTAAAAAAAATTATTAAATAATAAAACTAGTAAGAATAGTTCTACATATTATTTCTACCGAAATAAACATGATCGTCAAGAAAGTACAAAATTATAAATATCGTGTTAAATGCAATGCATGCAAATCGATTGCCTAAAATAATATTGTTGTGCTAACTTGTAAATTAATAATATTTGAGGATAAAATCTTGAAGATATGTGGATTCATCTGAAACTAGTCGTATTTCTAAATAGGTTTCCTACTTGGAAAATTGAAAAGAAAGTATTGTTGTTCGTAGCAAAGCTAAATAAAATTTATAGATATAGATTTGTATCACGAAAACATTATAAACAAAATTTAATTTTCCTCATATAATAGCACCCAAAATAAAAGTGTCATCTGAGGTGGATTCTTAAAAATTTGTATTTTGTAAAAATATAAAATTGGGGATTTGAAACAATGGAAATCAAATAAATGCTTATAATGTAGTATTTATCTTATTTCTATGATTTTCGTTTGTTACAAACTTCATACATTTTCAAGACACAAATTTTCAAAACTCGATCCCCTAGCTGGAGTCATCGAATCAAATATTTTACCCCCTTCTGAACCCGAAAACTTGCAATACTACAAGTAGTATGTGATTTATTGTTTCATTTAAAAGATTAAAAATAAATTAATAATTCTGAACTTAATGATTTCTGCTAATGTGAACAACAACCAAATATTATTTAAAATGTAAATACCTTTCATTTCCAAATCCAGCACTGCGAACATTATTTCTTCATCTCGGTAAAGTTTCAAACTGTCTCTATCCAAATTTTTCCAATGTTCACACACACACACACACACACCCACACGCGCGAGCACCGTAACTTGATTTGATTCGGTAGATTTCAAATACAGCATTGCTAACATTAATTGTTCACCGCGGTAAGTTTTCAAACAATCTTTATTCAATTTCTTTCTATGTTTACACACACGCGCGCGCATTATAACTTGATTTGATTTGTTTGATTTCGAATACAGCACAGCTAACAACAATTCTTCACATCGGTAAATTTTAAAACTGTTTTTATACATTCTTTCAATGTTCACACACAAGCGAGCACTATAACTTGATTTTTTGCTTTGCTTGATTTCGAATACAGTAACACTAACATTAATTTTCACTCGGCAGAATTTCTTAGCTCAGCTCTCCGGGGAACATCAAACTATGGATAATGGCTTTACTTAACATCTAAAGGGAAAACGGGGAAGCTAATCATTGGGCTTCAGTACGAACTGGGCATTGAACCACTACCCGTGCAGCTAATTTGGAACATAATTTCTTCATCTTGGTAAATTTTCAAACTGTCTTGATCCAAATTCTTTCCAATGTTCACACACACACGCGCACCGTAACTTGATTTGATTCGGTAGAATTCGAAAACATTAAAACATTAATTTATTGTTCACCTCTCAAACCGTCTTTATTCAAATTCTTTCAATGTTCACACACACGGGCACACTATAACTTGATTATTTGATTTGCTTGATATCGAATACAGCGACACTAACATTAATTCTCACTCGGCAGAATTTCTTAACATCAAACTGTGGATCGAAATATACTAATAACTTTCCTTAACATCTTAATGGTAAACGGAGTACAATAAGCCTAAGCCTAGAGCTTCAGTACAAAGTGGCCATTGAACCACTACCCGTGCAGCTAATTTGGAACGTTAATTCTTCACCTCGGAAAACTTTCAAACTGTCTTGATCCAAATTCTTTCCAATGTTCACACACACACTCGTGCCCATCACTTGATTTCTTATAAAGACTACAACAAATTAAATAAGTTAAAATTAACGTTCATAACTTGTTTAGTTTTAAAACGCGAAAACAAAAAGTAAATTGTATAACGATTTTATTGACATACCAAATGTCATTTTTTTAAATTCAAATAAATTCGATTTAAATGACGTACAGCGACATCTATCGGTAAATATCGAAAATGCATTTTAGTAATTAAAATATTTTGACAATTTATTTGGTTTAAAAATTTAAAAATTTTAATTGAAAAATCAGTATGGCAAAGTTTAATTCCATCACAACAATTTGGTCTTTGTTTAATTAAAACTTGAATAATCTTGAAATAATCAAACTACAAACAAGTCGATCCTAATGTTTTCTAGCAACTTTGAAACATCTTCCGTTGCTGCCGATTACATTTCAAAGTGTTTTTAAATGCATTTGTAATTCACCGTTAGCTTACTTTTAGCTTTAGCTTCACAAATGTTTTCTTGGGCACAGTTTCTCAATCGTAAGTTATAACCCAAATTCAATGGTCAACTTTTAATTCCGACTAATCAGCAGTTCTCGATATGGACCGGAACGCCGTTCTGGTTCGTGAAATCACCGTATCGTTTCGAAATAGTTTTCCTCATATTGGTTTTGGCGAAAAACCTACGTTCCCCCGCGATTCCCGAGGTAGCGTTCCGGTTCGTGAAAAAGTCTATTTCGAACACTGCTAATCAGGGTAGCCATAAACGTAAGTAGTTAATCCTTGAACTTGCTTTAATTTACAATTAAAAGACTGAATCTTAATTGGCTGGAAATTAATAGCAAACGAAAGAAAGCTATGGCACAAATCAATATTTCGGCAGAAGTCATCAAATTCAAAAGTATACCGTTTCCGTCTTTTTATATCATTCAACAACCGCAGATTTTTCTATTGGCGCCAGAAGTTAAGAACACTCAAATTGTATGTCAAATTGGAAAACTTCAAGTTCCAATAAAGAAAAGCAGCATTATTACTTTGTTGTACAAAAATTTTACAAAAGTGCTTGAAAATACAAAAAAATCCGCAACGACTGCCAGAAATTACATTTTTTTAATCACAATTCTACAACATAAACAAAGAAAGAGCTTATATTCGGTTGCCCCATGAATAGTATTATTTGGAGTTCTCAGATGATGAATTTTTAAATTTTCAATTCTATTTCAAGAGGTTTAAAAAAATAACTGCCACGATATCAAACGACGACGAAATCGGGGTGTTGTACTACCGATAGATATGCGAATTAATTTCAAGTGAATTAAACATGTTGGAAGTTACATCTAAATAATCTAACTTGTACAAAGGTTACAATAGAAAAGATTACCAAGAATGAATCCTTTTCGTTAAAACTCCACAAAGATATTTTTCAAGTTTTGATATAAATAAAAGTAAATAATAATTTCTTTGTATTCAAAAATGTATTTACAAATTCAACTAGTTTTACGTAAATCCACCCCTTCAAGAATTTATAGTTTAACCTTTTCGCTCCGGGAGTGGTCCATATATGGACCAGCACTCCGAGTGGCGACTTGTCATAAGAAGTTCATTCATTTAAGTCATGAAATTCAGCTAAAATGTGAGGTCAATTTTAAAGGAAAAATCCCCGGAGCGAAAAGGTTAATATTGATTAAAAAGTATTTTTATTATAAAAGCAAAAATTAAACTCTTATCTGCAAATTAAAATTCATATTCTATTACTCCTATTAACTTGATGACTCGTAGTTAGATATGCCATTTAAATTGTTGTTGATTATGAACAGGTTTGACCTCGAATTTGCAGACAAAAGATTAATATAATTTATTATAAAAATTATAATATAAATAATATCTAATGCATTGCCTTAATCTAAATGTTCGGCTAACTTGTAAAGAATATTAAAGTGTAAAACCTGAAAATATCTTACGGATTCATAATTATGAAATTAGCCGTATCGGTAAATAGATTTTCCTAGACAAAATTACAAAGAAAATATTGTTATTTATACCAAAACTTACAAAAAAGAACTTGATTTTATACAAACATAAGCTTTATTTTTATAACCACAGAAAAATTCTTCCAATTATTCAATGCTGGTCAACTTTTAATTCTGAATAATCAGCCATAAACGTAAGTAGTTAATCCATGAACTTACTTTAACTTACAATTGAAAGACAGGACCTTAATTGGCTGAAAATTAATAGTAAACGAAAGAAAGCTATGACTCAAATCAACATTTGAGGTGGCTAGAATCAAAACCGGCAATCTCCATTTTTGGTAAAAATGGTTTTTTTATGCTACATTGTAGTATTTGATGCACTCTATCATATGGTATAAATTATGTGAAACAAATTCGGTGATAACCTATTTATTTTGAGCCTTGAAAGTTACCTTAGTATATATAACTAAGTAGGTACACGAAACAGTTTTTCATCAATTACTCGAAACTGTCCAAAGTGGAGATTGCCGGTTTAGATTCTAGCCCCCTCATTTCGGCAGAAGTCATCGAATTCGTTTTTTTTAAATCATTCAACAACTGCTGATTTTTCTATTGGCGTCAGAAGTTGAGAACACTCAAATTGTATATGAAATAGGAAAACTTCAAGCTCCAATAAAAAAATCACCAATATTATTTTGTTGTACAAAAATTAAACAAGAGTTCTTCTAAGGTCCGCTTTTACAATAGTCGGTTAAGTATGAGTATAACTAACCTATAGCTATGAACCAATCAACGATAAACACACTAAACAATAAACCAATAAAAATCCGTATAACGTTACAACCCGGATAAATAAAACTTAACCGACTATTGTAAAAGCGAACCTTAGTTGTAAATTTTATCTCGAATAAGATGCATATAAAAAGATTAAATTTAACTGAAATCTAAGACTTGAAAATATAAAAAAATCCGAAACCATGGCAAGAAATTACATTTTCTTATTCACAATTCAACAACATAAACAAAGGAAGGCCTTATAATCGGTTGCCCCATGAAAAGTATTCTTTGGAGTTCTCAGATGATGAGCAATTGATTTTGAATTTTCAATCCTATTTTAAGAGGTTTTAAAAATCACCGCCACGAGGCAACGACATCAAACAACGGCGACATCGAGGTGTTGAACTACCGATAGATATGTGAATTAATTTCAAGTGAATTAAACATGTTGGAAGTTACATCTAAATAATATAACTTGTACCAAGGTTACAATAGAAAAGATTTCCAAGAATGAATCCTTTTAGTTAAAACTCCACAAGGATATTTTTCTAGTTTTGATATAAATAATAGTAAATATTAATTTCTTTGTATTCAAAAATTTATTTACAAATTCAACTAGTTTTAAGTAAATCCACCCCTTCGAGAATTTATAGTTTAATATTCATTAAAACGTATTTTCTATATTATAAAAGTAAAAATTAAATTCTTATCAGCAAATTAAAATTCATATTCTATTACTCGTATTAACATGATGACTCGTAGGTGGCTATGCCATTTATATTGATTTTGATTATGAACAGGTATGACCTCGAATTTGCAGACAAAAGATTAATATAATTTATTATAAAAATTATAATATAAATATCTAATGCATCGCTTAAATCTAAATGTTCGGCTAACTTGTAAAAAATATTGAAGTGTAAAATCCTGAAGACATCCTACAGATTCATAATTATGAAATTAGTCTTGCTGTAAATAGGTTTTCCTAGACAAAATTACAAAGAAAATATTGTTGTTTATATCAAAACTTTAAAAAAATACCTTGCTTTTATACAAACATAAGCATTTTTTTATAACCACAGAAATATTCTTTTTAGATGATAAATATCTGTTAATAATAATTCATCGTAAATGAAACACCCAATACAGACTTTTATTGCGAAAAGATTATAAACTAAATTTAAATTTAACGGCTCCTTTCTAACTCCTAAAGGTAAAAAATAAATCAAAGCTATTAACCACAATTTATTTTTTCCTCCAAAGAAACTTCCTAACGTTAATTTCTAATTAATAATTTGTCAAAAGTTTTATGTTTATTGCCTGGAAACTCATAGCACACAAAATAAAAAGATCGTTCTAGCAAGTCACAGACACAAATTTTTAATATTTCCAAACGCCAAATCTTTCAACGTAGAAAGTGTATAATTTATCGTTAGTCTCTCTCTGTTTCCTTTGCTCTACGTAAGAGCATAGTGACCATTTCTAAGAAGGGTTCTCTAGGCAGATACCTCGGTCAGAATACGAAGAAGAAGACGGTCAGAATAAAGTTTTTACTTCGCCCGGGATCGAACCGGTGATTTCGGCTTAGCAGTCGGCGCACACAAGCACCAGGCTTGTTACATTAAATTAAATCGTTACATTAAAAATTAATTTTGAACCTAATGAGTTCTGCCAATCTGAACAAGCAAATAATATTTAAAATTTAAATACTTTTCATGTTTAAATCAGCACTGCTAATATTATTTCTTCATCTCTGTAAATTTTCAAACTGTCTTCATCCAAATTCACCCCAAAATTGTAAATCAGTAATTTACATTTTATTTTTACAGTATTACAGATTTACAGTAATCAACATTTTGTTTAAAAAATCAATATGATAAACAGGCTCGGACCTAGCACTGTTAGATTGAGTGGGCAAAAGCTGGGGCTTCATTTCTTTAGCGTGGCCAAGGGCGGAGGTCAATACTTAATTTGAAAAATGTAAGCACCGAGTGCAAAGTGATTTTTCCATTATGATGAGCGGAATCAAATTCGGTCACTTAGGATAAGTGTATGACTTTTTCTTTATTTGTCAGTTCCATGTCTGATGGTAAAATTCCATTTCATTCAAAGTTTAACAATATAAAATGTTTTTAAAATTAAAACCTAATACAAAATTAGTTCGAAGTAACCAATAATTTTTATACAGAAAGCAATACAAATAATTTATTCTGCAAAGAATTTAGGAAATTTCGGACCTTGGAAATAAATTTCTGTAAAGATCGCATATTTGCTCCATTGTCAATGGAAGCCTGACACAGTGTATTTTGGTCTTCGGATCCTTGTCGTTGAACCATACATCAGATGCAAATAGAAGAGTTCAAGAAAAGTAAACGGCTTTTATGCACAAATTTTCTTACACCACAAGTATGACATTTGTTTTTTATTGATACATCTTTCAAAGAATATTATTTTAAACTGCAAATAATTTATAGAGCTTAAGAAAAATTTTCTACCGATGTTTTAATAAATTAAATTTATAATTTTATAAAACTTTTTGTAATGTAGAAATCAGTTAAATTTACAAACTCTTATAATAAAGCATGTAAATCTAATACTTGTTTAGAAACATAGTAGAAAACCAAATTAAAATTAGATAGAATTTCGCATAACATTACGAACTTAACCAACTTATCGTCAACATAAAATTGCAAGCTGTCAGCGGAAACGTAATTTTTTAAATTTTATGACATAAGGCGACACCTAACGAAAAATAACCAAAGTTGAACTACTAAAGTTAGCAAAAACCTTACCTTTTTCTGTAGATTTCTTTGCTTTGAATATCGGCCGTAATGTAGATACCTATGTAATCGTTCGAAGTTTTGGCGTTAGATGGAAGCACCTAAAACAATTAATTTGAATTAGTGTTATTTTAAACGAAATTTTAAAAATATTTAAAAACTTTAATGCATGCGAATTACAACTTGTCCACTTTGTTAACAATAATTATTGTAAAATGCCGCCAACCTTTTATATCCTATCCGGCTGTTCGTTCATTGATCTTCTCTTCTTTCACATTGGCACTCTCCTCGGGTTCTGAAATTAAAAATATCTATAAGAATATGTCGATCAATTTTGTAATACGAATTTTAAATATTGTGAAAACTTTAAAGAACTCCTAACAATTATTTTCAGTCGCTCATTACTATTCGACTTTCTTAAACCGAGTAAAAGTTGCAAAAATGTCTGTTCCATTAGAAATTCGTCAGATTTTAATATTTTAAAAATCCAAGTACGATGTTGCACGTAAAAGAAAAACAAAGTGTTCCCAAAGGCTACAAAATTACCGAATTATCCGTGGTTATCCTTATGTCAGACGAAGAGTAACTTCTCAATGGAGAATATTATCTAAATTTCGTTTGTGAATCAAAGCAAAGTATACAGTAGCCTATCAAAACCAACTAAAATTCTGAGTGGGAACCTACAGTAATACTGTAATACCTACAGTGATTTCTCAAAATAATACATAATCAAATTTTCGGTTATGGATCAAAATAAAGTATCCGAGAGCCTATGAAAAGCGGTTAAAGATCTTGAATGGGAACCCACATTTTACTGTGACGCAACGTAACTTCTCAACAAATGATTTAAACATTGGTTGCAGATCAAAACCAAGTACAGTACAGTCTCGGTAATCCGAACACACGCTAATTCGACCATCCAGTAATCCGAACAAAAGAAGAAAAATCCAGTAGTCCACACAAATAAGCATAATCCGAACAACACTAATAAAATTTTCGGATTATAGAAAAATATTCGGATTACAGAAAACAAAATAAGGTGAAAGATATGTACATATCGACACTCCCAACAAAGAAGGACGTAACTCATTTTTACCTATTTTGCAGGAGAGCAATTTTAAAGTTTTGAAATGTACATACATGCATAGGAGATACAACTTTTCTTCGCTGATTATTTCTGGAATTATTGGTCGTAAGGTAAAGTTTTTTTTACCAAATCAAAGGTTTTTTTCTCAGAATTACAGCAGTAGTCATAACTCAAATTACTAGTAACTTGAGTTACGTCTTTCTTCGTTGGGGATGTCGATATGTATGCAATACATAAGCACTACAAACTGCTGACACTACTAACTACAAAAAGCTGTCGATAGTTTTAATGTTTGTTTAAGATTGGCATGTGAAAATGATGTCCCATCTCATAAAATTTTTTGTATGATTAATTTAAAGAGGTAATTAAAAAGGAAATGGTTGCGAAGAAATAAATCGTAATTACAATTTATTTTTCTAAAAAATAATTTTATTTTTTGTAAGCACAGTAGAATATGAATGTATGCAGTATTTATTTTAAGATTTGTTTATCTCTAACATAAAAATTGTTCTAAAAATTTCGATTTTTAACTTTTTCCAGTAATCCGAACTTCTCTGTAATCCGAATGAGGCCAGGTTTCGATTAGTTCGGATTACCGAGACTCTACTGTTTATTTTTTAATTTTAACCCTCCAGTGAATATGTAGAGCCTAGCAGGCCCGAGTGAACATTTAAATGAATATAAAAAAGAAAGCGTTTAAATGAATTTCACCATATCATTAGTAGCTGTTTAAAATATGAAAAGACATAGACATGTGTTTAAAAAACTTGAAAAGGTTGAATGGATTGCCCATAAAAGGGCTTCGGGCCTAGTAGCCTAGTAGGCCCGATGTATGCACTAGCGTTACTATTTTATATTAAAAATTGTAATCGGTTTCCAATCGAAATTCGAGCTTTGTAAAAAAAATTTTTCAGCTGGTATAACAATTTCTGTAAATGTTACTCGCAAAATAATAATAAAACTGCTATAATTTTCATATAATTCAACTATATTATTAAAAGTATCTTTACAATTCTAACAAGTCACCATAATGCAATATTATTCAACTTCAATGACTTCAGCAAAGTGCAACATTCAGGTGCCTTTGACTTTTTGCATATTTCATAATAATTTCCATGATTTATTTCAACAATTATGTTTTTTTTTAAATTTTATTATTATAAAGTTTAATAAATTCAATAAATTTTCTTATTTTTCTTAAATATCCTAACATTCGTCGATTTAAAGCTACGGGCCTGACAGGCCCTACATTTGCACCGGTGTGATTTTTATTGACGTATGCACTGTAGGGTTAAATGACCCGGAGACGTTTGCGTCGAGCCCAAGCGCGTTATTCGAGCTCCATGCAATAGAGTATCTTCTTAATTAATAAAAAGGGACATCGAAAAATTAATGTATTTTCAAAAAAAAACACACTACAAAATTTAAAAGGTACAAACCTTTTTATTTCCTATCGTGCAGTTGTTTCGTAAACTGTTATCAAAGTTCGAAATCAATTTTCGTTGATCAACATTTTCCATTACTGTTTTCCCTTTCTCGCATAGAGCAGTTTCTTCTACCCACATCAGCAGGGGCCGTATTCTCGAGCTTACTCGATTTGATTCGCATACGAACCATTATGTTTCGACCCATCAAGGAGTGCAAATACTTCATTTGTATACGAAAATGTCGTATTTACGTATACGAATCAAGTCGTATGAGCTCAAGAATAGGGCCCCAAGTGTTATGCTCTAAAGTGTTTCTAAAGTTCAGCCTCCCTGTTTTTATTCTAAGCCCGGAAAAATGAAGAATTTATGAGGATGTAGTTAACATAGATTGCTAAAGTTACCATGCTAAGTAAAAATTTGTTGCGCAAAGATTGTTGCAATCTTCTAATTTCACAAATTGCTACGACAAAGCATAAGAATAGTAGAAACAGTACAATTTTAAAAACATTATATTACCTCCAGAGAGTTAGCTGAATGATAGAAACTTTCACCGATGAATCAAACTCAACACAAAATTATGGTAAACTTAAGCAGCATTAATTACAGACAAAAAATTGCCTAAGATAAATAGTGAATTTGTCAAACTCCTGTTATTTGTTTATTTTTATACAGATAAGGGAGGTTACGAATATATACCGGGTGTATCTTAATAAACAGTAAGAAAAATTAAAAACTTTTATTTTCTCGAAAGGTACGAATTGAAATAAAAAATATAATTAAATTAGTATTATTCTCTGGTATTATTAGAATAAAAAAAGTAGGAAAGTACCGCGCGAGTGGTACTTAACGATATAATGCAACCCCTATAAACGCATGTCGATTGTGTTGCATACCCAACTGTTTGGGCAGGACCGTCGTGAGAAAATCTGTAAGTCCACAGATAATAAATAAATTTGTTTTTTCTAATAATCAAATTTTCATCATAAATGCATGTTTGTGTAACTTTGCCCGGATTTCAATTTAAGCATGAAAATTAAACAATTACTGCTGATGAGCCATCAAATCAAAATGTTTATTGAACACAATTTTTGCGTTTAAAAACCGCTTACTATAATCGTTGATTGAAGAATATTCACTATTCAATATTCACACTATTCTTCAATCAACGCTATAATGGCATTAATGTAGTATGCAGCTGTAACCTTTGGTTGCTTTATGTTGAAGGGCATTAGGTAGTGGTTACCATTAGCATTCAATTGTGCAGCATCAATGAACCAATATTTCACAGTGGGCAATAATTAATATATTATAAGTATATGTATGTATTTATCAGAAAAACGTTTTGATCTTAATAAAAAATGTAAATAAATTATGAAATTACATTTTAAACAATTGCAAAATGAAAACCAATGGGAATTTTTCTCTGTTGCTACACAGAAAAAATGGTTCATCATAAGAAGAATTTTGTTAATAAAAATCAGTTACTTTATTCAGTGTAAAATGAAACATTGACATTTCAAGTGTGATTATTGCAACTTCCAGCTGCTGTTCACCTCATTTCAAGATATCAAGTTAAATTAGGTAATCATATAAACTTTCTGAACTCTAATAATATGCAGACCAATAAAGTAGAATGCTTAAATTTTGTTAAGTTTCGGGTGTGCGGTTAACCCAGTAAGAGTTCTCGACTGCTGAGGTTCAATTTCTGGCAAATCTACGTAGGGTAATTAAAACTAATACTGAAACCAACAGTAAAGAATTCCCCAGATGCTGTAATTTGTGACCCCGGTAGAATATTGAGCATCCTTTGTTCTAAAATTTAATTTGTGAAAAATAACATCAGCTAAGCAAACTATTGCTCTTATATTTAAATTTGAACATCCAGATTTGAGAGCAACGCAATCACATTTGAAATCTAATCAGTCTTCTAACTGGCTTATTATTTCACTAGAAGCATCAAAAGTGAAAACCGCACGAAGGAAAGTTGACTGCATCCCCCTTTGTTACATTACATTAGATTCCAAAACGATAATGAATATACCTTCTCCGTCACAAACAACATTCAAGATCAAGAGATTTCTCTTATAACTGACGGTATTACCAAAGAACCAAAAAATTCAACTGCAAAAAACTGTAATATAAAAAATAGTTCTTTCATTTGTATGGCAACAAAATATTCAGGTCTAAAAAATCAGTTACTCCACCAAAAGTATTTCTTAGGGGATCTCAAATTGATGTATGATTATTTGAAAATTTTGATTGCATTCTAATTGGCCGAAAATAATCTTAGTATTAGAAGAGATTACAAAAAATACTTGGGTACTTAACAGTTGAGGTTTAAGGCGCGTTTTCATGGGTCAATTTGGGTTGAACGATTTGGGTCGATTATTGAATCAAAGGCTAATTGAATATTTAAACCACCTTTCAGCTTGAAGCAGAAAGACTGTCTACTTTTGATCAGCGATTGTCACCGAATCAATGTCGAACGACTGAAATTGAATGTGTAAACACCTCATCGTACGGGCACAAAACGTGCCGAAAACCGCATGAAGTACCTATAGTGCCCTTTTTTACATTTTGAACTACAATTACTCAACATGCATCGCCTATCGAGTTAAGATTTTTTGCTTTCAACATAGATCGAACTGTGGTCGAACGACCCAGATCGACACATGAAAACGCGCATTATAAAGAATTTTTGCCCTATTTCACTTGATGTTCAAGTTATCGACAAAAAATCATGCAAGAATTTTTAAATTATATTTCATGTTATAATACAGTTGAACTTCCCTAACTCGAATCCTCGAATCTCAAGGGTTCATCAAGAAAGTTCGAATTAGAAAAACTTCGAGTTATGGAAATAAAATTACACGTAGGTAAATATCTAACAAGTCTATATAATTTAAAAAAAAAATTCGATTTACAGAATAATTCGAAGAGTTTTAATTTTCATGTGTAAATTCAATTGCAGAATTACATTTTTAATAAGATCAAACTTCAATCACAATTGAATCTTAATTGCCTAATTTTTCTAGTTCTTTTGGATAATTCCATTATTTTATTTAAATTTAAATTGATTAATCAAGCATAAAAAGTCCGCTCTCTTTGAAAACATTTTTAACCTAGCTAAGGGGTGATCGGGGTAGGTATTTCACACAGTAAGTATGGCACCCACTTATACAATTATCTTTATTATCATGTGACTTGTGCAAATTATTTCCCGGAGGTAAGTACATATACCTCTTGAATCGGTTTTAAATAATTCCTGAAATAATTCAGAAATTAGCTACAAAAGAAACGAAAGTTTCTCTAGTACACCTGTTATCTTCCGCTACCTTCCTTGAAATTCTCTTTGCAAACATTTTTACCTAGCTAAGGCGTGATCGGGGTAGATATTTCACACAGTAAGTATGGCACCTACGTTTAAACAATTATCTTTATTATGATGAGACTTGTGCAAATTATTTCCCGAAGGTAAGTACATATACCCCTTGAATCGGTTTTTAAGAATTTCTGAAATAATTCAGGAATTAGCTACAAAAGAAACGAAAGTTTCTCTAGTACACCTGTTATTTTCCGCTACCTTCCTTGAAATTCTAGCGATTATGACTTGATGAATATATTAACCAGCAAAAGAAAGTAACCACACAAATCGTTGATTTGGCAGAAATCACAAGTTCAATTTTACATCATTCTATATATTTACTATTCTACTTCATTCGATTTACAATTAGCGGTATTATAATATAGTAAATGTAAATATAACAAAGTATAGTGAATATTTTGAAATAATTTTGAACTTGGTGATTTCTGCTAGAATAACAAAACATTATAACAATACTACTATGATCAAAAAGTACCCGAAATTTCTCAATAAAATGAAAACGATTCAATTATTCATCGATATTTATATTATCCCCTTCAAAGTAACCTCCATCGCAAGCAATAATACACATACGCCAACGCTTTTTTCAATCTTTGAAACACTTTTCATATGCCAATTTTAGAATCACTTTTAACTCCTTCTGCGAATTCTCCTTTATCGCTTCAAAACCATTTCCAATTGTTTTTGGTTAAATTACAAAACTATTACGCATAAACTATCTAACAGATTGCTCTCAAAATTGACATATGTAAACAACTGACAGATAAACAAACCTGGAAAAAAATTATTTTGGCAATATCTCAAGCGTGGTTCGTTTAATTGAGAAATTCCGGGTACTTTTTGATCATAGGATATAACTAACCTTTTATTTCCAAATACTGCAACTCCCAATAATTTTTGATTCGGCATTGCGTTCCTATTCATGGTGGTCCAAATTCACTACACTGCACTAATTGATTTCTTATTAACACTAGGGCAAGTTCAAACGTTCAAAATTTAGTAAGAATTTCGTCAAAGTTCACAATTTATTTAGTAATTAAAACACACGCGAAAACAAATTAATGTTTATTTTAACGAACGCGAAATGTCATTTTTAAAATTTAAAACAAACATAGACACTTTAAGACATGTGGCGACATCTACCGAGAAATTAATGAAATAAAATTTAAAATCAACAAACTGCTTGTTAAACGTCAATGTAAAAACACCAATTATGGATATTTCGATATTTGGAAAACTTCAAATACATGCCAATTACAAATAACCAATAATTTTCAGACTCCCAAAAATAAAACGTCACAATCCTTTTTGTTTCCTATCTGGCAGTTGTTCCGTAAAACGCTATCGTTCTATGATAGCCAATCTTTGTTACGTATAATTTGTGCATCATCTTTATTCGTTTTCTGTATTAGAAAGTAAATTCTCGCCTGCAGCCTGCTGAAAAATGTGACAACTTGAAAGATAAATCGCAGTAATTAATATGGCGTATTGAAAATAAATAGCACGTGTGGGTCGATAAAGCAGGAACTCCAAGTTGGTGACGTTTATGTCGTGTTCAAATATTTAGGAAGTCATCTGGATTAGAAAATTAAGGAAAAATGTTGGATTTATTTACGATTTTTAGCAAAGGAGGAATTGTGTTGTGGTGTTTTCAAAGTACTAGTCAAATTTTTACAAATTCACTCGAAACCTTAATCAAAAGTGTTCTTTTGCAAGTAAGCAGATTCAAAATGTTTATTCGAGTATTTGCAATACTTTACGTTTCAGGAACGAACGGGCAAGAACACGTTCGATTACGAAGGTTTAACTCTACAGTATAAGTTGGATAATGAGTTTGATTTGGTGTTTGTCGTTGCATATCAGAAAATATTGCAGCTGTCATATGTTGACAAGTTTTTAAATGATATTCATTTACAATTTCGGGATAAATACAAAAACGAGTTGGTTAGTTTGAATTATTTTGCAAAGTATGATTTCAAGAGTTGTTACGATTCCGTCGTGGTTCGTGCAGAGGAATGGTCGAAGGCCAAGGCTAAAGTTCCGAAACAGATGAAGAGCTTTGTCGAGTCGTCCAAGTCGAAAAAAACTGTTGCTTCCATGATAGAACGTAAAGGGGATAAGGACGATAAAAATAAAGAAAAAAAGAAATCTGTGAATTTCGTTGCAGAAGGTCAGTCGAGCATTTTTATTAAGATTTGTTCTACAAAGCAGATTTTTAGAAACGCCTGTACCGGCTAAAATTGATGGCGTGGACGAAGAAATTTTGGCAGCTAATCGTTTGAAATTTGCCCAAAAAATGGGTAAAAAGAAGGTCGAAATAAAGTGAGTAGATTTATTTCTTGTTAGGATGAATTTTTAATTATGTTTGTTTGAAGGAAGAGTCCCAAAGCCGAAAAGGAAAAAGTTGGCAAAAAACCACGAGTGTGGAGTCTGGGGGGCACCACAAAGGACCTGGAAAATTTGGAAAGAACCACAGATAAACCGGAAGATGCCAAGAGCCACTTTACTGCCGACACTGAGGTAATTTGAATTTTTTACTGCAGCATTGTAAGAATATAACTAAATCGAAAGAATTAATTTCAGATTGTCGGTCAAATGAAGGGAGGAATAAAAGATTTAGAAGTGGAGTCTTCTAGTGAAGACGAAATGATTGAAGAAGTGGAGGAGGAGAAACCTAAGAAGGCCGTAAAAGGTGGAATGTTTTCTATATTTAAAGGTTTGGTGGGTTCGAAAAACTTGACATTAGATGACATGAAACCAGCATTGGATAAGATGAAGGACCATCTGATTGGAAAGAATGTTGCAGTAGATATCGCCGAAAAGTTGTGCAATTCGGTTGCTGCTAAACTGGAGGGAAAAGTCTTGGGCACTTTTGACAGTATTGCCAACACTGTAAAACAAACACTCAACGATTCCTTGGTACAAATTTTAAGTCCAAAACGTCGCGTGGATATACTGAGAGATTGCATAGAAGCTAAAAAGAACGGCTCGCCCTATGTTATGACTTTTTGTGGGGTAAACTAGACAGCTTTTCATTTTTTTTTAAATTTTGAACACATTTTTGTTTCTATTAGGTGAATGGAGTTGGAAAATCCACCAATTTGGCCAAAATTTGTTTTTGGTTGATAGAAAACAACATGAGCGTGCTGATAGCGGCGTGCGATACGTTTAGGGCGGGCGCTGTGGAACAGTTGAGGACGCACACAAAACATCTGAATGCTTTGCACCCTCCAGAACGACACGGCGGTAAGCAAATGGTGCAATTGTACGAGAAAGGCTACGGGAAGGATGCAGCTGGTATTGCTATGGAAGCAGTCAGATATGCGAGAGATGCTAAATTGGATATTGTGTTGATCGATACCGCCGGACGTATGCAAGTAAGGATTATATTATCCAAATTTTCAAAAAATCTCATTCTAGTAATTTTATTATTAACTTTCAGGACAACGAACCACTGATGCGTGCCCTCTCAAAATTAATCAAAGTGAACGAACCAGATTTGGTACTTTTTGTTGGGGAGGCTCTTGTGGGCAACGAAGCTGTAGACCAATTAGTAAAATTCAACCAAGCTTTGGCCGACTATTCTTCCAGTACAAATCCCCACTTGATTGACGGAATGGTTTTGACCAAATTTGACACTATCGATGATAAGGTAAGAAAAAAAGTTGTTTAGTTTGACCTCGATTAAATTTCCAAAATCTAGGTTGGAGCTGCCATATCAATGACGTACATTACCGGACAACCAATCGTATTTGTCGGAACAGGACAAACATACACCGACCTAAAATCGCTCAATGCAAAGGCTGTGGTTCATGCTCTCATGAAATAAATAGGTAATTCTGTAAAATGTTTTTTACGTTTTAAAAAATTGTGGATTGTGGTTACGTCAAGGTGTTGGTTTCTTAATCAGGCACACTTAATTACAAAATTTTATATTATACATCTTAACATAAATTGTATTTACATTGAGGAAATAAACTTAAGAAAAAACTAAAAATCAGACTTCCTGTCCATCCTATCGAACACATCCTCCATCAGATGATCAGGAAGCCCTCTTCAAGGCCTTCCTTATGACGGCCCAATCTTCCATTATATCTTGTGGTTTTAACATGTACACAATGTATGGTCCAGAAACTGTGACAGCCTTTCGACGTGACCTCGATCTGGATCGGGTTCCCCAGTCGCTACTTTCGCTCCAGTTCAATTCGCTGTTATGTCGATCCTCTTCTAAACGCTTAATGGTATTCATTAAGTCTTCGAAGAGAGCATCGCATGCCAGCTTCTTTTCGCTCTCGAAATTTTGTATAGCAGCTTGTTCTTCAGCTTCGAAGCTATTTTGCACATTATTCAAACGTAATTGACGTAAAATACCGGCCACCTCGGTGCGCACCCTCATGTTCTCCTGCAACTCTTGCAGAGGCCCCAAATAATCGTGTGATCGGCCGCCTTTAACTTCGGTCAACTGATTATCTACTTGTGCGATTCGTTCCCGATACAACTGCTCTCTCAAATAAGTAAACTGATGTTCCAAATCGGATAAAGTTTGTATGCATTCATTACGTCTGGTTTCGCATTCACCTTCATCCATCTCGGAACTATCATCAGATTCGGCTTCATCTTCGCTTGAATCGCGCCCAACGTCGTTTTCGCGGCTCGAATTCGAGCGGTCGGATTCACCCCCAGAAACATCGCCATCGCTTTCCTCGCCGTTGCCGACGACGACGTCGTTTTGCAACTTGATAGGCGACATTCTAACCCCTAAAATTTTTAATAATACAGTTTTTTGACAACGGCCGCTTACATGATGAAATCGTTTCACCTGTCGACGACAAAATGTTTAAAACACCAAAATCGAAGGTTTTTCAGTAGGAAATTAGTTTAATATTTACAAAAGGATCAACGTTGACATGCTACCCAAACAATAAACTAATATAATTTTTTGACGTTTCGTTAGGTAAGGTTCACACCGGACGGTAGTGTACAGGGTACTTCATTAATTTTGTTCGGCTATTAAAAAATATCTTAATCTTAAATTTTTTTTAAATATATTTTAATAATTAAAGACCGGATTTATATGCTCTAAAGAAACATTAAAAAATTTTCTTTATTTTTGAGTTGGACGGGCTTCGGGGATGTTTTTAATTTTTATGAGCTACTCAGAGATCCTAAATTTTCGAGTTCACTCGCGCTCAGGAATGTTTTCAATGAGTGGAGCGAGTCAAATATTCCTTTTTATTTTTTTTATATTAGGCCGACCGACAGGCCGACAAATTTTCGTAATAATCCAAATAATTATTTTGCTATATCATTTATAATTTCTACACCTTCGGCATTATTTATTTTTATCAATTTCGACATGCATGGCCGACATAATATTACGCTGACAATGCTGGTATCGATAAACATATAGAGCAGAAGAATTTTTAATTATGAAAGTAAAATTCCTATTAATTTATTTTCTACTGAGCCAGTTGAATCGTGCCCATGAATTTAATAATTTTTACCCATCCAAACAAAAAAGTTTTATGGGAAACACCGATCTATTGATGTTGGAAAGGTTACCAAAAGATATCATAGAAGATTCGCATTTACGTGTCGTGAGTAAACCAAAAATAATAATGAATTGCTTTATGTTTTTCTTTGCTTTAGCCAAATTTGATTGCCAAGTATGGTTATCCGTGTGAGCTTCACTATGCGGTTACCCAGGATGGATATATTTTAGAAATGCACAGAATTCCCTACGGAAAAAGCGGCCCTTCCAAAAACCGACCCGTCGTGTTTGTCCAACATGGAATATTATCTTCGTCGGCAGTTTTTCTTTTGGGCGGTCCCGAAAAATCGTTAGGTAATATGATTATCAACAATTGAATCGCGAATTTTTCAACAACTGCTTAATCCGCAGGGTTTTTTTTGGCCGACGCTGGCTACGACGTTTGGTTGGGAAACATTCGTGGTACTACGTATTCCAGAAACCATGTAAGATGGCATCCCGATATACAGAAAAAGAAGTTTTGGGATTTTAGTTTTCACGAAGTGGGAGTAATGGATTTGCCAGCGATGATTGATTATATTATCGATGTTACCAATCAGGATCAAATCTTTTACATTGGACATTCGATGGGAATCACAGTATTTTATGTGATGTGTTCAGAAAAGCCCGAATATAACGATAAAATAAAGGTAATGTTTTCCTTAGCGGGGGTGGCTTATACCAAGTTTATGAAAAGTCCATTAGTAAGAGTTGCTGCAAATTTCGACAGGTTGGCCGAAGTAAGTTGCACTTTTTGTTACCGAAAGTTATAAAATGTAAAACCTTTTTATATAGCCGGTGTTGCATCTTTTGGGAGCTAACGAATTTTTGCCTCATGCCAAATTACTAGACAAGGTGTACGATATTTTTTGTACAAATAACGCAGTTGGCATACTGTGCAATAATATCATCTTTGCAGTTAGTGGTTACAGTCCGGGAGTCATGAATACCACGCTATTACCGGTTCTGTTTGGTCATACGCCTGCAGGAACAAGTTTCAGAACATTGGATCATTATGCACAAGGAATAAAATCAGGTTAATTTTTTTTTCTACGATATTTGCAGCCAATCAAGTCAAAAGTCCAAAAAACTGCTTAATTGTTACAGAAAGAAAGTATGAACCTAAGCATGGCCATATTGGCTGCAGATATTTAACGATCAGTTTATTATACTTTTAGGTACCTTTCGTCAGTATAATTACCATCCAATGAGAAATTTTAAAATGTATGGTCGCGCGACACCTCCACCCTACAACATCAAAAACATAGTGGTACCAAAATATATTTTTTATAGCAACAGTGATTGGATGTCTACAACAATGGATTTACATCGTCTCTTGAGAAAGCTTCCGAATGTGTTGGGAAAAGTTGTAGCTGGGGATCACAAATTTAACCATTTAGATTATTTAATTGCAAAAGATGTCGATCGATTGATATTTGAACCGATAGTATATTTAATGGAAAGACATCTATAAAAGTATTGTTCAAATGTTATATCGAATTTATTAAAAATCTAACAATAATTGACAATTTTAAAAATATGAAAAGTGGCACTTGGAATAATAATTTTACCTATATAAAAAAATTTAACAAGCTGATTGAAAATATCGTCACATTCCGTTAGTGGATTGTCCATAAATGCTCAACTGGTGATTCGTCTTCTATCAGTTTATGGTGCACAGCACTGAGAGCCTATAAAAAAATTTGTAAATTAAATTGAATAATTGAATGGAAAATGGATCACCTTAAAGTATTTGACAGTTTTCACTTTCAATTCGAGCGTCGCATCTTCATCACAAATCATGAGAGTGTGAGGATGCTGCTGAAACGCCGAAACGGTCCACATGTGATTGACCCCCTCCTCGATGGCTTTGTACAAAGCAAATGCTTTGTGGGTTCCGGTTATCAGAATCAACACCTCTTTTGCGTCCATTACAGTTCCAACTCCAACAGTCAACGCTTGGTTGGGCACTTTTTTGATATCATTATCAAAAAAACGCGCGTTGGCCACTAGCGTGTCCTGAGCTAGAGTTTTAACTCGAGTTCTAGATACCAAAGATGATCCAGGTTCATTAAACGCAATATGTCCATCAGGTCCGATGCCTGTAAGATTATTTAGGATTCAAAAATCGAACCCAAAAGCATTTATAAGAAAGTTTACCCCCAATAAACAACTCGATTCCTCCAGCGGCTGCTATTTTTTCTTCATAATTTGTGCACTCCTGGACCAAATCTCCTGCATTTCCATCGAGCACATGCGCATTCTCAGGGTCAATGTCAATATGTTTAAAAAAATTATTGTACATGTAGTAATGATAACTTTCGTGATGGTCCCGGGGTAAATTTACGTATTCATCCATATTGAAGGTCTTCACATACTTAAACGAGACTTTTCCAGCCTTATAGTATTCTATCAATTTTTGATACATTCCATACGGTGTACTACCTTTGAAATAGAAAAAAAAAAAATGAAAGGAACTTTTTTGAAACATCCTGTATGTGCATAATTAAATATTTTCAAAAATTTAAAACGATCGGTAATCAGTGAACTACTTGAAAAACGTACCTGTTGGCAATCCCATTACAAAATATTTCTCTGGTCCTGGTTTGAATTCGTTGATTCTTTTTGCCACATATTTGGCCGCCCATTCCGAAACACCGGCACTATCTTCTAAAATAACTAAACGCATTTTCTTTTGTTTAAATTAGCACGAATTTTTTAGCTCTACTGACTGTGAAAAGGCTGCTTCCAACATCAAGTGCAAGGGACCGGTTTTTTATTGGATTTCATAAATTATCAGTTTAATGACCTTTGAAATGTTGGTCGATTGAAATATTATCAATCTCATAAACCGTCAACAACACTGATAACTGAATAAACAATCATAGCTTATATTTTTATGTGTACCTACTCCTATATTTTCTATTTCTACTACAAATATAATGATAATGGATTTTTTCGCGATACATACGTGCAGAACCGGTTCTAGGCTGATTCTTTTAAATCGGACCTCCAATTTGTACTACCGATGAATCGACTTTTAGTTTTCTAAATCAATTCAGGCCGGTCCTGAAGTATTTGCAAAACACTTGTGTGGACCGCTAGATGACACCAAAAAACCTTATTATTTCATTTATAATTATTAAATAAAATGAAATTAAAAAATTAAATCGGCCGGTAATTAAACAATCACAAATTGCGACTTCAAATTAGCAATTCCAATTAATTTAGATCAATAATTTCGTACTCCGAAAAAGTGCATTACAGAAATCTATTTTATCTACTCGAACGCTTAAAATTTTGACGTTTTACAGTAAGCAATTCTACGAGTCATTCGTGTTGGACAAAACTACAAAACATATTACAGGATGGAAGGAATGGAGACCACAATAATTGATAAGGTGAGCATTTTTGTATAAGTTGGCGGTGAATTTGAGTTAAACAAAATTTTAATATCTTACTTTTTGGTTATTTTAATAATTTCTAACGATGCTTATACTATTAAAGGATGAAGGCAGTCCGGCCGAACAAAAACAGCCCCTGCAAGACATGGACATGGAGGATTTATACACAAAATATAAGAAATTGCAGCAAATGCTCGAATTTTTGGAGGTGCAGGAAGAGTACATAAAAGACGAGCAGCGTAACTTGAAGAAAGAGTACTTGCATGCTCAAGAGGAGGTTAAGAGAATTCAGTCAGTTCCTTTAGTTATAGGACAGTTTTTGGAAGCGGTCGATCAGAATACAGGTATCGTTGGTTCGACAACTGGATCTAATTATTATGTTAGAATTTTATCTACCATTGATCGTGAGCTTTTGAAACCTTCTGCAAGTGTTGCTTTGCACAAACACAGTAATGCTTTGGTGGACGTTTTACCACCGGAAGCCGACTCATCTATCAGCATGTTGGGAGCCGATGAAAAACCCGACGTACAATACAGCGATATCGGTGGTATGGACATGCAGAAGCAGGAAATTAGGGAAGCAGTAGAACTTCCTCTCACTCACTTTGAATTGTACAAACAAATTGGTATCGATCCACCTCGTGGTGTTTTAATGTACGGTCCACCTGGTTGTGGTAAAACCATGTTGGCTAAAGCTGTTGCCCACCACACAACGGCCGCCTTTATTCGCGTCGTTGGTTCCGAATTCGTGCAAAAGTATTTAGGCGAAGGACCCCGCATGGTTCGAGATGTGTTTCGTTTGGCAAAAGAAAACTCTCCTGCTATTATTTTCATAGACGAAATTGATGCTATCGCAACCAAACGTTTTGATGCTCAAACGGGAGCAGATAGGGAAGTTCAACGTATCCTCTTAGAATTGTTAAATCAAATGGACGGTTTCGATCAAACTACAAACGTTAAGGTAAAATTTGATGTTTTTAAAAGAATGTTTTTTTAACTGGTTAATTTTAGGTAATAATGGCTACAAATCGTGCAGACACTTTGGATCCAGCTTTATTACGTCCGGGACGTCTGGACAGGAAAATTGAGTTTCCTCTACCAGATCGCAGACAAAAACGTTTAATTTTCAGTACCATTACGTCGAGAATGAATCTTTCCGAAGAGGTGAGTTGGCGAAAGTTGCTTGTAGGTAAAATATGAATGGCATTTTTTCAGGTTGACTTGGAAGATTACGTAGCTCGACCAGACCGCATTTCTGGTGCGGATATAAATGCTATTTGTCAAGAGGCAGGTATGCACGCAGTGAGGGAAAATCGTTACATTGTTTTACCTAAAGATTTTGAAAAAGGCTACAAAAATAATATCAAAAAAGATGAAAGTGAGCACGAATTTTATAAGTAATTTAATAATAATTTGCATATTTAATTAATATTTGAATATACAGTTTTTTTGAGTCGTTTTTTTTTTATTAACTTTAGTTCCCAATTAATGTTGATGGGTTGGTGGTGTAATCAGGCATAAATGTTTTCTTATGTCTCTGGGAATTTTTAAATTAATTAAACAGAAATAGTCTTGTATACTGGAAGGACAAAATAAGTTAATTTAGAATCATATTTTGGATCAATATTATACAAATTAGGTTATTAATTTTTTTTTCAAAAAAAATATAATTGAATCACTTATTTGAGAAACCTGACAAATATTGTCACTTTCTAAAAGTTGTCAATGGGAAGTAGTTGAAGAGTTTTTTCACAAAGAAACAAAAATATTCGAAATCAAAGATGGCATAAAATCGGTTGTAAAACATAAATCGTATATCGTCGGCTAAGTTAGAAACCCTTGTAAGTCCATAAAATGTTGAAAATGACATTTTGGCGCTAAAATATTTAAAAAAATGAGCTCTATCGACCTAGAAAATCTCAAATGTAAAAAAATTACAAACTGATGTTTTAAGCTATCAAAAAATTTCTTTTACCGTTAACCACTGTTTGTTTTAACACGTTTTATGTTTCCCCTGTAAAATTGTGCAATCTGGACTTACGAGGGATTCTAACTAAGCCGACGATATACGATTTATGTTTTACAACCGATTTTATGCCATCTTTGATTTCGAATATTTTTGTTTCTTTGTGAAAAAACTCTTTAACTACTTCTCATTGACAACTTTTAAAAAGTGACAATTGAAAACAATTAAACAGTTTTCTTTGATTATCTCACAACGTTCGTTATGGATTTATCGGGTTTCTTAAATAAGTGATTTAATTATGTACAATCCTCTCTCATTTTTTTTGATCCCATGATCTCAGGTGTGGATACAGAGAGGGGAATGGGTACAATTGCTTCTCCCTGAGTGAACCAAAACCTAAGTAACTTTATCAGGGTTCCCACTCCCATTTTTCAAAATAATTTCTGACTTTTGCTAAAATATAAAAAATTCCTTGACTTTTCCAGACGAGTGGGAATCCTGTTTATCATTGTTTTGTTTAGAACAAATTTTCGGGATAAGTAAAATTGAACAGAAATTGCCACACCTCCAAGTAAGAATCCTGTATTCGTGCCTTCATGGTATTGGTTATTGCAGGACTCGGGAGTTAATTTTATAATTAACGGTAGAATATTATTTTATATTCGGGGATAAACCATATTCAAAAATCTGATTATTTTCAATATAAAAATACGAAATCGGCTATAAATTTTTGAGACTGTAGTCAGACATCAATCATCAACCATTCGGTTAAATAAATAAAAATTTGAAAATTATATTAGGAAAAAGGCCTGCGATCCTATTCACCAACTTACTGAAGATTTACAAAACTAATATTCGGTCAGGGGGACAAAGATGGATAAAGTGGAAGATATTTTCTTTTGAGTTGTCTCGGAGACTGATGTTTGGTTGAAGTAAAATTTAAATATGTTAGTTCCGAAAGGTCGAAGCTTCCAAACTTATCTGGACTAAAATTCAGATAATATATTCCACTTTTTGAGTCCCTGCAAGTTGGTAGTAGTTTGAATGAAAAAAGGTAGATGGCGCGAGGAAGTTGGGAAATTCCCCCGCGAAGGCTGGTAAAATGAAAAATGTTCGGTTGTACTGCGAAGGAGGCCGAGAACCACTTGTTGAGGAGAAGTGATGTAAATAATATCCAGGAACAGAAACTTTGTTTATACACCCAGTTGTAGATATGTACTTTTATTGTTTAATAGAGTACATTTGTAGCATAAACTGTTTCATTAATAAATTACAATTTGCGCAAGGTTCAAAGAAGCCGTGGGCGCCGTGCATAGGTGCAGCCGGTGTCGGGAGCGAGCCATTCTTGTGCAGGAAGGCATAACACAACAATAAAAATAAAGAAAAAATATAATTTATTGATAGATACAAAGTTACATTAGCTAAATATAAATAATATACAGGTAGATGCGGAATAATTTGGTCCGCTAGTTCTGTGCCTCGCACACGTCCATCTACAGTATATGAAATATATAAATAATAAGTTAAATATAAATATCATAAAAATAACTATATAACATAAACGTATTGGAAATTGAGAAAACACAATTATAAATAAATGGTTTAAATAACAAAAAAAATCAATTATTCTTGCTCATCGGTCACAAGGCACTCAAAAATGACAAAATGGATTATAATAAAATAAATAAATTAACTTCGAACACGGAATGTTACAAGATATCAAAATAGGGGGGAGGGGAGGGTTTGACCGATGACTTTTATACATCATAACTAATCTAAACTTGCACGTTCACTGATTTATTCTCTCTTTATAACATTCGTATAAAATACGACTCTACTTAAAAATATATTAATTAAAAAATCACACTTGTATCAAAATCACCCGCAGCTTTGCGGAATTATAAATGTATTATAAATAATAAATTGAAATTAAATAAAATGTCTTGAGTAATGGCTTTTTAACCCTTCCTGGCCGAAGCGTAAAAACCGTGTTGCACGCACTAGAGCAATAAGTCACCGTAGCCCAACATTGGAGCAGCTATTCTATTAAAAACGGGAAGACGTTGTTCGTCCGCTCCAGGTGAATTCAGTTCTGGATCGCTGCTAAAAAACGAGCCCATCGACGATGTCGGCGATTGGCTAAGGCTGCATGGCGAACTTGGACTCTCCAAGGATAGAGATGGACTAAGGGCGGTTGGTCTTAAACGCTGGGGAGGTGGCGATTGGGAACCCATTATATTGTTGGAAGACATACGAACGGCTACTTCGTCTTGATTGTGCACAAAATGACAACGGGGGCCGTACGGACAAAATCCTACTGTGTGGTAAGTGCGACATAATTCCGTTTTGTATTTTGGATGTCGTGCTAACGTGCGGAGCTCGTTAGGACCGTGAGCAAACTGACACTTATCACCGTATTTACAAACTCCAAATTCTTCGAAGGGCCTGCACAATTCCGTTTTATATCGCGACGTATTCACAGAGGTTGCCGAAAGTGCAGACGATGGTGCCGGTGCAGATTGGGTACGCTCCAGACGGCGATGCTGTTGCGTCAAATTGCCCAGTAGGTTGTTCACTAACGTATTCGTGGTGGATACGGTCGTGGGGCTCGAATTCATTCTGGATAGCGTGAAACGTACGCCCCTGCAGCCCTCCATCGTCAATTGGGTTCCATGTGATGGAACGTCCGGGGTTAGAAGACTACTCTGTAACAAAAAGAAAAATATGCTATAGAAAACGAAATCGACAACTTCCACACCAAAAAAAAATAACTCTGACCTTCCGGAAAATTACTGCCGAATTTGCAAAATCTAGGTAACAATTTCCAGCCATTATATTATTATAATGCACAACAATTATCGAGTCAAGGTTACTAGCTTACTTTAAAATTTAACTTTTAATTGCAAATTTAAGTTTCGGTTCGGCGACGTGAGAAGAGGTCCCAATTACGAAAACAGTAAAACAAACTACTATTATATGGAAAATCAAAACAAATAAAACGTTTGTTTTTATAAAAGAGAAACGTAACAGCGTAAAAATTTCGATTTCTAAATCGCGGATAAAAAATTAGAAATTATAGTAGCTGCAGTGCATGGACTACGCTACGCTTTCGTTTTTACTGCCGATAGTTTTGTTTTTGTTTTTAAAGTATTAAAACAAAAACGTAACGGCACACCAGATTTTTTTGAATTTTTGGCCCAAAACAAACGAGCGGCGCGTTATCGGCACATGCAACATGCTGGGAGGGTCAAGAAAGGCCGGTACGACACTTACGGATCACAATCGCACGCACGTTTTTTGGAGTATCTTTACGTAGAAAATTGGCTTGGAGGTGTGGAAAGATTCACACGCACTTTCATCGTAACGTACAAACGAGAAATGGTAAAAGTTCGTTCTAAAATCCTACTTTCTCGCAGTCGCAACTGAACAAGGCCTGGGCATCGTGAAAGCTACGTTAGTGGGAGTGCGTCAGCATTTCTCTTTTCTCCCAAAACAAAACAAACCCCGCGTAAGGAAATTCGGAAAGAAGAAAAAAAATTGACAAGTTGTCGGGGAGAGATAGAGAGAGAGCAGTTTTGCGCGAGGGTTTCGGGTCCTTGAATGCTAATAGGGACCTGTCTACCTGCCAGGCCGTAAGTTGGCTCAACAGGTAACTCCCATGCATGCATACATTAAAAGCTTAAATACACAAATTTTCCAACTAAAACAACACAAAAACTTGACCGTACCTTAAGTAAATCAAAATCATATATCGAACTTTGTCGCATAACTGCCGTAGACATTTTTAATCCTGTGTGTGCGCAATATTATAAAACAATACAACTTCGATGACACGACACTACGAAACTGCAATACTGAAAAACTCACTAAACTAATCGCGTAAACGATGTCCAATGAAAATGTAGACGCGCTGTTCCTATCGCAGATTCGTGTGCGACGCGCACCAAGTTCAAACGTAAACTGAGGAGTTGTAATGGCAGCAGCGCATACCTACTATCGGACGTTTTACCCCGCCATTCCTAGTGGTGGTCACAGAAACCAATCGCCTAAACTGACGTCATACCCCAACCAAAACCCTACAATCTCGATACTAGGTCCAAAGTCGTATCACATCGACAAGATAAACCATAACCAAACAGCAAACTGTACGACCAAGAGCCAAACGTAAAAATGAACCTTACGTACCTACGTTTTTTCAAATGCAACCACAACTACTGGACACTCGAACTTGATTTTTATTATTATTATTATCATCATCATCGTAGTTGTTATTAGCGCAAAAGAAAGTGAAACTGGTCTCTCTCATCCGCTCGCTGATCCTTGTAGATGACCACGCGAGATAAATAAAAATCATTTTGCAATAATTATTGTGTGTGTACTAATTAAACGAAAATCTTTAGTTTTATAATCTTAATTTGCGCAACAATTACGCAAATTTAACCGATATGTAATTGTAAACAATTATAAGATAATTATTAGGATATCAAATTAATATTAAATTGTTTATCCATTATTCTATTATTGGAATTCGATTTTTTATAACTCCCGCCCGAAAAACTCTCGATTGTTTTTTACGGGAACCCCTCCCTTGCGTTTCAAGTGTTTTTATGAAACAAAACACGTAACAGCAAAACTTATTGATAATATGGCGATCGAAATTTTCCACTCTTGAGTTTCGAGTGCAAAATGTAATCTTATGTAGTATGTACTAGTTCCCCGTCCCATTCATTGCACGATTATTTTTCAAAAATTTCACAAATAATTTATTCTTACCAGGTAATTACACGTTTGAATTGTATCAAGATATAGGTATAACAGAGCGTTCCTTTGCAAAGGAGACATTTTCGATTTTTTTTCGGCAACTTAACCTCACTTTAGCAACACTGAAAAACGGTTTACAATGATTTTGAATACACCTTCAACTTACCAATTTGGAAAAAATTAAAATCTAACTGTAAATATTAACAAAAAAGGGATTAATAGGTAGGCCGACAGGTAAACAACCTTTAGGTAAATCGTCAATAACTGGGCCGGGATTTAATTTATTACTATTCACTTTTTCTTTTATTTTTTTTGGGAGTTCCAGGTTCAAATCAGAAATCTTACTCTAGTAAGTAAAATGCCACTTTTGACCACCCCCCAACTCAAAAAACGGGAAAAACAAAGGCTGTTACAACATAACAGGCAATGATCAAAAAAAGATCGTTAATGTATTTTTTCAAGACAAGAGGTGAAGAGCTAAAAGAAAAAGGTCATTTCTGTAAAACTAGGGGAGCCTCGGGCTATTGAACCCCAGGTGTTGAGAAAGGTTTACACGGCCCTGTGTGGGGTGAGCCCTAGTACAACATAGAGTTCGCAGCCTAGTGTCTAGTCTCTAGTCTCCCCTTTCTTATCTAGAAAAGTTTGTTTTATAGTTTTTACGACATTCTGTGTATATAGTTCACGAGAACCAAAAAAACGGCCAGACGGTTTTCATTTCAAATTAGTAAAAACCGGGGGGGGGGGTATCCTGATATTAGGTACGTTTAAAACAATAAAAAATTATTATTGTCAAGTTTGAAAACGATGCCCCCAGCAGCGTTTGAATATAATTATTAATGTTCTGGGGGGTATTCCATACCCCCAGACCCCCCGGTTTCGCAAACCGAAGGTATATGTGCACGTTCTGTGTATAATCGATTTTATTAAATTCTATCACGGCAGGGCGCACCGGGGAGTCCGAGAGGTAAAAATATTAAATCATTATTAAATTTTAATTAACTACTATATAATTATTATATTGCCAACTCCGCCAACTCTAAAGAAAATGTCTCCAGCAGCTTTCACAGACCAATGGTAATAATCAAAATTTTCCATATGTTTAACATGGGAGTACATAGAAATTGCAAGTAACGGGTTTTCTGTTGACGGTACGTGTACCGTCTTAACTGATCACTGTTAGCCGTCACCACGCGTGTTACCCAGACCGCCGTAGTTTTTCCACTTCATGCGTAATTCAAAGAATTTCAATGCCAAAGCTTCAAACACCAGACAAAGAAGATCAAAGTGCCTCCGGCACTAAATGCTTCGCAAGTCACTCAGCTACGCTACGCTACGCACAACGCGTGTTGTACCTTGTCGAGTGCGGGCTTCCCAGTCGAGGTGGATTGAAATCAGGGATGTTTTCAGCGAGTTCAGCGACAGCCAAAATGACCTGGAGCGCAGCGAAGGGTCAGTTTTGGCTGGCGCAACTACGGCAAATCACGGATCCACCGTCAAATGAATTAATTAAACTAAATAACTTTGGCTCCCGCAGACCCCCCGGTTTACAATTTTGACTTTATTTTTTTATAATTATTATAAATAAATTAAAAGTAAACCGGGGGGTCTGGGGGGTGTGGAACACCCTCCAGTACATATCGCAGGATATGTTCACCCCCAGAACCCCCGGTTTAAATTTTTGACTAAAATTTTGACAGTTAATTTTCAAAGTAACGCAAAAGTTGATGCTAAACTCTGAGCAGTAAGGCACTAAAAATTCAAATTTGCCGGTTTTTCCTGGCGAAATTTGTAAAATTATAAATTGCCTATCTTCTCCAAGTTCTGCGATGTACTGGAGGGTGTTCCACACCCCCCAGACCCCCGGTTTACAATTTTGACTTTATATTTTTATAAATATGATAAATTAAATTAATTATAAATTATTATAAATAAATTAAAAGTGAACCGGGGGTCTGGGGGGTATGGAACACCCTCCAGTACATATCGCAGGATATCCACTCGTTTAGAATATTGGGCAAATATTTTTAATCCTAATCTTAGTTTAATATATTTTTCGGTTGGTAAAAAAATCAACCAATCCGAGTGTTTTTGTTTTAACTAAAAAATGACACGCTGTAGCAGGATATATTAGGATGTAAAATTTTCGATCTTTAAATGCCGTATTTTTTCGAAAACTAATGGATAACCACCGAAATTTTTTTTTAATTTGCTTAAAAAATTGTCCTCTTTCCGATGGTTATATAGTAAAAATTGAATTTCGTGGTACAGATTAACTGACAGACCCAGGGACGTTTTTAGGCTATAAGGTGCCTTAGGCTAAAAATAGCTGGATGAACCATCAGTTAAACATTAATTTGTTTACTTTAATAAACTTTTCAACGAAAGGCTATAGCGTTTACTGGGGGGTATTCCAAACCCCCCAGATCCCCCGGTCCAAAACAGTTTTAACGTTGTGATCCAAGATTTTCTAAGTTTTCCTTAAATTTTCTGGAATCCTTTGGAAATCCAAAGATATCCCAGAAAATCTTAGAAAATCCGAGGAAAACTCAGAAAACTTTAGAAAAATTTAGACCACAACGTTAAAACTGTTTTGGACCGGGGGGTCTGGGGGGTATTAGTCATTGGGTATTAGGTAATAGTCATAACCATTAATTGAAAAGTTAAAGTAAACAAATTAAATTTTAAACTGATGGTTCCAGCTCTTACTGGAGGAATATTCCATACAGGGACGCTTTTAGGCTTTAAGACGCCTTGGGCTAAAATTAGAGCACTCCCCCCCCCCCCGGCTGTGTATCGATTACCTATATTTATTTACTAAAAGAAACATGTTTATCAATTTTCGAACATGTGGTAGGTATTTTAAATTACAGGATTTTTGCTGGGGCCTTTTAGAATTTGGCGCCTTAGGCTTTAGCCTTTTTAGCCTGTAGGGTAAAACGTCCCTGGACAGACCCCGCCTGCCCAAAAGTCCCAAAACACGAGTTTACTCCTCGGTTTAAAACTGTAAGAAATTAATTAAATTAATTAAATAAAGTAAATTACTTAGAAAAATAAATAAACATTGAATTGTTATCATAAATGCAATGAATTTATTTCGCGAATAGGATGAATTCAACGCAAAAATCATGATTTTTTTATCAACAATTTTTTCAATGCGGGAAATTGTAAGAAATCTAGAAAATCCAAGGAAATTCTAAGAAATTCAAGAAACTTTTAATTGCAGAATCCAATAATATGGTTTCTTACTTTTTGAAAATATAAATAAAATTCTAAATAAATAAAAGATATACAAAAAAATAAAATAACCGTAATTTCAAGCTAACACTCTGGTGTCAACTCGGACAAATTGATTGAGTTGGATTGTTACCTTTCGGGGGGAAAGAAACGGATTTTTCTTATTTATTTTATTATAAAAATCTCACACGGTCCATTTTAACTCAAAATGACGTCACGAACATGTTAGGTATACATTTTTAAATGTGTGATTCCAGAATATTCCAGAGGGGAATACCCTCCCTCAGACAACAGTTTTATATTTAAAAATTTAAGAAAATTTCAAAATTATTTTGGAATTGGTTTAAAATATTTTTGTATGATGCTCGGTCCCTATAGTAACTACATAGTAACTAGCCGTTCTATTATAGGACATTTGGCATACCTGGGTTAATTGTTGCGGATTAAATAATAGAAGTGATTCCCTGTCCACGTAATTTTAAAATGCAAATCAGAAATTTGCTGAGATCTTAAAATAAGTTTTTAATTTAATTAAAAGTTCAATGTACAGGTTTTCGCGATAAGAAGAGCGGCCGATTAGATAAACTTTATAATAAAAATGTATGGCGCAAATGGTATTTCATAGGATCATATTGCGATTTCACGTGGAAAGGGTTGGTCGAACCCATATTGCTTTTCTTTATCATTTAATTTTAATTTTGAGACTAAAAGCGATTATCTTGCTGTAATGGAGTGGCGCCAAGCTACAAAGCTTCTCTTTTTGAGTAATGTCAAAATTTTAATTTATGATCCTTGGCATTGTCGCCAAAAGGAACAATGTTCCGTCTAGTGTGATATTTTCCAAATAAATGATTACAATTTTGAAAATTTTCCCGACCATAAATTGCCATGCTAATCAGATTAACAAATACGAGTACGAGTGCAAGTGATAGCCAGTTAAGTGACAATTTATTAAGAATAAAATAGGCATGACTATGTTCTATTTTGAGACCCAATTGAAGTTGTAATAATTTAATGAGCAAGTTCGTTCGTACGTGTCAGATTGTGCGTGCGCTTTTCCCGACCAAAAACGTTGTATGTAAAAACGCAAAATTTGTTCATCGAAGCATGACATAATATTTATTATTTTTGTGATGTCAGAGCTGCTCTTTTAATTACACCCAAAATTGCTTACGTCATGGTTTTAGCATTTTTGAGATGTGACGTGTGTACCTACGTGGAGGCGCCAGTCGACAGAACCACCCTTATCTGGAGTCGAGAAAGCTTCTTGCGGAATTTTAAACTTTTATATTTTAATTATTAATCGTTTAATTCTACTTAATTGTTTTTAAATGAAAACGAACACAATATAATGGTTGCGATTTGCATCTAAACGCAGCAACTTTCCCTTTTTAATTAAATAACAAATATATGATTTACAACAATTAAAAATGCTTCTTCGGTCGTGTACGCACGACACACCAATTTAATTCATTCAACGAACCTTTTTGATTAATCGTTAGAGCTTTAAAGTAATGACACAAACATTTAAATATTAACAAACAAACATTTATTTTATAAATTGTGAAAATTTTGGTGTGGTTAACTGATTTATGAAATAGAAAGTACTGAACGCGCTTGTAAACATAACTTACATTAATCACTTACCCAAATTATACCATGGTTAACAATTAAGTTTTCCAATTTTTACATTGCAAAACCAATTTTGCTTTCTCAATTGATTTTGCCAGGCCAAACAGGACTCGGCACCAAAATCGGATTTCCCTTAAAAATCCTAGTTTATTGCAAAAAAGGAAAAAGTTAATTGCTAATTTTTTATTTTCATCCAATTACAACAGCTCGGTTGTGGTTAAACGATAAAGAGCTCTTAATAAAATTTCGCAATATAAAATACTCCCAAATTAGGATAATTGAATTCGTTATCTTCTGTCGATAATATGTAATCATAACTTAAAATGTTGTTTTTATTGCATTCACATTTATATCTTAAAATACAGTGTCAATAATAAAATTTTAATTTGATTAAAATAACCCAACGATTTTGGATAAACACTAAGGAGAGGGATCCGAATAATCGGGTTTGATTGCCACTGGTTTAATTTAAATTTAACCAATTCCGTTAATGATGAACTTTTACAGTCTAATTATATCAAATAACACAAATAAAAGTTATATTTACTGATATCAAAAAAGCTGATTCTGCATTAATTTGCAAAATCGGTTTTATTTATTATTTAAATAATATAATCGTAAATTATGACCAGATTAACCATCGACATTAATTAATTATGTTTTTATTTATAACAACGAATTGATTTTAATAAATTAATTATTATACCGAGGTAGTTAATTCCATAGCGTTAATAGCTACAATTGACTTCCAATTAGCTGCGCGCAAAATTTCCAACCAAAATAATTTTTACAAGTTACATAAATTCCATAATTGGCGTGTATACCCACAAAATTTGACACTAATTGTTTACAATTAGGTATAATATAAAACTGCTTTATGTGTTCATTGAGGTATAACATATCAAAATTTATATGACCGTACTCACACCTCCGAGGTGTCAGGTTGTAAAATTTCACTGCGATTTACAGCCAAAAGCCAAATAATAAATTTTAGCAAAGCAGCTCTAAAAGCACATGTTTTTTATTAAATTCAACAAACTTACATTAACGTGAAATCTGAACCACGGCACACACGATTTGGGATCAATCGAATAAGCAAAACAAATAATTTTAATGTTATGCTTATAATACTTCTTTCACAATGCATATCCAAAGCCCTAAAGCCCATAACATTTTGGGTTTTTACGAGATGAAATAAAATTTTTACTATAAAAGGAAATACTGAGTTAGCGAAAGATAAGAATTACTTGAAGGTAAATATTTGTCTAGAAATTAAGTTCTCAGTTATTCTAGATTTCAATAACAAATTTGTAAAAGCAATATTTTGTTTTTTTACTCCTTTGACCTTGACGTTCTGCCAATTGGCCATAGCCTTATGTAAATATAAAACCAACAGAATCCACGACTTGTCGAAAATCTTCGCTCTGTATCGCAAGTCAATCAGAGATCACAAGATCACACCTAGTCAGTTAAGCTGATTTAGGTGGTTGTCCGGGGTTTATCAATTGATTTCAAATTTTTTTTCAGTTCTTAATTTATATTTTTGCTTTTGGACAACTGAATACTCCTTGGTTTTGGCTCGTGAATAAGGGTGGGGTGTATGGGTTTCTCAATAAGTAATAAGTTTCTCAAATTCAAATTTTCTTTAGCCGACCGTTTTAATTTCCCTCACTTTTGTTCAAAAACAAAAAATTTTCCAGCTAAAATAATAAATATGCTTTCCTAGTTTTAATTTTCTCTAGCCGAAGATTGAATTTTCTTCATTTTTGCTTTAAAAATTCAAATTTTCCGGATAGTTTTAATCTTAGTTTAATATATTTTTCGGTTGGTAAACCTGTAAACCGGGGGGTCTGGGGGGTGTGGAACACCCTCCAGTACATATCTAAGGATTTCCACTTTTGAAAAAATTTGTAAAATTATAAATTTCCTATCTTCTCCAAGTATTCTAAAAGAATGGAAATCCTGCGATAATTTTGACTTTATATTTTTATAATTAACTTTCAAAGTATCTATTTTTTCTAGCCGAAGGTCAAATTTCTCTCATTTTTACTTAAAAATTCAAATTTCCCGGTTAGTTTGTGTAATATATTTTTCGGTTGGTAAAATCGTAAACCGGGGGTCTGGGGGGTGTGGAACACCCTCCAGTACACATTGCACAATTTCCACTCTTTTAGAATACTTGGCGAAGATAAGGAACTTATAATTTTTCAAATTTCGTCAGGAAATTTGAATTACGTGAGGCGATTTTGGCGATTTTTCAACCCCGCTCTCCCACTGGTGAGATGTCGTAGATTTGGTTTGACCCTCTTCCCTTCCTTATAATCTCACGTAAATCGTTTATTTTACTTAATTTAACCCAGTTCTTTCGCAATTTTACAGTTTCATGCGAAAAAAACTTACGTGAGATTTGGCTCGACCTCTCCTCCTCTAAACGCCTCACGTGATTAATGGAAGTCCCCTAATGATAACAGTGGTCTGCAAATAAAATTTATTTTTCGAGTCCTGATACTATACCTGCTGATTCTTAGGGGTTGTCCTTTAATCACGTGAGGTTCTAACAAGGGAGGAGGGGGTTAGAATAACATCACGATTAATCACGATGGGTGGGGGGGGAATGCTGCAAAAATCACGTGTATATTTTCTTGCTACCACGTGACATCCCGAGAGAGCAAATTTATGCCTAAAAAGCAACATAACGACAATATTTAGCTCTCAGCTGGCTTCCGGCACTGGACCTTGTGACGCCACTTGTCGTTCCGCTGCCTGCGGTCTTCTGTCTCGCCGTCTCTACTTGAAGAAATTTTTCAAAAAAAATATACGTGATGTTGGGTAAGGGGGGGGGACCCTCTTCAAAGGCAGGTGTATGGATATCCAAAAGCAGTGGCAGTCGTCATGGACAGCGTCAGATAAGGGTCGGTGGACTCACCGTCTAATTCCTGAATTAGAGCCTTGGATAAACAGGAGACACGGTGAACTCACCTACGAAACCACACAGGCCCTTAGCGGGCATGGATGCTTCAGGAGCTACCTGCATCGCTTCAAGAGGTCCGATACCCCCAGCTGTCTCTTCTGTGGAGAGATCGATGATGCAGAACATACTATGTTCTTCTGTAACAAATGGACGGACCGCAGATTAGCCGCCCAAACGCAGCTGAAGCAGACCCTGACCCCCACCAACATCGTGAAGCTGATGCTGGCTAGCGAAGAGCTCTGGATGGTGATCGAGAGGATGCTGGTCGACATCATCTCCGCCAAGGCCAAACTACAAGATGAGTCACAAACATGAAGAGCAAAGTCCCGAAAGGGCGAAAAACCAGAGGCAGGAGAGTGTACGGAAGAAATGCCTAGCGATTCCCGGCACGTCCAAGGAGTGGGGTTTTAGTCGGTAAAAATCCGACACTACCACCCTAATCATCAGGGTGGTGTCTATTGAAGATTTCCCCACTCCCAACGCTCACAAAAAAAAGGGGGGGGGTTAGAGGTAGCTTAAAACCTCACGACGTATCCCCAAGGGGGGGGATCCCCATCTATTTTATTAATTTTTATAAGGATTACTTTAGCCTTTACATTTATTCTGATGGAAAGTTAAAATTTGTAGAAGGAAACGTGATTTTGGAGAAGATTTGTCGCCTGAAATTGTAAAAAATCATTAAAAATGATCGAATTTTCCGTTTTTTGCCCAATTTTTTCCCTTATTTTCTACATATTTGAGCAATACCCCCAAATAATAAAAATTTTGGTTTTCTTTGATTATTCGCGATTTACATTAAACGAACGCCACCTCGCGGAAAAATATTAAGTTAATCTAATACGTATAGTTGGTATAGAAAGTTTTGTTCGCCTTCTCTTGGTATTTTCTTTTGTGAATTATCATTTCACCGCGGATTTACAATAGTAATTCAGAATTAAACTCAAAATAACATCAATTAAGAGTGTAAGCTACCAATGACTCATAAGGCAAATTTTTGTACACTAGATTTTCTTTCGAAAAAGCTGAAAAAGTAAAAGAAAAGTTGTATTCTTAAGATTACTTAATTTCCCTAGACTTCCTTAAATTTTCTAAGATTTTCTCGGATTTTCTAAGATTTCTAAAAATTTCGTTGAATTTTTACATTTTCTCGGATTTCGAATGTTCTATTTTGTTGAATTTTTGCGAAATTCCTAAGTAGTTCTTCGCAGCAATTCTCTTCTCGGTTTCAAGTGAAGAGGAACCTGAGAAAATTTCACAAAAGAACTCAATAACGTTACTGTTGATTACAGATCATGAACATAAATGATTAGTACTTAAAACTGGGGGGTATGGGGGAATACCCCCCAGTGTTTCTTAAACTCCTGATGAAACTCATCTACGGTTTAATCTGTGTAATCGGAGTCATCTCGAAATTATCAGTAATGCAGTAAATCCTTGCGGTCTATGAGATGACTGCATCATATCCATGCAGGTGCTAGGCTGAGGACTATCTTTGGATAGTTCTCACAATCGAAAATTTACGTTTGTACTTTTTTGAAAATGTTATTAGTTTAATACTTCAGAATTTGCCTATGTCTCCACTGACAAACGCCATTTGCCTAATCTGCAACCCCTGGCGCTGAAATGCTTGATCCGGCACTGATTGAGATGTTTTTAAAATTTCGACCCAATTTCAAATTTTTGAGTTTTACCAAACAATTAGATGCTTACGAAAATATAACAATTAATTAGTAGAAACAATAACTGATATACGAAACAGTTATCTCTGGTCGAGTATGCCATTCTTTAGGTTGTTATCTCAAAAATGGCATTCAGGATTTTATCATTAATTTTATAAATTTTTCAAGTTACACATCGTGAGAAAAATATGAAACTGATAACTGGTCTGACTCTCGAACGATATCGACAATAATAATTCCCATGAGCGCAATTTCAATGTAAGTTTCTAATGGAATTGAAATAAATTATTGTTAAATTAAGATCTGAAGGCGTAGTAGTACAGAGAAAGCTATCGTGTTGAGAGAAAATCAAAATCTGCATACTGAACCATCGGCTATTTGCACTTATCAATAAATACAAATATGCACTTTTTCACTTATGCAAGTTGCGTATGCAGTATCTACCTACTACATAGAAAGCTTTCAAAAATTTGAAAACAAAATGAAAACCAAAAGCATGAAAAACATGAGAAATAAAACGAACAGCGGAAAGTTCGTCAAGCGTTAACAATTAAAATGTTAAGCAGTTTCCCAAAATTAATAACCATCATCAGTCATCACAATCATTGATAAATGAAAGTGACTGTCTGCTGATTCTGCTGATTTAGTTGGATAAATTTTTAATTTAAAGCTTCGAGGATGGTTCGAGGTGACCTTAGTTGAAAGACAAAACAATCCAATTTAAGAGTGCACAAATTCTCTTTTTACAAGTGAGGTCCATTTCTGCTCTAAAAATTTGCTAGAAAACGCGCTTTCCAGTGATTGGTTTAAATTAAATCCTAAAAATTCATGTAATTATTTTAAATGGATGCGAAATAAAAACAAAAGCTCTTTGTCATTAAAACACTGCATGCAATAAAATATACTCAATTAACTTCGTTAATTTTACGATTTGTAACAGAAAGCAAGGATCGATATTCATTAAAAATTTATTGTTATAGCCAAATTAGCATACAAATTACAGTACGAGAAAATTTGTGACCTCGGCTCTCGACAAACATTTTTTGATAAATTTTTAAATTTTTGAATTTGAAAAATTAAATTCCAACTTTGGCACGAATTTTGGATAGCGACAGCCTAATAAATATTTTTTTTTGGTTTTCCAAACAGCCAACACCTGTGTGAGCAGGTAGAATTATTAAAGTTGGGATGCGATTAACTTATAAAATAAAATACTTTATGGCTGATAATTTTACATATTAAAATAAATTTATGTAAAAATAAAGGTCGGGAGGATCCAAAACTATTGCCTACAAACAATAATTTTTTTTTAGAAAATCACTGGCGTCTTACGTTCTGGCTGCGTGAACATACTAGTATTTTCTACTATGTAAAAACAAATCTAATTTTCTACTAAGTAATTATGAATTTCTAACAAGATATTTATTTTATTACATTGTAATAATTTTAAATAAACAAAGTAAATTAAAAATATTGATAAATCAATATTATTCTATTTACTCTATTATGTAAAAACTATAACTAGCAATTAAACTTTCTTTTTTGTATAATACACCTATGCTATGAATAATTGCTGTATAGCTTCACGTTTAAATGAAAATTATTAAAAGTGTGGAAAATTAGATACAATTATGGTGCAGTGTTTCCCAACCGGTGTTCCACCAAGCACTGCAAGAAAACTCCAAGATTGTTTGGGAAAATTAAGACCAATACCAAAACAAAGGCAAATTTCTTTCTCGTTGTCTCGAAATTTTTCTAGAATTGTCGTCGAGGACATGGCGAAAGTGTAAACACTTACTGAGATAAGTAATCACAATAACAGTTATGTCTCATCGATACGAAATATATTATAATTATTATACTACAGTAGATACTTACTAAATTCTGAGTTCGAACTTCGGATTTGGCAGAATTCCGGTGTACCATTAGAAGATAAAAAGATAAAAAAATTCTTAATTTTAAAATAAAAATTATTTTTTTTAAGAAGAATTTTTGTAAAATTGTAAAAATTGATGAAATACTAACGTTTGCTAACACGCAGACGTTCTTGAAGTCCCTGCTTCAGAGCTGTTGCCGTCGAAGCCACCAAAATTGTACGAAAAAGAAACATTACAAATAAACAAAAGTCTAGGGCGTAAAATTGTAATTTTACGACCGCTAATGTCGCCCGAAAAGTGACACTCTACGCTCGCTTAGTCAAAAATGATATATTTCGTTAATACGAAAAACTTGTTTTTTTCAGTGTAAAGCTTCTCTGATTAAGTAATATCAGATCGTGAGATCCCTGACCAACAAATGGAAAAAAACGTGAAAATCTATTCCCACAACATACTTATTTTGGAAGTTTTAATTCTTTTTTCCAGACTAACCTATCCTAGGTTAACATTGTTTTTTTTCACATAAACACAGAAAAGTCATACAGTGGCTCCAGGAATTAATCGTACACTCCTATATTAAGCAATGTAAATAGTTCATTTTGAAGTTATTATTGCCATAAAAAAATCGATTTATAGCAAAATGTTTCGAACATATTTTGTTGCAAATTTCATTCCTTTTAATTTTTTTTCTATACATTTTTTTATTTTGTCGCACCGTTTCAGAGTAACAGCGAAATTAACATTGCTCTTATGGGAGTTTCATTAAATTTTTTACCGAATGTTTTTCAAGTTGCTGTTACTCAGAAACGGTGCGAAAAAATAGAAAAATGTATAGAAACAAAAATGAAGAAAATGAAATTTTGAACAAAAAATCTTTAAAACGTTTTTCTATAAAAGCGATTTTTATGTGTCAAAAAAAGGCTTCAAAAAGCACTATTTGCATTGTTAACATAGGAGTGTACGAATGATTCCAAATGGTCAGGGGGACAGTGCCAATCAAGGAATACTCCCTTCCACATCCAGAGGTGGAAATTGCTGGGTAAATCTGGTGTACAAGTGAAGGAAATCTAATTCTTTCTTGTTTCCTTCGCGAAAAACAAGAAACACATCAGTTGAACTATTTTTCATTCAATATTCATGATCTGGAATTTCAATAACAAGAATTTGATATCTTAATCACTTAGTATGTAGTAACTATAAGTGTGTATAATAATTCCAAGAAATCACTCAAATTCATGGTCAATTAAAAATATTATTAAAAACCATAATTAACTTTGATATTTTACATAATTTGTACAATTACAACCACATAGTAATGTAATATTCTTCTTGGTGGGGAGGGGTAAATGTGTAAATAATGTTAAGCAAAAGTTTGAATTATTACGGTATTGTTGGTGCAACATTTCGGTATATACTAGCTGTTACCAATGATCAATTGCATTTATTCAAAAATAAAACAAAAAACTGCTGTATTTAGGGGACGTCCATTAATTATGGATGGGGGTCCAAATTATGGGGGCAAATCTCACCCAATCTCGCGTGGGGAGAGAGGGGTGTCGATAAATATCACATAATTTTCTTTGCACAAGAAACTGTAAAATTGCGAGAGAACTGGGTTTCAATGCTTACAAAACAAACAATCTCACGTGAGATTGGAGGGGGGGATCGAGCCAAATCTCACGACATCTTACCAGGGTGGGAGCGGGGGTGTCGAAAAATCGACAAAATCGCTTCACGTAATTAATGGACGTCCCCTTACAATATCGCTAGTGAAATCTGGTGTACAAGTGAAGGAAAATCTGAAGAAATTGGATTTTCTGCTTTTATACTACGAAAAGTTTTTCATTTGTTTTTCACTAATAGTAAAATACAGGTCGGGACTACCTGTCGTAGTCAAGTGGCTAAATATGATAACATAATCTAAAAATTGAGCCTTTGATGCTATTAGTATGCCATTGGCATATAGGATGCAAGTCTGCATCATTGGGGCCAGTTGTATTACAGATCAACTTCAGATCAGAGTTAACCCATGAAATTTCCAAAGTTAACTCCAGCTTTGGCCACTCTGATTGCTTTGAAAGTTGAACTAGTCCTTAGTGTTGGTGCAGATAATTTTCGCCCAGCTAAAGATATGATTCCTTAGCTGCAGCTGGGCTCTCCATGCTTTCTTATGGGAGCGTCTCCTTAGAAAGCGATCGTCGCAGGCGAATTAAGGTAACAGTCTTATAAGAAGCAGCAGTCACTGCGACTTCAGTCGCAGAGCTCCACCCGCAGCTAAGAAATCATATCAATCATGCTTTCTTGTGGGAGTGTTTCTTTAGAATGCGATTGTCTCATAAGAAAGCATGGAGAGCAGTCACTGCATTCGCAGAGCTCCAGCCGCAGCTAAGGAATCACACACACAGGAATCTGCAACCCAGAATCGAAAACCCATGGAATACCAAAAGTTAACTCTAGCTTTGCCCACTCTGATTGGATCAACATTAATTGACCCTGGATCAACTTTTATCTAAAGTTTAACTAGTCCCTCGTGGTGTTGCAGATAATTTCGCCCAACTAAAGATATGTTTACTTAGCTGCGGTCGGGGCTCTGCGACTGAAGTCGCAGTGGCTGATCTCCATGCTTTATTATGGTAGTGTTTCCTTAGAATGCGATCTTTGCAGGCAACTCTAAGGTAACAGTCTTATAAGAAAGCATGGAGAGCAGTCACTGCAACTTTAGTCGCAGAGCCTCAACTGCAGCTTTTCATGTTTTTATATCAATCATGCTTTCTTATGGGAGTGTTTCTTTAGAATGCGATCGTTTCATAAGAAAGCATGGAGAGCAACCACTGCGACTGCAGCCGCAGCTAAGAAATCACACCTTAAGCTAGTCATCTGTGATTTTTCGTTGCATCGAAGCGAATCGAAAACCCATGGAATACCAAAGGTTAACTCTAGCTTTGGCCACTCTGATTGTATCCACATCAGTTGACCCTGGATTAACTTTTATCTAAAGTTTAACTAATTCTTAGTGTTGGTGCAGATACTCTGCGATTGCTCTCCACGTTTTCTTATGAGCATGGAGAGCAGTACTGCGACTTCAGTCGCAGAGCTCCAGCCGCAGCTAAGAATCATATCTTCTATGCTTTCATACCAATCGTGCCTTCTTGTGGGAATTTTTCCTTAGAATGCGATTGTCTCATAAGAAAGCATGGAGAGCAGTCACTGCATTCTCAGAGCTCCAGCCGCACCTACGGAATTACACCTTAAGCTAGTCATCTGTGCTGTTTCTCTGCAACCCAGAATCGAAAACCCATGGAATACCAAAAGTTAACTCCAGCTTTGCCCACTCTGATTGGATCAACTTTTATCTAAAGTTTAACTAGTCCTTCGTGGTGTTGCAGATAATTTCGCCCAACTAAAGATATGTTTACTTAGCTGCGGTCGGGGCTCTGCGACTGAAGTCGCAGTGGCTGATCTCCATGCTTTATTATGGTAGTGTTTCCTTAGAATGCAATCTTTGCAGGCGACTCTAAGGTAACAGTCTTATAAGAAAGCATGGAACGCAGTCACTGCTACTTTAGTCGCAGAGCCCGAACTGCAGCTTTTCATGTTTTGATATCAATCATGCTTTCTTATGCAGCGCCTCAGCCGCAGCTAAGAAATCACACTTTAAGCTTGTCATCTGTGCTTTTTCGTTGTATCCAATCGAATCGAAAACCCATGGAATACCAAAGATTAACTCTAGCTTTGGCCACTCTGATTGGATCCACATCAGTTGACCCTGGATTAACTGTTATCTAAAGTTTAACTAATTCTTAGTGTTGGTGCAGATACTTTCGCCCAGATAAAAATATGAATCCTTAGCTGCGGCCGAGACTCTAAGTCGCAGTATTGCTCTCCATGCTTTCTTATGAGAGTGTTTCCTTAAAATGCGATCGATAAGATAACACTCCCAAAAGAAAGCATGGAGAGCAGTACTGCGACTTCAGTCGCAGAGTCCCATCATCAGCTAAGGAATCATATCTTAAATGCTTTCATATGGAAGTGTTTCCTTATAGTCGTCTGCAACAATCGCATTCTCGGGAAACACTCCCTTAAAAAAGCATGGAGAGCAGTCACGCATTAGGCCCAAAAAGAAAGAACAAAATCGTATAATAAAAATCCAATACTGATAAAATAATCCAAAAATTGGGCCTTTGGTGCTATTAGTTACACTTGAATAGAAGGGGCCCGAAAATTTGCTAGAGCCTAACGCCCAAACTCAGTTAAAAATTGACTGCTGAAAGTCACTCGGAGGGAGTCAAAGTAAAGTGAAGAACTCGATAAAAAATGGAAAAACTTTCCACGACCAAAATTGGAACGATGAACATGTTTTATTGTTGGCTGGTTTATTAAAAATGCTGTTATTTATTTTCTTATCTGAAACCGTCTACGTTATCTTGGAACAAAAGCTAACTTGTTCGTATCAGTAATAAAAGGTTCATATTTTGCACTGCAAAAATGAACATAAATCATAAACTAAGCATGCGGTTATTCATTGCAAAACAAAAATTAAACGTGTGCAGGTAACACTGTCGTGCTAAACAAACGAAAGCTGAATTATGTCGCACTATAAATATACCTTTTTGTGTCGTGAAACTCGAAACTTCTTCAGAAGAAAAATTTTGAGACCTTTGAACCAATACCGAACGGTTTAGTAATAATTAGTAGTTTAAACGCTTGAAATCACATTGCCACATTTGAATTATTATTGCTTCAACGGAAGAAAGCTAACATTTTCATTTAACAGTTTTTAATTTTATCCAAACTAGCTTTGGCCTCATCAAGGCATAATCTATAAATTAATAATAATAATAATAATTGTTGTTGTTATGTAAGAATTTATTGTTTATAAACATTCAAAGAACTTAACCTTTGAAGAATTTAATTTACTTGATGGAATTGTTAATATCGAACGACGCTTTCTTGTCCAAGGCCAGTTTTGATCAATAAACAGTTTTTTAAATACAATTTTAATATTGGTGTCGAAAACCACCCTCATAACATCCCCCTTTAAAGGGTCAATTATCAATCGTCTGGTTATGTATAGGGTCGTTAATAAGCGTAAGTACCCTCATATTTAGACAACCCAATATTGATAGGCGGTAACGGTTTTGGCGTCCTTTCCAGCGCCAAGTTCCAACGAACTTTTCTGAAAATGTCGTCTATGCGGAAAATGTGGATCAGTCGATTAGAATTTATTGTACTACTAAAATGGCCGTTTCGTCACGTGGCCGTGGTTTATAGCCACAGGTAGTGTGGCATGGCATACTGCAATAGTTTTATTGTCGACCATCCAAGGCCAACTTCAACATGACGCCGTTCAGCGCGTTTATAGGAAGTGATTAACTATTTTAAGTTTGAAGGTCGCTTATCTATAGACCCGGAACCAAGATCCAAGATTCATCAAATTCAAGGGTTCGATTTTTAGAAAATGTTAGGGATCCACCGGGACGACGCTCGGACAATCGTTCATTCATAGGACCCCGGTCTGAATTTTGTGTACAGAGAGCGATAACAAAGCATCGTCTGTACAAAAATTCAAAAAAAAAAAAGTAAAAGCATACTGGGTCATACAACACGGAGTGGAAATTTTAGATCACCAAACATATGGCTAATGTATATGGCGTATTTGTACCACCATCAATTGGTATTTGTCTTGAAACATCTTCAATGTTTACCATATGTAGATAAATAACGGGGAACATAAAACCCGAAACCACATTTTGGACGCAATTATTTTAATTGTATGATAAATAAAATAAAAAAATCGAAATTTTTGTGCATAACAGACTTGATGGCGAGAGTTGGCCTGCTAAATTTGCTTACAAGCAAATTTTAGCTCCAAGAGTTTATTTTGAAACGAAAAATAACAAATTTTTGTGCCAAAATATAAACCATTCATTCCTACTTGAAATTCCTTTCTAATTTAGACATAATCACCCGACTTTAAGGCCGCAAAATTAGGAAAACAAATCTGTAAAATTCCATTTCACTTCAGTTTTTCTATAATCCATTTTGGAAGTATGTATAAGGAAATACTGGTATTTTTGCTTGACCACATCATAATATAATTATTATAGAAATATTTTTTTATTTATATAAAAATAATCTTTGACCAAGGAAGTCGTGTCACGTACTGGAATCTTATCGGCATAGCTAGCTAGCTTGCATATACAATTCCAGTTGAAACTTCCACATACAAATTTTCGAAATGTTTTTTTGATGTTATCGTCTCCGTTCTCCGAATAAAAATATTGCCATTTATTTTGATAACACCAAAATTTTGCTAAGCCGGCATGAACATCCTTGATAGGAAAAATCGTGAGAAACTGATAATGGCCGAAGCAAGTGTTAAATACAAAAACAAGCAAGTTTGTCAATTCGCTTCTGATATAACAAAATTGCTAATAATGACGAAGGTAATCATAATACAAAAGGTATATAAACAACTCGTGACAGTTCAATTTTTTCAAGCAATCGCCGAACTGAATCAAAATACCAACCAACGTATTGTGTGATTCACAGTATAAATAAAAAATATTAATTTACGTTATTAGTGAAAGAAAAATTCCTGGCAGACAACAACCAGCCATGAAGCTGTGGTAGCAAACGTTTGATTTGACATAATTAACCGCAAGGTTTTCCGTGGGTCAATTAAAAAAAAATAAGTCGAAACGTTCAAATTTGAAAAACTTGGTTGTGGAAATGATAAAATGCCAAAGGTGAACGAACGCAGCGTTGCAGTAATTATTAAATATAAATAACAATGTTTTTATATTACATCCTGTAACTTGGTAGTTTCATAAAAATATTAACTTTAATATTTCACGACACAACCGTGATAACCAATACACTTTTTATCTGTTTTTCAGCTGCGAGACAGTTGAAATCAAAAAATTAGTACGCGCACGAATGGATTCGCGAGATGATTCTTTTAAATGTAAAAAAAGAACACCGAGAACATTGTTTTTGGACGAAAATAATCTTAATGTTTAATTTCTAGGACAAAACCATAAATTCCTATTGTTTAAAACGAAATAAAACTTAATTAAGGAAATTTGAATAAGTAAGTCGAGTAATTGGTGAAAGGAGCGTAATTACTCGAACAAAAATTTTAGTAATTAATAAATTACATTAAAAAGCAATAAATGTTAAATTTCAGGACTCGAACAACAACGTAAAGCCATCACGAATAAACTTTCATATATCGAAAGATTACTGTACTTTCCGGTTTAACTTGGTTTAGACGATTAAAAAAGAGCAAAATGATGTTCGAACATGTTAATTAGTTTCTACCATAAATAATTAAAATTATGTGTTACTTGTACTTTCGATGGAGAAGAGTTGATCTTCTGTGTGTTGTTAATAAGGAAACAACAACATAATTATTATACTTTTCGATTTTAGTAATAAATTGCAATTATATAAAAATATATTACCGAGTAATAAAATGCTTACACATTCGATAATATTAATGTTTTTGATGTGTAATGATAGATAGGCGCTTGTAATTACAATAAACATAATAAAAATTTTTATTGCAATTAAGTTCAATAAAACTAACAACACAGACTACAGTTGAAAGTTCCATTAATAATTGCAATAAATTCTTTAACTCGACAAATTTTTGCTCAATTACTTGAATAAACAACTTCATATTGTGTTGGTCTTGAAAAAATTACACAAAATTTGTGTTTCGACGTAACTTATCGTCGTCAGTGGGATTATTATACCCCGGAGACTTCAACAAATTCTTGTAGTACTTACTTACATACTTCATTATTTGGTATTATTTAGTTTAGTGACCTCTACTCAACATAATAAATTGTTTATGATAAATTTCAGTTCTATTTGATACTAATTATTGCTTGATTGCGTTACATCATTCATATCTGTAATTAAAAAACGTCCATTACATAAAAATCTTTAAAAATGCCGTACAGGGAGTGGCCCGATCAATTTCTTCCCAACTACAATTTCATTGATTAAGATTAAAGACTTCGCACAATTAAACAAAATTTAAATTTTATCTTTCTTACCAAGAAGAAATTTCACGACTCTGGCTCACCATCCGAAGAATTGTTCGAGTTTTGAAAAAAAGAAGGTGGGCAAATAAAAGCTGGAAAACATAAGCAGTAGTCCAGTAACCAGAAAACTGATTCCTATGTAATTTGTAAAATTTCCTTGTGCCAAAGCCGCCATATTGAAAAAACCTTGCCAAATCACGTTTTTTTGAAAAAAAACTCAAAATTTTGAGCAACCTATTGATTTTTCAAAAAAATGAATCAAAAAGTAGATAAAATTTCCTACAAAACGACATTTTGGTTGATTTCCTAGGACAAAAATTAAAGCCGCAGGCGCCATTCGCCTTTTGCTGGAGAAATCATAAAATTTGAATTTTTCGAAAAACCAGTAAAAACGCGAACGGCGCCTGCGGCTTTAATTTTCGTCCTAGGAAATCAAACAAAAAGTCATTTTGTAGGAAATTTTATCTACTTTTTGAATCATTTGATTCATTTTTTTGAAAAATCAATAGGTTGCCCAAAATTTTGAGTTTTTAGCAAAAAAACGTGGTACTGGACTACAGACGAAGAGGTAAAATGTAAAAATAATTTTTCGAAGCCAATAAAATATTGGCAGAAACCTAGTCGAACAAAAAAACTAGCGATTTGAGTCCCATACAAATTAAAAATAATGTTTTGAAGTCATCCCTAATCTTGACCCTCATTTAAATAATTTTTTCTCGAACTACCTAAGCATCATTGTGGTGCCCAGAGCAACTAATCCTTTTTGGAAAAGGATTGGAACAGTTTTCGTGAAACCTGCTATAACTTAATATTTAATTAAAGAACAAATTAGTGTTAAAATGTAAACATTGTTTATCGTAGGATCCTTTGTGTCATGATATGAGATGCTTTTTTAAACTCAGCGGGAGAACCAAGTTGAAATAGCTGAGTCATTAAATCTTCTTGCAGTTACTAAAATACACTGCTCGCACATGTTTCAATTTCTTTTTGTTGAAGAAAAAGAGTTGTTTATAAATAAATATGCATTGTGGCAAAAACAGAAATCAGCTATATTGGAGTGAGGGCACCCCAAACAATGAATGCCAAATTAGAGTTGCTGCTCCATTTTCAGCAGATTTTGAACAGGGAACACCTGTTGCCACATAAAACGGTTACACAACAAAAATGATGGGGTCCACGGTAGTAGAAATTCAGGAAAGATTCCCCTTCGAGCAACCTTTCTCTCTAAACAAAGCATCTCATTCTAAAAGGAGCTTTTAGCGTTTCTTTACGTGCAGGTGCTTTCGGAGGGTGGGATTAAATGGGGTTCCGTATTTCACTTTAAAATCTCAGCATGGATTCCAACTGGAAGAAAAGACCTGCATAGAGCTTTGTATACTTTAACCTTCATTTCGGATCAGGTTTGATTTTAAAACTCACCCTTACCTGTATAATTAAGAAATTATGATCTTGGCAGTCCTTCGATAAAATAAAATATTGCAATTTAACTTCCAAATTAATCCACACGACAAGGAAAACTGAATTTATTATGTGATATAACTTTGCACATGTTCTTGTTCCCACGATTTTAAGATTGGCCATGTGTGATGGTTAGGTTAAGTTACGGAGGGTGGCAACCCTAAGAAACACTTGTGCTTTCGAGACCAGTTTTTCTTGACGACATTTCTTGCATATTAATGAGGATATTAGGATATTTTTTTCCATAAGCTTTCCTTATTTTTTTCGTGGGTTTTTCTCCCAAAAGTGTTGATGTGCTACGATAAGCGCGTTTAAAAAATAATTATCTTGGTTTCTTTTTTATAAAAAGTCGTTTGACGATAATAACGTTAACCTAGATTTTCACAAGTGTCGTATGCGGATGGGTAATTGTTTATTTTCTCAAATCTAATTTTGGAAAGCTAATATTTGTGTGCTTAATCGTCTATGTGGTGCACTTTTTTAATGGCAGTGCATCGTTTAGGTAAAAGAAAGTGGACGACTCGGGCGCCACTTGAACGAAGGTAATTTCCTCTTCCACGCGGATGCTTAGCCAAAAACCGTTTTGGGTCCGAATTGCAGGAAAGTGCATTTCGACATCGTTTAAAATTGTACTAACTCATTAGGAGATGAGATGGTGCACCTTATTCACAATGACGCTTGTGAAATTTTAATGTTACACAAAAGGAGTCTTAAAAACGTGGAATAAATTATAATTTTTAAATCCTAAATGTGGTATCGTGTTATTTATAAAACACATGTTATATTAAGAAGTCACGAATACATAAGAGAAAGTGTTTATTAGATAATTACCAAAAATTTCCTTGAGCAAATAAATCAAGACCGATAATCAATTTTTAATTGCGTTACGGTAACGAGGATAACTTCTTAAATAGACGAAATTTTTAAATCATAAACTATGAAAATTATGTAAAATTCACTGAACACACTAAAGAAAGTACATTGGAAGTTTCACTTTTATTACCAAAAAAATTGCAATTTACCCTGTATATAAACGGCACTTACCGGAGTAAAATAGTTTTTGGGCAATCTGGCAGTATTGATCGATAACCAAGCCATCACAGTATAAACCACTAGAAAACCAATAAACTTGTTTATTTCGTTGATTTTTGCAATCTTCCGATGGTTTAGTTATCATTTAACGTTTGCGCACAATATATAATTTCAAAACGAAAGGAATTTATTGTCAACACCTTTTCCCGCAAAAATCCAATTTTTCTCAGCCTTTCCTCCATTTTGAAAGAGTTAAACAACGCAGAAAAATAATTTATAATTTTGTTATTTTAACTTTGTATTTAATTAATTTACAATTTTAATTTCGTTTTTCTGGTGAATAATTCTCCAAATTTAAGTCAACTTTCAATTTCTACTTAATTTTTAATGCAAATAAATTTCATAGTTCAATCGAGCTGCATTTATTAACTAGCTGGAAAGACGGTGGAACATTTAATTTCGTTTCCCGCTACTGGGTGATTCCCCGTTTTCCTATATTTTCAAAGTAACGCAAAAAGTTGCTGCTAAACTTGATGTGCCAACGAGCAATTAAATTTTTTTTAAAATAATTTAAAAATAAATAAGTTTGTCACTTTTGCTCAAAAACAAAAAATTTTCCAGCATTTTCCGACGAAATTGATATAATTATTCTGACTTCTGTAGGTATTCTAGAAGAGTGGGAATTTTATCCAAGTCAAATTATCAAATTTTCCGTTATCTCGTTTATTATCATGTATATCGTAAAACTGGTAATATGCAATTATGCAGAGAATTTCATTTCCTTCAACTTTGGTCTTTACCATTTTTACGCTAGGATCAATTACAATTTTCACTTTACTGCAATTGTTTTTATTTTCGCCTCCTTATCTTTTTTACATAATCTAATCACTTTTATGGTGCTTGGGTAGAGTTTTCGTTCACGGGTGATCAAAAGTTTTTGTAGATGGAATCAAAAGAAGATAGTTTTTTTAAGTGTTGGTGAATTTTCAACTCTATTTGCGGTTTGGATTTAAGAAATCATAGGAAAACGCATACGGTATCCCCTAAAAGACCAATATTGCCCCAATATCGCGTGTTATCTGGGCAAAGTTAAAGGAAATAAAATTTCCTATCCAATTACTTATTACAACTTTTACAATAAACATGATAATAAACGAGATAACTGAAAATAAATAAAAATTCACACCTGAATTCAATATAAGTCTTAAAGTATTGATCCTAGGGTAAAAATGGTAAAGACCAAAGTTGAAGCGAATTAAATTCTCTACGAAATTGCATATTACCATTTTTTCGATAAATATGATAATAAATGAGATAATTGAGAAAAGAATGTTTTTTACCCTATTTACAGTCTAACTCTACAAATAATGATCCTAGGGTAAAAGTTATATGAACAAAACTTGTGGGAAATTACATTTCCTATAATTTTCAGTATTATCATTTTTGCTCTAAAGTTAAGAATAAGCGAGTTATTTGAAAAACAAAAAAACACCCTTTAAATCAAGATGGCGGCAAACGCAATAGGGGGATTTTCCCGAAAATCGAGATTTAAAAAAATTAAGTTTAAAAAAATAAAATCGCTCCCGGAAATTAATTATTTCCAGGTGAAATCCTAATTTGACTGGACTATTATGTACTGAAGGGTGTTCACCCCCAGACACCCGGTTTACACTTTTGACAGTTAACTTTCAAAGTAACGCATAAGTTACTGCTAAACTATGAGCAGTAAGGCACTTACATAAATGTTTTCCCAAGCTAAAATTCAAATTTCCCGGTTTTTCCTGACGAAATTTGTAATATAATAAATTCTCTATCTTCTACAAATTCTGCGATGTACAATTTTGTACAATTTTGACTTTTTAATTATAAATTAATCTATTGATACTTGGTTTAAGTAGTGTAACTCAATATTAACCATATCAATATTTTAGAAAACCGAAAAATGCACTAAACACTTTTCAGTGTTAATTCATCGCCTGATGATGGCGAAAACGTTTGCGAATACTTACAGTGTATTTTACATGTGATAACTTATAAACATTTTAGTTATGAAAAGTGTTTAGTGCATTTTTGGGTTTTCTAAAATATTGATATGGTTAATTATAAATAAATTAAAAGTAAACCGGGGGGTCTGCGGGGTGTGGAACACCCTCCAGTGCATATCGCAGGATATCCACTCATTTAGAATATTGGACAAATATTTTTAATCCTAATTTAATATATTTTTCGGTTAGCAAAAAAAATCGAGTAATCCGAGGGTTTTTTCACTATACAAATTGACCCGCTGTACTATTAGGATAGTATTTTACACTATGAATTGGAAAAAGAGCTGATAAAAGCGAAATGGGACATTTCGCCGTCGCCATTTCATCGTCGGAAATTTCATATTTTATTTATTACATCCAGAGTTCATGCCATACATTGAGTGATTTGAGTTAAACTCTCAACAATTTTTCAATTTTTAATCTGCGAAATTAATATTAAAAATTAAAATGGAATTACTTAATGAAATTAAACAAAATTATTTTAATTGAAAAAATAAGCAATGTAAAAAATGTAAGAAATAAAAAATGTTGGTTCTTCTTCGGCTATAAATGTAATACAAAACAACAATAAATACAACAGGTACCCAGAGTAAAATAAATGAATTTGTTTATTATATTATTTGTATAGGGTTTTTCTGCCTACCTTCTAATCTAAACCAGGAGATCTGGGACGGGGGGGATTGAGGGATGGTAATACTACAAAATTAATTATTATAATCTCAATTTACAAAGTTAAAAAATTAAAATGCAATAAAATAGAATTAGCGAGATTTATAAAATTTTTTGCAGAACAACAAATCGACGGACAGTGGTTATCCCTCCTAAATTACCCACTTATTTAGCCATTCGATACATTATTTCCCACATTTTTTCTTTCCACGGAATTCCCTTTTTTAATTTTTTTGAAGTTGTGTCAGACCGTGCAAAAATTCATTAAAAAGGTTCAAAATGCTATTTTACTTGTTGGGCTACCAAATTATAGAATAATTTTTATTAAATTAAAGAGGAACCTAAGGCAAAATTCGTGAGGTAGGTAATTTAAAGTCAAGTTTAGTTCAAGTTCAAATTTTGTTATTTTTAATGTTTAATTCATGTAAATAACTTTTTTCAAACAAACGCCTAACTACAAATAAAATAGCGGCAATCGAAGGCCACCAAATTGAATGTCATTTGCTAAAATTTAAATACATTTTTTTTAAATTTGAAAGTTAAAATTTCTATAATATTATGGTGGTGAACTTTGGCTGACAAAGCAAAATTCAAAAATCCAAGCATTTTTACTTGCAGACCAACAGAATCGAAAATCAAAAATACATCAGGAAGTTTACACAACATAATTCTGGTTTGTTATTTAAAATTATTCGTTTGGATGTATAGATAGCAAGTTAAAATGTGTTATTATCAAATTAGTCAATGTCACTTTTTTTTCTTAAGACCCAAGGTCAGAATAATCGAGCTAAAATAAATATGTATTAAATAAATTGCGAGGGGGAGGCAGGGAAAGAGACTATAAACATTTTACAATTGCAAAACAGAAACTTCCGCAAAAAACAGCACTCGAGCACGAAGTTTTTGGTTGTACTATGTAGTTTAGCTGTTTCAGAAAAAAATTAGTTGAATTAATTTTGCAGATTGCGTAATCATAAATTATTAATATAATTTGTAAAATTTATCTTAAAGGTGAACTTCACGAAGATGATTTAGCCCTGTAAATATGTTATGATCTATTAACCACTTGAATGGTGTTTTTGGTATCTACAGGTATGTAGGTAACCTTTAAATTTCGACCAAGTGGGACAGAATGGAAAGATTACAATGCCACTGTGAGGCAAAATAAAAATGCAGGTCCCCAGGTGACTGGGTAAAGATTTATAAAAGATCATAGGATTTTTAATGTTCAACAATGTTGTAACAGGCGAAATAAATTTATTGGACCTTTTTGTACTCGAAATGAATGTGGTGAGTCAGTATTGTTGAGCAATCCCACCATTTCCTTCCCCATCTTTTTCAGAATTTTCCAAAAATCTCCCGAATTGATTGGAACATATAGATACCTTCGGCTTGGTTTTTATTATTTAGATTGTAATCTTTTCTATCTTGTTTGGGTGCGATTGGTTACCTAGGGCATTTTAATCTGTCTGGCATTGAAATTTGAATTGGCATTTCCTAATCTTAAAATCCCTCTTTACTTATCCTGTTGATGGTTGATGGGCACAGTCAAAGGCTGCAATTAAAAACCGAGTTGGTAACTGGTAATCCACAGATTGCGAAGAGGAGGACACCGTCTGCAGTTGTTGTTTATTTAATATTTTAATTTTAGTATAATAAAATTCCGAAATCCCCATATATTATTATGGTGATGCAAAAAAAGTATGACGTAAAATTGATTTCGATTATAAATTAATAATCAAAATAAACTGAAATTTTATTCGAGATCCGCTATGGAAAGGTCACTTTTTCGATAAACATATCGTTTTAGGCAATTTGGGTCTGACCCAAATCGGAAAAGGAGAGATTCCCTGGTTAGAGAAACCCATCGATATTTAAAGTTATGTAATCGATTGATTAGTGGATCCAATTTGAACGGCATAACACCAATTAAATAGAAATGAATTATTTAATTAACCAATTAGTTAAGCGAAAATACAACAAATTAATAACTGCATTTCCAATTAGTATTGTATTATTTAAATAATTTTAATATTTGTTTTATATTGCAACGAGAGAGTTTTGAGGAGAAAGTTGTTGAATAGACATAATAAGTAAATTCGTAACAAAGTTAACTTTCTAACTGACACCTTTCTTAAGTGTGTTTAGTAGTTTTTTGTATTAAATAAGCAACAGAAATATTACGAAAGTTTGGATGTATTGTAATTTTAGTTCGTTGACCCAAACGAATATGTTAATAAAAACATAAAATCTATAGGCGTCTGTGTTGCCTGTTTACCATTAAAGTTTCAACCCCGTAGTCTGCATTATTTTCTTTTCAAAAGGGATTTTTACGATCCCCGGACCTTTCTTCTGCCTTTGTCCATCAAAAGTAGGTAGAAAATGTCGAAATCTCACCCAGGTCCTTTGTGCGCTGCTGTGGACGAATTCATCCAAGTTTGGGAGAGCGATGTCACATGTGGGTTATTTCTGCAACTTTAATTGAACATAATTTATAATGTTAAGTTAATGACTGTAGAAACGACACGTTTTTACTCATCCACCAGCGAGAGACAATTTAGAACATTAAAATACATTTTGTACAACTTGTAACATATCGGGACATCATTTGCTCAATTGCTTGCAATTGATAAGACTCAATCTGCATGATCAAGCTCAAAACGTGAAATTTCTATGTACTATTAATATAATTACAGTAACCTTGTGACGTTTTGACTTTTAATGACGCTAAATTACATACGTGTGAACTGAATGGAACAAAAAGTTTAGGTTAAATTAAACGATAAAAGTATAAAATTATCAGCTAATTAAAAATCAGCATTTCACAAAAAATGAATAATCACAAAAAGTGAGCTTTTTTCTAATCCAAAATCTGGTCAAACGTGTCTTTCGAAGGTTACTACTTCTATTTAGTGCAATAATCATTATTGCAAGTGAAAACTGTTCACTTATCGTGAAAAATTGTAAAATTTTCATTACAAGTAGCTCACGCTCAGTTTCACTTACTATAAGCAACTATTACTTTAAATTGATAGTTGCTAAACTATCATTGCTACCGATTGTTGGAAAAAGAGAAACCAGTTCTCTAATACAAGGCTGCATCAAAAAAGTTTGATAAATCAAGCGTGACTCATTTAACTTAGGGCCGGTTTAGCAACAAGTGGATCGAATAAAAATATTTTTCCTAAATTTATTTTCGACTTGCAGCGTTTGTTTGTGTGTTGCTTACCGAGATTACCCTAATCAGTAGCTTTTAAAACCAAAAGGAAATGAGATCACAATAATATATAAGTGACCGAATGTTTATGAATATGATAAACGTATTAGTTCGTTGATCGCCTACTCAAATTTCCCAGAAATATCCTATTCTATTGGCATTACTATCACAACTTCATCATTATTGCTATAAGATAATTATACATTCAAAGCTAAATATATAAATGGCATGATAGAATGTGCAAGTAGACAACGCAACGGTTCATTTACGACATGATAAAAGTAATTAAATTTATCACCCATAGTTCTTATTTTACTGCTAATTGATAAGGCCTCTGTCTAATTTAAATAAAAAATTGTTGACTACGAAGATTACTTTCCCAGTTTTTTTTATCATAGGAGAAGTCATGCAGAAAATATCTTCCTATATACCTCATGTTCAATGTCAATTTCTCAACCAATCAAATTTTATTTTTCAACAAATTTGTTTTGTTTTCTTCCCTTGTCAGATTCTAACTCGACATGTATTGCTTTTTCTGATTTATAAAAGTTTCATAAATTGAATGAACAAATTCATAAATACGACAATGAATAGTTCATAAAACCTGATCAGGGAATAGATTAACAACAGATATTTTAATAAACAAATCACTTAAAGCCTATTTTACCACATGTCTAGGGCCCAATGACCATAGGGGCCCGAAAAGAGAGCATAAAATCGTAAAATAAAAATCAAATTCTGATAGAATAACCCAAAAATTGGGCCTTCGAAGCTATTACTTACGCTCGAATATCAGGGGCCCGAAAATTTTTTTATAGAGGCTTCTCAATTTTTCCTTTCCACTTCTTCTCAAAATTGCGACTTCCAAATACGGCGCTCACAATCAAGCATCCCAGCATTGGCTACTAAGGAACTCTTCGGTACTGAAGAACTAATACTATTGGTTCATGAATAAAAAGTAAACCGTGCACTGGGGGGTATTCCATACCCCCCAGACCCCCCGGTTTGACAATAGCTACACTAAAACTCAACAGTGCACGCTTTTATTTTATTCCCAAATCGCTACACCTAATACAACAAACATTTTTTTTGTTTTAGCTTAAGCAGGGAGGAGGAAATCTCGTACGAGGCACCATCGCCATCTTCGTGTTGTGCGGGTGTTACCTTCCATTAGATGTTCCTGCTGTCGCCGTTTGTGTCATGTTCCTTCTTTCGTTGTTTTTCGCATCTGATGTTGAGGAGTTGTGCTTCGGCTCTGGCGGCTCCCATCTGAGCATCCGAATAGGGCACGGCGGGCCCCCGTGGGAGCGCGAGATGCGTTCCAAATCTGGCTTCGCATGCTCGGCCCAGCTCTCGCGGCTCCGGGCACGTTTCCACTTCGTCCTCCCGTTCAGGGTATTCCTACAGTATCCTCGACACAGTTGTGGAAGAACTATGCAGCATCCTCAGCCAGTTCCCATCCCTTATATTCGGGCAGGGCATTCTCGGCAGTGTCCGCCGCGTGGGCACGAGTTGCGAGCTTGGCCCGACTGTTCATGGTCCTGATGGCCGGTTCCCATTCCGTCCGATCGATCAGGGAATTCTCGGAAGTATCCGCGACACAGCTTTCCACATTTTTGCTGCCTCTTACGTGGCCTTGCAAGGCATGTCGGCCTCTCGCGTCAGCCTTGCAGACTTCCCTCTTCCACCGGGATTGGTTACCCGATCTCAGTGAGTCCTCCGAAAGTTACCAGGGACCACCAACGAGGAGGTGCGAGTAGGGCTTTGGTCCCCTAATACAACAAACTAGACTACATCATCTTCTCAACCTCGCAATTTTTTCCTTTCCACTTCTTTCCCTCTCCTTCTCAAAACTGCAACTTCGAAATACGGCGCGAAATACGGCGGATCACAGCATTGACTACTAAGTAACTCTTCAGTACTAAAGAACTAATACTATTGGTCCATGCATAAATAGTAAACCGTTCACTGGGGGCTTTCCATACCCATACCCAGACCCCCCGGTTTGCCAATGACTACACTAAACATCAACCAATATTTCAAGTTATAATAATAACAACCTTTAACCTCGGACCCGTTATTACGGTTTTTGGTAACTCTAAGGGTATGCAAAAATAAAATTACTTACATGTTATGCGACCAGCAGTGGCGTTTTTAGAAAATGCTTATCTCGTTAATCCATTCATGCACGGCGTCAGTGGTAATCAAACCCTAATCTATAAAATCCCACCACGCTGCTCCTGAAAAAAAACACACTGATTAATCGATTTTTTTTACCAACTAAAAATATTTGTCTAATATTAATCCAAACCGGGAAATTGGAATGTTTAAACAAAAATGAGGAAAATTTAACGTTCGGAAAGCATATTTATGTAATCACTGAGTTAAGCAGCAACTTTCTGTATTACTTTGAAAGTTAATTAAAAAATTATATAAAAATATATAGACAAAATTGTAAACCGGGGGGTCTGGGGGGTGTGGAACACCCTCCAGTACATATCGCAGGATTTTCACTCTTTAAACCTTTGGTTGGACGCTAGAAAATATTAAAAGCTTGTAACTTTTTGCGTTACTTTGAAAATATGGAAAAACGGGGAATCCCCCAGTAGCGGGAAACGAAATTAAATGTTTTTATATTATATCGCCATCCGCGGACGGGCTTTCTAGCTAGTAAATAAATAAACAAATAAATAAAAATAATTTAAGGGATACAATCGGAGTTATCCTTGGGGGATGGGGGCAGGGCCGTAGCTAAAGGGGGGAATTGTGGGGCAATGCCCTACCTTAATTTCCCAATGCCCTACCTGGTGTTGGTCTTATTAGTTTTTAATTTACATTTCTGCCCTACATGTAACCACCGCTGCCCTACCTGAAATTCAACTCTAGCTACGGTCCTGGATGGGGACAATTGCCCTTTTGTCCTCCTCTAAATACGCCACTGGCGCCCAGCAGTGGATCTAACTCTTTCGTTGCCCAAAACTTGAACCATATTGCTTATTAAGTTTTGAATTTACGTTTAAGAGGCACAAAACAATAAGTACAGCATCCAATATGGCGGCTGGTTGCAAATTTTTGCGAATACAAGGATAAACCGGGGGTCTGGGGGTTATGCCATATTCACAAATCACTACGCTCAACACAATTACCATTAGGCGCATTAGACATGTGCCTAGGGCCCAATGGCCAGAGGGGCCTGAAAATTTACTAGAGCCTAAGACCCAACTCAGTTAAAAATAAGCGCAGGCTACACTGACAAATCAGTTTTATGAGTTTCCACATTAACAAAAAATATGATTTAGAGAATTTTTCTGCGTAAAATTTACAGTTATTTTCGTCATGCGAAACCCATAAAATTACGCACTCGTAATTTTTTTATATAAATATTTTGAAAATTACTCAAAAATTACAAAAACTATAAAATTGTATATTTATTTATATTTTACGTTAATGAAACGATTGTTCGTAGAATGTAGTTTACATTTCTCGATTTTGAATATATTTACCTAAAAAACTAATCAACAAAGCGTACATTAGCATATACAAAATTATTATTCCGACAATGTATGTATGTATTATATTATATACATAAATATTAATAGCTGACTTGTTTATTTTTATTAATTTATTTATTTATCGGTAATATTAAAAACAACCTTGAAATTTTACTTTCTATAAGCTACAGAATTTTCTTTGCATCTCCGAATTCAGATGCTTTCACTTTTACCGATCAAAAATTGTTTTTCTCCTACTTTTTAGAGCCACTGCTTTAGATAAATTTTCCACGAATTTTCTTCGGCTTGGCCAGCAAAAACTTTTCACGAACATATTTTTGGAAACCAAAAATGGGAACTACGAAAGTTTCTCCAGCTCAAAAAAGGCAATAGCTGTTATACTATGTACGTGGTACATACACACACAAAATTATTTACATACATCGAAAGAGAGAGTTTTATTTTTACATAGCTGCACCAAGGTTCAAAAAACTATAAAGAACATCGCAGTCTATAAAAATAAAACGGTGCAAAGAATAAATTTTACAAGGTTAACACAAAACTGTTGTTATTTTTTTTATATTTAGCTCATATTATTGGAATAGAAACAAACGTAACTTGCTCGGAGCCTTTTTGAACTGCAGAGATATCGAATCCCCCCATGTAGCCAATTAAATCCATTTGTATCATTCAATTAAACAGCCCTCGGTTATTCAATGTTGTGCATATCAACACGTGTTTCAATTTAAAATCCGAAGTTGGAAAATTTCAATCTCAAAAATAAATATAACACGTGTTTTGCCTTCTTTCCTTTCAGTCGTTTCGAGTCACGTCACGGTTTTCAATAAATTTGGATTTATTTTACGGACACTTACAAGAGGTTTTATGTTCCATAAAAAGACGGTGGTTGAATTTGAACAAAAAATTGTCGAACCCATATTTTTTGACTTACGTTTTATAATAGCACAAACCTTTTCTTTTCGTGCAGTTTGCACCCCTAAATTTAACTCTCAGTCGGAACGCCCCTCGGCGACCCTCCCTGAACTTGTTTACATCCATTTTGTCGACGTATAATTAATTCCGTATTATCAAAACTCAACAAGTTATCGTCAATTTTATTCTGCCATACTTTTTCAAATTATTTGGGAACAGTTTGGAAAATGGAAAAAGTTTGGATATTGAATTATAGATTACTTTTAATTATAGTTTGAACATAGATATAACCGAGTTATATGAATTTATTAGCATATAATAGTTTAGTGGGCAAAACCCATTCTGTGTGGGTTGCGGTAACAAAGTGTCTTGGTTTGATTCCCGCTGTGGAAAATCTATTTAAAATTATTGATATAAAAATCAGAAGATTGAATTAGACGAAATTGACTTCCTTGCCTGATTTCACGATATCTATCTGTAACAGAATTGGTAAGCACGCCACTGGACGTATGTAAGATTATCCACGTGGCTAGTCCTCCGCCCCTATCCGCTTTCTTCCATTAAAATCCATTAAAACCAAACCCGTTATTCCAATTATTGGAATACAAACTCATTGCCATTCTTCTTCGCCAAATTACAGATGAAAATGAAACCACTAGATAATTTAAATGCTCATTAGGATCGAGAAGATTAACTGTCTTCTAGTGAAGATGTGTTCATTGCAGAAACTGTTGTAAAGCATTTAAATGAAATCAGTACCAACTAATAATGTAATTACCACGATGTGCAGCATCAATTGCTCTGCTTGGACTTTTTTTTAAATCTGGTTCTTACCTTCTTAGACACAACGATTGGAATATCTAATCAGGACGATGTAGAAATCGAATTCAAAAAAGGACATCTCAAATAATATGCGATGTGGTAACTTTTTCGAGCGAAGAAAAAATCGAAAGTATCTGGAAGAGGCAATTTTTCAAACGTGTTGGGGCCATTATTCACGTTGCGTTGACAATTTCAAAAACTGTCAAGTTGGAAAAGGTCAACATGTAAGCAAGCAAGCAGCACTCGGCACGAAAACTGAATTTGGTCAGATATTTCCTATGTTTTGTCTGTGTATCATTCAAGTGGTCATTGGCCTGTTGTATATCGAGGCCGCACGCACGTTAATGCATACGACCAATGCATATCCTCTTACGTACATACAAATCGGTAATATTCAATATTTCATAGTTCCACTAGAATTTTGAATATTTAGTGTGTGTTTTACCAATTCGCTTTGGAAATAGTGCATGTTTATTAATCAGGTGTATACACAAACGTCAGTACGGTCGATTTCTTAACATAACTCATACGAAATAATATTATGTCCAATATTTTAATGAAATTCACCAATATCGGTTCGATTTGTCAAACGCTCATTAAAATTTTAAATTTCCGTTGGTGCGAAGGTCCTTCCTTTCATCGCAGCTCGATTTTGTAAATCGATGATGCTCCCAAAAATTTATGCAGCTCAACAAAACTGAAATGTATTTTCCTCGATATTTTGTTGTTATTATTACCATGTAATTTTCTATAAAATTGCTTTCAACTTGCGTGCAAATTTAATTCTTGCATGATAAACTAAAATTACCAGTCTTCATTACCTGCGATTACTTGCTGAATGCATAAAATGAAAACTGCATGCACAATACTAAATAATCAAGATTTTAAAAAATCTGTCTATGAAGTGATAAAAGAATTCAAAACTGCAAAAATGGTAAACATTACCATCGATCATCCCGCTTCGTTTTTACCAAACCCGTTTTTTATTGCTTCCAAGTGACGTCCATCTTCCCATCCCTTTTGTACCCTCAAGGATGCGCAAACGTGCTGGTTTGCCTTCACAATAACAAATTATAGATTTTATATTTTTCTAAACTAAGTAATAAAGCTGATATTACCTGTTCTGTTATTTTTACAAGCAAATATGTAATAAACGGAAATGACAAGAAATTTTTATTTTTACAACCAAATCCTTCCTGTAAACAAAATGTTAATAATATCATAAAAATATTTAGCACTTTTATGTGACTCCGGGCTATTTGGATGGGACACGAAAAGCAAATACAGAAAATAATTCTTTGAGTTTTTATGAATCCACATCCACATCTTTCATAGTTGCACCACAAGTTTAATTTTCACAAGCACGATTTTATCCTGTTAGTCTAGTAAAGAGACACCTGCCACTTAATTTTGAATTAAGATTCTTCCTAGTGTGAAATGTGAGACCAAAGATGTTTTGAGCCACTTTTTCTGATGATACAATGATATTACATTTTAACGTGCAGTCTGAACCACGGAGATAAGCACAAACTCGATTAATAACATGTCAAAATTGAAACGTGAAAAGTTATTCAACAATCAAATATCAAGCAAAATAACAGTGGGCGGCACTAAAATACTTCAGTATGTAAGACAAGGGGCAAATATCTCGAAAATTTTGTGTACACTTGTTTGGAATTCCCTTGGAAATCCTGAGAATTCCCTGGAATTCTTTAGAAATCTATGGAATTCCGAGTCTTGTGTACAGAATGACGAAAGAACTTTATTTATGTACAAAAACTAAGAAGTTATTGAACCAAAATCTGTCATATATATAAAGGAAATCCCTTAAATTTCAACCCATGAACTAAAATTTACTACATTTATAAAAATTTCATAGTGTCAATGAATTGTTCGTTGTATTAATGAATTTGTTCATTGCAAATGCAAATTTGGTAACAATTGGGCAGGGAGGAAATCCAAAAGTTATCCCAAGTCTATAGAAGAGAGGAAGCAAAGCTCTTTGATCCATCTGATTCGACTTCTCAATGAAGCTGAAAAACAGACAGAGACCAGTACAATCATTCGCTGTAAATGAAGGAGAAAACCAGGTTACCAGTAGGGCTGCCTTTCAAAAAGAGTAAACCCGGAGATTATCTTTATTTTTTTTACTAAAACATATTTTCTTTTAAAGAAAGTATTTTTATTGTCCGGGAATTCGGAATTAACATGTTCGGGAATTCACCCGTGGCTCGTGTTCGGGTCGTGGGAAAAAAATGTCGGGACAGGAATGTCCGCCACCCAGACATATCGATGTTAAACCCGGAACCCAGAGAGGTGGCAGCCCTAGTTACCAGTCATGATTCTACTCGCATCCCGTGATCAATCCAGTAACAGGTCACCCAGTTCAATTGAGATATCGGAACCATAGAAATAAACGGTACATGTTTTCTGGATGAACGGTAGAGTCTTGAATTGGTACCAGTACTTCCAATCAAGACCGTAGAGACCCCGTTGTAATGGGCCGGTAGGGATGGTCCTGGTGTCACCCCGGAAAAATTAATATTTAACTTTTTCCAATTACGTTTTAATTTCCTATTAAAAAAATGGTTTTGGGGGAATATTTTGGGCAAATGCTTCCTTGGCAGTTGCGCCCTTGGCGGGGGCCCTACTCGCCACCCCCTAGTTACGGCTCTGTTTCCAATGGGTCAGGGCAATTTTAGACGTTTAATGTTAAGGCAGCGCCGTTTTCAGTACGCTACACTTAAGGTGACCATTTTTACGAAATGTAAAACCAGTACATAAAAATCTGAGGACTTCTTTTAGGTTTTCACCTGTTTTTCGATACAACAGAAACAGGACAATAGATACAATAGAAGAATAGGCACATCAGTAAATTTTGGGGTACTGGTTAACTGTCTTGACCAACCAGGACAAAGGTTCCAAAACCAGTAATGTACTGGTAAAACCAGTACGAATGATCACCTTGGCTACACTGCAGGATAAAGCTAATTTATTTTTATATGTCAGTGGCAGTTCGTGGTTCTCTATAACAGCAGGATTACTATACATTCCTATCAAATAAATTCAATCACAGAATGTGAATACATAAACCTTCAGGTTTTCAAACCAGTGGGTCTGGGGGGTATGGAATACCCCCCAGAACATTAGTAATTATATACTACGTGCTTAGATAATATTAGACAGTGGCGGAACTACCGGGGTGCGACGCACGCGGGCCGCCGGCTAAAAGGGCCCCCAGTTGTACTGTGACCATTTCAATCTTAATAAAAATCTCAAAAATAGTAGATGCACAACTAGATTCTATTTGAAGTCTGGGGAAGAATACCTCCAGGTCACCAGCAATTATTAAATTCAAATGATTGTCATGCTATTAAACGTGTGACTTCCGTACCAGGAATTTTACTATATTCTGTGGGGTGTTCCACACCCCCCCAGACCCCCCGGTGAGAGTTTTCACGACGCATAGATATATATGCTGTATAAAAATGCACTAAAACTTTTTGTTTGTATACAAACGATGTGTAGATGTATTTGTTCTAAGAGAATAAAAAGTTTTCATATGAAGGTAAATCACACAACGTACACACACACCTTTGGGATTTCAAACCGGGGGGTCTGGGGGTATGGAATACCCCCCCGCTTCTTATTCTTTTTGTCAAAATCAAATTTTTGATTTTACTTTTCGATCCCAGGCTTAGATCCTTTTTACAAAGAAGTAAAAAGTTAATTTTTTATTAAAAAAAATTAATATTTAAATAAAATAATTATTTATTTTTAAAATTTAAACACAAATTTATTTTAAAATTTAAAAAACTTTTAAATTAAATTGTTTACCTCGACTGAAAATTTAATTTTCTTGACTTGGCACTAAAAATGAGAAATTTCCTGACAAAATTAAGGAAATCTTAAATTTTCCAGATTTTCCAAAGAAGTGTGAACCCTGTAATTGTTATAAGTATAGGAAATTATCAGTGGCGTATTTATGATTTAGAAAATCTCAAGATATCTATAGAAATTTCAAGAAAATATTAGGAAACTCGAGAAAATTTTAAAGCCAATGAAATTTTAGAAAATGGAAAAAGCAAAAAAAAGATAATCTATAATATTGTAGATTTCCTCAAATTTCCCTTTAGTTTGGCATATTATGACAATTTCTTCATCATTTTTCCACTTATTAGTAAACAACGAGCGGGAAATTTTACGAAATCCCAGAAAATTTTAGAAAATCTATAAAAACATCACTAATTTTACAATTAAGAAATGTAGATAATTAGCGGAAATTCTAGAAAAATATCCAAAAAATATATTTCTTCTCTTCTTCAAGTGCCTATCCGATTCTGGATGTATGGCTATCATTTCGACTTTATCCAAGGCGAGATGACGTACTAGGGAATTTTCTCGATAAGCCCAAAGATCTAACATAGGCTTTAAAATTAAATAGGGGGGGGGGGGGGTAGTTACTCGTCTCTATATCCGCTCTTATTTGGAAGGAATTCTTTGGAAATCACTGGAATTGAATGGAAATCGTCGGAATTTCGAGACCTGTATACAAATTTTATTTTTTTTATAAAAGTAGGGCCTCTGTTAATAACTTCGCACACGGGTCCCATTAGATCTCATCAGTAGCGAATAAAAGAAAATACTTACCATAGTTTGAGAATTGGAGAAATTTCTTCAGTTTCAACATGGCTAACATGGGTTAGCCTCTTGGTATTCGAGTTTTGTGACTGCTCCATTTCCAACAAGATAATTTTGAAAAGTATGGTAAAATCCACAATGGCCAAGTCAATTAAATAAAATTTTCGTGGAATTCCGAAACGTTAATTTGGAAAATTTGTAGTACAAATTGCCTCAAGTAGTTCAATTACATAATAAAATTTTGCAAGTGTTAAGGTCATTGTCGTTTCAATTAATGCTTCATCGCACCAGCATTGAAAGCCAAAATGCACTTAAGTCTCTTACCCTTAATTTTTGATAATTTCCAATTATTAACGCACTTTTAGAGTTCCAATTGAGGTTTAACGGCATTAAAACGTTAAAAATCGTTAATAATATACTTGGAGTCGTTTAGGAAATTAGTGAATTAAGTAGTACTTAATGTGAATGAACATAAAGTTGCCCATTAATTTATTCCATTACCAAACCATTGCAAGATATAACTGTTCCACTTTTAAACTGAAGAAAGTTGAGAGGGAAAGTGAACGTCTGTATAAAATAATTTGTTTACGGTGCGTTGTTATTAAATAAATAAAAAAAGTAAAAAGATGTAATTAAACGTAAAGAAATTGTTGTTGTTGCAAAATTAAGTGAGCACTTTTCTTTTTAAACGCTAATTACTGCGCGATCGTGATATTGCTCAATATCGGCACAAATTGTGAAAAATTCGATTGATTCACTTTCGGAGATGTTGACATTATTATAAATTTGACCAATTAACATTATTGCTTTCCTTGCTACCAATAGATTTGTTCGTTGCCATTGTAGTTTTTTAAATTAGTTATTTATTGTACTTGAGATTATGGCGTTTCACGTATTGAAAAGGAAGGTCTTCCTTTCCATAACGAACACGGAAGTTTCCGATGACGCACACACTTCAATCTCGCAGCAATTATAACCTATCAGATCAAATGCATCCGAGGTAACGAAAACTTCCTTCATTTATTCGTGACTGACCAAAAGATTGAATGGCTAACGTATCCTCGGCCTTCACACTTTTCGATGGCGTTCCAAAATTGAAAGTAAAACAAGTACAGTTTGAGAAGCACTGATGCGACCATCAAATGGATGCTACGATTGCATGTGCATCCACTCACATTAAAATGGTAATTTAATGTGTGCAAATAAATAAAACATCTTCAAATGGTAATTTGATGAGTTTTGGTGTGCCAAATCGATTCCATTATATGTTGCACATTTTGAGGCGTATAATTTGGTTTCGATTACCCAGTTGCGATTATCAACAATCTGACAGTTTTGATAACAATTTGACGAATCTAATGGATTCCTTCCATTTCTTTCCCAGACGCCCAAAAATGGCATAGTTAGCAGGACAAAACATCGTTAACTTCCAAATTGCGTTTCAGGTAAACAAAATTTATATTAGAAACCAGGTACCTGGGAGAAGAAGAAGAAGGATTGCTTAACGAAATAGAAAATCATAAATGGCTTCTGTATGTTAAAGAAAGCTTCGTGAAAGTTGAACTGTTAAAAGTTTGCCCTACGAGTTTTTAATTATCTGACGTGGTAGTAAATCCAGGTAGAGCTTGGCAACAAATTTGAGCAGCGAAGAAAAGACTGGCGTAAATTAAAATTTCTTGATAAATGATGACATCATAGCATATATTATAAATACATAAATTGAACGATTTCTATACAACCCACTCTCTCGCTTTGCAATTCAAATTAACTAGGAAGATTCGCGAAATAAATCCAAACCTAGAAACTAAACATCGACGGAGTAAAATCCAAACTGGTTCTGATATTTGCAAGTTCCTGGAACCAGGGAAAATTGGATTTGTTCAGTTTGTAAGAGTGATTGAATGATTTCACGGCAATATTCGAGTTTGAAGAAGTGAAGAAGAGAGGGACTTGGTTCCAAGGAGAACCACATGGTAAGATGTAAGTCCCATTGCAGTCTCACATAAGAACTGGAACCGGTAACACCACTTCTTCAAAACATCGAGTTATACCTTTTTAATTAAATATATTCCGATTTTTATTATTTTTTTGTCGTAACGGTGAGATGAATTTTTAATTAATTTCCCCATTTATACTGTCTAACCTCGCGATTAACTTAGGTGAGCAAATATAAGTCGAAAAGATAACAGATAACATGGTCGGTATCTTATCAATTATGGGGCGATTGTTGTACAACTTTTTTTACACCAAAATTAACTCTGCTCGTTGTAATTGCTCAAGAAAATCAAAGTCGATCAATTATTGCTAGTAATTGCCAATTAAGTTACAACAACTGATTAGCTTAATATTTTCTAATGGAATCTGCACCTCGCCTTTTTTGCATTGGCAAAAGGTTTGCATTTCAAAACAACATCAATATTGCAAATCAAAACAATACATCAGCCCAAAATTCCGCCTGTCAAATTTGTTATTCTGATTTGGAATTTGAATCTTGTTTACTATACAATGATCCCAATGGATTACTCCATATTTTATATTTGCACTTTTTGGATGATTGCAATCTTTGAACGTAATAGAGACCACTTACACGGTTGGAAAATTTTTCACCTATCAAATTTGTTATCAGACTCCGATAGACGATGGTATGTCTATTTTCAATAATAACCGCTTTATAATTACGACGACGTAAATAATTTATCGAAGCCTGAACGACGGAAGATAAGCATCGAGCAATTGAAAAAAAAATATTTTTTTTGAAAATGGACTGGTTTACGGAGGGAGGCGAGGTAAATGCATTACCACAAATGATACATCAAATTTCCTACGAAGGCGTACGTGCACGTCCATAAATAATGCAGAAATAAAACCTGACTAAATATTATAAACAAAGACGATAACTCATATCATGTTAATATTTTAACTGAATCAACTTTGCGAGTTTTTGGTGTCGAATAACGCAGACGTCGGGTCGCATCGGATGCTGTGTCAGTGGAATATTCCATGTTATGTCAGTAGGGCTCACGATAACACCAACCGATAAGGCTATCAGAACGCTATCAGTTTTTTCATTATTTTCTCTTCCTTGTGGTTAATAAGTTATCAGCAAGATAACATGCTACATAACAAACATCTTCTTTTCTTCGCTGGGGCTTTGTAGTATGTATAAAATGTCCGATATTTCAGAACAACCGAATGGACGCCAATCGATACAGGGGCGTCGCGACGCAGCTCGCCATTGGACCGCAAGCTAACCCAATGCTATTCGAGCACCGAAATTATCCGTAATTAAGTGTTATAAAATTTAATGGTAATTGCGTCTTGTAATGAAGAGCCATTATGGGATTAAAATAATTTTAGGCCATTTTATGGAGGGCAATCAGAAAACTGTTGCAACCACAATCAGTGCGGAGTGGCTGTTTGTTTTGACAAAAAAACCAAAAGAAAGCGTAGGCAAAATTTTTCCAGTGATATCAAAACGTACACGTAAATTTTATAGCATGCAAGCAAATGTAATCAAATAGTACACACTCGAATGAAAAGTAAATATGCACATCTATCTTGAATTACGAGTCCATAAAAGTTTGAATTTTACATTGCTGCAAAATATAACGTTACACAAGAAGATAAGGTACCAGCACATTTTTGATAAGCTCCATGTTGAACTTGTTTATTCTATTCAGGATGAATAACACTGCAATTTATGCAGTGACGTATTCATATTTTTACGGTTGGTTTGTTCATAAACACCTATTAATGTATTTATGTGCATACGCTGGTTCCAAAATGATAATTTGGTGAAGTTGCGATTAGCCCAATTGTAAAATTTTCCACTGTCGAGGTGGAAAATACCAAATTGCAGGCGCCACTGTGACATTTGGCAAGAGAACATTTTAATTTTGCACCTCTAAAGATTTTACAACAAATAAAAATTTAAATTTGAACCAATGTACCAGTGGCGTAGCCAGGAATTTAGTTCGGGGGGGGGGGGGGGGGGCAAAATGTACTAAAGATAGATAATTGCTTACCATTGAACGAAAACACCTACAATATCTAAACATGTTCAGTGATCACTTACACCAAGCGGTATAATTGACCACACCAGGAGATGCTCAATGTGGAACTGAGATAGGATAAAGCATTTTCATTCACCTTAAGGTACGGTTTGTTAACAACTGCACAAGCAGCACCGCATAACCTTGGCTAACTGCTCTTATGCAATATCTGTTACGTGTGTTGCTAGAAGATGCAATTGAAGCGCTGCACCTCCCAATAGGTATTGCACTTGCAGTTGACGCTGGCCGTAACTGCTCTGCAGCTGCAGTTTCTAGCAAGACCGGGGTACAATTGCAGCGCAGTACTTCCCATTAGGTATTGCAATCGCAGTTGACGCGGCCGTAACTGCTCTGCTGCTGCAGTTTTTAGCAAAACGTACCTTTATAAGTCGTTTAGTTGGGCTCTAGGCACGTGCCTAATGCGTCTAATGGTAAAATAAGCCCTGTTGAGAGGTTGAGTATAGATAATGTAGTCTAGTTTGTTGTATTGGGCGTAGCGATTTGGGAATAGAATGAAAGCGTGCACTGGGGGGTATTCCATACCCCCCAGACCCCCCGGTTTATCCTCATAGTTTAGTGCTCCTGAATACTTTAATTCTAATTCTAAAAATCTAATAAATTGTAGAGATCTCGCAATATAGTTCAAGTTTTGAGCATCGAAAGAGTTAGATTCACTTCTGGGCACATTATGTAAGTAATTTTATTTTGGCATACCCAGAAGTTGACTATCGTCGATCGATGGCAGAAACCAGTGGCGTGTAGGGGGGGCCTGAAATCGAAAAGTGAAATCAGAACATTTAAAACTCAAGCAAAGCGAGTCCTGATATCTATAAGCGCCGCAGACAATTTTTTTAATTTTCAAGGTCACGCGCTTTAATAGAAATTTAAAATATGAAATACAAAAATAATTTGTCCTAAAAATTGCTTTTTTTTGCTTGATTTAAACAGGATTTAAAAATCATTAAAACTTTTAAATATTCAAATAACAAATAATTGTATGTTATTTAATATACCGATTAGCTACAGTGAGGGCCCGGGCCCTCTGGGTCCCCCCCGTAAATACGCCACTGGCAGAAACCCTAATGAAACGGGTCCGAGGTTAAACGTATTTATTTATTATTATAACTTCAAATATTGATTGAGCTTTGGGGGCGTCCATTAATTACGTAAGGCTTTTAGGGGGAGGTGAAGGGGGGTCTCGTCAAATATCACGTCATTTTTTTGATTAAGCAAATTATGTTTTAAATAAATCCAACGTAATCAAGCACATATTAACGTATTTAAACTAAAAATTCAGATTAGGACGAAGGGGGCAGGGGGTCGATCTAAATCTCACGACATCTCACCAAGGGGGAGTCTAAAAATCGTCAAATTCGCCTCACGTAATTAATGGACGCCCCCTTTAGGGTAGCCTTCGGCAAACCGGAAGGTCTGGGGAGTATGGAATACCCCCCAGTGAACGATGTACTCTTTATTTATAGACCAGTATTAGCAGTTCTTCAGTACCGAAGAGTTACTTTGTAGCCAATGCTGGGATTCTTGATTATGAGCGACGTATTAAGAAGAGGGAAGGATGTGAAAAGGAAAATAATGAGAGGCCAGGACCTATCACCCTAGGTTCTGGCAAATTTTCGAGCCCCTGATATTCTAGTGTAACTACTGAATAGCATCGAAGGCCCAATTTTTGGGTTATTTTATCAGAATTTCATTTTTATTTTACTATTTTATCTTCTCTCTTTTCGGGCTTCTCTGGCCATTGGGCCAGGCACGTGCCTAATGCGTCTAATGGTAAAACAGGCCCTGTTTAGAGGTTGAATAGAATGTAGTCTATAATTTGTTGTGTTGTGCGTAGTTGTAAATAAAGTGGAGTAGCCTCAGCTAAGGAATTATATCTTTGGCTGGGCAAAAATATCTGCGCCACAATGAAGGACTAGTTGAACTTTAGATAAAAGTTAATCCAGGGACAACTGATGTGGATCCAATCAGGGTGACCACAGCTAGAGTTCATCTTTGGTATTCCATGTGATTTGGAATTTTAAGGTGTGATTTCTTAGCTGCGGCAGTGACTGCTCTCTAAGCTTTCTTATGTGACAATGGATTCTAAGGAAACACTCCCATATCCCATAAGAAAGCACGAAAGATGTGATTCCTTAGCTGCAGTTGGGGCTCTGCGACTGAAGCCTTAGTGATAGCTCTTCATGCTATCTTATAAGACTATTACCTTAGAGTCGCCTGCAAAGATCGCATTCTAAGGAAACACTACCACAATAAAACATGGAGAGCAACCACTGCGACTTCAGTCGCAGAACCACAGCCTCAGCTAAGGAATTATATATCTGCACTACAACGAAGGACTAGTTAAACTTTAGATAAAAGTTAATCCGGGGTCAACTGATGTGGATCCAATCAGGGTGGCCAAAGCTAGAGTTAATCTTTGGTATTCCATGGGTTTTCGATTCGATTCGAAACAGCACAGATGACTGGCTTAAGGTGTAATTCCTTAGCTGCGGTTGGGGATCTGCGACTGCAGTCGCAGTGACTGCTCTCCAAGCTTTCTTATGTGACAATTGGATTCTAACGAAACACTCCCATAAGGAAGCATGAAAGATGTGATTCCTTACCTGCAGTTTTAATCGAGTGCAACTAATAGCAGAGGCGGATCCAGAAATTTTTTCTGGGTGGGGGGCACAAAGGGTCGAGACGGGCAAAAAGGGTTCTCAGATTTGGGATTGTCTCCTTGTTTCCTTGTTAATTTCAAGCGTCTGAATAGCATCGAAAGCAATCGAAAGCCCAATTTTTGAGTTATTTTAGGGGCTTTTCGGGCCCCTCTGGTCATTGGTCTAATGGTAAAATAAGCCCTGCCGGTCCTGTTCAATATAATTAAAAATAAAATATTGTTTTGTAAATAAATCATGCAGATTTTTCAGAGCCAATTAAGTTTTTTTGTCTCAATTAGAAAGATAGAGAAACGCTGGTCTAAATAAGCGAGATAACCCTAAAATATAGATGGTTTTTTATAGACTTATAGCATTGAGTATATGAGTTTATCAAGAGGCGCAGCTGTATATGTTTTAATGCAATATAAAAGTGTCGTGACAACTAGATGGCGCTACCTAATGATTTCAATTGTGGATCGCGAGATTTCTCACGATCCACAGTGGTATCAATCTGTTAGCAAGGTGCAGAGAGCGTACCTCGCGGAGCGTGTTTATTATAATCGGCGGATCTGGTAATACGTGCTCATAATGCTAAGTGCGCAAATTCAAAAAGGTGTGGGAGCATAAGTTTTTTGTTCAGTTGCGTACGTTACAGGATAATGTTTCATATAAATTAATAAAAGATACTAATTACGAAAACTTTAGAAACGACTTTTTGAAACAAGATGACAATCCCAATCTTATTAATAAAAACGAAATGCTAATTTTATTTCCCCGAACATTTTAAACATATTAAAAAATATTGCTAAACAAATTAAATGTGATATTAAGAATTTTCTATTGACAAAAATAAACTTTTTTTTACAATGCAGTATAGAACTACGATACATAATGAAAAATTTGTCGGCATCATTATCAAAATGAAATTGTTTAGGAATTGTCAGTGCCGGATTTAGCTAATCTAGCGCCCCAGGCTAATAACTTTAGGCGCCTATCATATTTACTCAGATTAAACTACAATAAATTATATCACTCACGGTCGTATTCGTACACTCCTATGTTAACAATGTAAATTCAAGCTTTTGAAGACCTTTTTTGATACACAAAAATTACTTTTACAGCAAAACTTATTAGACACTTTTTGTCGCCAATTTCATCCTCTTAATTTTTGTTTATATCCATTTCTTCGATTTGTCGCACCGTTTCCGTTTTGCAGTGACTTAAAAAAGACTCGGTAAAATTCACAAAATATTTTTTGAATATCTGTACTCAGAGGCGGAACTACCAGGGTGCGGTGGGTACGATGCACGCGGGTCTCCTGCTAAAAGAGCCCCCAGTTTCAATCTTAAAAAAGTTCTCAAAAGTAGGAGGTGCACAACTAGATGCTATTTGAAGTCTGGGGGAGGTATAGAATAGCCCCAGGTCACCGTGATTGCCATGCTATTAAACTTGTGACTTCCATACCAGGAATTTTACTATAATATTCTGTGGGGTGTTCCAGACCTCCCGGTGAGAGATATAAAATGTTGTATAAATATACACTAAAACATTTTGTTTGTATACAAATGATATGTAGATGTATTTGTTCTAAGAGAATATAAAGTTTTCATAGGAAGGTAAATCACACAACGTATACACACACACCTTTGGGTTTTCAAACCGGGGGGTGTGGGGGTATGGAATACCCCCAGTGCACCAGCAATTATAGTTAAAGGATTTTCCGTTCCAAGAATTTAACTTTCTAAAAGGTCTTACAATTACAATGTTCTGAGGGGTGCTCCACACCCCCAGACCCCCGGTGCGAATTTTTACGGTACATGATGAGTGAATATGATGTATGAATTGTATACAAATGACGTATAAATATATTTCTTCTGACAGAGTGAAAAAATTTTATAACAAAAATAAATCACAAAACGTATACACACACTTTTGCGCTTTCTGTGCTGGTGCACTGAAGGGTATTCCATACCCCCCATTTATATTTGTTGAAAAAAAAAATTAAAGTTAAAACCCTCCCACGTTTTTATTCTGTTTTATTTATTTACTTTGTTTGTTATGTTACTTTTCTCCCCCAAAATTCTTTGGAATAATAATCTCGTTAATCTCTTTATGCGCACCAGGGATAGACTATTAAAATTATGAAGTTTTTGCAATCTAATACAGCCTTGAAATCTAAAATCAAGGGCGGATCTAGGATGGGGGAATAAATATATTATGTATTTTAATAAGAATATTTTATTTTAATATTTTTAAAATTTCAACAAAACAAGCCGTAGTCAATTTCGTTGCTTTTTTAAAGCTCATGAGTGGGGGTTGATTTCCTGTTATATCTGCCTTTGCCAGGCAGTCTTAGAAAATTAAAAAAAGAAATAAAAAAATTAATCTATGGTATTCTAAAAATTTCCTAAATTTCCCAAGATTTCCTTGAGAAGAAAATAGCATTTTTAAGTTTTACTAAGATTTCTTAGAATTTCCCTAAAATTTGCTTGGATTTTTTTTCACTTTTGTATATCACGATTTTATTTCCTTCGGTTTTCCAATTACTACAAACTAAGGGGAAATCGACGGAAAAATTGTGTGTACTAGTGAATGGAAATCTGTAAAAATTCTGAAAAATTCCAAGACATCTCAAGAAACAGATTCTTAGAAAATTTGTAGAAATATAGAAAATCTCAAGAAATCCATAGAAATTTCAAGAAAATCTTAGGAAACTCGAGAAAATTTTAAAGCCAATGAAATCTCAGAAAATGGAAAAAGCAAAAAAAGGTAGTCTATAATATTTTAGATTTCTTCAAATTTCCCTATACTTTTGCATATGACAATTATTTTCTCTATCATTTTTCCACTTATTAGGGGTTGTCCTTTAATCACGTGAGGTTCTAACAGGGGGGAGGGGGTTAGAATAACATCATGATTGATCACGATGGGGGGGAGGGATGCTGTGAAAATCACGTGTATATTTTCTTGTTACCCCGTGAAATCCCGAGCGAGCAAATTTATGCCTAAAAAGCAACATAACAACAATATTTAGCTCTCAACTGGCTTCCGGCACTGGACCTTGTGATGCCACTTGTCGTCCCGCTGCCCGCGACTTTCTGTCTCTCTGTCTGTCTACTTGAAGAAATTTTTCAAAAAAAAATACACGTGACGTTGGGTAGGGGTAGCCTAAAACCTCACGACGTATCACCAAAGGGGGGGGGGTAAAAAAATGGCATAAAAAACCTCACGTGATTAAAGGACGGCCCCTTAGTAATAAACGAGCGTGAAATTTTAAGAAAATTTTAAAAAAGGGTTGGGTAGTTACTCGTCTCTATATCCGCTCTTGTTTGGAAGGAATTCTTTGGAAATCACTGGAATTGCATGGAAATCGTCATGTATACAACTTTTTTTGTCTTTTATAAAAGCAGGGCCCCCGTTAACAACTTCGCACACGGGTCCCTCACCTGCTTGTTACGCCACTGTCTGTACTTCAACATTGGTACACCGAAACAAAAATATGAATAAACATTTATTATTGTATATTTCATTTCCTATAATTTTGTTCATATATATTTTCCCATTTTGTAGCACCGTTTCTAAGATATAGATGAAAATATTTTTTGTATTTAACAGAGCCTTTTTTTAAGTTCCTATAGAACGGAAACGGTTCGACGAAACGGAAAAATGCATATAAACAAAAATTAAAGTGATTTCATTTCCAACAAAAAGTGTCTAATAAGTTTTGCTGTAAAAGTAATTTTTATGTGTCAAAAAAGATCTTCAAAAGGTAGAATTTACATTATTAACATAGGAGTACACGAATATGACTTAAAAAAATTTGATGTGACAACACATAACTTTCCCATTTATTACTAAATTAATAATAATAATAATAATAATAAATTTAAATTTAAATTTAAAAAAAAATAATAAAAAAATAATTAAAATTTAATAAATAAAAAAATAACGTATGGATTTCAACCAAAATCTAATCAGCTCTCGAGATTGCTGTTACAAACCAGTATATGAAATTTGAATAAAATCGGTTTACGCGTTTTGAAAAAATCGTGGACGAAAAAATCGCGCACACACACACGCACATACATCCGGACATCATTGCAAAATTTGTCTCAAACGATTTGTACGGACTTATAGACTATGGAAAAAATGCTAGTTCAAAAATTTTTTTTACTCGATTACAATACTTACTTTCCTTTACTACGTAAATGGGAAAGTAATAATTATGTTTGTCGTTATTTTTTTTGATTAATAACACTGCACAACAGCATATCTGATGATTGGGTTATGTTACACGATATTAGTCCAATTTTTAATCACGATTTCAAATCTGTGATCAAAATTTCTGTATCAGCTCTAGTTTAAAAAATGTGACACATGGGCCTTTTTATAATAAAACACAACATATTTAAAGATAACCCTATTTTATTTAGTTCTTAAGTTGAAAAAAATTTTCTTTTATAAGACTTCCTTGCAGAAGTTGAAGGCCGAAAGCTGTTCTGAATGCCCCAACAATAGTCGGCCATCATATTTGTGTTCCAGTAGCCTTGATAGCGTTCCTCCATCGTACGAAGGTCCTGGTGGAATCGCTCGCCCTGTTCTTCACTTAGATCCCCAAGATTGGCGGGAAAATAGTCTAGGTGGTTATGAAGAAAGTGTAACTTGATGCTCATGTTACATCCAAGCGTTTGAAAGTGATTCATTAGTTGTTCGACGTGTTGAGAATAGTCAGAACTTTTCTTATTTCCCAAAAAATTTTGAACAAGCCAAACAAACTCATTCCATGCCTTTCTCTCAATCTCTGTCATATTGTCCGTAAAATTTGTATCTTTTATTAATGATCTTATCTGTGGCCCGTCAAAAATGCCCGCTTTTATCTTTTCTGCAGACAGTTTTGGGAATTTTTTTGATAGATAAAGGAAACAATTTCCGTTTTTGTCCAGACCTTTAACAAATTGTTTTATAAGCCCTAATTTTATATGCAACGGAGGCAAAAGTATCCGATCCCTTGATACCAAAGGTGGGTTTATCACGTTTTTTTGTCCTGGAACTAGCGCTTCCCGAATAGGCCAATCCTTTTTAATCCAATGTTGATTTCTAGCTCTACTATCCCACAAGCAAAGAAAGCAGGGATACTTTGTGTAACCACCTTGTTGGCCTAATAGAAAATTTACCATTTTTAAATCAACACATATGAGCCAGTTGTGTTCTACATATTTAATTTTGTCCAAAACCAGAGCAATAGATGTATATTCTTCTTTTAATTTTGTAGAATGTGCAATAGGCAACGACCCCAACTTATTCCCATTGTGTAAAAGGACACATTTTAGACTCCGTTTTGATAAGTCTATGAATAAACGCCACTCACTAGGAACGTAATTTTGTAATTCCATTGCAGCCATTAACCAGGTACATCTTTACAAAATACGAAGTCATCTTCTTCAGCAAAATATTTAAGGAGATCCTGTTCTCTTGTACGGTAATAAGTAATTTTGGTTTCTTTTGTTACTAAGTTTCTTTCTTTTAGCCTAGAAGCCAACATTTCTGAAGCATACCTTGACAGTCCCAGATCTCTGATAAGGTCGTTTAAATCATCTTGGTTGAATGGTTTTGGCGTTTCCAGGTCACATTCAAAGTCACTATCACTATTGCCAGTTGTCGTCTCAAAATCACTTGGCTTCTTCTGTGAAGCATCAACCTGAGGTTCAGGTGGTATCTTAGGGCTCAAAACACGTCTATGTGCCGATCGTATGCAAGGATACTCCCATTTGGCTCGATTTTTTCGGTTAATGCCAGTTATGTTCACTAAACAAAAATAACAGTCATCGTGGTGGTTCACGGGTTCCTTCCAGATCATAGCGGTTTCGTACCGGAAACTATTTCTTTTCTTATTTGTCCACAAACGTAGAAACTCAACGCACGTTTTGCATACCTTTTGCGGAATCCAAGGCTTATCTTTCATATCCAGCGGGTGCCCAAAGTAATTTTTATAGGCCTCACTTACGAACGCTGTCGCATTTAAACGGCATTCTTTAAACATATACTCTGCGCAAATGAAACAAAAATGATTCGGATCATTCACACAAACTTTTCTTGATGTTGGCATATCAAATTTTCATAAAAAAACTTAATAATTTTTAAGTTAGCAGCAAATTAACACGGTAACACAGCGAATTTTTACTGACAGCTGTCACTCGTAAATAATAGCTGTTACAAAACAAATGAAGATATATTTAGAATCAGCGACGTCAAATTAATAAACATCATGTGATAAAAGTCATTCATCAGACAAAAAGTGCAATTTTGTTATGCAGTGTAATATAAGTTCTTAGAAATTGAATACAACATCGAGCAAGTGCAATTCGCAGCTTAATTTGTAATATTAAAATCTTCAATAATATAATAAAGATAATTTCATAATTTAGTTGTGTCGGAATCTTATTTAAAATTGATGTTTTTATTTTTGTAGGGTTTTATTTATGTAGGTACATTAAATTTCATAAATTGCAAAAGTTTTTCTAAATTTAATGAGTAATTTATATTTAAAAGAAATACTATAAACGTCTACTATTTAAAATGCGCACGTAATCAAAACGATTTAATTTAATTAGGAATGCACTCTCCGAGTTTGTTATCTTATCATAGTTGCTAGTGTTGTCCGCTGCTTTTAAAAGCACTAGTTGTCGATACGATTAGTTTATGGACATGGGACGGCAGGGGAGTAAAGATAAAAAAGAACAGATTGTTGTTTGAGTGAGAGGGATATACTATTTGCAATTCCTCCATATGCTTGCGTCTCTTTATAAACTCATATACTCAATGCTTATAGTTATAGCAGGGATTAACAATCAACAATTTTGCATATTTTCCATGCCTCGCTCCATCTTCAAAATCCTTCAAAAAGAACGGATTACGACAGTTCATTCATTAGAAAAAAGATTTCAAAATGTAGTTACTTTGATGGTAATTTATTTTACAAATCTATTAATAAATTGACTTATTGACGACGATTTCGTTAATACAACTCTTTGATACCAGACCAGCTTTGTTATGCATTGATGTCAAAGTGTTGAATAATACATCGAAGTCGAAGTTACCTATAACTCTAGACAAATAGGTAGGTAGGTACATATTTACTACTCACGCAATTTATTTTTAGAAAATTGTTTTTGAGTAATTTATGTTACATATAATTTTGTTTTGTTTGATGAAAACACGTTAACTCGAGTTGTATTACATTAACAACCGGTAGCTAATTTCAAAATTCAATAAGCATGAAATGCTGTACACCTCAAGGTACCTTCGTCCAAATGACGTTAGAATCGCAATATACTACTACATTTCGTAATTATTAAATTTAGAGTTGTTAACTAATAAATTAATCAGGACAATCCACTTCATCGCGAACATCCAAAAATTGACGTTTGATGATTCAGCTAATTTATTTCACATAAAAATAATTATCAAATTTATAGGGGGCATCGGGAAATGTTTAAACAGCTTAGCTTGCGTCAGAGGTCTATTAGACCAAATTAAATTATAATCCTGCTGATTACTTGGAGAAACAAAATAATTTCGAACAAAAATTTGAGATTATTTATTTTGTTGCTGCACCATATCGACGATAACCCCCAATATGAAACTAATTATGACGTGTTATCCTGAAACCAGAAAAACATTAAAAAAATATAATAAAAAACTTTTTTTTTTAAATCTCATAAAATATTATTTTGATACCATATCTCTATTTATAACCTTCTTATCAGAAAACTTTTTATCTCAAGAAGTCTCTGAACAAATACATCAATTATTATGTTCAACAGTCGAACGAGGGGGGCACATTTATAGATTAGACTTACAATTTCACATTGATTTTCTACATTTTGACGAGACTCGAATTTATTAGACAATTTAATTTTTTAAATAATATTTTAGTGACAATTTCAACATATTTTGTTTATATGTATTCAAACCATAAATTATTAAGCAAGAATTAAAATTATGATAATTAAATAACCAAAATTTTGCAATAGATTTGTTTTGGCATTTATTACATTAAAATTGTCAATATTGACTTTTTTATATAATCGCTAAAAGCACAAACAAAAGAATACGTGAGAAAGGAATAAAGCTCGGAGCAAGCCCCCCGAAAATTTTACTCTCCCGAATGTTTGATTTAAAAAAAACCGAAATAAATTTCAAATAACAATGGAACTTGAATTTTAATCACTTAAAATTTATGCAAATTTAGGTAATATTTTGGAAAGATGCTATCGGAATAAAACCCTGCAACACTAAATTTATTACGTCCTCATTAATTAAATTTTATTATGGCGCAGGTAATAAGGCAATCAAAACGTCTAAACTGCGATAATTGAGGACTAATTTGAAAATTACAGAAAAATATTACCCGGAGGGTGAATTAATGATCTTTTGTATACAAAATTTTGTGCTACCCCGATACCCCATGACAACGTTTCAGGAACTACACTTCCTGGAATAAAAACCACTTGTTACAGTATTGAATCCAAAAAAAGTTTGTTATTCGCCCCCCAATTAAAAACATTAATAATACAGTTCTCGATGGTAATTTTAACTGGGTTACTTGATTGAAATTTATGGTATCTGAACACCAGCCAGTAGGTTAGGTAATAGGATAATACACCGTGCAACTTGGTACAGGCGCACTGACGCATATTATTCTGTTATTTAACCAAAAAAATGCTAATTAAAAAAATCTTTTAATTATTATCCAAATTTTTTTACGGTTATCAGACGTTTCCTGTTAATAGAAAGTATAATTTTAACTGTTTTTAACAGAATTTATAAATCGTTTACTTTGATCAATCATAAATTCTGATTGCATTAAATTGCACGTAGTATATTTTTTATACTTATCAAAAAGTGATAAACCGAATCAACAAATTTAATATAAATATTATTTTTAGTTTTTTTTATGAGAAATGCAATCTTAATTTGTTAATGGCAGTCCTGAGATTTCTCCAGGGCGGGGGACCGAGGAAACATTTTATTTTATTTTTATGAACAATTTAAACGAGAATGTTTGAAATTGGAAATTTCAATAATATTTTCACTTGTTTTTCCCAATCACAAGTTTGAGTTTTTCATATTATCAAGTCGCCTGGGAGGTGCGAAATACCACTAGATCCCCCGATCCCGTCTGCCCCCCCATCGCCCCGATACAAAATTAGATGATAACATGTTTTCCATTATGGAAAATCCTTCGATAAGAAAGAGGAGGTAGGAAACGAAATTTTAATTTCAATGACATAACCATAAATGCTAGCCATAAAATTGAATACGAACATTGTTTGCATGACCATTGAACTTAAAATAAAAATGTACAACACAGGACTAGGTAGAACGAAATGAAATTAGCATACAAATACAGGATTGCCTTTTTAATCCATTTATGATTTTTGTTGATAGTCGCCATTTAGACAATGCCACTTATAAATTGAATTATTCAAAAAATGTGTCCCATTTATAGGGAAATTGATTCCAGTTGAGCTTGATTGGATATTTTTGTAATATCGGCAACCTTGTAATATAAATACATATTAATTGCTTCATTAATAAATAAATACAAAATTGCCTTAGAACCTGTACGGTTTCGCTGCTTCGCACGACGGATTGACATACAAAAAGTAGAATCTGTATGATTGATGTCGAAAAAAGAAAGAAAAACTAAATTGAAATTACAAAAATTGCTAAATCCCTAAGCAAAACAGAAGTTTTTCTATTTTTTTTCTATTTTGCTTGCGGTTTGAGCTGACCCCCAAAGTGACTCATCAAAGCAAAAGTTTTTACGTCGTGACGGTTGATCGATTTTACTGAATTAAACCATTTGCTTTGATTAACAATGGAAATATCGAGGTGGAACTGGAAGAAAAAGAAGCAGATTTAGCACGAATGGTGACCCCGCAATAAATTGAGAATAGTCGACTGCGATCGATTGTAACTCCAATATCTCTTCATTTCCATACGTAAACAGCCAACCGGTTAATAGAGAAACAAGTGCTATCATGACATATGAATAGCTGCGTTTCTTCCAAGTTACCAAGTTAGCGCTAAGCATTTTAGCTATGTAAACAAAACACACACGTTCTTGGATTATCGAACGTGTTGCTTACGGGACTGTAACCATAGTCTACGTGACGTAACCATAGAGTAGAAGACCGCAAAAGATCAGTTTACGTAAGGTTGCCAATTCGTTGCTCTTCATATTTTTCTGTCGAGTTGGTCAAATTTACTGAGCGACAACGTTGCGCTACACACTTCAATGGTTATTTACACATAAAAACGTTATACTTTCTCTCTCTAAAGTTACATTCGTTTTCGCTACGCATACTTAAGTTTGAAACCAATATAAATAAATAAAAATGCAATTTGTCCCATTGTTTTTCTGACGGAGAAATTTTAACCAAATTTTTTTTTTTTTGGAAAGCTGCACGATTGTTGTGCTAAACAATAAAATGTTCATTAAAGGCACAAACAAGTCGCTCTGTGTTGCTCCTACGTGTTTCCGGGAGTTTTGAGTAGTCGCTTCTTTGATGGAGATTGGCATTGACCACTGTTGCCACCTGTTAGCCATAATCATTTCCTAATCTCAGCAACCACGTTGCCAATTACTTCGAAAGACAAAATTACACCAACATAATCGACCGTTTTTCAAAATCTCCTCGATAAATCCAAATCTAGAACGTCTACTACTTTTAAAAAAATGAAACCCGGTCGGAGCCATTTTTTTACCATCATAATTTGACCATTAATTATTTTTTAAGGTTAAGAAGTTCAGAAGATTGGCTGTTTATGATAATACGAAAAGTTAAAAAGTAAATTGGTTACATTATCCGCATTTTGGCGTTTCTTCCTACAAAAAAGTAGGAAAGGCTGGGTTCTTTTAGGTAGTGGTAAAATGTTCCATACTGAACTTGTCTTGAGTCTTTAGATTTACCCTACAATTTATGTATTTGGCGGCCAACAACTTCTTCGTGTCGATTGTATCGTGGAGAGTGGTAAACTCCTTTGGTCGACTCTAAACACTTGTAGATGCCTCAAGTTGAAGGAGATTAGTTTTGATAACATTTTGAGTGCCACTAACGAAACGGTTTGAATGTTACTGGAGTATTTTTTGTTCGGCGCTCAAAACTCTCTTTCGCACACTTGTGGCCGTATCGTAATGTTTGGGTATGACATGGGGCAAATTTATCTTTTTGAAATCTTTTTTATGAGGGTGATTCGAACCTTTTCGTCTACACTTATACATACTTCACGGTCGGTAGAATTTCGAGATTTAACATTTTCCGTCCTGGTGCTCCACATAATTTGGACTATATTTTTATTGAGTCCGAGCTCTATTTGCTGTATTTTCTAAAAAATCATTAATAAAATAACCAATTAAAACTCAATTGGAGTGAATCATGTAAATTAGCCTATGCCTGATGTCATATTACAATCAAGCAACTAATTAATACATTTTCTTATATCGACGATACCCTTTTGACATTGTTGATGATCATGTACTTGCTTTGTTATTATTTAACTCAGATTTATTTGTTTTTATTAAATTTGTATCATTTTTAATCGCTTGCTCAATATTCCCGTTAATACGTCAATTGCATTACTACATCAAACTTTATTAGGAAAAAGTATTTTGGAAAAAGGTGACCCCGAACCAGATTACTAACAAAATATATTTTAATAAACAAGAATTTTAGCTTATCGTGTTCTGTCCAGTTTGTATAAATTCGCACCTGTGAATGAATTAAATTAGTAAGTCAGTGAACCGATTACCAATTTTCCATTCAAATTGGAAACTTTAAATCGCATAAATTTGGAATAATTCAAAAAAACTTGTTACCATTAGATATTACCGACTGGGTCAAGTTATGGTTCTCTTCTTTTCAATTTTTTTACTAATTAGACTTAAAAGATCGAAAGATCCTTGCAATCACAGGATGTTAATTATTTTTCTCGTGCGAGCACCCCGGTGAGATAAGCAAATGCAACTATGCAAATGATCGACTGACATGCGTTCAAAAATCTGATAAATATGGAAATAATAATAATCCTTCCATTTTAACAAAGGAAAATCGGCTGCAGAGAACAAGAAATGCATAATAATGAAAAAGAAAACACAAACAATTATAAAAAATAATTTTATTCCAGTTAAAAATTTTGAAGAAATGAAACCTCGGTGGTTTGCCAAATCAGCAATTTAAAGGCAAATATCCTAATGCAGAATTTTAAATTACTGCTTATAGATAATTAGATAATATTGGAGCAAAAAAGACGTTTTCAAGGATAATGCAAGGAAGTAAAATACAGGAACTCCTTCGAATTTTTTTGAGCTTTTAAAATCTTGATGCTGGGTGCGGTAGCCTCCAATGCACCTCACCTCACCTTCTTATGTTTCAAAACATCTTCCCCACCACTCCTGTAAGCAGGGTCGGATAATTCAGAAGCAAGAGGCTCCAAAATTGTGTGTTTTTAATTTAATATTCTATAAAATATTAAATTTTGAATAAAAAATATCTGAACGGCGGGCTCCATATGAAATCAATGATAATACTGGTCGGAAATAAAAAATTTTTTTGAGCCCTGATGCAATTCCTGCTGATTCTTATGTAAATGAACCTCCTGAATCCGAATATGACCTCCGTTTTCCCCCATCACCCCCCGTTTTCGGGCAATGCCCCCTCCCGCCCCATCCATTTTTTAAAGCGATTATTTTAACCTTTGCATTTCTTCTGGTAAGCTAGACAGCTGAAAAGTTAATATTTGTAGCAAGAAGTTGATTTGGGAGAAGATTTGTCCCCTGAAATTATTAAACATGATCGAATTTTCCGTTTTTTTGCTCAATTTTTTCACTTATTTTTTACATCATATTTCAGCTTGTAGTTGTAGCCTCTCTCCCAAACATCAAAAATTTTGGTTTTCTTTGATATACAACTATATACAATTATTATATTTAGCATTAAAGGCCAGTGGCGGCTCGTGGCTTCTTCATTTGAGGAGGCTAGTCATAAAGTAGGTATAGGTAAAAGTATAATCCATCCCAATGGCGGCTTTCCATATGTAGTAGATGTAGTAATTGCACAATTACAGGTAACAATCAGCCCGTAGGCACTGAAAATAAATTTGCAATGTTTCACATCAGATTTCGAGGGTAAGCTGCCAATGACTCATAAGGAAAAGTTTTGTACACTAGATTTTCTCATAAGATATTCTTTAAAGATTGCTTCGGATTTCCTTCTGGATGGCTACCAAAGATTTTTTTTCGAAAAAGTTGAAAAAAGAAAAAAACGGTTGTATTCTTACAGTGGCGTAGCGGGGATTTCTGGTGCCCGGGGCAAACCCTAAATTTGCCTCCCCCCTATTTTCGCAATTAAGCAAAAAAAGTATTTCTGATATTTATTAGATATTATTAAAGCATAATTATTAAAAAGAAATTAATAAGGATTAAGTACCTACTTAATAATAAGCACAGAAATGCCGCCCGGGGCATTTGCACCCCCATGCTACGCTACTGTACTCTTAAGATTTCTTAATTTCCCAAGACTTCCTTAAATTTCTAAAGATTTTCTCGGATTTTCGAAGATTTCCAAAAATTTCTTTGAATTTTTACATTTACCAGGATTTCCTAGGATGTCGAGTCTTCTATTTTGTTGGATTTTTGCGAAATTCCTTAGGTATGTCTCAGAGAAACCTGAGAACATTTTACAAAAGATAATGAAAATTCAATGTACAAAAATATATGTTGTCATTCAAGTGAAAGGTTCCTACTATTAATAACGTTGATTCCAGATCATGAACAAAAATGTTCAGTTTTTGAAACCGGGGGGTCTGGGGGGTATGGAATACCCTCCAGTGCACCAAGTAGTGTTTTTAAATGGAAAATTCTTAATACAAACATTCATTTTGTAAAGAATTGTTTTTTGTTAAAGTCGATTACAGATGATATCTTATACAAATCATCAAATTATTTTAGTGTACTGGGGGGTATGGAATACCCCCCGGTTTGAAAATTCAAGGATGATATATCACTGAGGTGGTATGGAATATGATTTGAAAATCATCGATCACAGATGAGATATTATACAAATCCTTGAATTTTTAAACCGAGGGGTCTGGGGGGTATGGAATACCCTCCAGTACACTAAAAGCTGTGTAATCGGAGTCATCTCGAAATTATCAGTAATACAGAAAATCCTTGCGGTTCATGTGATGACTACATCATTTCCATGTAGGAGATAGGCTGAGGATTCTGTTTTTGCGATAGCCTCGCGTTATATATTGGATAAGTGTTGTATGAGTCTTTCCATATGAAATCAACAAAAAATAAATAGTTTTCAAATTGACCATCAGAGATTTTTTTGAAACTTTGGTTAATTATACTCTTTAACATCCTGAACCCTTGTAGTATAGAAAAACGACATTTTCTTGGCTCACGCTCAATCATACAAATTGTTATAACTTCAGTTCTATAAGTGCTACGAAGTGATAACTCATTTTAAAGAGAATTTAAAGGGCTTTAATTTGATACTAATCTTGACCATTTTCTAATAAAAATGGATTATTTTAAAAACTCCAAAAAATGTTTTAAAAAAAATTTTTGAGTTAGTGTTTTTTGAAAATTTAAAAAATAATATATGCTTATAATAGTGACTTGGTAAATACTTCATAAGTAATTCAGAGTGGGACCATGATGGGATCAGCAGAAATTCAAACCCTTGCGAGTTAGGCTTCTTTAAAACATTTTTTTCACATTTTTACATTCACATGGCTATAGCTTCGAAAATATTGATTTTTTAGTAAAAATGGTCTAGTACTTTTTTAAAGAGTGTAAAATAATCTACAAAGAAGATTCATACCTTTTATTGTCTAAAATCAATGGATTTCGAGTTATGAATTAAAGTAAGTACAAAAATGTTGAAAAATTTAAATTTGTTTTTATTTTGTATCTTTGAAAACCCTGTATCCTTTAAACGAAACACGGACTACAACTTTTGTCTAGTCAAAATTTTTGAAAAACGAATCTATTTCACAGAAAATCAAAAAAATAATAAATAAGGTAAAAAATTAAAATCAAAGTTTTTATATTTATTGAAAATTCATTTTATTAACTAAACTTAAACCGTTAAATTATTTGAGTAAGTGTTTAAAATGGCAGGGTTTTGTAAAAACTAAAATAAAGAATGCTTGAATTATTCAACATTTTTTTATTTTACTTTAATTCATAACTCGAAAGCCGTTGATTTTAGGCTACTTGAGCTTAAGGCATAAGTTGAATATTTTATCATAACAGCTGATCCCATCATGGTCCCACTCTGAAATTTGTATGAAGTATTCACCAAAGCACCATTATAAACATTTTATTTTTATAATTTTCAAGAAACACTTACTTAAAAATTTTTTCAAAAACATTTTTTGAAGTTTTCGAAATAATTCATTTTTATTAGAAAGTGGTCAAGATTAGTATCAAATTAAAGCCCTTTAAATTCTCTTTAAAATGAGTTCTCATGCAACTTCCTAGCACTTATAGAACTGAAGTTATAACAATTTTTATGACTGAGCATGAGCCAAGAAGGTGCCGTTTTTGCGATTTTTATAATTAAATAACTCAAAAACTATAAAAGTTAGAATTTTTTAAAAATCATATTTGAATTCAGGATGTTAAAGAGTATATTTAAGCAGAGTTTCAAAGAAACCTGTGATAGTCAATTTCAGTCACTTGTTGGTTTTACATTTTTGAAAATTTTATTAGTTTAATTAATAGTTCAAACAAGCCACCGCTGTTACAGGCGCCCTTTACCTAATCTGCACCCGGCGCTGAAATAGTTTAGTCCGGCACTGCCTGTAAGGACCTGGTTACAGGTAAGCACCTGAAAGCCATTAGGGTAAATTAAAAAATCTTTTAATTGTAATTTTAAAAGAACAATAAATAATTTTCATTTACTGTAATTTCGGAATGACAGCTTTCCCACATTTACGCTATAAACAGCATAACAAAAATAATAGTAAATTGTTTACCTCATAACGAAACTAAAAGTTGTGCAGGAATTACAGAATTATCATGTAACATTAGAATAAACAATAAATTTTCCTGAACATAAGCGTAAGTGCACAAAAATTAAAGTTTTATGTAAATTTTATACCCAGCAAAGAATGGCGTTTTGAATTTATTCGTGTATTTTTAAAACGTAAAATATGCTTATTATGTATATATTATTTCACAGATTCTCTTATTATACATTAAAAAGTGGATATTCAGTTTTTTTACGAGATAAATTAACAAAATAATCTAAAACGTTTTAAAATTATGTGATCATTAGGAAATTAAAAAAACCAGTTTACCAGATAGCTGTAACTTATGTGACAATATTTTATAGCTTTTTTGTTCGGTTTATGAAATTGCAGTTGCCTAACCGATTAATTAAATCGAAACAATTAAATTTATCAGCCAACAGTTTGACGTTTTCTGGTTTGCATCTCGAGTTCTCGAGAGGTAGAAAAATTCTGACCATGAGTTATCAATGTCAGATCCTTTTCAAATAATCAACCTACAATATATTAGAAAACCTAGAATCTTCAAACTTTTTTTTTTTTAATTTATTTAACCCTTTTTACTCGTGTATCGATTTTTCTAAATGCGATACCAGCTGGTTCAACGACTCAGATGCGAGTCACATGGTTATGAGCCTGCGCCTACGACTCAAGTGTGTCGCAGTCGCGAGCTTCAGTAGTTGGTTTCAATTGCATTTAACCGGTTTGTCGTTGTAACCGCAATATGAACAAGGAACCGGGTCCATCCGATCCTAAAAGAATTCGTTTAATTTTAAACCCGGTAGTTGAAGAAGTCGAAGTTACCATCAAAGAAGAATTCCTGAATGAAGACAGCGAAAACGAATCGGAAAGTGAAGAGGTAACATCTTACCACAAGGAACCCATCTGGACCAGTTCTGGTACAATTAAAAAATTTACTTTTACCTGTACGGCAGGCTTTTTACAACCATGCCTACCATCACCAACCAGCTATTTCGACCTGCTGCTCGACCATGGCTTTTACAAAAATTTCGTCGCCGAAACAAACTTTTGCGCTGCCCAACACGAAAAGTTGAATTCGGAATGGAAAAATGTATCCTTGGAAGAAATACGTAAATTTTTTGCTCTGTTACTCCACATGGGAACGATCCAAATTCCTCGCATTCACGAATACTGGAGGAAGCATCGCCTGTTCGACTTCACTTGTTTTTCTCGCCACATGGGCCGAAATAGGTTCTTCTCCATTTTGCGTTATTTGCACTTTACGGCACCAAGCGCAAATCAATATGATAACATTAATCCACTGATTGGTTATTTTAACAAAAAAATGATTGAGATTTACCACGCAGGAAAGGAATTGACGATCGAAGAATTTACGATACCGTTTAGCGGAAAACAAAAAGTCTACGAATCTCTTCAGCATAGAAACAGTCAGTACGGAATCAAACTGCACGTTTTGGCCGAACCAAGAGGTGGATTGGTGCTGAAAATGAACGCATTTGTCGGTAAGAACCACAGCAGCAACACGGAACGCAGGGAAAACTTAATTATGAATTTATTACAAGAAAAATTCCATAACGGACACTCCGTTTACATGGACAATTGCTACCACAATGTCTTCTTTATTGAAAAATTGTTGTCGAACGGTACGTACTGTACTGGAAGATTGACGAACGTTGAGAAAGGAAATTGTAAAGAAGTTTCCGAAGCGATACTGAAGAAAGGAGAGGTGGTGACCAGATATTACAACGGAATGGTTTTTGGCAAATGGAAAGACGAACGGGAGGTTATGTTCATCTCCAGTGAATACGGCGGAGAATTATCGGAAGTCCAAAATAAAAAGCACGAATGTACTTTCGAACCAAACGCACTTATTCAATACAACAAATTTATGGGGGGGTCCGACAAAAAGGAGTGGATGCAGTTTTACTTGGCGAACGAAAATAAATCCTTCCAGTGGTACGTGAAATTCTGTATATACATCATTGAAAATTTGATATACAATTCCTACCTGCTGTATAGTAAATATTCGACCGAAGAGAAGATGTGTTATTACGATTTTCGTCTCAACATAATAGATTATATGCTTTTTGAGGACTTACCAATGGAAGAAGCTGCCAAATCGATAAAATCGTTCGAAACAAGTCACTTCCCTCAAAAGCTGGATAGGGCAGAGCTAGGACACATAAAACGAAAACGATGTCGAATTTGTTCCAAAAATGGGATAAGAAAGGGAACCGCTTACTTCTGTCCAAATTGTCCCGAAGAGCCTGGCCTGTGTTTGGATCCCTGTTTCAGACTTTATCATACGAACAACTGATTTTGTACAACATTTTATTTTAATAAAATATTTTAATTAAATTTTGAATTATTACAGTGGTTTTGAAAACGAGTAGAATAATTTTTGATGTCAAGTTCTCAGATTATGTCAGAATTTATTATACAAGGAGTACATAATATTTAAACAATTTGAGACTTGGTTGGCCATTTGACACACTTACTCCATAATTTTACATAATCAAACCATTACTGAATATAAATTTAATATTTTACATTTAATATTTTAATTTTTGAAATGGGGTGGTAACTTTCAGTTATTAATTTTCGTAGCAGTGAATGGCGAACGCTATTTTATGGTCGGTTTTATGTTATGCCAACAAATCAATATTTCTTTTCAAAAGTCAATAATAAATCTAATATTTTAATTAAAATTTTGACGTTTACTTAGTTGGATTACCGAGGCTGAACTTTTCTACTTTTTAAGAACAGTTCGTTAGAATGGAAAGTTAGCTTCAATTTTGTTCCTTTTGCTTCTCGAAAGCTGGCAATTACAGAAACAAATCCAAAAGCATCAAAATTGACTTGTCAAACTCCATGAGATGGAACGAGCGACCAGGACCTATTTTACCACTAGGCGTATTAGGCACGTGCCTAGGGCCCAATGGCCAGAAGGGCCCGAAAAGAGAGAACATAAAATAAAGGGCCCAACTCAGTTAAAAACAGGCCCTGGGAATAGATTAAAATTCTGACCCTGTTATGAACAATGCCTGGTATTTTTGATTATGGCCAGCGCTAGGCACTAGGGAAACTAGGCAACTGCCTAAGGCGCAAACCAGATCAAGGTGCAAAAATATTGCCGCAAAAAGGCAAGATTCTTTTTTCTGAAGCCTTGAGATCGTAGCATTAATTTTGCAGCGCGAACAAAGAGCAAAACGAGCACTGGGGGGTATTCCATACCACCCAGACCCCCCGGTTTACCAATTGAAGCTCAATTACTAATATTTTAAGTTTATTAATAAATTCGTTTAACTTTAAAAGTTCAACAACAGCTTGAAGTTCAACATAAACTAACCATACTAAGGGTAGGTACTTCTGTGATATGCAAATATAGAATTACTTGTGGACTTCGTAGCTTAAAATTAAACTTGTTTTAAAAACACAAAACAATGTATACCGGGGGGGGGGGTCTGGGGGGTAATTGGAGATTTCCTGTCCTAGATCAGAGCTATTTTTACCAAGTGCGTGCACTTAGAAACTCACTCACTTGTAAGAATCTCCGCTTCAAGCTCTATGTGGCTTATTATATAGTTATACTCATGTTTAACCGACTATTATAAAAGCCGACCTTCATAGTATGAATTTTTCTGTGAGTTTGTAGAGAGCTGGCAACAGCCTAATAGGTCAGTGTCTAGATCCTTTTTAATTATTTCCGATATATATGGAAATCGTAGAATACCTCCAGCATTGATTTTGCTGGGCGAACAAAATGCTAAAGGTGCACCCCCCAGACCCCCCGGATTGCCACAAATCAGTTTTATAATAGCAGGCAGGGCTGGGCAGTATTTGAAATACTTGTATTTGAAATACATTTTGTATATTGTATTTTTTATTTCAACACATCATATTTTCAATGTATTTGTATTTTGTATTTTAAATACCCAAAACAAATGTATTTTGTATTTCAAATACATATTTTCATGTATTTTGCCCACCCCTGAAGCAGCTGAACTAAATCTAGTTTGCTATAGAAATTTCTAAAATCTGTTTTAAAAATTCGATAAGCTGCTATTACAAAACTGGTTTAGACACAAAGTGTAAATGGCAATCCGGGGGGTCTGGGGGTGTTTACACCCCCCAGTGCATCTTTTGTTTTTTATTCGCGTATCCGAATTAAGGTATTATTTTTAGTAGGTACTAAACAATTATTATTATTCATAGTAGTAATGAAATAAATATCCTCAATGCTAGAAGGCCGTACAACCATCCAGGGTTTCCACTAAAATTTTCTAATCAAATTTCCTGACTATGGAGGGTTATTTCTAAAAAACAACCAAAATATTAAAAAATATGCAAGAATTTAGATTCTAAACTATAAACTGTGCACTGGGTGGTAATCCATACCCCCCAGACCCCCCGGTTTGGCAATAGCCACTTTGAAGGTCAATTATTAATATTACTTGTGTGGCTTGGTAGCGGAACCAGTTTTTCATTCATTTTCATTAGTTCATTTGTTCATTAGGCGCATTAGGCACGTGCATAGGCAGAGTCTATTTTTAACTGAGTTGGGCCCTAGGCTCTAGCAGATTTTCGAGCCCCTTATATTCGAGTGTAACTAATAGCATCAAAAGCCCAATTTTTGGGTTATTTTATCAGTATTTAATTGACGATTTTCTATTCTCATTTTTCTTGGTCCATCTGGCCATAAGCCCGCGCCTAATTGTAAAATAGGCCCTGCTATTAGATAAGAAATCTCCGACGGGGTTTCCCAAATTGAATCGATTTTTGGTGGGTCGCAACTAGGTTTACAATGTTTGAAAACCTATGATCCGAGGGGCGAGTCACAAGGCAGATTTTTATATACTAAATTTCTTTCTATTAGGTTTTTCCAAGATTTTCCCAACAGTTCCCCCTTCACTTTGTATTCATCATCCGTGATTGGTTTTATTAGATAAGATTCCGTTTCCCTCTTTCAGAAAAAAATATATTTACGCATCAGTACGCACGGAAGGTAGGGTACCCCTCCCCCTTCTGTTCTATATCCCCTGAACAATTTTGTCCTAAAAGAGTAAAAGTTCTGAATTTAATCAAATTAATCAAAAAATATGGCTATAAACTTTTAGTTACTGAAACCGGGGGGTCTGGGGGGCATGGAATGCCCTCCAGTACCTAAGTTATTTATTGCCTCAATAACTTTTTAACTCAATTACTGCCGCCCAGACCCCCAGGTTTCAGAAACAGAAAGCTTGTTCGCATATTTTTGGATTAATTTTATTAAAAAGAAGCTTTTAGCTTGAGATGTACTGGAGAGCATTCCATGCCCCCCAGACCCCCCGGTTTCAAAGCCGAAAGTTTTATGAACTACAAAACTTCATTAAAATTGTATTAGCTAGAAACGTTTTCCATTTGCAGAACCTGTTTTCGGGGTATGCTACCTCCCCCCTCTTTTAGTGAATCTATTAAATACATTTTTTAGGAAAACTTGCAATCAGGGCATATTCTTAACTGGGTTGGGCCCTGGGCTCTAGCAAATTTCTAGTGTAACTAATAGCATCGAAGGCTCAATATTTCAGTTATTTCATCAGTATTTGATTTTTATTTTGCGATTTTATGTTCTCTCTTTTCGCCCCCCTCTGGTCATTGGGCCCTAGGTACGTGCCTAATGCGCCTAATGAAAGAAGAAAGAACATAAAATTGTAAAATAAAAATCAAATACTGATAATATAAGGGGCCCGAAAATTTGCTAAAGCCTAGGGCCCAACTCAGTTAAAAATAGGCCCTGGAGCGAACAACAATTTCGGGCGGGAGAAGAGTGGTCCTGCGTGCTTCCCTAAGCTCGATGGAAACGCGTTATTTGAAGGCTGCCGCGTTATTGGGAATCGCGTTATATTTGCACTGTTGCTTTTGAAAGTGAACGAAATGCTTGCGGTCCGTTTTGATTTTTTAGGCCAAACTTTTTCTCGAGATCCTTGAAATCTGCAAAGCGATTTCGATAAAAGTGCAACTGCGATGATGGAATACTTAAACTATCATTTACATATGATCCAGTTATAATGTGATAAAATAAGCAATAATTGAATTAAAATCTCTCAATGTAGCAACTAAACTGAAAATTAGCATATTAAAGTGTTGGGTTAAGGTTAAGTCTTTGTGCATTGCTAGAACGGGACTTGTAGCGATATTATTCAAGCATAACTAAATTGATACGAGTGGGAACATAGTAAATACAAATAGCATGGATTTAATTATTTATTGCATGCTAGTAATTGTATTATGTGGCCATTAAATACAATTTACTATAAAACCGGTTATTATTAATGAAGAAGCGAAAAAAGCATGGATAGAACGAAAAACTATGCTCGATCTCTCCAAATCCTAATTGTCAAAATATTGAGTTCTGATTACATTTTAATGTAGTACCCACTTTGCCCGACCAAAAGGAAATAAAAATGTACGATGACAAGCCTGTGTGTTATTATTATGTATAAGTATGGAAATTATTAGCAATTTTGTATTCATGTCTTACTAGTACAAGGATTTTTTAGTACGCGATAAAACTGTACAACCACAACTAGCCAGCATTGAATAAAAATTCTCATAGATCCACAATTTCAATAGGATAGGGTCATGTACTTAAAAGCGTTTTTTCCTAATTTAATTTGCAAATAATTAAACGACGTTGGCAATACCACAACGGAACTATGTTTTTACAAAACAGATTGACAACTTAATTGATACAACAATGTTTTCTAAATTATTACAAAGCGTGGAGAGTTTCGTACACGGCTTGGTTCACTTTTTACTTGTCATGGTCGAGGCGAAAAGACTTCCTCTTGACAAAAAAATGTTTTGGACAACTGGACGCTGTGTCTAAATGTTGTTGGGTTGGTCCTTGGGCAAGAGAACGACAAAAAACGTGACATTTGGAAGCGAACGCCAAAACCGTCTGAAACGCGGACACGAAGAGCTGTAATGTAAAATTTAGTTAGTGATTGGAAACGAAGCGGTAGTTAATTTTTTATGGTTGTCAGCATCATCGTATTGTAAGATATCTGGTTTTCATTAGGAATTTATTACTTCACGAAGAGTTTTACACGATACCGATCGTGTTTAACTTCTAACTACCATGTTACGCTATTACTGGAAATTTCTAATCGGAATTAACGGATGGATAATTCATTATGAAATTATACGTAATGAGCGAAACTGTTTACAGTTAAATTGTATAACACACGATTCCCTCTTATTGTTTACCATCGGCGGATCTTAATTTCGGCCCGAAAATTATTTGAATACAACGCAGTCAATTTAAAGGCCAAGGCCAACTGCGATCACGTGAAGTCACGATTGTTATTCAAGGATAAAATCGGGCAGATTTGTTATTAGCAAAAATATTATAACTCGTTTTTTCTTTTTTCATCGTCTTGGGATACACGTTTTCTTTCTTCATCGCCTAACATCCTAGCAATACCGAGAATACAGGTTGTTAGGTGACCGAGTCAGTAGAGAATATTAGCAGATCATGTCGAACCGTTCTATAATGACGATGTTTTTATGGAATCACGAATATAACGTTCCAGTATTAATTAATAATAAAAAAAAAATCAACGATCGAGTAAACACGTAAACAATCATCCAAACATTATAATGTGATCTTCAAGATTAATGCGGCTATTAGAAAACTCATAATGATCCAAACAACTTTTACTTCTTATTGCCCTTTTCTTTTTCTCATTTATAATCCACAACAAGCTTCCCCAATATTTAAATTTAAAGTTGCCCCAAGTTGCAGCCTTGGGGAAAAAAGCCAACGTTTATTTTCTCACGTAGTACAATTTTGTGTACATTCATCTTATCATCCTTTCAAAGATCAGTTGTGCAAGATATCAAAATTCAATATTGTAGTTACGTCGATTAGATGATACATGTGTGTACTTATAGCAGATGTGTATTTTCTTCACGTTGTTTGCAGAAAGTGTTTTTTATCATCCAGTATATTATAAACGAACCTCAGTTTACAGACTAACGGGGCAATTCAAAATAACTGTCGATTTCACAACAACAGGGTTGTCGCGGAGCTGCCTTGCCAAATACCCAAGAGGTTTTCCCAGTTGCGAAATTGGAAACTACATCTACTTACATTTTACTCAGTTTTAATATTTCCCAAGAAATCGATTGTTGTAAAACTTCCCCTCCCACCTCTCAACAATACTTAAATCAAAAGCCAACACAAATTGTTATTAACCCTAGAGGAGTACACTATTTTTTACTACTGGGGTGTGACCGCACCCCAACTTTCGAAAATGGCTAGCGCCTACTGCATTGCAGTTACAAAAAAATTTCTTGAACATTTTTCATCCGTTATAGTGTGTAAAAAAAGAAAAAAAAATAATATCGAAAGAAATTAATAATTTCTTTTACATAAAATATGTAAATGTGAAAAATAAACAGGAAAAAGTGCAAAAATGGACGATTTTTTAAAAAAATTGCTCTAAAAGAGTCAATTTTCAATCGACTTTGGTAACATTTTATGGTAATACGCTTAAAACCATACTAAATGAAGATATGTGAAAAACATTTAGATCCGCTTAAAAAAGTATAATTAATTCAACAATAAATGAAAAGTGACAAGTAACCAAAAGTGTACTTTATCAATATTTGTGTTCAGGACTGCAAACATGTTGGGAAACATTGATTTTTTACATTTTGGTGTTATTTTTATATGAAAAATAGTTACAAAATTTATATTATACTTAGTGTAAGCTTGTAAGTAAGACATATACAGTGACTCGCATAAGTTCTCGGACACTTCTATGCTACCAATGTAAATTGAGCATTTTGAAACCGCTTTTTTTTAATAAAAAAATCGATTTTACAGCAAAACTTTTTAGACATTTTTTGTTGCAAATTTCATTGCCTTCCATTTTGTTTATATGAATATTTTTATTTTGTCGCGCTGTTTTTGACTAACAGCGACTTAAACAAGACTCTGTAAAACACAAAAACTATTGTCGTCTATATCTCGGAAACGGTGCGATAAAATAGAAAAATGTATAGAAACAAAAATGTAAAGAATAAAATTTACAAGATAAAATGCTTATTAATATTTTAATTTTTTTGCACCGTTTCCGAGATATAGATGACAATAGTTTTTGTGTTTTACAGAGTCTTGTTTAAGTCGCTGTCAGTCAAAAACGGCGCAACAAAATAAAAAAACTCATAGAAACAAAATGGAAGGCAATGAAATTTGCAACAAAAAATGTCTAAAAAGTTTTGGTGTAAAATCGATTTTTATATAAAGAAAAAGCAGCTTCAAAATGTTAAATTTACATTGGTAGCATAGGAGTGTCCGAGAACAGAATGTCCCGGTCGTCTGAGAGGTATGGGACAAAAAATAAACTGTGCACACCCCCCCGGTTTACTTACTGTTACAGTAACCATTGCTGAAAGATTTTCCATATCACCTAGACGACAGCGGTTTTATCACTAGTTTATAAGAGGATACTTTTATCTGTCTACTACTGACGCGCATGAATAGATTATAGAGATATACTGTGATGTAAACAGATCAGTTGCGTCTGGTTGCGAGTTACGAATGTGGGCGAGCACGAGTCACATGCTATAAGTACAAAAGTGCTTACATTTAATTAGTAATTAATATTTTCAGTATTTAGAGATTCTGGAAATTAGGACATTTATGCGTCCCGACCAAATCGGGACGTCTGGTAACCTTACTGTATATAATATTAAGTAACAATTGCCGCACAATATCACGCGATGTTCTTGTACCCGAAAATCTAAATACGTACTTACCACAAGAATCCTAACGTTTGGTATACACTGGGGTGTGAGCGCACCCCAGAAACTTTTAAGGCCATCCTGCTCAAAGCCTAAGCAACAACAGACCGCGGTACTACCCTAGACTTACAGTTAACATCCCCACTTACATTACCTTTACCTTCAAAACCCCAAAATTCGACCTGCTTTTTCTGTAAATCTTTTTCCTGGTGTCTGGGGTGTGCACACACCCCATGTGCTCCTCTAGGGTTAATTGCAAACTGGACAGACCCACAATTTTATTTTTGCACTCTCGGGAGTAGAATCATTTTGGTTAGTTTGCTTGTTTAGCTTGAAGCTCTTTAGGCAAACCGGGGGGTCTGGGGGGTATGGAATACCCCCCAGTGCATCATTTAATTTATATTCATGAGCCAAGACTGACGAGTTACTCAGTAGCCAATATTTGGTTATTTTACAGAAATTTTCATTCTATAAAGTAGTGATATGACTGAACAAAACCAAAGAACTAATAAACCCTGACGTGGAATCTAAACCATTGAACAAATAATTTAGTAGCAATTAAGAATCCAAACATAAACAGTCCAAGTTAGTTTTTGCTATTTGAAACGCAGTTCCAGTGAGCGCAGGTCCTAAAAGTTGAGATTTTCTACTGTTTTTAAATTTAATTTAATGAATAACTCGAAAACCGTTGATTTTAGACAATAAAGAGTAGGAATTGAACTTAGAAAATATTAAATTGATGAAAACCACTTAATCGAAAAAAGGTATAGAAGGAAATGTTGGGAACACAATTTTTGACTTTGTAACTTTGTTTCAACTAGTTAGGGGTGAACATATCAAAAGTTCCCGCCAGCAGCCTTTGAGCCGGGGGGGAGCGGATGGTTTTAAGGTTCCAATTTTCGGTTTTTTGCTTATATCTCGGAAACTCTGCGTCCTGGCGACACAGTATATATTGTAAAATGATTATTTGTGCTATTTAGACGTCCAGTAGGTACTCACTATGTGTACATAATGGTGCATATACGTTGACTGGGAATGGTGAGAAATTGAAATAATCATTAGTCGAAAGTTCACATTTCACGCTCAACACTGAAATTGCTTTAACATTTGAAGGAAACTAGATAAAATAATAAAGTAATATATATCATTGAAGCGAATTTAATGCTCTAAAACCTTATGGCAGGCATTTATTTTTTAATTGCGTCATTGAAGAGTTATCCGGACAAAAAGAGTCAAAAATGTGAGGCTAAAATGGTTTTTTTTCTAAAATTACAGACTTTCAAAAGCGGATATCTCAAAAACTATACAAGCTATCGAAAAACTTGGCTAAATGAAACTTGTAGCTTATTTGATCAGCTTTCATTTTGTGTAGAATGGTCTTGTCGCTAGGACGTATAGTTTCCGAGATATACGCGAAAAACCGAAAAATAGAACTTTCAAACCCCCTTTCCCCCCCCCCCCCCCCGGCACTCACCTCCTACTAGTCCAAACAAAGTTGCGATGTCAAAAATTGTGTTCCCAAGTATCTAGTGAACTAGATATTACCATAACCGCGCAATGCATATTATGTACATATACATAAATTATAATATGCATAGTAGGTCTTCGAGGTTTCGATTTCGAATCTGGTATCCGATTTTTAAAAGTTTCCTGAACTAAAAAATTCCGAACCATGGCATTAAAAATTTGTAATTAGCAGAGACGACCGTTGAAATAGGATGTATGAGAAACAAAGTTCAGGATGTTTGAGGCGATCTTGAATCTCAATAATTAAAACAGCACGGAAATGTTTATCACGACTAACTCGGCGAATGAACTGACAACTGTATAATAAAAAAATTAAGGAAATCAAGAAAAAAAGTTAAACAATATTATCGGCGTTTTGCAAGTCAAAACCTTTGGGTAACAGGAAATTTTAAGGAATTTCGTTCGACAAAAAATTTAAATCGAAGTTATCGCGTGGCTTTTTAAATTTTTGTTGCTTCCTCCTATATTAAATTTATTTTAAGGAGATGTAAATGTTTTCGCGTAGACAGGGTCACCATGATGAGAAGGTCTTTTCCTGTACCATTCATCTTACCAAATCAATCGTGACAGGTAAAGCATTGGTAAATGCAAAAATTACTATGTTTTAAATACGCGATGGTGAATTATTATTAGTGAAAGGTTTCGATATCATTAAAATTAAATATTAAACTTCCTCAGGAAACGGAAAATACATGAATCATGTATCATAAACGTTGCGTGTAATTTTTTTTTAGACTGCAACTTACGAAACAAGCTATTTCATTTATCTTCATAATAAATTATATTTATTTTTTAAATATCGTAAATATTTGCCCGCTCAAAGGAAAAATAAAACAACATTAAACCTTCAATAATGTCCTGCTTGTTATTGAATGAAATTTCTACGGATGATGAAGAACAAAAACGAGAATAGGGCAACTCGGCGTTGGCAACTTGGCGTTAGCTGACTTGGCGTAAGCATCCGTTCGAAGATTACAACTGCATGTATTTCGTATATGTATAATATCAGCTTACAGCTAGAATTTCTAATTTTGCAATGCAACCTAATTACCACTTGAAAATTGCTTTTTTAAGTATATTTCTAAAAAAAGTGAAGATATAAAAATAATAATGATTAAAGTTTCTATCATGCGTGTGGCACATTTGCAGAAAATAGAAGTTGCAAGAGAAACTTGCCCAGTGGAACTATTTATTACGTAATTCCAAGTCAAAAAATGGTCGCCAGCTAATAAACATTTCGAGTTTTGTGTTGTACGAATTTAATGGAGCTTAAAATCACAAATAGGTTAAAATTTCGCAATCATAGAACCATAAATGTTATGGCACTTAATATTTAATCGATCGTGGTATTGGCTAATTTTGTTTAATGCACAAATGCAAAAAGTTTTGGTGCCCCTGCTCGGAGTTTCTAAATTGTGGTGCAACAGAAACAACAAAAATAATCCGGGTTGTTCTTGGGCGGAGGTAGGGGGGCTTTGTTTTGGGAACCTTGAAATCAACTTGAAATTTTATATGCCCACAAAAACTCATTTATCTTAACATCTTTAAAAATGGGGAGGTTGAAATAAAACGACTCGGCTGCACGGTTAATTGTTATTACGGTTCTTATTATTTTTTTTATTTGCCAATGAAATTTAATATTATAAAATTATTTGTGAAGTGCGATCAATGGGTAAAGTTGTCAATCTATTATAGCAAAAAACCTGTCCCGCAATAAACATTATTTGCAATTACCTCGACGACCCTGACTTTCAGAACTTTAAATATTTAACTATGAAACATGTTTACAGGAAAAAGTGGAATAAAAATAACAAACAACATCGATCGACCAGAATACTTAACAAAAAATTGTTTTAGTTTGCAACATATTAAACATACATTGTACCAGTGGGGGAGCGTTTTTTCAAAATACGCGTCGAAAGAAAGCAGGACTGCCAAAACTGTTTCGAAAAAAATTTAATTTTTTTGTTTTGCACACGAAAATTTTGACTTTTGAGACGCCTTGGAATTTGTGTGTATTTACTTATCAGCGCCCATGTTAGCATTTTGCACTCGTTTGACTTATAAAAATATTTACCTGTTAATTCATGTAATGGCCTGATAACAAACTTGAGATACAATTTTCTCTTATCATTAATATACATATACTTATGTTATCGTTGTCAAAAATTATGTTACTTACACTTCAACCAAACTTATCTAAAATGGGTAAACACTTGGTAACTTTTAGGTTGAATCTCAAAAATTGTTCCCATTTTTAATTTTTTCTTCCCATCCAAGTACAAATTTGACTCCCCCTGGGAGGTAAAGCTTCATCTTAATTCGTAGATGTAACAAGTTTTAGTGAGATGCTTCATTTTATTATCATTTAAAAATAAATAGCAAATATGCAGGGCTATTTATGTTTCGTTATGGATGCTACTGAACTGTAAATATTCATTTTAGATACTAAAGCGGTGTATTTACTTTTAATTTATTTAATACGGCTACGTACAAATACCGGTTTCCTAGCCGTCGTGAAAAAATTATTTTTTAAATTCTCCAATAGGCTGCATATCATCGTATTTCAAAATTTTTATTACTGTCTCTTTTAATATTTCATACTTGAACGTCTTGTATAATTTATTAAAGGAAGAGAAGGGAAAGAAGTACAAGTAATTAGTATTCAGAAAGTGAAGAAAATTAAAACTGACTATTATTTAGAATATTCAGGAAACCTATTCGAATAAGTAATTTCACAATAATTAAAAATTTCTATAAACAAAATTAAAAGAAAACCAATTGATTGGACTATATAGCCTCCCAGACCCCCCGATCTGCAGCACTTTAAATTGTACAGAACGTTTTTCTATGTTTTTGCGCTAATTTCCCTGTAGGGAATGGAATTAAACAATTGTTTAATTTTATAACAGGCGACGGGCGGCATTAATGTATTTTTTTAGTAAAAATGTTTCTTTCTCTGGTAGTAAAATAAATAACAAAAAGAAATTAGAAATTTTTTCTTTTCATTTTACATCAAACTGAAGTGCGTCACTGTGTGGATAAGATATGCCTTCGCACTATGAACTTCTGGGGCTATCAAAATTTATGCCTGTATGTCAGGATAATTCTGTGAGGTAAACGTTTGTAAATTACAACAGCCGGTTCGTGGGATCTGGGGGTTATGCCAATAATTAGCAACTTGCAAAATAGAAGTTTGTTCTGACATTTAATTGAATTGACGTTTTATGGGTGCTGTTCTATCAAATATAATAATTAATATTGTGCTAATTTATTGTAATTTAAACTTGACACGTTTTTCTCATAAAAATTAATATCTCTAGTTTTTTAATAATATCTGGAGTAGGTTACAGAGTTATTGATGTTTACCCTTACATTTTTTCGGTCGTTTCACCATAGAAAGAAATACTAATAAAATTAGAAAAAAAATTATCTAAATTTTGGTTTATCGTTTCTCGAGAGGGTACTTCATTAGTAAGGGTGTTTACGCTCGAAAGGCCATGACGATAAGAATTAAAAATCTTGAGTGGCGAGATAAAAATTCTAGAAAAAAGATAAGATGGACGTATTTCTTCACAATATGATTTGAGAATAATTTATTAAAAAAAACTTGAACTATGAACTTTCATGTTTATGAATTATAACAATGTTGAGTCTACTGTTGCTAAGTGTTTTTTTGCAACGTTCCATGTAGTATAAGTTATTAATAGAATTTTTAAGTATTATACCACTAATCATGTAGTATGTGTAGTGTTTGTGTGATAAAATTATCAATTTGTAAAATATCTCATGATATTTTCTATTATCCACGTTACACATTGTGAGTAATAATAATGAGTAGTGTATTTTTATCACATTAGTCTGTGCGAACCACCCTGTATTTGCAAGTTTTCAAAAATTTTGGATTTTTTTCTGAAAAAAAAATTAACTGATTGTGTTAATTAGCATGTACGTGTCAGATTATTTCACTATAAATATTTGTCTTTACACAAATGGTTTTTGTCCTTTTACAAATCTGATTTGGAAATTTATGTGGTTAATATTACAAAATAATATTGTTAAAACAGTAAAACTGTTTTGTACACTTAATAAGGTGCTTACCCAGTGGCGTAAGACAAAGACAAAAAATAATTGTATCCAGGACTCGAAATTCCGACGATTTCCATGCAATTCCAGTGATTTCCAAAGAATTCCTTCCAAACAAGAGCGGGTATAGAGACGAGTAACTACCCCCCCCCTTCCCTATTTAATTTTATTAAATATTTTTAAAAATATATAGAAGGGTTTTTTTATTTTTCAATTTTCTGAGATTGTCTAGATTTCCTAAAATATCCTAGAATTTTCTGTGATTCCCCACTTCAGACCGTCAGACCACTGATGGTAGACAGAAAAAAGGACAAACATCGGAAAAATTCACATGTTTCTGATATTTTGGTATGTTGTTAGGGTATGTCAGTAGGGTAAAACCAAGTTTGCAGCTTCGAAAGCCATGTGCTAACTTCGTGGTGATCGAAAAGCCTTTACATTTTTCGACTGATTCTAGTTTTTGGCTCGAAACTCCTAAAAGGATGCTTCCTACGGTAAACGTCATACCATCCTTTTTTGAAGCTGTAAACATTTCCTACAGTTTGAGCTTAATTCCAATTCTTTAAGCCCAATAAATCCTAAGATACAAGACCTGAAAATATTAGATTCTTTTCCCAAAAAGTTCAAAATTTCAGTTTTTGTCGTCTGTCGGGCTAAATATTGGCTGTAATATTTATTTTTCGAGAAAATTTATTGAATATGAAGTTGTAGAGCAATTATTAATCTTTAATTTAAGCCCCGAATGGAGTCTGTAGGCCTACCAGGTACCTCGTTAACTTAGAAAAATTAAAATTAAAGAAATCGAGGTAGTGACAGGAATTATTGGAGCCTGACGATTTGCGGAACCAATAGTTGCTATTGTTAACGTGAAGGAAGACTTAACTACTCGTAAATAAAAAATGCCACAAAATGGAAATTTCAAAATATACGTGTTGAGGACTTGAAGACAAAACCGGAATCTCTTGGAAGGCCCAGGTTGATCTTCGTGTTCTGTTGAACCTTGGGATGAGAAGATGGGAATAATAGGTGAGGAGCTTTTGAGGTCTTCCTCGTCGTCAGTGTCATAGATTTCAACGTTGACGACGTTGATACAAGCCTTGTCTCGACAAAACTTGCACAAAGCAGAGTTCCTTCCTTGCATCCCTTGCGGCATTTGCAAGAAAGGAAAGGATACCCAGTTGGATGGGTCTCTATCCACCCAACCACTTTTGCACCTGGTGATACGTGCGATAGCTACGTTGAGCAGCAGCTTCTTTGGTTGGGGGTAGACGAGCTAGATCGTATCGAAGAGTGTGGAGGTCATCTTCAGAGCCTCCTCCATAAAGGACCACTTTCTCCTAGCTGACTCCATTTGTTCGTGGGTGCCGTCAGGCTGCAGGAATTTCTTGGCCTCTTCCACAAGGTGTTCATTTATGAATAGCAGGGAAATGCTTGGAGGACCATTTCAAATCCAGGGCAGAGTGACAAGCCTCCCCGATTGAAACTCGTAGAAGTGAACTGATGACAACTAGCCTCACCCCTGCCACTTTTCTGAAAGAACACCTAGTCAACGTTGGAGCCTAATCCATTTAGGAGAACCAGTAGATCCACATCCTTTCAATGATGACAACTGTTTCATATAAAGTTCTCTTTTTCAGTCAGCAGTCAGCATTCTCCGCTGCTTGTTTGCTGGTAATCCCCTGGTTTTCCATCTCGCTGCGGAGGATCTTTTTTTTATCGGGAGCAGTTTTTCTTCAGACACTTTGATGAGTGTAGAGTCTTCAAATATGATATCACTGCAAGAAAAAGCTGCATAGCGACGCAGTGTTTCAGCAGCTTTGGTGCTGTGTGCAGCCCCATCTTCAGGATACCCGCCAAAAGCAACTGTCACATTCCTCCCATGGTGGTTAAATGTGTAGATAACGTATTTCCCAATTTTTGTTTTTCTAGGATAACGAGGTACTTGTTGGGTCCACAAACTTTGTTTGGGTTTTAAATTAAAGCTAAATAACTGCTCTAAAACTTCAAATTGAATACATTTTTTTGTAGAATGAGTATTACAGACACTATTTAGCCCGACAGACGGCAAAACCTGAAATTTTAAACTTTTTGGAAAAAAATCCAATCTTTGAGGTTCTGTATCTTGGGATCTATTAGCCCTAAAAAATTGGGGATAGGCTGAAATTGTAAGAAATATTCACAGCTTCAAAAAAGGATAAAGTGGCCTTTTCCGAGGGAAGCACCCTTTTAGAATAGAAAAAAGAATACCCCCCCAGTTCCCCCGGTTTGAAAACCCAAAGGTGACCGGGGGGTCTGGGGGATGTGGAACACCCCACAGAATATATTAAATTCCTGGTACTGAAGTCACAAGTTTAATAGCATGGCAATCATTTGAACATAATTGCTGGTGACCTCTCAAGTCTTTTTTTTATTAAGATTGAAAAGGTCACAGTACAACTGGGGGCCCTTTTAGCCGGGGGCCCGCGTGCGTCGCACCTACCGCACCCCGGTAGTTCCACCGTTCCACCCCTGTAGCTTACCCACTACCCACAGAAGATCTCACAAGCGGCACGTAGAAATACCTCGCTCCAGATTTATTTTTCAGTAGCTGAAGAAATACCGATTTTGAGTACCTCTGTATTGGAAGATGCCGGCTTGTATAATGCAAAAATGCCGAGTCTACTGTTTTGCATAAATTTTCGAGAAGTGTTAATGATTTTGAGCTTTCGTTTAAAATCAAAAATCAGAGAACCTGAATCTGCGAGGGGGGTTGTGGTGACAAGCATTTTAGAAATTAATACGATTCATGTTTGGAAAAATTCCAGCGCGGAATTTTATTTGTTGATATAAAAACATGAATACTTTCTAAAGTTTACTTAATAAGCGGAAGGTGAAAGTTATTTTCCTAATAATAATAATCTTAAAGATTCACTTTCGTTCTTAAATTATCTGGTCGCTAATAAATAATTCAGCTTATTAAATTTATTGAAAAATATTTACGATCTAAAGTTTCATGATCCCCAAATTAAAAGCAAAAACAAAATCAATTGGACATGTATGGGGTTACAACCTTGACAAAAAATCCTAATTTTAAATGTCATTAGTACTATCGCATTTTTGTCCTTGCCTAAATTTGCACTATTAAATCTAATGATAATTCGTGAATTCGTGTAAGTGCTAATCAACAACTTTTCGTAAAATAACTCTACTAGGCATCCATAATTATTTGCATTTATCGCAATGGTGTCCATGGCGGTGACAGTTTTAGCAAAACAAAAATGCAAATATGCATATGCATTTACAAAGACCTTTCTTCTTATCTATTCATATGCTTGATTGCTTGCGTGTAAGGACAATTTTCGAAGGTGTCTGCCTACATTTTTCGAAACGCAAAGAAAGTTGCACGCTTTTATGCTTGTACTTACGGGAAATCTGGTTTTACTTTCTATAGATTAATTTATTGTTTTGTTGGTTAGTGGGTAATTAAGTACGGTAGTTCCTGTTAGTAGAGAACTAGGTAGATAATTTTTACCTCCATTTTTACCGATGCTACTCGCCGTGAAGGTCACAATTAATTCGAGTGCTTTGTATTATAATGATGCATTATTTTTGTACACTTCTTATATCTAATTAACCTAATGACTCGTTTATTTATGGTAACTTAATAACAAAACATCTTACGTAACTTCCATTGTATTATTTTCGTAAATAACCAAAATTGTAGGTGACAAAAAAGATGCGTAATAAAAATAAAATAAGGTTGCTGTTTAAAAAAGTATTGGTGCTCCCTCTGGTGTCGTCCGCTTACTATACGGACACCCTGTAGGATGTAATTGGGATTATTTAATCTATCAAATTTCGATAATGTTCAACACACACAGGAAACCGTTACGTAAATGTACAAAAATTAATAAGTGTCGTGCAAATTCAATGCAAAACTGTAAACTCATACTAAATATTGCAAATCCACATTAATAACTAAATATTACAGCTAGAAACAGGAAATACAAAATTGAAAAGCATGAAATTAGAAATATATTATGGAAGCCAGAATCATTTGTTAAAGGCACATAAAAATTAGCAGATGAGCTTACTGTATAAATATGTATCTTCTGCTATTTCTTGGTATAGTTTGAGTACAGTTGTACAGCGTTGAGTTTTCCTGCCGCCATGCAGCCAAACCTTCTTCAAGCCTTTTATCCTAATTAACCAAAGTAAGCGCCAGTGATCTTGCGTCGAATTGAAGATTAGTTTTATAGCTTGGATTCCGTGTGGCGATAGTGTTTATATCATTTCCGTTACTTACTGAAAATTTTCAAGATTGACTCGAATATGATTTCTTACAGATAATAAAATTTATTACCGAGTGATCGAGGAACTATGAAATTCAAGCATTAGAAAAAAACATTTCCATTGTAGGTAAACCTCAAAGGTCGTAAAAGTGATTTATTAAAAGCCACAGTTAATTTTTCCTTCCCAGGTGCATTGCACAACGAACAACAATTTTAATGTTCCGTGAAACTCTTTTCTTCCATTTCCAAACTAACTCCCGGCCGAAACGCCGAGAAAACATAATAGTAGTAATTAAAAAAAAAAAAAAAATTTTAAATTCCAAACAGGCTCCAATTAGTTCTACTTTTGTAAATTTTGAAATCAGTAAGTGAAAGTTTATTGCAAGAAGCTACAACTAGCGGTTTAAATAAAAATGTTCTGTTTAATTTAAAAAAATTAAAAGTGGTTTAATTTTAAGACCACCAAAAAAGCAGCCTCGACAGCACATGGTAATGATACAATCTTGGTTATTGTATAAATTAAAGTTGTGTTGTTATGAAACATTAAAACGAAAAGGAGCAACAAGAACTTTGCGTTGAACCACATAAAAAAATTTAAATAGCTTATGTGCAAGTGGTTTAATATGGCGGATATGACTAAGAAATGTGTGTCTGTCTATTAATTATACAAATAATATACCTTTTTTTGAAAGTTATTTTAAGTAAATAATTCATGCCACTAGTAAATGGAATAGTCAATTAAGCTACAAGTTGAGTATACAAAAGGTTTTGCATTCAAAATAAAACAGTAAGATTCATATTTGCATTTAAAATTTTCAAAATGGTTTTATTATTCTTAAAACTTTGTTATGTTATTGTTCAAAAATGCCATTTAACCTTGGTGTGAAAAATAATATTAGTTCATCAATTGTATGGAATTTTACACTGCTATAACCGATTCCATATTATTTCTCGCATTCTCGCTATGCTAAAAACAAAAAAATTATTGTGTTCACCCATGTGCAATAATATAATTTCAAGTATACCTAATCATCATCTATTTCGACAATTAATGCAATTTTTTGTGATCGACACGATAAGTACTGATGTCGCAATAATTCGAGATCACGAAGAGTCAAACTGGAGAGGATGCATCCCAAAAATGTAAACTGATGGAAGAAAGAGTTATTACATGTAGGTTTTGTTACATAAAATTATGTAAATGAAGGACCATGAAAAAGGGTACCAACTCAACCATGGTAAACTTACGCCTAGTTACGTTCCAGTTATATAACAGAAACAAGGCTACGAATTAAATAAGCGACCCAAGCACTTGGTAAATTCTACTATTGCTGGACGCCAGGTAAAATGTAAATAAACTTAGAAGAAACTGCGAAACACTCGGGGGCAAGGCCTATTTTACCATTAGGCGCATTAGGCACGTGCCTAAGGCCCAATGGACAGAGAGGCCCGAAATGAAAAAAATAAAATCGTAAAATAAAAATAAAATATTGATAACATAATCCAAAAATTGAGCTTTTGATGCTAGTAGTATGCCATTGGCATGTATGCCATCGGCATGCCAGGACGCAAGTCTGCATCATTGGAGCCAGTTGCATTACAGATCAACCTCAGATCAGAGTTAATCCATGAAATTCCCAAATTTAACTCCAGCTCTGGCCACTCTGATTGGATCAACATTAGTTGACTCTGGATTAACTTTTATCTAAAGTTTAACTAGTCCTTCGTGGTGTTGCAGATAATTTCGCCCAGCTAAAGATAGGTTGAGGCTCTGCAACTGAAGTCGCAGTGGCTGATCTCCATGCTTTATTTTGGATGTGGTTCCTTAGAATGCGATCTTTGCAGGCGACTCTAAGGTAACAGTCATATAAGAAAGCATGGAGAGCAGTCGCAGAGCCCCAACTGTAGCTAATGAGTCACATCTTTCATGCTTTCATCATGCTTTCTTATGGGAGTCTTCCCTTAGAATGCGATCGTTTCATAAGAAAGCATGGAGAGCAACCACTGCGACTGCAGTCGCAGAGCCCCAGCCGAAGCTAAGAAATCACACCTTAAGCTAGTCATCGGTGCTTTTTCGTTGTATCGAATCGAATACCCCTGGAATACCAAAGGTTAACTCTAGCTTTGGCCACTCTGATTGGATCCACATTAGTTGACCCTGGATTAACTTTTATCTAAAGTTTAATTAGTTCTTAGTGTTGGTGCAGATACTTTCGCCCAGATAAAAATATGAATCCTTAGCTGCGGCTGAGACTCTGCGACTGAAGTCGCAGTGGTTGCTCTCCATGCTTTCTTATGTGCGATCGTTGCAAGCGACTTAAGGTAACACTTCCAAAAGAAAGCATGGAAAGCAGTACTGCGACTTCAGTCGCAGAGTTCCATCCGCAGCTAAGGAATCATATCTTTCATGCTTTCATATAAATTATGCTGTCTTATGGAAATGTTTCCTTATAGTGGTCTGCGACCAGGGCCTATTTTACCATTAGACGCATTCTGCCCATGGCCAGAGGGGCCCGAAAAGAGAACATAAAAACGTAAAATAAAAATTAAGTTCTGATAAAATAACTCAAAAATTGGACCTTCAATGCTATTAGTTACTCTCGAATATCGGGGGCCCGAAAGTTTACTAGACCCTAGGGCCCAACCCAGTTAAAAATAAACGCTGCTCGGGGGGCCTGGGGGATATGGAATCAGGGCCTATTTTGGTATTTTATCACCAGGCGTATTAGGCACGTGCCTAGGGCCCAATGGCCAGAGCGGCCCGAAATGAGAGCATAAAATCGTAAAATAAAAATCAAATAACCCAAAAATTGGGCCTACAATGCTATTAGTTACACTCGAATATAAGGGGCCCGAAATTTTTCTAGAGCCTAACCATAAGGCCCAACTCTGTTAAAAATAGACCCTGGGAATAGATTGTCTGGAATTTTTGATTGTGGGGTGTCCTGAGCGAAAACCATACTATTCGTTAGGATCAGGGCCAGCGCTAGGCACTAAAATTAAAAAAAAACTTATACGTAGCAACGTTTGCCGTAAAAAAGGTATTTTTTTATTTTCATTTTTGCTTGAAAGGTATTTTTTTAAATAAAAATAACTAAATGTAAGTATTTTTTACCTCAGTACTGCTATATAAATGGGGAGGGGGCGCACCGAGAGAGTTTTGCTTAGGACGTCACATATTACATTATCCTAACGCCGACGCTGGTTAGGATTGTCCTTCGGGGAGAGGTCAGGTCAGTTACTAGTTCCTTTTTAAGTTTTTCTAATATATGGGAATCGTAGAATACCCCAAATATTGATTTTGCTGCGCGAACAAAGAGCTAAAGGTGCACTGGGGGGAATACCCCCAGACCCCCCGGATTGGGGGGTCAATTTCCAAATTTAGAAGTTTTAACAATTAATTACCTAGTTTGCTATAGAAATTTCTAAAATCTGTTTTAAAAATTCGATAAGCTTCAATTTAGCTGCAATTACAAAACTGGTTTAAACACAAAATGTAAGTGGCAATCCGGGGGGTCTGGGGATGATACCCCCCAGTGTATCTTTTGTTTTTTATTCGCGCATCCGAATTAAGGGGCTATTCTAGTCCGTTGATTAAACAAAAGCACATAATATTTGAACTTTTTTACATTTTATTTAGTTATATTTTGAAAATTCACAAAAAATTTTCAAAGAAAAAAATATATATCTTACAAAGTTCCACGCTGTTGAAGTAGAGGGGAAAATAAAAAACAACGTGCCCATCCCTTCTGGTCATCTCAAAAATAAAAACAAGGTAGATTCTTTATGAGTACAAATGTAATTATGGTAGTAACCAATAAAAATGACAAAAAAGACTTTTCTCGCAAAATGGCAGCTACTCAAAACAGAATTTCATATTTTTCAGTTGTTTTTTAACTTTTCCAAATTTTTAAAAAATAGTAAAAATTGAAAATTTTGATTTTTTGATGCTTCCTACCATAAAGGCATATATAAAGAAAATTCATATCAAATTTCAAGAAAATCAGTCAATTAGAACTTTTCTTCTCCCTGTTTTTCAACAGCGTGTAACTTTGGGAAATATGTATTTTTTTTTGAAAATTTTTTTGCAAATTCTTAAAACATAAATAATTAAATGATAAAAAATTGTATAGTTAAAATATTAAGAGTTTTTGTTTTATCGACCGTCAAAGAAACGCCAGAAATTCAAGCTTCTAATAGACTAGAATACCCCCTTAAGATATTATTTTAGGTAACAAATATTAAAAGGTACCGACTCTATAGTAATGAAATAAATATCCTCAATGCTAGAAGGCCGTACAACCATCCAGGGTTCCCAATAAATTTTTCAAAGCAAATTCCCTGACTATGGAGGGTTATTTCTAGAAAATAACAAAAATAGTAAAAAATATGCAAGACTTTAGATTCTATACAGTAAACTGTGTACTGGGGGGTGTTTCATACCCCCCAGACCCCCCGGTTTACCAATACCTACATTGAAGCTCAATTATTAATATTACTTGTGCGGCTTGGTAGTGGAACCAGTTTCTATTGCTTAAAATTAAACTCGGGGCCTATTTTACTATTAGGCGCATTAGGCACGTGCATAGGGTCCAATGGGCAGATGGGCTCAAAAAGAAAGAACATAAAATCGTAAAATAAAAATCAAATACTGATAAAATAACCCAAAAATTGGCCCTTTTTTGCTAAAGCCTAAAGCCTAGGGCCCAACTCAGTTAAAAATAGGCCCTGTATGGAATACTCTGCAGATTATTTTTTGTTTTTTATTTACACTTTGAAATTGTTTACACTGTCTGAAAAAGTCAATTTCCAACAATTTTAACCCATTCAACACATAAGTTCACCAATTACTACAATCATTAGTAAAATATTTACAAATCTTTCGTCATAAATTGTAAATGTAAATTTTCCAAGGTTAGAAAATTATAAAATAATTCTGTGGAAAAGTTGGAAGAATTATTATTTCAAAAAACGAGTTTGGTAAGCCGTGTGGTAACTGGATTCGCACAAAACGAATTCAAATATTCTCCATTCTTTGATCATATTTGAATTAATGAAAAAAATTCACTGTAATTATGAAAAAAGATCATTGAGCTTATGAATTCTTTTAAATCAAAAAATATACAGTTATTGGGATACAATGCAACAATTACTTTAGTCTGGGAGCTGCTGCTGCAGCTCTAATTTTTTTACATATTTTTTTTAAACAAAATTTCAAGTTTTACGATAAACAAAATTTAAGCTTTCGCTTGTGTATGGAAAAAGAAATTTAAAAGACGTCGGCAGTTAACTAATTTGACTAGATTAAAGATACAGCTGGAAGCAATTGTTTTATATTGAATGTGACCGACGAAGCTCCAGGGGTCAGCCCTTTACCACTTCATTACAACAAATTTTATTTTGTTATTACCATCCTTTTATTTAGAAGTAAAAATTTGAAAAAAAATGAATTGGATTTTCACAATTTATTTGAAGATCAGAGATAATAATTTAATTTTTATTATTGTGAGAATATTTTCTTTTCTTGCTGCGTCCTGCGTTTAATTGGTTTTCCACGCACTGGAAGAATTACTTCTTTTTATGTTTATACTAAAATAGTAGATCTAAATTATTGATAATGTTCTCATGGGCTGCCAGTTCATAATAATAATAATAATATTTTTTTTGTAAATTTCCGTGCTATGTGTTTCGCAATGAAATGGTAATGGTTCAAGTTATAGTTTGCAAAATGTTAACGAATCATAAATTTTTTAAATGACCTGAACAGTTAATGAATCGTCGATTCGTATTATTCAATAGTAAACGATTTTTAAAATTACGTTGCATTCTCAACTTGAATGATGTTTATTACCACTCTTGGACTAAATTAGTAACACATTGTAGCAACACTTCATACTTGTAAAATATTGAACCTCAGATTACTGTTCATTTATTATCAGTCAGCTGCACTCCATCGTTAATTTCGACCATGGGAACATTTCAAGGCGACGGAAGGAAGGACCTAGTAGGACGAACGACAATAGTCTCGTCCGCTGAAAAAGCTGTGATTGGAGGAGCTTTGATAACTAAATTGCCTCGTTGTAAATGTAATGGCCTACAGATAATTTTTTTATGCATCCATTGACATTGATTTGATCCTTCTAACTGGCAATTATTACCAGCTAATGCACTGCAAATCAAAATAATTATTGCAAATCAGAGGTATAATAAATAACATGAAATTTTCAGCTTTTTCTTTCTATAAAAGTACGGTGTAATGAATTACCGTTCCATACACGTCATGCAATTTTACGACAATGCATTGTATACTATTTAAAAAGACTAAAGTGCATTGATGGATATAAAATTATAGTTGCTAAGATTACATGCAGCGGTGAATAAAACCATCCTTACAATAATTTTGCCATTAAATTAAGTATCATCTTCTTTTGTTCATTGTTTAACGGAGAAAGTGGAAAAAAATTAAAGTAAATCACATTCGCCAACGAAATTTTGTAGAGAGCTCAGCGCCTATTTTGATATTCGAGTGTAACTAATAGCTTCGAAGGCCCAATTTTTGGGTTATTTTATCAGAATTTGATTTTTATTATCCGATTTTATGTTCTCTTTTCGGGCCCCTAGGCACGTTTCTAATGGTAAAATAGGCCCTGTTGAGAGATTAAGTAGTTGATGTAGTCTAGTTTGTTGTGTTGAGTGTAGTGATTTGGGAATAAAATAAAAGCGTGCACTGGGGGGGTATGGAATACCCCCAGACCACCCGGTTTATCTTCATTATTTCGTGCCTGTTAAACTTAAATTCAAAATTTAGGAAGTTGTAGAGGTACCGCAATGTGGTTTAAGTTTTGGGCATCCAAACAGTTAGATCCACTGCTGGGCGCCGGTGGCGCCCCATCCCTTGAGGATGACTCCGATTGTATCCCTAAAGCCCATCCTGACAAAAATAATTTTTACCACAAGGTTTTAAAATTTAAACAAATTTAAATTATTTTTATTTATTTGTTTACTAGCTAGATAATATTTAAATATTTAATTTCGTTTCCCGCTACTGGGGATTCCCCGTTTTTTTTATATATTTTCAAAGTAACGCAAAAAGTTGCTGCTAAACTCTGAGCAGGAAGGCACTTAAATAAATGTTTTTCCAAGCTTTAATATTTTCTAGCGTCTAACCAGAGGTTTAAAGAGTGGAAATCTTGCGATATGTACTGGAGGGTGTTCCACACCCCCCAGACCCCCCGGTTTACAATTTTGACTTTATATTTTTATATAATTTTTTAATTAACTTTCAAAGTAATACAGAAAGTTGCTGCTAAACTTTAAGTTTTAATTTTTTCCAGCCGAAAGTTAAATTTTTATCATTTTTGCTTAAAAATTCCAATTTTCTGGTTTGGATTAATTATATTTTTTCACCAAAAAATGACACGCTGTAAGTGACGGTGCAAGAGTAGCTAGGGCCCGAAAGCAAATATACAAAACAGGCGCCAAAAAAAACCAATGTATTAATTTTGAATTGTGTATATTATTTAAAAATCTCTTTTCTGGAATTTACTACCTTTTATGGTCCCGGGCCCAAAGTATTGCTTACATTCGCTTATTGAGATATCTCCCTGCCCTCCTACCTAAAATCCATAATCCAGAAGAGTGCACTGGGGAGTATTCCATACCCCCCAGACCCCCCGGATTACACCCATACCTTTGTGACAAAAATAAAATTACTTTTGGACTTAGCAGCGAAACCGGTTTTTCCGATTCCAAAGCTCTAAACATATTATTTAAGTCACAAAAGAATTGGTGTAATCCGGGGGCCCCCAGTGCACTCTTCGAGATTATGGATTTTAGGTAGGAGGGCAGGGAGATATCCCTACGCGCATTTTAGGCCATTAAATCGGGCCCATTGCGGTGACATGGCGGTGAATCAATATAAGCAAATGTAAGCAATTTTTGGGGCCTGAGACCATAAAAGATAGTAAATCCTAAAAAGGAGATTTTTAAATAATCTACACAATTCAAAATTAACACATTGTTTGTTTTGGCGCCTGTTTGGGGTATTCCATACCCCCCATCAGTGCACTCTTCTGGATTCTAGATTTTAGGTAAGAGAGCAGACTTGTGGCACACTTAGGCAACTAAATCAGTCCCATTGTATTACCTCCGAAGCAGCGGCTCTCAGTCCTGTTGTCACTCCTCAAGCCATCCTGTCTCTAGGATGGATTCGATCGAGACAGCTGCATTGGGATTTACTACTCTTTATGGTCTCGGGCCTCTAAGCATTGCTTACATTCGCATATTGATGTCACCGCCACTGACGCTGTAGCAAGAGTAGCGTGGTGGGATTTTATAGATTAGGATTTAGTTACCACCGACCCCGCGCATGAATTGATTAACGAGATTCTGAAAAATATTTTGATCCCCCCTAAAGCATTTTCTAAATACGCCATTATGTAAGTAGTAATACTTAAGTAAGTAAGTAGTAAGTAAAAAAACCGTAATAAACCGGGTCCGAGATTAAACGTATTTGTTATTATAACTTAAAATATTGTTTTATACTTAGTGGTTATTGGCAAACCGGGGGGTCTGGGGGGTATGGAATACCCCCCAGTGCACGGTTTACTCTTTATTCGTGAACCAATAGTATTAGTTCTTCAGTTGCTGGGATCCTTGATTGTGAGCGTCGTATTTGGAAGTCGCAGTTTTGAGAAGAAGTGGAAAGGAAAAATTGAGAGCTTCGGAAGCCCAATTTTTGGGTTATTTTATCAGAATTTGATTTTTATTTTACGATTTTATGTTCTCTTTTCGGGCCCCTCTGGCCATTGGGGCCTAGGCATGTGCTTAATGAGAGCTAATTGAAAAAAAATGTATACGAGAGAAGAACCTTTTAAGAGCCACTGGTGTAACTATTTATAATTTTGCTTGGTGCACTTAAGAAAGTGAAAACTGATGTTATAAAACCTAAGGCGATTACGAATGTCTCGTCTACCTGACACAAACATTCAATATAACAGCACTAAAGAATAATAAAATCGTACATACAAAGCGCGCATATAAATATGGCAACTTGTACTATCAATCCATACTAATTTTTTTTATCATTCGATAAAGCATAGAAATTTTCACCTGACTACTAAATTAACCTGCAGAAGACGTGCAGGAAAATACCTTCAAGTAAAAAAAAAACCAACAACTTTGAATAAATTTAAGTACAAATTAGTTTTCCGGATGTCAGAATATTTTTAATGATCGAAAAGTATCTAAAAGTTAAAAACCAGTTTCACAACCCTCACGGCAACTTTACATTTTATTTGTTTTTACATCGATCTCACCATCCAGTTTAGCAAGTTTCGAGTGCTTCTTCGATTTTAGTTTTTTCTATATTTTTTAACGAAATGTTGTTGTATAAGATGCTTTTTAATTTGGTGCTCTGATCTCTCCTCTTTTTCTGTTACGCAAGAAGAAACTTTTTGGTTAAATTGTTGCGCGATGCGGTTTCTTTTTATTTCTTTTTATCGCTTCTTCGTTTCTTTCTCTTTTTTTTAAGAAATCGTAATATATTACTAATTATATGTTGACGTGTTCGAGGATGTCTTCACACTGTCTTAACGAACAGGTGTACTTGCATCGTTTTTAATACCTAACGAAATTAGAGCCGAAATTTGGTTTTTTACACCAGAAACCCGTACAATTTTACGATAAAGTACCGTTCGACGATCTTGTGTCGAGTTGGTGAGACGCAATAAGAATGGGATGACCATAAATTTATTGTTCTCGAGAACAAAAAAAGCCGAACGATCCGGTATATCTATATATTGGGATTTGGGAAGTGCGCTTCTTTTGAAAGAAAAAACCTATCAAGTATTTCTGCGCAAATATTAAAACTGATAGGAGACATTCGGAAAATTTTGTCAACATAAACACATAAAAGCAATAAAAATAACTCGAATTTTAATTTAAATATTAAGAATGTTCATTAATTATTTATGTAGAAGTTGCTTGGTGTGTTTAGCAGACAAAAAACTAAAAAAAAAGCGGAAAAAACTTCGCCGTTCTTAACATCCAAGGTTGTGATATTCCAATTTTTTCTTAATTACAATATTTTTGATTTAATTATTGTATAACTTTCTGAGAATCCAGAATTATTTTTATTAAAGTGTTATACACATTGTATTATTGTTGAGAAGTATTATGGTTCTGCTTCGTGCAAGAACATAATAATTACGCAAAATTATGTTAACTGGTATTTATTAATGTAATTAAAAGATTAGGTTTTATGGCGAGTAATTAATTAAAATGGTAGGTCGCTTTATAGAAATTTTGCGGCCAACTTGCTACATTTCCGCTTATCGATAAAAAAATTATAGAAAGTGAAAAAGGTTAAACAAAATAAATTGAAAAAGCATGGAGGCGCACCTTTGGATTTCGCTGCAATGCTATTTACCTCTCCATTTAATAACTTGAAAGCAAGTGATACAATTTTCTCGCATGGTTGGTTGATTCTCCTTGTAAGTATAGTCCAATTATTCAAATGTCAATAACTTCTACAAACGTTAACCGACTTTAATTTTTTTGCGACCTTTAGATTGATGCTCGATCAGGCTACAAAAATCGTTTCATACACTTTTTCACTAGGTTGCATCATTTTCCTGCAATACCTCCTCAAAGCCAAAAAATATTTACTCAATGGAGTGGCGCCATCTGTTAAAAGTATATCACAGAGGACACCCTTAGGTCGTATAAGTGAGACCCCCTTCCCCAAAGATCAAAAAAGCTGGGAGAAAATATAAAATTATTGTTTGTATGAAACTGGAATTGAAGTCCAACTTCAACAGCACTTCATGGAGTAACCATTTGGACTCTTATTCCAATAAGGGAATTACGCTTCCTCCTTTCTTCGTGTTTTTCGGGTTTTTTCTTGTCAGGGTAACTCCATGAATTTCGCTCTCTCCTATATAACATTGGAACATGAGAGTACATAGAAATTGCAAGTAACGGGTTTTCTGTTGACGGTACGTGTACTCTGAACTAGTGATAGTCGTCACTGCCGTGGGATAGGTCATCAAAACTAATTCTGCTGTATCCGCCGATTTTTGGAACAGGTTTTTTATTTATTGTGCATTCCTTAGTTTTACTGCCCCTATTTTTCTCTTTCAGGACCACAAATCCTGCGCCCACCCAGAGGTCACAACCTCTGCTTTCCTAACGTGACGAAATCAACATACAATGGCCACAAGAAGATTAAAGATTAAAGCCGAGTCGAGGTGGATTGAACTCAGGGAAATTCTTAGCGAGTTAAGCGCTAGCCAGAATGAGCCGGAGCGCTCGGAGCGCAGCGGAGTCCCGCAACAAAGGGTAAATATTTCAAAATAATTCTGTACACAGGACTCGGAATTCTAATGATTTCCATGGAATTCCGAAGATTCTCAAAGTCAAAGAATTCCAATAATTTCCAACAAGGGGGAGGTAAAGGGGTAACTTCCCACTCCCTCCCCCTAAAATTTTTAATTATTAATTTATCTAACATGTACAACAATAACAATTTGTAAAATAAAATTAAAAACTTATAATATCCTAGGATGTTTTTACATTTTTCAGATTTCCTATTTACTAAAAAGTCCAATTTCCTGAGATTACCTTGAAATTCTAAAACTCTTTGAGCTTTTCTGGAATTTCTTCGAATATTTTCAGATTTCTTTTCACTACCACACTGGAGTTTTTTGATGATTTCTCCCTAGTGTGTTGCTGGAAAACTTAGGGAAAATTGTGAAATTTCTCGATTTCATAAGTTAATAGAATTTTACTAAATTTTCACGAATTTCCATAATCTAAGTTTGTCCGCCGAAGATGTTTGGAAGGAGGAACGGTAACGGGGCTATCTAACCCCCTACTCATGACTCATGAAAAATCAACGAAATCTACTAATTTCTTTTTAATTTTAAAAATATACCGAAATTCTCATTAACCCTCGCCTTGAACTTTGGCTTTGATTTCCAAACTAGTTCCAATCTAAAAAATGTCTGTGATTTCCAAGGAATTCCAGAGATTTCCAAGGGAATTCCAAATAGAGGCACACAAAATTTTCGAGATATTTAACCCTTGTCCCGCAATATGAAAGAGCTTTTAGAGCCGAAAAAGCTGGTTATTTTTGCATGTCCGAAACCACAAAACCGTTAATCGATCGCAGAAATGGATCAAACGTTTTGATTTATTATTATAATATTAAATATTGATTGGACCTTAATGTAGCTCCACAGTGACTTTATAGGGATAGTGGTGACAAGATCCCCTAAATGGGCTAACGATGTTGCAAATTAAATCAAGAAATACAAGCCCTAGTATGACATATTCTTTATATTAAAAGGTTAATATAGGTATATATAAGTATAAAAAGGCCCAACTGGGACTCTAGCAAATTTTCGGGCCCCTGATATTCGAGTGTAACTAATAGCATCGAAAGCCCAATTTTTGGGTTATTTTATCAGATGTAGTCTAGTTTGTTGTATTGGGCGTAGCAATTTGGGAATAAAATATAGGCGTGTACTGGGGGGTATTCCATACCCCCCAGACCCCCCGGTTTATCCTCATTGTTTTTTGCCTCTTAAACTTAAAATATAATAAGTTGTAATAATAAGTTGTAGAGGTCCCACAATATGTTTAAAGCTTTGGCCATCAAAAGAGATAGATCCACTGCTCGGCGCATATGTAAGTATAGTAAAAGTCCTCGTATCCGAATCCCTCGTATCCGAAATTTCTTAGAATTTATCGCGTCAACCGAAAGATGCTTGCGAGGTCAACGCGAAGGCAGGCTTTCGTTTCATGTTGTGGTATTTATATTTCAACCAACCATTTATCCGAAACATTCGCTATCCGAACAGAAATGGGTCCCGTTCATTTTGGATACGAGGGCTTTTACTGTAATTTTATTTTTGCATATCCGGGGGTTGAATATCGTCGATCGATGGCAGAAGCCATAATAAAACGGGTCTGAGGTTAATCGTATTTATTTATTATTATAACTTCAAATATTGAATAAACTTTAGTGTAGCCATTGGTAAACCGGGGGTCTGGGGGGTATGGAATACCCCCCAGTGTCCGGTTTACTCTTTATTTATGGACCAATAGTATTAGTTCTTCAGGGGCCTGGGGGCCATCCATAAATTACGTGACACTGTTACTTAAGACCTGCAAAAATAATTTAAGTCAGTTGTTAAAAGAAATTTCTGCAAATCATTAAATTTTATAGGTTAGAAGTGTGATGTCATTTGGCAGGGGAGGGTTCAATGAAAATGTGACTAAATGTGACATGGGGGAAAGGAGAGGTCTAAAAACCATAAAAACCGTGTTGCCCCGTAGTAACCAACACCGTAGGATGTGGAAAGGAAAAATTGAAAGGCCGGGCCTATTTTTAATTTTAATTTTCGGGCCCCTGACATTCGAGTGTATTTCATTAGAATTTAATTTTTATTTTACGATCGTATGATGTCTCTTTTCAGGCCTCTCTAGCCATTGGGCCTTATGCACGTGCCTAATGCGTCTAATGGTAAAATAGGCTCTGGTGAATAAAATGCAACAATAACGTAAAATAAACTGTACAAATACAGAAACATTGTATAGCCATTCAGAAATCGGACATCACTTGTAGCCATTGTCTCTATAATGTTATTGTAAGGGTAGTTATTGGTAAACCGGAGGTCTGGGGGGTATGGAATACCCAGGGGTGGGCAAAATACATGAAAATAGGTATTTGAAATACAAAATACATTTGTTTTGGGTATTTGAAATACAAAATACAAATACATTTTGTTCCGAGTATTTCAAATACAAAATATAGCATTTAAAATACAAAATACAAAATACATAATTTCAAATACTACCTGGTTGGGAACAAAACAAATAACAATACAATACAACGGCAGGGCCGTATTCAGTAACATCGTCGAATGAAAAGAATCACAAACAAAATTTTTTTACGTTACTGTTACTGAATACGGCCCTGTCTACTTGATATTATCAATTTTAAAGTATTTTGTATTTTGTACAGTATTTTGTAATTTGTATTTGAAATACAAAATACAAAATACATTTGTTTTGGGTATTTGAAATACAAAATACAAATACATTGAAAATATGTGTTGAAATACAAAATACAAAATGTATTTCAAACAGGTATTTCAAATACAAGTATTTGAAATACTGCCCAGCCCTGGGAATACCCCCCAGTGCACCATTAGGCTTTTATTCGTAAACCAATAAATACTAAGTTTGTAGCCAATGTTGGAAGTATTCTGTATCCTCTCCTCAGACTATTCAGAAAAATTAAAAAATTAATTATTATAATTATTACCTACCGGTTTTACCGGATTATAAGGTAATTTTAAAATCTATTTCTTTCTGTCTTTCCAGGTGTTACCCGATAAACCGTTCTGTATATATTTTTTATGAAAATAACTTGTAATTTTTTTTTCAATTTGTCTCCAGAAACCGTCAGTTCTTTATATCGCTGTGAACAAATATTGGTTTATGAAATTTTCGCACATTTAAGATAATAATAACCTCAAGGTTAGCTTTGTGTGCAAAATATTTACTTTGTGTCTCAACGAAACTTAACTTAAAAACCAATCGGCTCCAGAAGAGGATCTATATGAAATGGCGAAGAGCCTCCATGAGCTCCAAGAGTTGGAGTGGAAAAAGTTAGATTCGCCACCGACTCCAGACGTCTTCCGATTCACTGGAAAGCTTTTTAAGCCCAATGTCGTGCATTTCTCTTGGAGTGAAAGTGATACGAAGAAAGAATATTAGTGAAATCAACAGTGTGACCGTGACCCACTGGATGGCAGATACTTTGTATTGACACGCGCCACGGAGCACAACTTGGCGCACCTATTATCGAGCGAATTGATCATGATTTTTACATATTTTTCATCTCATTATTAGTAAGATTACGCTGGCGTTTTTTCAACTCGGACTTGTATAGATTAGCCCGCATCTCGCATTTATTTTATGCTATTCAGAACAGTTAAGTTCAATTATCGTTTTAATGACTTGGTGTATTTTCCAGACTGGTCGTAAATAGAGATGTAAATCTATTGTTCGCCTTTATTTCTGCTCGGAAAGACTTACCGCACCTCTTGGGGTAACTCAATTTTTCAATTGGAAAAATTATAAAAACCACCAAGCCGTAAGTAATTATTGTAAGTTTATCAATGGGGACTCGATAATACATATAAAAATAAAGATATTAACATGAAGTTGTTTGGTAAAATTAGAATAGCACAATAGGTGGGGTTTCGATTATGATAAAGCTTTATCCAGTAGCTACGGAAGCGTGGAATTCGTTTCCTGCTTTTAATTTCCGCAAAATGCATAACCTGTTTTAATTACCTGAGCGTTTTACTTTTTTTATATTAATCTACATATCATGTGCCTTGTAGAACTAGCGCAATACACGATTACTCGATAAAACCTCCTCCGCTCTAATATGCATATTTTCAGACCACCATTTGCTCTCTCGACCGTTCCAACATGAAACTTTGTTTTTTATTCGAGCACGTTTCTCTTCCTTATCTTCACCAAGCGAAACTAACGCTGTTTTGGCATGTTCGGCCGTGCAAAATGCCAGAATATCTAATAAAATCAAATTAACTATATTTTCCCAGAGGTGTGCAGCCAGCATATTTAATTCTGGGGTGTGATAAGTTGCTTACATAAAGGGGAGTAAAGCGATTAGAGGGTGAGCCCTATGAAATATTACAACCGCATCCAAGCATATGCTTCCTAGAGTGGCCAATTAGCAATTATTCGTTACTTTAAATACCCCACTTGAGAAAATCGTTAAAAAACGAAAGAGTTTCCAATTTTCATCCTACGTGGTTGTTTTGGGACAAATTTAAGTATCCGGAGTTGTTGAAAATTGTAGTAATTATGATTAATTAATTAATGATTAACGTACGAAACGTTGACCCCCTTTTTATGAATACTTCCACACGCCACTTTTGTAATTTTAATAGTCGACTTGTTATCTTCACGTGGATTTGGGGTGCGGATTTCCAACTTACTGGCGCTTCCAACCCGCATAAGAGATGCTATTAGGGTTGTTCCGACGCGTGACCCGTATGACTCCACATGGCCCTACGAGTGATACCATTTAAACGATTTTTTATTTTATAAAGCATACTCCGAGTTCAAGAATGGGGTTCTCATATTTGTACACAATGGGATAACGTGTGAGAAATGAGGTACCCATGGCCCATTATGCTTTTATTTGATAATTTCAAGAGCCGCCGATTACTCTTACGGCCAATTAAAAATAATTAAAAATTAATCTCTTTGATTTGTTCTGTTGGAATTGCAGAATTGTTTCATTTTGATGCATTCAACGTTATAGTATTTTTAATGTTTGTTGACAAACAATTCCTAAATAATTGAACATAAAAAATTAATAGCAAACCAAAGAGTCCATTGTAAATTTTATGAACTTTATGGTAGTTGTTTGTTCTCGGTACCAGCACAATGCAAAGCACAAACAATAAAATAATAAATACAATTTATGTAATAACATGTATTTATTTTACAAGTAGTCCAAATTACTGTGATCACAGAGCATCCCTCCACGAAATCAGACGATTCTTCGCTAGGTATCGTGCATAAAAACAAAAATTATTTATTTTGTTCAAAACCGAAATAGAAAAAAAAATTCAAAATGTGACAATAATACAATAACACGATTGATGTTGCCATCACTTGCTAATCTTGGAAACTACAGAGACCAGGCTCAAACTTTCCTGCAACTTAGCTATCGATTGCTGTGTTAGTTATTGGGGCGAGCTACTCCTACACGATAGGCAACTTTGATATCTCTCTTGGCAAGAATTCAGAATAATTAAATTTTGGATTGTAATCTCCAGTGGCGGGCGGGATTTCAGCAAAGATAATTTGGGCTATTTGTTATTGTCAGGCAGTAGAATACCATAAGGCGATAGGAAAAAACATCAGCCGAAAAAATAAAAAATACTTTCAAAATCAATCAATAGAAAAAATGGAAAAGGCCGAATTTACCATATAAGTATGATATTTCTTATTTGATTTGGCTTTCAACCTAACACATTCAGGGTCAATTTGCCCACCATTTGTTTCGCGATTTTCACAGTTTTGATTGATTCCGCAAGGTTCTGAAGGCCGTATCCAGCAGTAGGCATCTAAGTACTTCGATTTAAGTAATAAAAAAGCCACCTAAATTTTTTAAGATTTTTGAAAAATACGTAAGGTTAACCCCTTTGGTGTTTCTTGACCCCAAAAATCGAAAAGTGGAATTCGGCAGCTTCTTTCACTGTTTCTTACGTATTTTGATCAGAAAATTCGAATGACGCAGTCAGAGTTCTCGTAAGTAATATATTTTTTATTTTATTTGGCTTTAAACGTAACACGTTCGGGGTCAATTTTCCCTCCATTTGTTTTGCGATTTTACACAGTTTTGATTGATTCCGAGAGGTTCTAAAGGCTGTATCCAGCAGTAAGCATCTAAATACGTCGATTTAAGTAATAAAAGGGCCACCTAAATTTTTTAAGATTTTTGAAAAAAACGTAAGGTTAACCCGTATGGTGTTTTTTGACCCCAAAAAATGAAAAGTGGAATTCGGCAGTTTTTTTCACTGTTTCTTACGTATTTTGATCAGAAAATTCGAATGGCGCAGTCAGATTTCTCGTAAGTGTGATACTTTTTATTTTATTTGGCTTTCAACCTAACACATTCAGGGTCAATTTGCCCACCATTTGTTTCGCGATTTTCACAGTTTTGATTGATTCCGCGAGGTTCTGAAGGCCGTATCCAGCAGTAGGCATCTAAGTACGTCGATTTAAGTAATAAAAGGGCCACCTACATATTTTTAGATTTTTGAAAAAAACGTAAGGTTAACCCCTATGGTGTTTTTTGACCGCAAAAATGATAAGTGGATTTCGGCAGTTTCTTTCACTGTTTCATACGTATTTTGATCAGAAAATTCGAATGGCGCAGTCAGATTTCTCGTAAGTAGTAAATTTTTTATTTTATTTGGCTTTAAACGTAACACATTCGGGGTCAATTTGCCCTCCATTTGTTTCGCGATTTTACACAGTTTTGATTGATTCCGAGAGGTTCTGAAGGCTGTATCTAGCAGTAGACATCTAAGTACGTCGATTTAAGTAATAAAAAGGCCACCTAAATATTTTAAGATTTTTGAAAAAAACATAAGGTTAACCCCTTTGGTGTTTTTGACCCCAAAAAATGAAAAGTGGAATTCGCCAGCTTCTTTCACTGTTTCTTACGTATTTTGATCAGAAAATTCGAATGGCGCAGTCAGATTTCTCGTAAGTATGATATTTTTTAATTGATTTGGCTTTCAACCTAACATATTCGGGGTGAATTTGCCCTCCATTTGTATCGCGATTTTACACAGTTTTGATTGATTCCGCGTGGTTCTGAAGGCTGTATCCAGCAGTAGGCATCTAAGTACGTCGATTTAAGTAATAAAAAGGCGACCTAAATTTTTTAAGATTTTTGAAAAAAACGTTAGGTTTAACCCCTTTGGTGTTTTTTGACCCCAAAAATCGAAAAGTGGAATTCTGCAACTTCTTTCACTGTTTCTTACGTATTTTGATCAGAAAATTCGAATGGCGCAGTCAGAGTTCTCGTAAGCAATATATTTTTTATTTTATTTGGCTTTAAACGTAACACATTCGGGGTCAATTTGCCTTCCATTTGTTTCGCTATTTTACACAGTTTTGATTGATTCCGAAAGGTTCTGAAGGCTGTATCTAGCAGTAGGCATCTAAGTACTTCGATTTAAGTAATAAATATGCCATCTAAATTCCTTAAGATTTTTGAAAAAAAACGTTAGGTAAACCCCTTGGGTGCTTTTGACCCCAAAAATCTAAAAGTGGAATTCGGCAGCTTCTTTCACTGTTTCTTACGTATTTTGCTCAGAAAATTCGAATGGCGCAGTCAGATTTCTCGTAAGTGTGATACTTTTTATTTTATTTGGCTTTAAACGTAACACATTCGGGGTCAATTTGACCTAAATTTGTTTCGCGATTTTACACAGTGATAAAATTTTTTGACCCTATGGTGTTTTTTGACCGCAAAAATGAAAAGTGGAATTCGGCAGTTTCTTTCCCTGTTTCTTACGTATTTTGATCAGAAAATTCGAATGGCGCAGTCAGATTTCTCGTAAATAGTAAATTTTTTATTTTATTTGGCTTTAAACGTAACACATTCGGGGTCAATTTGCGCTCCATTTGTTTCGCGATTTTACACAGTTTTGATTGATTCCGCGAGGTTCTGAAGGCTGTATCCAGCAGTAGGCATCTAAGTACGTCGATTTAAGTAATAAAAGGGCTACCTAAATTTTTTAAGATTTTTGAAAAAAACATAAGGTTAACCCCTTTGGTGTTTTTTGACCCCAAAAAATGAAAAGTGGAATTCGGCAGTTTCTTTCACTGTTTCTTACGTATTTTGATCAGAAAAGTCGAATGGCGCAGTCAGATTTCTCGTAAGTGTGATACTTTTTATTTTATTTGGCTTTAAACGAAACACATTCGGGGTCAATTTGCCGTCCATTTGTTTCGCGATTTTAAACAGTTTTGAGTAATTCCGCGAAGTTCTGAAGGCTGTATCTAACAGTAGGCATCTAAGTACGTCGATTTAAATAATAAATATGCCATCTAAATTCCTTAAGATTTTTGAAAAAAAACGTTAGGTAAACCCCTTGGGTGTTTTTGACCCCAAAAATCTAAAAGTGGAATTCGGCAGCTTCTTTCACTGTTTTTTACGTATTTTGCTCAGAAAATTCGAATGGCGCAGTCAAAGTTCTCGTAAGTAATATATTTTTTATTTTATTTGGCTTGAAACGTAACACATTCGGGGTCAATTTGCCCTCCATTTGTTTCGCGATTTTACACAGTTTTGAGTAATTCCGCGAAATTTTGAAGGCTGTATCCATCAGTAGGCATCTAAGTACGTCGATTTAAGTAATAAAAAGGCCATCTAAACTTTTTAAGATTTTTGAAACAAACACAAGGTTAACCCCTTTGGTGTTTTTTTACCCCAAAAAATGAAAAGTGGAGTTCGGCAGTTCCTTTCACTGTTTCTTACGTATTTTGATCAGAAAATTCGAATGGCGCAGTCAGATTTCTCGTAAGTGTGATACTTTTTATTTTATTTGGCTTTAAACGTAACACATTCGGGGTCAATTTGACCTAAATTTGTTTCGCGATTTTACACAGTTTTGATTGATTCCGCGAGGTTCTGAAGGCTGTATCCAGCAGTAGGCAAATAAGTACGTCGATTTAAGTAATAAAAGGGCCACCTAAATTTTTTTAGATTTTTGAAAAAAACGTAAGGTTAACCCCTTTGGTGTTTTTTGACCCCAAAAAATGAAAAGTGGAATTCGGCAGTTTCTTTCACTGTTTCTTACGTATTTTGTTCAGAAAATTCGAACGGCGCAGTCAGATTTCTCGTAAGTAGTTAATTTTTTATTTTATTTGGCTTTAAACGTAACACATTCGGGGTCAATTTGCCGTCCATTTGTTTCGCGATTTTACACAGTTTTGAGTAATTCCGCGAAGTTCTGAAGGCTGTATCCATCAGTAGGTATCTAAGTACATCTATTTAAGTAATAAAAAGGCCACCTAAATTTTTTAAGATTTTTGAAAAAAACGTAAGGTTAACCTCTTTGGTGTTTTTTGACCCCAAAAAATGAAAAGTGGAATTCGCCAGCTTCTTTCACTGTTTCTTACGTATTTTGATCAGAAAATTCGAATGGCGCAGTCAGATTTCTCGTAAGTGTGATACTTTTTATTTTATTTGGCTTTAAACGTAACACATTCGGGGTCAATTTGACCTAAATTTGTTTCGCGATTTTACACAGTTTTGATTGATTCCGCGAGGTTCTGAAGGCTGTATCCAGCAGTAGGCAAATAAGTACGTCGATTTAAGTAATAAAAGGGCCACCTACATATTTTTAGATTTTTGAAAAAAACGTAAGGTTAACCCCTATGGTGTTTTTTGACCGCAAAAATGAAAAGTGGAATTCGGCAGTTTCTTTCCCTGTTTCTTACGTATTTTGATCAGAAAATTCGAATGGCGCAGTCAGATTTTTCGTAAGTAGTAAATTTTTTATTTTATTTGGCTTTAAACGTAACACATTCGGGGTCAATTTGACTTAAATTTGCTTCGCGATTTTACACAGTTTTGATTGATTCCGCGAGGTTCTGAAAGCTGTATCCAGCAGTAGGCAAATAAGTACGTCGATTTAAGTAATAAAAAGGCTACCTAAATTTTGTAAGATTTTTGAAAAAAACATAAGGTTAACCCCTTTGGTGTTTTTTGACCCTAAAAAAAGGAAAAGTGGAATTCGGCAGTTTCTTTCACTGTTTCTTTGGTATTTTGATCAGAAAATTCGAATGGCGCAGTCAGATTTCTCGTAAGTGTGATACTTTTTATTTTATTTGGCTTTAAACGTAATACATTCGGGGTCAATTTGCCCTCCATTCGTTTCGCGATTTTACACAGTTTTGATTGATTCCGAGAGGTTCCGAAGGCTGTATCTAGCAGTAGGCATCTAAGTACGTCGATTTAAGTAATAAAAAGGCTACCTAAATTTTTTAAGAATTTTGAAAAAAACGTAAGGTGTTTTTTGACCCCAAAAAATGAAAAGTGAAATTCGGCAGCTTCTTTTACTGTTTCTTAAGTATTTTGATCAGAAAATTCGAATGGCGCTGTCAGATTTCACGTAAGTATGATATTTTTTATGTTATTTGGCTTTAAACGTAACACATTTGTGGTCAATTTGACCCCCATATGTTTCGCGATTTAACACAGTTGTGATTGATTCCGAGAGGTTCTGAAGGCTGCAACCAGCAGTAGGCATCTAAGTACGTCGATTTAAGTAATAAAAAGGCCGATAAACATTATAGTTACATTCTTAAGTCATATTTATAAGTTATTTTGATTTTATTAGTCAACATACACCCAATAAGGGCGTAATATAAACGTTAATTCAACGTTAAAGTGTCGTCAAAGTAACATTAGAACAACTACGAGCCGTCGAAGCATTATGCCATATTGTCTTCGAAAATTATCATGAAATTCTTCCTACATTATTTCTAAATTAATTTGATTATTAGTCAACAATGACGATTTTTATTTTTCAGAATTTTAAGTAGGAAAATTTTCCTGTAAAGAAATTTTCAGGTAGATTTGGTATAGCCAATTGCCTCTAGCCCCTAGAAAGCGTTGATAAATTTTCATCCTCTCCCGTTAATTAAAATAAAACTCTTCTTTCTCTCGAAAATGTTGCATCATATGCATTTTTCTGAAAGTTCGATAATTGCATACTTTTTAGGAGTGTTAAATTGCAATGTATCCTGTACAGTAAGTAAGAAATTTGTATTGTTAAACTGGTTATTCTTATTACTATTGGAAGTGCAAGAATAGTAATAGCTATCTAACGATTAAAAACAAAAAATTAGTTATACCGCACTGGCACTGCGCTAGAGCAATATTTTACTCTCTATCAGCAAGATAGCGAACGGCCAACTAAAAATATATTACCTTTTAGTAAAGCCCTTACTTACACGAATTCAGTTTGATAGCTTATAGTTTGAATTGTTCTCGAAAATGTTATTTTATTTTTGAATTTTGATTCAGGTGGTGTGCGGCATTTAATATTATAGGTTCCAGTTAGCAGTTACACGCAGAGAAATGTTTATAAAGATTAAAACAAACAAATGATAAGTTGGTATGTTTGGAGAAAATCGATGACGAAACCTATAAATTTATAGTTCTTTAATAACTTCACCTGTTTAAACAATAATGCAATCACGTGCATTGTACTTACTGTTAGTACAAACATAATTCTGACAAATCCCAAGCAGAAATTTCCAAAATAAAAAAAATGGATTTTGTATTCCTATATTTACATACTCGTACCAACCAATACGCATGGTCCTTAACAATAATAATACAAAAATACATTTGAATTTACAAAAAAATATATATCACACAAAAGTATATTTCCGTATTTAACTTCTCAATTAGTCCAAAATAATCAGACAAACACACAAAGAAAATATAATTAAATAAAAATTTTCAATAAATAAAATATTTTGTAATACCTACGTCACAATAAAACGACACACATATGCCACCAAATAGTTTTTTCGATTTTAAATTACGGAACGCGCGTACATCGCATTTCGAAGTTTCGAATTTTCGTCCCGCAGAGTGACATTTTCGTTACCAAGCGTCGCAACTTCGTACCGCAATTTAATATTTTCCTGTTCGAGAAAAGCTGTCCGGATGGCCAATTCATCTTCCTTCGCTCTTCTTGCATCGCGCGAACGCTTGGCGGCTTCGTTGTTTTTTCTCCTTTTTTCCCAATACGCCGGATCACCCCTTTTGGTGTTACTGTTGCTGTCGTTCATCGTTCTTCTCATGTTTGTGTTTGTTGTTGCGACCGACGATTGCATTTGGGCTAACATGTTTGAACGAAATCTGTTGTAGGAATCTGAATAATCTCCTCCGAAAATGCACTGGGTGGCTGCAACGGTGGCCGATAACGACAGAGGATTCTTCGGGTACGCCTTGAACGGCCGTGGGATTTTCATTTTACCCACGAAAGTTGGTTGATTGTTGTTGTATTCAAAGTAGGGATCGGAAGATGTTGATGTTTCGGAAGCGTCGGAACATGATTGAGAACCTGGACTGCAGATGCTGGCAGTTGTGGATGAAGCTAGATCTTCATGCTTTGGTGGCGTTATCCTTCCACTTGGACGTCGAATGGACAAATCCAGAATCGGTTCCGGCGATGAAGACATTGGATACTCTGATTTTAACGTTTGATGGATCAGCATCTAAAATACGAATTGATGAGCGAACTGAATTTAACACTACTGATATTTCAACTGGTGAATAAAGAAATTTGTAATATGCTTACATAATGCACAAATATGCACCTGAACCTTGTTTTAAATTTTGAAAATATTGACATACATTGCTATGAGTAAGTATTTAATAAACATTAACCCATCAGGTATGCATTATCAGGTAGTACATATGATTTGTAATATGAGTTTATAAATTAATTAGATAATAGTACAATGGTTATTATATATTTATTGGAAAAATTGATTTAAAAGAATTTCCGGTTTTGAATGGCACAAAAATAAATTAATTAAAATTTTGAGAAATCCGTAAATGTAATTACCTTGTAATTATTGTTCTCCCGAAATTGGAAGGTAGGTATGCACTGAACTAATTAAATGAAATCACTGGTAACTAACTGTACTCCTGTATAAATATTTGTCAACTACTGATAACAATTGACCATGGGTCCTTATATAGACGACGGCGATTTTTCGAGAAACTCTTCTAGCATTGGTCACTGTAAAATTACTCCCACGCACAAAATTTTGCTGGCATCTCCGGAAAGGGCATTTACCAAAATTTGCGGTTTGCATTACCTAGTTTTGGGTTGTTTACCGTTACCGAAAGGTACAGCTTTATGCCAATCGATTTTGCATTTTTCTGCGCAAGTTACAGTTAGATGATTTTTTATAATATTTTTTGGCCCCCAATAAAATTTTATTGGACCTATGCCGATGCAAAAATCGTAACATTTGCGGTACTTTTACAAAAAATTTGTAATCAAGCGGATGCAACTTTGAATTTTGTTGCGGGCCAACTTTTGTAAAAATTAAGGTTGTTCCTTTCGTCCGATTCATCAGCAACGAAAAATTACTTTAGAATAAAGCAAAAAAATTCTAAAAGAAATATTTAAATCTGTTTCACTTTTGTTAGGAAATAGAAAAATGGAAAAAAAATTAAATGAAATCCTTAATTTTGCTTAGTGCGAAAGGGCTGTATGCGAGCTAGTTTTCTGCTATTTCTAAATTTGAAATCCAAAATAGACCAAATCGTTTGCGTTGTACATACCTCATTTGTTTCGGAGTTTTTTGGAAAATTAGTGAAAAAGCAAGCAACTTTTATATTATTTAAAAATTTTTATCAAAAAGCATGAACAACAATTCACTCTAGTTTGGAAACAAAAATCATAGTTACCTTTGTCAAGTTTCGAAAAATTCAAAAACGAATCAAACATTCATCAATAGAGCAATGACAATTTTATATTAAATTAAATTCAAATAAAAATCAAAAATTAGTTTTTCTAAATTTAATTTAATTTTGTCATTTCTCCATTTCAAAAATGAAATTGTTCTCTCTTTTTTGATTTAGTTCAGAGGTAGTGGTGTAGAGTAAAATTTCACATCTGCATGCTGAACGATGCAAGAAAAAATTAAAATATATTCAAAAACTCAAAATTTCTTTGTATTTTCATTTTTCAAGTCTTTTTAATTTATTTTAAGATTAAGAAGATGCGTGCGGAATAATTTAATTTTGAATATTGAACTTCCGTAGCCAATTTTTGAATGAATCGAACGATCGTATCTGGGCAAATTTATGGCGTCGTTATTGGAATCGATTGATTTTTAGTATAACTAAAAAAAATTTTTTTTGAAACTGAAATAGTTGAGTTTCCAAGTTTTTCCTTTGCGTGTGATCGTTTTAGCATCAACTTTTACGGTTTTATTTTTACAAAATTTTATAACTATTTTGCACCGCAGATTAAATTTTTATTATGCAAGTAAATGTGCACCGCAAAACTAAATTTTATGTTATACGCTTTTAACGTCGGAAACATAAAAGAGCTTTTTGCGGTAAGCAATCGTATCCAACATTTTTTGGTAATAAAGTTAGAAAAACTTTTTAAACCTGGATTTTGTCAACGTTACCTAAAATTGCTGCACTTGACCGTTATATATTTTTTTACAACTTAACTGTATTATACCGTAAAGTCGTCTACATCGGTTAAAAAAAAATAAAATTCGGTAGCCCACCTTCCTTTGTTTGAATCGGGTGAATTCGAAATTTTTTCTTCGAAACTAAAAATTTCTCCTGCCGTTTATTACACCATATATAAATCCGACGTCTTATTCGTAGTTATTATGTTGTGTAGACTTTCACACAAGACTTATTCGTCTAGATTTGCAACAATAAGATTCCCTAGAATGGAATAAATAAAAGAACCGCAATAACTGTGTTGACATCGTATTAGCCCTACATTATGTGAAAATGTGTGGGAGCCAACCCTTCAGCGCGTGGCACCTGGTACTTGACAATCCTTGGACCATTTACAGTTATGTTATGGTCTTCTATGGCCCACATATTTTTAATCCGGAAATATGAAGTTTTAAATCAGCAATTTTAAAACTTGCACGAAAAACACCCAAGTTAATTTACATATTATCCTGTTTCGTCCTTGCTTGTAAAAAATAAGTTTCCGAGAGTAAAGTCAAAAAATAAAACTAATTCATCTAGCAAAATTGCAATGTTAAATTTACGACTGCTATAAAACTAGCGCTACCGTAACAGAAAAGAGGGTTAAGATAGCGTAAATTTGGTAAAGATAGGTCAGATAGTGCAAATGTGTGCTAACCCTTACACCCTGACTCACCCACATATTAAATGTAAGCTCTTAAAAGAGAGAAGTGTATAATATTGGGAAATGCAACTGTTCGACTAACAATTTCTCTTCCTCTTCCGTAAATCTGGACATGTGACGTGAGGGTGAATGTTACCCCTTTCATTTAACCCACTTCTAGTCAGCACCACTGCAAGGCATATGCAATTGGGGCAGTTGTTGTAGATAAATGTAAATTGAAATTTATAGACAAAATAAATAGAAACCGTAAATTCTGACAACAGTCATATTTTATCTTGGGAATAATCCTTTCACAACAAAAACGACTCCGTCGTAGGTGAAAGAGACGATAGTTTATTCTACAGAGCTTTTAACGGTAACCAAAAAGTTTCACCTTATGCAAAATTTTGCAAATAACAGTTGTACCTAACGGGAACGTAGCTGTATTGTTCAGCTTTACTTATTTAGGTCAATTTTGATTTTTCAAAATCTACCCTTCAAAATTAAATTTAATAAAATTATATATGTTGGTGCTATTACACCGTAACAAATTTCTACTGATTAATATTGATTACATTTAATAATGTAACGTAAATGTTAAATATGACAAACGGCTATAATTAATCTGAAAGGTTCAATTTTAGCAAATAATTATTATTGGCACAAACGATTAATGTGCATTTAGATTTTCCTGAAGCTCTCTCAGTTTGTAATAATTTTACTGATCAAATTCCAATAGTAATTTTGACGATTTTGTCGTCGTAAACTTAAAATTTCAGTTTAAACCCTCGTACCTGTTACTTTTTATGGTGCAACTTTCGAATGGCGCAAATATTTGTAAAGGGTTGAAAATGCGAAAATTGACAAGTTCTTAGAAATTTTGCAACTTTGCCTAAGACGTACGGATTAGTTTAAGTAATTTAAAAGTTGTAGGTGGTCCAGTTACCACTCCCTTTGTCGATACAATTATTTTAAAATTTCTAAGTGAAATTATAAAAAAGTGAAGTTTTCCCGCTGGAAGAACAAAATATTCTTTTATTGAATATAGTTTTTTATATATAAAATATAATTATTTTAAAATTTCTAAGTGAAATTATAAAAAAGTGAAGTTTTCCCGCTGGAAGAACAAAATATTCTTTTATTGAATATAGTTGTCGGGAAACTTTTTTTTATTTTCGGTTATTTTGATAAACGACGGCTATCTAGAGTTTATCAGGTAGCTATAAAAATTACTCAACACAGGTATTTATAACATTTTTTCAGAAAAATCCATACGTGACTTTTTAACGACGATTTTGACTAATGGATGGCGTTAGTTATGTAAAATTTATTTCAACCGTGTTTTGCATAAAAAATAAAAATAAATTATGAGACAGAGGAAACACGAAAATCTACATAAGTAGCAGTTAAGAGTCAAATTGAGCTATATAAATCAAGAAATTTACGATTCCAACCCATCACGCGCGTTCGAGCATTCGACTACTAACAGATTAAATGATACAAAATTTGAAAACACATAAAATATATTTCTAATAAAATAAATCACGCAAGTCTGAAGTTTAGCAAATATTCCCGAAAATGGATCGTCTTTGCGGTCTAACCAGTCAAATGAAAAGTCAATATTCCAAACTCAACTACTTAGATTTTTCAACATTTCACGACCAGATATCATCACAATTCAGATTTTAATGACTTATTAATTGGCAAAAGTGACCGAGTTGATCACAAAACACAAATGATTGATTAGATCATCAAAATTCGTTCAAGCCAATTCTGCAAGTTAATTGAACAAATCTTGCGTATTCAAAGAGCTTTCTTTCTTAAGACTTTATGCCTGCCTGTCACTTGTCATATTGAGTCCAGCCTTTACAAATAACGTATATTATTGAAGGGTTTTCGACATGAAAAACTCACAACTAGCCTTTACTTACTTTTACTTAACATCCTTTGTATATTTATGATTGATGTCTGTGTCAAATGTCCCATAACTGTGTTCAAAATCGAGTAAACTTTAAGCTTTACTGCAAATATATATAGAGAAACAAACTTGACCTATATTGATATAGAAAACGGAAAGCAGGAACAGCTGCCGTTGTCAAAGGGTTTATGTGAATTTTTGCAAAAATATGACCATGCTCGTAATATTTATCAAATATGAATGGTTTTGAACGGACAATGGTCAGTCGACTATGGTTCCTTGAAAATAATCTTGAGAACCAACTACTTTACTGTTTCCTACAAATTTAAAAATTTCTGTTTGTCATTTTGGGAATCGAATGATGGGAAATAAAATTATTCTTAAAATCAACTATTTATTAAATATAAAATTTTACTATTTAACCGTAGGTATAACGTGAGCCAAATCGTATTTTCCCCTGATGCACTTCAATTTCACACCGGGACAGTCTTGTACACGACCAACTCGTACTAAAACAATATTGTGCTCCTGAAGGTTGTGACCAATGCCGGGAATATACGCCACCATTTCCTTTCCATTCGTTAACTTGACAAGAACGCACTTCCTGTTGGCAGAATTCGGTTTTTTTGGTTTTTTGATTACGGTCCTCAGGACGACCCCCTTCTTGAAAGGACAACCATCTAGAGGATTTTTTGACTTCCTGAACTTCATGAGAGGTCCCGTTTTATGCATGCGATTTAAACTTGCCATCGTTCGTTCTGCAATAACAAGAATATTCGTTAAAAAATCATTTTCGTTTTGCTTAACGAATTCGAACATTTTAAGTGTACATCTCACAGATGATCTCGTCTTATACCAGCAATCTTTGTAGAAAAATCAACAGCTTTATTAGCCGAAATAGTTGTGCGTGAAAACAAATTATTTTTAAAGAAAATCATTAGAACGGTGACAGGGTGACAGTTAAATATAAATAGAACATATTAAAAACGAGGAAGCTTTCAAAAGCTGACCATTAAACGTCTTTTTCAATTGAATATGACGTGGCGAAACTAGCAGCTAACAGTTCATACAATACTCAAATGTAATAAGCAAAATCCGTAAGATTACGATCTGCACGCACCATTCTCAATGGGGTACCAGAGATGTACTCGGCCCTTTCAAAAACAGAGGATTTAGAATTAAAACATCGAGAATACACCCATGTCCTTGACGACAACGCCGATGATAGAGATTGGATCAATAAATGAATTCACGTCAGATCACTTTGTACAGAATACACCGAATACTTTTTGCTAGACTTAAAAGACGCCGACCGAAAAGAATGGTTTGCTACTTGAGCGATGAAGTAAAATAAATAAGATGCTGCAATTTCGACGAACGTAAATTCTTGCAAGTACAATCCTGGCTTTAATCCGCAAGCGTCACCCTTTAGAGACTAACCGGCAGGTGACGTATCTTGGACATTGTCCAGCAGTGACAGATGAATACCGTAAACCACAATGCATTGCTCACATCACGCTATATTACACTAGGAAATAGGAAAATATGGCTATGGGATAATCCGATGGCTACTGGCCAGTGCCAATGACCACACACATATTCTTCAAATTGCATTCAAGCGTTAATTATGCATAGATTACATTTAGCAGATATCGATTGTGATTATTCAAAACAATTCAAGCTATAATAATGCGCAATGAGACATCCACGATAGTTTCTCACTTTAAAATTAAATCAGAAATTTTCTACGTTAAACAAAAAAATTAAAATAAACCAAATTGTTGATCCTAATGGCATTTACATACCAGCTGTTTATGAACTGAAATGGAAATGATGTGCAAATTTTCCCTGATGTGATAAAAAATTGCGGTTGAGAAACGGTGCATCTAGTTCGAGATCAAATTTGGAACATAGATTAGATGCGGAATAAAGAATCGTTATGTCCATCTGACGAGTTTTAATAAAAGCGAAACATACATATTTAATTAACTCGTGCGCTGATGTTGCAAAAACCGAATAAATATCATTGCTATTTAGTTACAAAACAAAAAAAAACTTCATCCAAGTAAAATATATTATGTACCTAATGATGTTATTTTAGAATCCTAGGATAACTGGGAAACCCGAACATAGTGAAACCAATAAATTTCATATTTTAAATGTTCTTTCAGGCTTTACGGATACCCTTCTTCAACCCTATCGATTTAAGCATTAAAGATTTCGTATTAACTATTAAATATCAGCGATGTTTGCCTTGGAACACTATAATTTGAATTTGAGCCATATATCAAATGCTATATGCTGAGGTCTGTAGTTAATGATAGTTAGCAGTGCCGTAGATGTTTAAATTTTGTAAAATTCCTTTTTGTAATTAATTATTCTAGCGCCGATATTAATTTGTTCGTCATTTTATCGTTCCATTATTGCAATTCTTCTTCAGTTCTTTCTGTTCATTGCAAGACAATTAGCCTCTTTCTCTGAGACAAAGGTTCCAGAATTTAGTCCTCACGTCTGCTTAAACCGGATTAGGAAATGTACTTCCAGCCAAGTTACGTACCCTCCAAAGCACTGAAATGGTCACAAGAAAGTTAATCTCTCCCATCTTCTGAGGTCCCTCTTCATAGCTTCAGTCCTGTCGTTTCCTCCTTTCATTTCTCTCCCCATCTGGGAGTATTTCGTCGATCGATGCTTTGAGGTTAAATATTTAAATTTAAAATTTTTAATTATAAATCAAGTGGCAAAAGTTATAAAGTGAAGTTAGTGTCGACCATTCAATTTTACTGTCTACATTCGGTTGGAAAATGGCAAAAAATTATGGTAAACATTGGATGGGCGAAGGAACCCATCAAATTCCAATGCAACTCTTTGAATTAAACAGGAAAAGATTGTCCGAAAGATTACTTACGAAAGAAGTGCCCAGTAAGGCAATCGTTTTTCTTCAAGGAGGCAACGACATACCATTCAACGATACCGACATCAATTTTGTGTTTAGACAGGAGTCTTACTTTATGTGGACATTTGGAGTTTTGGAACCTGCTTGTTTTGGTGCCGTAAAAATAGATTCTGGGGAAGCTTATTTATTTGTACCCCGTTTACCAGATATTCATGCTATATGGATGGGCCCACTTCACAGTCTTGAAGACTTTTCCAAAAAGTATACGATCGATAATGTTAACTATACTGATGAGATTTCTCAAGTTTTGAAAGATCTCGATGTTAATACTTTACTAGTATTGGATGGAGTTAATAGTGATAGTAGTTTAAGACCACAAGAACCAAAGTTCACAGGAATTGAAAATTTCACTTTGGAGAAGAAGATATTATATAATAACATGGCTGATTTACGAGTTATAAAAACAGATTTGGAAATTGAAGTGATGCGGTATGTAATTGAAACATCTTCCACGGCTCATCGCAAAGTTATGAGAATGGCAAAACCTGGCAAGAGTGAATACCAATGCGAATCGGAATTTCTACATCATAATTACAGTGTTGGCGGATGTAGGAACGTTTCTTATACTTGCATTTGTGGATCTGGTACAAATGGTGCAATTCTTCATTATGGTCATGCGGGAGCGCCCAATGACCGCTTTATTAAGGCTGGGGAGTTATGCTTATTCGACATGGGAGCAAATTACTTTGGTTATGCAGCAGATATAACTTGCTCTTTTCCTGTCGATGGCAAATTTACTGCCGATCAGAAGTTAATCTATGAGGCTGTATTAGACGCAAATTTAGCTGTTGCAAATAATGCAAAACCAGGTGTCAAGTGGACTGATATGCATATACTGGCAGTTCAAGTTCTTTTAACCAAAATGAAAGAAGGAGGACTCTTACAAGGGGACGTGAATAAAATGGACGAAGATGGATTGGGGTACATTTTTCAACCTCACGGATTAGGGCATTTACTTGGATTGGACGTTCACGATGTGGGTGGATATTTAACAGATTCTCTTCCAAGAATACAGAAATCTGGATTACTTCAATTAAGGACGTCGCGAGTTCTAGAGGAAGGAATGGTTTTAACAATAGAACCAGGATGTTACTTTATTGATCCTCTTCTGGATCAAGCTTTGGAAGATTCAGTACTATCAAAATATTTAGTACCAGAAGTAATCCAAAGATTTCGAGGATTTGGGGGAGTTAGAATTGAGGATAACGTTGTGATTACTGCAACAGGAGTTTTAAATCTAACGAAAGTTCCTAGAACTGTGAAAGAAGTTGAAGATTGGCTTGCTTTCAAGGACGATAATAAATATTGAAGTAATATCTGGTAGTAAAATTTCTTCCTAAAACTATTTTTGTCATATTCAGGAACTTTCGTGTTCCATAAATCCTTGTAAATGTTTGTAGTCACGAATAAATTAAAAACAAAAGAGATGCAAACAAGGTAAGGCCTCTGGGGAGGTTTCATCATATTGTCAATTTATCCATTATAGTGCACCTGGATTAATGGAACGGATGCCTCTTGACAGTTAATAAACTGCCAAAGTGCAAGAAAAATTTGGGAAATAAAATGTATTGAATCCAAAATGTTCAGTCGTGTGTTGGGTTGCATATAACAAGAAAAAAGAAAATATCACTTTAAAGTTTCCTGGGAAATAAAATCAATTGGAAACTGTTCAACATTGTAATCTGACCTAAACAGATTATGTTTCTGGTGTAATACTAATAAGCTGGCTTTAAATTTAAGTAAACGCTTTGTAATCTCGTTCACTAAAGGTAAATCTCTCACATTTGATTATCTACTAAATAATCAAGTGCTAACAAGAGTTGATGAAGTTCTTGATTTAGGAGTCCATATTAGTAGTAAATTCTCATTTAATACCCACAGTAAATTATTTGTTCGCCTTTATTGTTCCTCGGTTCGATCTCATTTGAAGTATGCCGTATGTCTACGTGGTCCCACTACTTCGAAATTCATATCAAGAAATTAGAAAAAGTGCAGGATCCTCAATAAGGGCTGCACCTTTCGCTTAACAAAAGTTCCTATTCGGATATCGACAACTCAAGATTTATTTGTCGTCCGTGTCGAATGACGAATCCTATTACTACAATGTTAGTATAGTACATAAATAGAGTAGCAGTGATAGAATTTGCTTAGAAAAGCAACCAATCGTGAAATAAACCGAGTTAACTGAATATCTTACGTTTAAACTAAAATTGATGGTTTATGATAATCAATAAAATTGAAACGGATACGAAAGATATTCAGACATAACATAATAAATCTAAATGATAATAATTTAAATAAAATTACCTTGAATGGTCAAACATGACAATCTCTTGGTTAACTCGCAATTAAAGTGGGAAACTTGCGGAAAACTTGAATTTCCAACCACACTACTTATGTTTGGCAATTTAGTAATAAATTGTCGTAGATAATTCATCTTGATTTTGATTAAAAACTAAAAAATAAGGTAATATTTTATAGGTTAGGTCAATAATGACAATCGATGGCTGTGTCTCTCCTCACGTCGCGACGCTGAAATTTAAAAATATAATTTTTTACATTATCCAAGTGGAGTTAATTTAATTATTTAATGGCGTTTTTACGAAACAGATAACAATTAATTTAATTTATTATATCTAAAGTATATAATTTAGCAGTAGAAATTTTATTTTTGAAAATAGTTAGTACCATGTTGCGACAACAGATGGCTAGAGCTACATATTTTGAAAATTATTAAATTATTTGTTAACAAATTAACTATAAGGAGATTAATTTAAGAAATTCTTACAAAAGCTTTCGAGTTTTTAGTCCTCCCTTTTCTTATTTCTTATTTAACGACAAAAATAATCCCTTGTGAAACTTTTTATGCTACATTTTTATAACAAAAGTACAACCGCTCGGTTTCGTTTATTCTTTTGTACAAGTGGATTTAAAATTCGTTAAAGATAAAAAACCTACTGATCATCGAATTCTGAGTTTTTAACAGGTTTTTATACGCTCATAAAATTTATGAGGCAGTGTCGCATTAAAAGTTATAAGAAAATTGCAATTTTGTTTTTTTTACTTTAGCACTACAGGATGGTTATAAAAATATATCTACACAAAAATCACAGAGATACTTGAAAACCGTGTCCTGCACCTGTTCCGCCGTAATCGTATCCTACTCCATAGCCGCCCACAGGATTTATTTCGCCATAAACTTTCAACTGTTTTTCACTGGGTTTTAATAACAACATATGCCAGTGTTGCGCTAAAAAAAGCGAGTGTGACGAAACTAAAACGTGGTGGATATGAGCCGGAATAAATGAATGTCGGTGAACATGTCCAGGAACCCATACATCGCGAGATTGAGCCGGTACTTTATTTTGCAAATGAAGTGGTTCTACTACGGCCCCAATCGACGCCGACGACGACGTTTGATTTAAAATCTCGTTTTGAAAATTCTTCAACGGATTGCCAAACGAAATTAACCCAATTTCCAGCGGGGACCTCTTCAATTTGATCGGAACTTCACGAGACGAAGTTATGTTTGTTAACAGGAACCATTGCAAAAACAGCTAAAATGCAGTTTTGAAAACCAAAATTTTGAAAATAAAATTACTTACCTGTTTTAGTGTAGAGAGCATACTGCAACAATTGTGCTACTTTCGTACTAACCACATGCTCGTAAAGTTACATTGAATCTAAGCTGGTCTAACCAGCATTCCATAAATAAAGTTAATGGCGTTTATGCTCAATTTAGAGAGATAATTGATTGTAAATACTCTGTTAAAAAAATTAATAATTTTCTGGTTTTGCGTGAATATAATTTACGGATAAACCCACTGCGTTTTAGCGTGGAATCCGAACCACGACACAAACATTTATTTTAAATTTATTATTTAATTTATAAATCTTTACATTAAATTTCTTACTGTATTAACTAGATTATAACACTACAAGATACGGCTTACCAAAGCAAATTGTAATTCTGCCTGCCTTATAAAAATTTTCCACTCAAATATTTGAGTTAGGTAATTGCCAAAGGGAAAGATTGAAAATCTTAATTAAAATTGATTGAAGATTACGGAAAGAATATTGCTTCCGTTATTATAATAAAGCAGACATTTTTGAAAAATTTTATTTACCGATCCAATATTGTGTTTCGAGTTAAAAAATAAAAAACGTAAATTTCAAAATTGGCTGTTTTTGAAAGATTCAAGTTCGGAGAGGAAAGCACGCGAAATAAATAATATTGAAGCATGAAAAGTAAAATTTTTAAATTGAAAATGAGAGTATAAAATAGAATTTTTATAAAATTGATAATAAACGTAAATCATAACATAAGTATCCATATTTCAAGTAGCACGAATGGATAAAGTAAAGATAATGGTAATAAAGCGAATCGTCACAATTTTAGCGTGAAAAGAGCTTTTCGAAATATGTACTAACAAAAAATTTTCCTGCTTTCATTTTCTTGACTTATCATTTTCTTTATAATAAAAAAAAATTACAGGTTCCGCATTTGTAACCATTTCCAAGACTTCAAAGGTTCCCGCTATTTCATTAAAAACAATACCACAAAGTCATTTTTATTAGCTTATTTTATGAACACAATTTATTCCAACACTAGAATTACCACCCGGTTTCGCCTGGTTTTTGTTTTTGTTTCATTGCAAATATTTTTATAAACATTTAGCGACTAAAGAATGCAGGATGTACGAGAAGGTACAAAGAAGGCCGCAGATGTTGGTTTTTTGCTTATATCTCGAAAACCATTAGCTCTAGCCAAAAAGTGGTTATGTACAAAACCGACTTTGATAAAATTTCCCACAAAAAAGATTTTATTAGTTTTTTGCGTATCCGTTATAGTTTTCGAGGTATACGAAATTTTCCAGAAACTATTTTTTTAATATTGCTTGTTAAACTTTACCCTTTACCTCCTAACTTCATTCCCGCTTTTTTGAAAACAAAATTTACAGAAAAAAACTTTTGGAATATTAAATTTTCTTTAAAATAAGGATATTATCCAATATTTTACCTTAAATTAATCTGAAATTACAGCAATTTGATTTGAAAAATATCAAAATTTTGTAAATAATGCAAAAAAGCAGGCCCAACCAGAGAGGGGGGCGCTCAGGGATTTGTCCCCGGGGCACGGAATCCCTCAAGGGCCCGGACGAATAACTAAATAAATTTGAATGAATAAAAAATTAGATATTTGGTTTTATTAAAACCTGGAGTTACCTAGAAAAAAATCCTATCAGGATATAGGTGGGGCGTGACAAACCCCAAATATTAAATTAATTTTGTGTCCCGTTTTTTTCAAGTTTTCATTAAACAATGCTCTTTGTAATCATCTAAGAACCATATAAATACGAAAGGAATAATTAAAATTGTTTTTTTTGAATTACCAGTGACGGCGCCAGGGGCGAGCCAGAGTGGGCACTTGTCCACCCAAGTGCCCACTCAAATTTTGTAGGTGCTTATTTCAATAATGTATTTTTTTGAGTTTATTTATAAATTTTGTGTGCTCCTGCCCACCCCAAATATATTGGGCCCAATTTGCCCCCACCCATTTTAAAAATCCTGGCGTCGTCGCTGTAAATAACAAAGGATAACACGTAGAAATGATCAATTTCCGTATATCAAAAAAAAAAAATATGTAATTTTAAATTAAGGTTAAGAATAATGCAATACGCAGAAGATCAATTTAAAATTATTTATTAATACATAGGGGACATCCATTAATTACGTGAAGCGATTTTGGCGATGTTTTGTTGTCGAATGGTTAACCCATAAGGAATCAGGGGCGGTCATATCACTAACAGTTTATTTTTGAAAAATAATAAAAAATATGTATATGTCTACAGATGACTGATGCGCTGAAGTGGTACACTGGGGGGTATTCCATACCCCCCAGACCCCCCGGAATGCCAATAGCTGCAGCTCAATCAACTTTTGAAGTTATAATTATAAATAAATACTTTTAACCTCAGGCTCAAAAAAAGAATAAAGTCTGAGAAGCTTGAAGCTGAAACATGACTTAATCGAAGTGAACCAAAAACATCTTAACTTCCACTTCCGGGCAGGACATATTTAAATTATTTGTGCGCTTAGCAACAAAGCAATCTTTTAGTATTTATGAAACCCCTAAAACTGCTTAAATTTAAAATTTAAGTTTTAAATGCATAAAACAATGAGTGTATACTGGGGGGTCTGGGGGGTATGGAATACCCCCCAGTGCACTCTTTCTATTTGTTTGCAAATTTTTCAGTGGTAGACAAATAATAATGGATAAGTTTCGTATTTCCTATCGACATTAGCTTAAAACACTACAATTTGCCGATAGGACTCCCAAAGAGAGCCATGACCCCTATGGGCCTCTGGGATTTTGCGTAATCTTGACACAAAATTAGCTTATATTGTAAAATTGATTTATATTTTTATGGCAACCTCAGTTCTGATCAGTAAAATCTAGATTCTGCTAAACCCCCCTAAACGCCTCACGTATATTAAATTAAATTACAAACTAAATTTCAGGTGGGGTCTGACATACCCCAGAGCACTTTAGATGCATATACTAACTTATCTGACTATTCACGCAATAATGCACTAAGAGCTGTTTTTGATGGTGCCAACAACCGAGACGGACTTGCACATGGGATCACATTTGGTGCATATTTCGATCAAACTCTAAACGCTGGGGTTTGTCAGACCCCACCTAGATAACGCTGATTTCAAAAAATTCTAGATGTTTTGTAAATAGTTTTTCTTAAAAAAAATACGAAATTTCTTATTTTTCTTTTTTACTTATGAAATTTTTTAGAGTAGGGGCCCCGCGAAAAGATGTACAAGATGCTCCGCACCAAAAATGTCACGATAAAACTTGTTATCGATTATCCTTATTGCTATCAAAAAATAATGACGCCGATGGTTGAGATTTCGGGAGTATTGTGGTAGAGTAAAGCTTGATAATCATTTAATCCCATTTTCCGATTTCTAGGGCTGATGATCCTTTCCGAAATGTCGTAATCATTACTTTATTTTTGATCAGTTTAATGTAAAATAGTGAACAATATACTCATATTAAAGGAAATTTAATAATACAAAACTTTTTCTCGAAGAACTTTAGTCTCAAATAAGCGGTAAAGAAGTTACGAGGCAAAGTTTATTAAAAAACGCGAGAAAAAAATAAATTGTTTTAAATTCACGAGCGTATATCTCGAAAACTTTAATAGATACAAAAAAATAAATAGAAACAATCTTGTAACAAATTTTATCAGCTTCAATTTTGTATATAACTACCTTTGGCTAAGGTAAACCGTTTTCGAGAAATAAGCCCTCATTCCCCTCATCTTCTGAATATTTGTTACAGTTCGAAGAGGATCAAACGTAGAACAATATCAATTATTCTCCCTAATCTTTCACTTTGCTTTAGAGGCTTTGTCCACATCATGAAGAACAGGACTTACTTTGAGAAAGTAAAAATTGTAGTACGGATCTGATTTAAAAATTGATTTTACTTTATGATGGCGTAAATCGTTTTAAACTCCAAACTTGAGCATTAAGTCAATTTACATTTGCTTTTGAGGTAATTCAGTTGCATAGTCATGCATTTAGGAGTTTTCGTATTATCTCGATTACAAGTATGTACTTTTGGCGTTGCAAATGTAGGTTACGGTTGGTTTGATCAACTTTAGTTGAAAATTTTGATAATAATTTGAATCGATGTGCGGATTATAAAGTTTTAGCCTATTGCTTTGAATAAAGTTCGGGCATTGTAAATGCCGCAATCCGCATAAGTAATAATCTCAAAATTGAGTGCTTACCAAAATTCCATTTTAGCAAAACATCTCATTAATCAGATTTTAAAAATATTGTTAACTCAAGAGTGCGAAGACTTTCGGTTTTACTTTCAATTACTCTCACTACCAGTCACTTGAGTTTTCAATCAATTTCTTCAAAATAAAAGGAAACAGAATTATTCTCGTTAGAGATTCCCACCAGCTAATAATATCAATTACCCAATAATTATTATGACCAAACCGATACGCACAGTAAATCATTAAGGTAATTATTTTTGTTAATTTGTGTCACTAATCAATTTGAAGGAAAAAGTAAATAATATAGGTAATATTTTGAATAAAATTGTTAATATTAACCTTCTTGTCATGGATCAAACGGATTTCACAATAAGAGACAAAGTTGACACTGGCATGGCATGCCTTGAACAATTAAAATTATTATAAAATATAGCACATGCCAATGACACTTTTGCAATAGCTTCACGTTATTGAAGGTAATTCTTGTACAGTTCTTGTGACAATGCTGGAGTATTTATTTGTTTTTAGGAACATCATTTAAACGTTTGAAAGCCTTAGAAGACTACTTTCAGCTTTTTCTTAATTAGTTGTTTGTATAAACCATTAGGACTTAAATTAACGCTCCAGTAAATCACCGAATGATTGCAACATTTGGCAAACTTTGTAGAGGTACTACCCGAGAATTTTTTTTCCGAAACAAAAAAATTTGAGTTTGTTTAGTACTACGCCCGTGGATGCATTAAAATTCGAAACTATCTCTTCACAGCAGAATTTTATGCTCGAAAACGTATTACATTTTACTTTACACTTTTACGATGTACAAACAAGTTCTAAATCTTTTAGAACGTTTGCAATACAAATCTTAGATGGAATAAATTTTACATTCTATAATTATCTATTTCCGTAGATTGTCGCTCTTATTGTATGCTAATGTATGCGAAATCGTGTTATATTATAGAAAAATATAGTAGCAAGCAATTTATTTTTATTTTACATACAAAAGCTTTATTTTAAATATTTATTATTGCGCTTATTGAGCACGAATCGATCTGATTGAAAAATTGCAAAATTTTACTTTCGGAAATTGTACCTACATATTGCAATAAATCAACTTTTATTCAAAAATATTTATTTATAATTTTTATAATCTTAAATATGAGTTTTTCTACTAGTGTTTGAAAAAGTATAACTTTTCGATATTCGTTTGAGTAAGGTAAAGCAGGTTTTTTCACGCACTAGTGCGGAAAAGTAATTTTTCACGCACTAGTGCGTTTTACTTCTCCGCACATGCGCATTCAAGTTGAAACAATTTTTGTATTTTATTTATTATAAATATTTATAGTGATTATGTGAGCAATCCGAGATTACTACAGCCCTACCGACAGATTTCTGCGTTGAAGCAGACGTATTATTTATATTAATAATATTTTTTAGATTGTTTTTAAACCGGGACAGCGCGTACGCAGTCCCGACTACGGACTAGGGACATTAGGGATAATCGCAGGGGTCAGCCCAATCGTTGTGCAATGAATGGGCCTCACCCTGGGGGTACCGCCTTGTTGATCACGGTAAACCCCTACGCCAGCTAAGTATGCTTTCCAGCAAAGCAGAAGTGGCATCATAAGAGCATCTCTTAATCTCCTACAACTGGTGAAGTAGAAATGGCATGAGTAATTTTTTAGGGAATTACTTAACCCGGAAGTATGCTTTTCTCGGCTAAAGCCTATTACGGAAAAATGACACTTTTCATTACTCGTTGCACAAATAGTTATTCCACGATTTTTCAATCTGATATACATAATAATCTTCCAAAAGATTTTTTCAAAAGTTTGAAATACATTTTTGCACTTAATCCTGATATATAAAATCTCAGCACGCTGCTCCTGCTACAGCGTGTCATTTTTTGGTGAAAAAAAAACACTCTGATTTCCCTCACTTTTGCTTAAAAATTCAAATTTCCCGATTTTTCCTGGCGAAATTTGAAAAATTATAAATTTCTTATCTTCTCCAAGTATTCTAAAAGAGTGGAAATTCTGCAATATGTACTGGAGAGTGTTCCACACCCCCCAGACCCCCCGGTTTGCAATTTTACCAACCGAAAATATATTAAACTAACTAAGATTAGGACAAACCGGGAAAGGACCCCGCACCATTCTTATAGGAAATTTTCTTTCTGTAGATTTAGCTAATTTTTGGATTTTTGTTCAGAATGATGGGAAGTACAACATATCTAAAAATCAGCCAAATCTACAGAAAGACATTTTCCCATGAGAATGGTGCGGGGTCCTTTGAATTTTTATGTAAACATGAGGGAAATTTAACCTTCGGGCAGAAAAAATTAAAACTTGGAAAGCATATTTATTTAATTACCTTATTTCTCATAGAGATTAGCAACAACTTTCTGTGTTACTTTGAAAGTTAATTTAAAAATATAAAGTCGAAATTGTAAACCGGGGGGTCTGGGGGGTCTGGGGGGTGTGGAACACCCTCCAGTACATATTGCAGGATTTCCATTCTTTTAGAATACTTGGGGAAGATAGGGAATTTAGGAGAAACCAAGAAATTAACAAATAATGTAATAATTTAAATTAAATCTAAAAGTAATTGGATTAGAATCTACTTTGTTTATCTACTTTTACTGATGTATGAATCTTCTCAGAATTGGTAATAATTTCTAGAAAAGTAAAGAAACTTTTATATTTATTGACTAGCGAGAAACAAAAGTACTTCATGTTTATATTTAATATTTTAATTTATTGTTAAATTAGTAGATAAACTAAAAAGGTTCGATCCCACTTTATTCTAAGTTTACTTCACGGTTTAATCTAACGCAGTTTGTTTATCTGAAAAAATATCCTGGTATATAAAATCCCAGAACGCTGCTGCTGTTCCTGCTCCAGCGTGTCATTTTTTGGTGAAAAAAAAACACTCTGATTTCCCTTACTTTTGCTTAAAAAGTTCCCGATATTTCCTAACAAAATTTGTAAAATTATGAATTCCGTATCTTCTCCAAGTATTCTAAAAGAGTGGAGATTTTGCAATATGTACTGGAGGGTGTTCCACACCCCCCAGACCCCCCGGTTTACAATTTTATCAACCAAAAAGTATATTAAACTATTTAAGATTAGGACTAACAGGAAAATTTGAATTTTTAATTAAAAATGAGGGAAATTTAAACTTCAGATAGAAAAAAATGAAACTTCAAAAGTTAATTATAAAAATATAAAGCCAAAATTTTAAACCGGGGGGTCTGGGGGGTGTGGAACACCCTCCAGTACATATCCCAGGATTTTTAGTCTTTTAGAATACTTGGAGAAGATAGGGAATTTATAATTTTTCAAATTTCGCGAGGAAAAAAGTTTTTGCGTTACGTTGAAGATATAGAAAAACGGGGAATCCCCCAGTAGCGACAAACTACTACGAAAAGAGATCCACCGTCTAGCCGTTTTAAATAATCTAAACGGTTCGATGGTTTTGTTATAAAAAATTCCAGCTTAAGTATAACTTTTTTGAGAATATTAAGTGGAACTAGGTTGATGTGCAACTCGATTGCGCCGGTTGTGCGGCCTAAAGGCCGCATTGAAAAACATTATCTTGTTTAAATATGGATTTACCCTCCACAGTCTCATTTACCTCACCCATGACTCTCTCCTGAATCTGCTCTTGTGTACAACTGAAGTGAATATTGAGAAAGTCTTAAGAAATAGAAAATACAAGAAAATTAGAAAATCTTAGGAATACTACAGATGAGTTTTTTATTTTTATTATTTCTTTTAACTTTCTGAGATTTTTTGGCTTTTCTAAGATATTCTAGATTTCTTTTTCTGGGATTTTCCATTTCACAAAATGTCTTGATCCTGACATCCTGAAACTTTCTAGATTTTCTGAGATTTCTTTGAATTTTTTCGAGTTTATATGATATCCTAGGATTTTCTACATTTGTTTGGATTTCCTATTTACTAAAGTGTCTTAGTAGGCATTTCCGGAGGTAAAATTTCCATGAATGAAAAAAACAAAGTTCTCTTTGTACTTCTTCAAAGGCTCACACCATCGCAAAATTGATAGAATAACTATAAAACTTACCTTAGCTTTACCATTTGTTGATGTAGTAGAAGGATGTTGGGCTTCAAACTTGGTGCAGTTTCGGGAGTTTCGGAGTCTGTCTTCATCAAGTGAATCCTTCAGTTTTTCAATTTTGAAGGAATTATTTTCAATGTAAATTTTATAGTTTAATTTTTAAGAAATATAAAAGTTTTGGAGTGTTTATCTGAGTAACCCAGTACTTTGCTTTGCAGGCCTGAGGCCGGTTAGCAGCCTACCGGAATACTTCCTTTTACCTCATCAACATTACAATGCAAAATTTTTATTTTTATTCAATCAACTAAAACATTTTCTTTTTTTCTATTAACATTCACTCCAATTAACAATTAAGTAATCAATTTTGAATTTCCTCATCATACAGGCAAAGTTATCGTGACAATTTTTCAACTTAATTTATTATTTTTTTCACACAAAATTGCATAAATCATTAAACCATTCATTATTTTGCCCACAACGCTTAAGTGCCATTCACATCCAATTAACGTTAGGTAAATTAGAACAAAAACTTATGTGTGGGTTTAGAATGATAATAAAGAACACAATTAAAAACTTAATTATCTCTCTGAACTTTTCTTAATTATGTTGTTGTGCTAATTTACGTAGCGTTAATTGAATGAAGATGGCACTTTACTCTCGGCTTAATTTTTTAAGTTATGAAATAAATAAGAAGCAGATAAACCATTTAATAATGATAAACCTTTATAAAGCTTTAATTGTAAAACTTTTTGCATAAACAACTTTACAATTACAATTTTCAGTTTCAACTTTAAAATTAAATTTTGTTGTACAGTAGAAGTTTTTATTGGATAAATGTAATAACTTCTACACCCTTGACATTTTTAAGTGCATGGTCATATACATGCAATGCATTATGCAAACTTGTATTAAACCAACACTTAACCTGTTACTTCTAATTTATAAAAATATAAGTTCACGAGAGTCATGAATACATTCTAAATTGGAATTATGATTTAATTAATACCTAATCAGAAAAGTTTTATTCTTTTGAAATCCAAAATTTTCTCTTAAGACTTTCGAAATATTTGCAAAAAAAAATTAGTTCACATTAATTAGATTAATATAGGCACTGTTTTGAAACTGCTTTTGATCCAAAAGAAATAAGTAAACAAGGAATGGTAAAAAATTGTAAAAGTAGTTCGAACTTTCTTCTCCTATTAGTTTTTCCGAAGCAATTTTTCTTAATTACATAACTTTCCTAGTTAAACGAACTGCAGCAACCATTAAACTGTTTATTTAAATAAAACCAAAAAGTATTGCTTATGAAGTTTAAACTGCGAATTTTAAAGAATCCTTAGGGATTTTATTGAAAACTGGAGCACTTAATTTTTATAATCTGGAATCATTTTTGTTACAGTAAAAAGAATTTATTTTTACCTAAATTGAAAAAAAATTGAAAAAAGATTATTATCAATATTCCGATAGCCTGGTGACCTGCACTACAAATAAAATAAATTTTTTTGGGAAACATAATAAAATGTAGGATTATTTTTTATTTGTTTTCTGTTAACAATTTTAATTAAAAGTTTTTAATTAAAATGTGTGTGCATAATTTAACTCAGGAAAGCAATTTTACTGTAAAAATAAGAAATTGGATATTAGGAATGACATGTTTTTAAATATATTCTGTTGGAAAAGCTGCTGCAGAGAAATTAAATTTTAGTTATTTGTACAGGTATTTGTGAAGCACTACCGACTTACTTGTGAAACACCAGTTTCGAATCTGAATTATTTTGGATGTATATTTTGGGAAATTTCGAAATAATAAAAAATTAAGTTATTTTAAATATTGCAAAGCACTTAGAAGTCTCGGCGAAGTATTTGTTGCAAAGAATACTAATGAAAATACAGAAAAAGTGATAAGACTGCGATTAAACCATCAACTTCCTTAATGGTTTACTTTAGTTTCCTGTTGAGCCATTATTCATAATAAATTTACATCTATATAAATTTTACACATTCACGAGTAATTAAATTTGGTAGTTTTTCTAAATTTGACTTAAACATTTTGGAATTTTTCATCTTAGAAGCTAGAAAAACGCAGCATTTAAACAGCATTTACGACATATTTAATGACAAAGGGGTCAAACTTAAAGAGATTTTGGCGATGAAATTCTCATCTTTGTTATTATTCGAAAAGGACATTTACAAATGCAGTGATTAGTGTTTCTAAGGTTGATAAGATTGTTAATTATGGTAACTACTAAGCTTATTAATGATACGAGTAATCACACGCAATAATATATACAATAAATTTTCGTTTCCTCTTAACCTTCTGCGAATGTTGTAATAAACGCTAACCTTTGGAGGGGTGTTAGTTGATTATTATCAAATACCTTACGGGTATAAATATCAGTTTATTCAACCTTTTTGTCATAGTACAAAATTTTGTCTAAAATGAAGTTATTGGTGAGTAAATATCAGTGGTTTGTGGTGACGGTGAAAATGAGTCTTAAAATTAATTGATAAAAACATAAAATACAAATTACATCGAAATCCAATTTGCAGTTTGTATAGAATCTATTTGGCGAGATTTTCAGGCTTTGTTTTATGAGGCTAACGCTTTTTGATTTACTTCCAGTGCTTCGATTAAAAGAAATAATAGACAGCGTTATTGACAACTGACACTTCACTAATAGCGATTCCTGATTAAGCAAACCCATTTTACGAATTGCACTTTTCTTCCAGAATTTTCCGATATTTTAAGTTTAATTAATATTACATTTTTCCAGGTCCTTTTATTCGTCGTCGCCGCCGTCGTCGTCGTCGTCTCCGCCTTGGAGAAGGAGAACGAACAAGTCAACAGTAAGAAAACCAAAAGAGGAGCTCTTGGATTGGGATTGGGCTACGGCTACGGTGGTGGTTATGCCAGTGGTTACGATTATGGTATATACCATCCCGTGGTTTCTTCGGTGAGTTATGGATACAAACCGTACTATTCCAAACCATACTACGGATCCTATTATGGTGGATACGGTAACGGTTTGGGATACGGCTCCTTGGGCTACGGATACGGATTAGGCTACGGCTACGGACTGGGCCATGGAAGTTACGGCTACGGATATCCGTACAGCTTTGGCAGTTACCACGGATACGACGACTGGTGGTAATGGACATCTGAACCCTAAATAAATTACTTCGTCTACCAGTTAACCAACAACACTGTAACTATTTTTACACACAAATATATAATATGATTTTTTTTATTTAAAAACTTTGTTTTAATAAGAAAATTCCTGCTTCGTCTGAAGATGATTTAAATTAAGCTTAGTGCTGCGTTTATGCCGATTACATCAATTTCATCCAAAATTGAAATTTTATTGGAGTGATTATGTAGGGTGCATAGGCCGTTAAGGAAGGAAAAAGGGGACGAATCGGTCGTTTCTGCATTTAAGTTGATTTATGACTTTGATGAACATCGCCGACATTTCCATGAAAAACTTTTTGAAAATCCAACTATGCCGAAGTGCCAATTTATAGTTTGGCTCAAAAATAATTCCATAACTTATTTGAGAATCTGCACAAATCGGTTTATTTGACGACCTTTGGTTAATTAATATCATTTAATGCGAACTTCTCAAAGTTTAGTTAACTAACTTTAGCTTGTCTTGTCTGTACAAGTCCTCATTAAGACAACAAATAATGGTTATTGATGTTATTATAACAAAGAAATGTTCCGGATGAACATTTTTAAACTAAACCAATATATTATAAAATAAAATTATGTGTTTTGTTTAATTTCCGTCTTGCGAAAATATTTTCTTTTAATTAAGACTTAAAATATTAATAAATTACTATAAGAACGCTTTTTGCGCGATATTTTATTTAAAAAGCTGGCAAATAAAGTTACTTTTTACGTAGTCAAGGTAAGAGCTTAAAAATTCCCTTTTCTATTTACTTCTTTCAAAGTAAGTAATATGTTACACTTCTTGTTTGTAACTAAATTGCTTTTAGGTTTTTCTCTTCAAAATGTTGAAATAACTTACCGAAATGAATTGCAATCGTAAGCATCGGGTAAATTTTGTAAGATTTAATTTACTTACAAAAAGATTCAATTTTGACAAAATTATATTACCAAATATTTCGTAATAACTTTCCAAGATCATCATACTCGTGAAACTAAAAGCCTGTGATCGCTTCAGTGAGAGTGAGATTGATCCACATTCCATCAAGTTCAACGAAAGTGATTTCGTAATAATAATAATAATAACGGTTAAATAAATTCATATACCATCATTAATTATGTTAATTAAAAAAATTTACGGTTAAATAAATTTGGAATTGGCAGTTTTGAACAACTTTATTTTTTAAAAGGGAATATCTGGAAAATCTTTTAAAATATGAACATTTTGTTATCTACAAAGTTGTTGTACGTGTCAAAAGCATTCAAAGTTACGATTTTTTAATTAAATAATTTGTAATTAAGCTCTTTCTCAGTTTGCACCTTTTTGAAATAAAACAAAGTAAATTTTAAGGGTAGATAAAATAAAGTGAAGCGTAAAAATAAAGCATAAACTAATTAAGAGCTCAAATTTTAAGATAACAATAAAACCTCGGTAAAATAAAAAAATTTAGTAAAAAGAAAACAAATTCATTTAATATCAATTAATTATGTAATTTCTTTAAATCAACATTTGTGATAATAAAAGTTGTTGTTTTCGAAACCTGGTTTTACTTAAAACTAATTGTAATTGGTTACGCAGTTATGAATATTTTAATTAAGTAATTTGCACCTTTTCCGAAATAGAACAAAAATACGGTTTAAGAGGTAGGCACTAAAACAAAGTGAACCATAAAAAATAAGCTGCAAAGTAATTAAGGGCGCAATATTTAAGATAACTATAAAACCGCAAAATTTAAGTTACGTGTGCTGAGTAAATTTTATAAAATAATTGACTATATTGCCTGGTAAATTAATTAATAATTACATATTGCGATTTTAGCTCATGCAAACAAAAAGTTTCAATCTGGAATGTTCACAATTTACATTTCCAAATTACGTTTACGTGTATTTGCAGAACAGGTAAGTACTTTGGTACAAGCATCTGTTTAATTTGTCATTACAATACAAAATTACAACACAAAATTAAATTGTAATTGTTGTATGCACGACAAAGTTTGGGAAATGTCTCGCAGGTTGTGTAATTATCGTACCTACTCACTGCCAAGCTGTAATTTTCCTTCGCAGATTTTTCTGCAATGAAAATAATAACCCAAAAGGTTTATTGGGCTAATTTCGGAAAATAAAATAAGCAAAAACAACTTTTCAGCCGGTGGGACGTTTCAAAATAAACTAATCTGAGCTTAAAATTATTTAATGGAAAACTAAAAAAATGCAAAAATATTTTATGTAAAATTACTCCCAAATTCAAAAGTACTACTTAGCTTTTAGTGAATTTTAAAATAACATTTTTCTATCAGCTTATTAAAATTAATAATTTTTCAGAATCGTAAAAAATTCTGTTGGCCGAGGAATCAAATCAAATAATTTATTTTACAATAAATTTATTGCATTTAAATTTAACATTTACAGTCCAGATCTTGAGTAAAATAAAAGAAAGCTAAATTTCTTGTTTCCAGACACATCCAGACTCTAGAAAGAGAATAATAATAATAATTAAAAATTCCAATTTGGGAATTTCAACTGTGTAAAGTAAATGACTAAATTAAATATTTAGAGGTCGGCAAAATTATAAAAAATAATTACTAATTTTTTTAAAAATATGGAGTGGTACTGGTTTAAAATCCACTTTAAACTGTAAATCCCTGGTGTCTGTCGAAAATTTTCAGTCAGGGAAAACTGGAAACTGCGAAATATACAGGGTGTCCCCGGATACACTTTACATACAGGGCCTATTTTACTATTAGGCACGTTCCTAGGGCCCACTGCCAGAGGGACCCGAAAAGAGAGACATAAAATCGTAAAATAAAATTCAAATACTGATACAATAACCCAAAAATTGGGTCTTCGATGCTATTAGTTACACTCGAATATAAGGGGCCCGAAAATTTACTAAAGCCTAGGGCCAACTCAGTTAAAAATAGGCACTGGGAATAGATTAAAATTCTGACCCTGTTATGTACAATGCCTGGTATTTTTGATTATGGAGTGTCCTGAGCTGGGGTATCCCAGCGCTAGGCACTAGGGAAACTAGGCAACTGCCTAGGCCGCAAACCAGATCAAGTTGCAAAAATTAAAAAACCTTATAGCAACTTTTGCCGCAAGAAAGCCAGATAAAACTTTCTAAAATTTTCTGAGGCCTGGAAATCATAGAATACCCCTAATATAAATTTTGCTGCGCGAACAAAGAGCAAAAGGTGCACTGGGGGGTATTCCATACCCCCCAGACCGCCCGGATTGCCACAAAACAGTTTTATAACCAAGTTTGCTATAGAAATTTCTAAAATCTGTTTGAAAAATTCGACAAGCTTCAGTTTAGCTGCCATTACAAAACTGGTTTAGATACAAAATGTAAGTGGCAAACCGGGGGGTCTGGGGGGTGCATTTTTTGTTTTTTATTCGTTCAGCCGAATTAAGGTATTACTTTTAGTAACAAATATTAAAAGGTACCGACTCAATAGTAATGAAAATAAATATCCTCAATGCTAGAAGGCCGTACAAACATCCAGGGTTCCCACTACAGTTTTCAAAGCAAATTCCCTAACTGTGGAGGGTTATTTCTAAAAAATAACTAGAATAGTAAAAAATATGCAAGACTTTAGATTCTAAACAGTAAACTGCCCCAATGGGCAGATGGACTCAAAAAACTGAACATAAAATCGTAAAATAAAAATCAAATACTGATAAAATAACTCAAAAATTAGGTCTTCGATGCTATTAGTTACATTTGAATATAAGGGGCCCGAAAATTTGCTAAAGCCTAGGGCCCAACTCAGCTAATAATAGGCCCTGTTTACATAATTTCAGTGGTGATAGAGGACACTATTCTAAGAAAAATGCTTAACAAATTTTTTTTTCTAAATTCAAACCTTCGAGAGTTAGGCTTCCTTACAGCATTTTTTTTAATTTCCACCTTCACATGGCTATAACTCGGAAAATATTGATTTTTCAGTAAAAATGCTTAAGTACTTTTGTAAAGAGCGTCAAATAATCTACAAACTAGATTGTAACCTTTTATTGTCTAAATGCAACGGTTTTCGAGTTATGAAAAAAAGTAAGTAAAAAAATGATGAAAATGTTGAAATGTTTTCTTTCTTGGTTTTTTTAAAATTGCTGTATCTTTTAAACGAAATATTTTAAATACAATCTGATGCCCCATTCCGGATAGGAAATTTAACGGACTACAACTTTTGTCTAGTAAAAATTTTTGAAAAACGAATCTATTTCACAGAAAATCAGAAAATAATAGAAAAAGTAGCTACAAAACAAAAAATTAACTTCACAAAATTTTAATTTTTATTGAAAAATTATTTTATTAATTAAGTAAATGTTTAAAACGACCACCTTCATATCCTCATTTTTAATTCGCACATTTTGGGCTCCAATTAAAAATTTTTTTAAATGAAGTAATCCTGAAATATTGTTCGGAAAAGGTGGAACTATTAATTGGTCAGAAAAATCTCCAGATTTAACTCCTCTTGATATATTTTTTTGGTGTGCTGTTAAAGCGTTGGTGTACAGCAACAGATGAAAGCCGATTGAACATTTACTTCAATAATGTAATCATTTAACTTTAATTAATAAACAAATTTTTCTATAAAAATAAAATTTTTGAATTTAATTTTTTCCTTTGTAGCTGATTTTTTCATTATTTTCTGATTTTTTGTGAAATGGATTGGTTTTTCAAAAATTTTTACAAGACACAAGTTGTAGTCCGTTAAATTTCCTATCCGGAATGGGGCGTCAGATTTTTTGTAAAATGTTTCGTTTAAAAGATACAGCGATTTGAAAAAAAACAAGAAAAAAAAGTTCAAAATTTTCTACATTTTTTTTACTTACTATTTTTCATAACTCGAAAACCGTTGAATTTAGACAATAAATGGTTAAACTCTAGTTTCTAGATTATTTCACGCTCTTTAAAAAAGCACTTAAGCATTTTTACTGAAAAATTAATATTTTCCGAGCTATGGCCATGTGAAGGTGGAAATTATAGAAAATGCTTGTTTTAATTAAGAAAAAAAATTTTGTTAAATATTTTTCTTAGAGTAATGTTCTCTATAAACACTAAAATTATGTAAAGTGTATCCGGGGACACCCTGTATATGTAAGTGATATTATAATCATTTAGATTAGACCTTCGTCGAGCAATTTTATATTTTCACAAATTTTGGCTATTGACTTTGACCGACAAATATTTATTTTTTTAGCATCAGAAACAGGTTGTAGAAAGCTTGAATCAAAAATTCAAAATATTGCAAAAAATAAACTTGGCGTATAATTATTTGAGAACCAGTAGAGAGAGTTTATGACTTTTTAACAACTGTTGTGATGATACAAGATTTTAATAACTTTTTAAAGTGTCGAAACAAAAAGTAAATAATTAAAAATAAATAAAATATGAAAACAAATTATTTTCAAAATATAGTAATTGAAAATTATTATACGAACGCATTTCGCAAATATTTGCTAATTATTCGCCATGAAGTAATAAATAATTAATAATATTATACGGTACAGCAACTCAGCGTTAATTATTAGCTTTGCTAAAGAGGATTTAAATAATGCGAAAATATTTAAAATACTTTAACGAATGTCGTAGCAAGGTAATGCAAAATAGAACAAGCTTCGTTTGGATCCAGAAAATAATTTTCAGCTGCAATATTGAACTTGATTGAATAATAATTTGACACAATTAAATTTTAATTAGCTTCGCTAAAATTAAAAATTTTGAAACAAGGCAATGAAAATTTAAATTATTGCATTGATTAAGATTTTTAGCACGTAGATATCAACAATCCGAATAATTAAGCTGCGCTTATGCTAATGAACTGCGTATTAAAAAATTAATTAAAGATATAAATATTTCGTAACACAATGTTGTATGGTTTTTAATATTTCAAGTTGAAATTTTCATCTGACTGATATTTTCGTTGACGTCTCATCACTGCCATAGAAAATATATTTTATTATTTTGTAAATCAACCACAGTTGGGGTATGCAGATTGATGTGGAATTTCTTACCGACGATTTATGAAAGTAGACAAATTAGTAAACGAATTTTTAACGCAAATTTAGAAATACAAGCTGCTATTATTACTATTAAGCGTTAATTAGTAATGTAAATTTGTTTAGAAATTTACTTAAAATCGACGCCAGACGTTTCTTATCGAAAGTTGAGCACTTGAAAATGAAAATCGGTAGCAACGTAAAATTTCGGCACACTTTCGTGTACATAGATCAAAAAATTTGAAAAGGAATTTTAGCGGAAAAATTAAAAAAATTAGAAGCGGTTTACCTAACATTCAACACGATTGCTTTGTTCGGAGTAATATCGCTCAATTTTCGAGATTTATTTTGTTATCCCATGGTTCTCTTTTGTAGTGCCAGTTGTCATTGTTCAAAATCTATTAAAGTACAATTGTATCATCTTTCACATTTACTAGAAATTGAGAAAAACAGGTTACGCTTTATCACGTTACGCTTTTTGGATCGGTTTCTTATGTGCATTGGAATCGCACGTAATTCAATTTTCAAAATTACAAAACCGTGCGCATTTTTTGATAATTACGTTGTATTCAAAGCGTTTTTAACAATAGCAACCGTCTTTCGTAATTATATTTAAAATACTTACACGTCGAGGTCAAGGCTTCCACTTTCTCCCGAAGGTATCATTTCTATTTAACGAACCCGATTAATTGAATTAATTACTTTCGTTTTCTACGATACACAGAAAACACAAATTGAAAAACAGAAATTCAAATTTAATAACTTCACCTTCAGTTTTTTTAAGAAATTAAAAAACTGTTATCTTTATTAACTTAAACCCGTCAATTACATTTTAATTATCCTTCAAACGTAATTAAATTAAAATTCAAATTACGAACTAAAACTTTGCTTTACCTTGTTATTCATTCATCTCTAATAGAATTTTAGAAGTTATCTTAGTGAAAATTTTTTTCACTCTTGGCCAAAATTTTCCTAAAAGTCTTTCTTATCTTACGTAAAGAAATAAATTATTCTAGCTTTGAGCGACTGCGACTTTTTTATTATTTCGTCGTAAGACGTTCAACACAGTGTGGATAAGAATATCAACTCAAGTGAGTACATAAATTTCAAAAGTGTTTATTTGAAAATATTGTTCTCCCAAATTTTATTTTCATAGCTTATGGCTTTATCATTTCTGATTGTTTTTACAAAATTTTAATAAAAACATACCTATAAATAATAGTTAACACCTGTGGAAGTTTTCCGTCTCTAGTCAGGAAGTGCTACGAAGATATTTTTTGTAAAACTTTTAATTAAACTAACATCTAAACAAGATTGCTTAATTTGTTGGATTTTGTTTAGTAAATCATCAAATTGCACAGAAGCAGCGCGATATTTAGAATTTTATTCATTTGAGCTTCCATTAATTAATTAAGATGTAATTTTAAAATTATCCGGAGAAAAATTAACTAGTATAATGTCTGAAAGAAATAGAAAGGCATCGAGTCAACCGTTTTGCTTTAGTTCATGGTTAGAATGCTACTGGAACCTCAATCTCTACAGTACTTATCTGTGTAATTTAAAGAATAGAAACGTGTTTGATGTAATAAAACAAATCATCATCATTTTACTTAATTTTCTAACGAGCGAATTCAATTACAGAAAGTGAAAAACAACAATTTATATACAATCTACAATTTTGCTTGACAAAAAGAATTTTTGATTCTCATGTCATAGGCAGGGCCAGAGGAGCCCGAAAAGAGAGAGCATAACATCGTAAAACAGAAAGAAATACTGATAAAAACCCCAAAAATTGGGCTTTCGATGCTATTAGTTACACTCGAATATAAGGGACTCGAAAATTTTCTAAAGCTTTAGGCCCAGCTCAGTTAAAAATAGGCCCTGAGAATAGATTCAATGCCTGGTATTTTTGATTGTGGGGTGTCTTGAGCGAAAACCATACTCTTTGTTAGGATCAGGAACTAGGCAACTGCCAGATCAAGGTGCAAAAATTAAAAAAAACTTCTAGCAAATTATGCCGCGAAAAGGCCAGAAAAGTAAAGATTTGATTAATGATTTGGTAATTTTTTAATTTTTATTTTTGTTTGAAAGGTATTTTTTTTTAATAAAAATAAATAAATGTAAGTATTTTTTTAAATATCGCGAATTATCACCCCTCCCCCACATCAGTGAGAGTGCCTAGGAGTGCCTTAGGATTGTCCTTCGTGGCAGATTCTTCTGCAATTTTTCTGCAAGCTTGCAGAAAACTGAGGCCTGGAGATGGTAGAATACAAAGAGCTAAAGATGCACTGGGGGGTATTCCATACCCCCCAGACCCCCCGGATTGCCACAAAACAATTTTATAGTAGCCGCTTAACTAAATCTCAACAAAGCTTTACAACCAAATCTAGAAGTTTAACAATTGAATCGGTTATTTCCAAAACAGCATAAGTCATAGAATTAAAATTTTACAGGAATCAAATAAAGCCGTTTTACACAAATACATCAACATTTTTAAAAGTTTTTTTTTGTTAATTTGTCTTTTTATACCTTTAATTTGTTAGTTGCTATAAAACATAAAAATTGACAAATTACATTTTGTGACTTATGCTGTTTTCGCAGGGAATGGGATTCATTGCTCAATAAGTTGAGTTTCTAAAAACTCGGTTATTTTACAATAATATTTTATTAAAATCAAAAATAATGTTTTGAATTCAAATTTTGAAAACATAAATACACAAAAACGCACAAGATTAACCATAAACTAAGTAAGTAAAATGCATTTCGCCGTCAAAGATTCAATGCAAAAACCGCATAAGTCAGTGACTTTTACAATGAACGGTCGTAAACATCATCATTTTTGATAGTTAGCGTAATGTTACTAACATAATTTTTACCACTACCCTCAAGGATCAAATTTCGACAAAAAAAGCAATTTTGAAAAAATACTGACTTATGCTGTTTTTGCAATGACCGATTCAATTAATTCAGTACCTAGTTTTCTATAGAAATTTATAAAATCTGTTTTAAAAATTTGATAACTTTCAGTTTAGCTGCTATTACAAAACTGGTTTAGACACAAAATGTAAGTGGCAATCCGGGGGGTCTGGGGGGTGCATCTCTTGTTTTTTAATCGCGCATCCGAATTAAGGTATTATTTTTAGTAGTAATGAAATAAATATCCTCAATGCTAGAAGGCCAGGGTTCCCACTAAATTTTTCAAAGTAAATTCCCTGACTATGAAGGGTTATTTCTAAAAAATAACCAAAACAGTAAAAAATAATCAAAACTATGTATTGAAGCTCAATTATTAATATTACTTATGTGGCTTGGTAGCGGAATCAATTTTTATTGCTTAAAATTAAACTGAGGGCCTATTTTACCATTAGGCGCATTAGGCACGTGCATAGGACACAATAGTTAGATGGGCTCAAATAGAAAGAACATAAAATCGTAAAATAAAAATCAAATACTGATAAAATAACCCAAAAATTGGGCCTTGGATGCTATTAGTTACACTTGAATATAAGGGGCCCGAAAGCCCTGGGCCCTGGTCATAGGTAGAGTGTCGCATCTACATTTAGAGAGTTTTAATATAACATGTAATCCTTAAAAGGTTTAATTAATATTTACGAATTATTCGGTGTTTGAGTATTTTGTATGTGAATTACAATGTTAGTCTGTTGCCAGCTTAGCTCCAGCGGAAGGTAGTGGTACTTCTTAAAAATACACTCCACTGTTAATTGATTACGCATATATCAAAAATGGATTTAATGCGTAGTCTCCAATACTCAATAGCCTCAAGAGACATCAATACAAAACAATAATAAGAGACTTCCAAAGCCGGAGGTATGTATGCCTGTAATGTGATTGCTTCAATTGAAAATAGAGACTTTTAACTCTTTCGGAATAAATAGTTGTAATGAATTTTCAAAATTCACATATTTTCCATTTTACAATAATTTGAAAACCTCTTATGATTCATTATTGTGCGGCCTACTATATAAAATACATGACAATATGTCGTAGTGCCGGGGTAGTGCGGACTTCAGGCCGCACAACTAGTTCGATTGAGTTCCACACTATTCAAGCACAACGACAATCAAATTAAAATAATCAAAACTTAGATTAATTGCACTGTAATTCTCAATTACACAAAGCGAATGACTAAAACATATTTCACTTCACATTTGATGCTCGGAAGATATAAATATAATTAGTTAGGTTTGTCCGAGTTCCAGTTATCCAAAAATTTTTTAAAAGTTGTTAAAAATAAAGACAGCTAGCACATTTAAACAAAAATTGTGAAACATAATGCTAATTTACAAATCCGCTGTTGGAAATTTTCTAACACGAAACTCATCAACTTTTTCTTGTTGACGTTCCAAAGTTACACCACTGAGTAATTTTCTATCACATAATTTATTGCATTGCCTAAAGCTTATACTGTCGCATTGCGTATTTATGTAGAAGTTAATTACACCAATAAGATTTTTTTAAAGATATTAACACGTATTTGGTGGTCTCCGATGATATTAACCTCTTAGAGTGAGGGTGGACTGGCCATAACGACAAGATGACGCAGTTATAGTCGTGCCGACCGCCTATCTTCCCCCTTAAAAAGAATAGACTTACTCGTAATTTTCTCTGAAAGAAAAACCATCAGTAACTGTCACTTACATGGGCCCGCCACTGATCGCGAATCTAAGCTCTTCTCTTTCAGGAAGCAACTAATAGAACAAATGATGTAACCGGTATTGTAAACTCGTTGACCTTGAAAACTTAAAAAATCGCCCGAGGCTCTTGGCTGCTTCCGTTACACCACAACCTTATTACCTCATGAAATTTCTCCAAAAATTTAAAATGCATTAAACATTCAAAGTTTTTTCAGGAACGACAATGGTTGAGATCTATTAGACACCTCTTCTTTTGAAAGATTAAAGGGATTTACTTTTCCGCCCTAAAGTTAATTGGATGAATTTTTCATTTTTAATTTTGCTTTCAATACCGCATCCAGTAGGTGAGCTTTTGAATATTGTGAGTTACGACCTCGTAACGTATTTGCATCGACATATTGCCGAAGAGTAATTAGTACATTCATAATAATAAATTACGAAAGGAACAATTACTAATACCCACAGCGTGGACCACAATCAATGCCATAATCCGAATATTATTTTAGGAAAAATTTTGATAGATCCTGATGAGTAAAACCTGTAACTGCATTAAAAAGAAAAACACTTTAAGAAATCGGGGGGGTTGACATGTAGACTTCCCAACGAGCGATATTTTTTAATGGGAAATTAAAGCAGATGCCTGGCTCAGAAAATGAAGAAAAACCAGACTTGACTCCATGATTAATTAAAATTTTTGGGAATAAAAAATACTCTACATAATTAATGATGTAATAGATAATGTACACAGTAGGGCAACCATTAATAACACCAATTTGGTTACGTCGAGCATTGTAAAAATCAATTTATTAAAAATTGATGTCTACTTTCCAGTACTCGAAACAATAATTTCGTGTAACTTTCATCCGGTTTTAATTACATAATTGAGATAAATCCACCTTGCAATTTAACATGTTCGTGAAATTATCTATGCGATATAAAAATAACGGCAAAGGCAATCGGTACGATTAAATCGAAATATAAATTATCGGATGGTTATTACCTGCACTTCCTTACAGCTGCCCAACTTTTCTTTATTTTCACGTGTTACGTATAATTAAGCCGGAAAATAATATTTTCGCTTGAAAAGGAAAAGGAGATAAAGTTAAGAGATGCTGAAAACTAGATCTTACACAATAAAATGAATTGAAACAATATTTTACAGTTTTCCATTTTCAAAGATTTGATAATAAAAAGCAAAAGAGATGTAACTATGTTAAGTAAACCTATTAATAATTTTTATGTGGTAAATTTAAAATTGCAATTTATATCGCAGGCTCTTTGTGAAATGTAAATTTGCAAAAAAATATATTAACTCCCCAATGTCTATAATTTATTTAATTTCTGCTGACATGGTTTAGTTCTTTATGTGTAGGTACTTTGCATTCAGTATGGAATGCAAACGACAGATTTATCTTGCCATCCGCAACACGGAGGAAATTTTAACCACTTTTGTTTTCAACAAAAGCCAGAAATAATTCAATATTTATATGTACTCATTTACACACAGCCCCCTTTGTTTCTGTTACAATTGTAACATCAACCATCGAACCATCTCCTATAATTTTGAGATTTTAATAAAGATAAGTTCTTGAAAGTAAAATTGCAATCAACGTAATTGCATGTTATTAGGGGACAACGGTGCACATTTGTATTTGAACTGGACAGAACCCACCGCACGATCTAATTTGCCCCCGCTCTCCCCTACTATTATTCGTTCTACAATTCTATTTCAATCTAATTACGTTTAAGTAACCCGGACTTATTCTGTGCAAATTTTTTCAATTTGCTCTACGGAAATTATTTTCCACTTCCTTTGGACGACCGACGCGACGAGGTGCCTCGAAATTAATTTTGGTTCAAAAAATTTAGAAACTCATTAAGGCTTTTTGTACTAGAAATCCATAAATTTAATATTATTCAAGGTGTAATTTATACCCGAGTATGTCGAATCATTGAATTAAACGTCAATAGTGAAATGAAAAGAATTTTTATCAGCGCTTCTAGGAGCTTAATGCATGATGTCGCTTTCATTTCCTAAAAGTTTTAAAAATATTACCTTAGTTTAATTTAAAAACGTGTAACTTATTTAAATTTATATTAAATTTTTGCTAAATAGGCAATAAGCCGTTTTATTACATAAAGAAGAATAACGAAACTTACGGGCTGCTTCAAATATTGAAGAAACCAAAAAAGATTAAATGTCGCACTCGTTTTGCTTTTTGTAATTAACTGTCTAACGAATTTGCTGTTTATACCTAACTTCTATAATTACTTTATCGAGTTTTCTCCGTGTATGACGAAAACGTCATGTCGGGATCGCTTTTAAAATACAAATTTAGCAAAAAAAATTAAGATTAATTAATATCATTTTCGTTAATGCTATTTGAAATAAATTTAAAAAGTTTTTTTTACATTAAAAAAGCTCTATCAAAAGTTGAAACTTTTATAATATAATGGAATAACACAGCAAAACGATCGCCAGAGATAGAATTTCGAATATTTTTTTAAAATTAAATTTTTGTTATGTTAAGGAAAACTTGCAAAAATTTTTTTTTGCCTAATTGGAAGGTCTACTATTTTCGGTAGGTAATTAACATTTTAATTTCATTAAAATAATTAAAACACTTTCGTTGTTTACTAAATAATTTCAACTAAAATATATCTTTAAAAGCCAAAAAGTGCCTTTACATTAAAACTTTATTCCTTACAGTTCCTAGTCCTTTAATTTTACATTATGTAATATTTTATTAAAGCATACACTGCATACATGCTCATCAAAATAAAAAAGTTTGCCTAAAATTTGATAAATTTTTAATTAAATCCCCACTTTAAATTAAAAATGGGGTCGAAACTGCGCTAATAAAGCAGTCAGTTAATTTGCAACATCATATTGTAGCAAATACTTTTGATGCCTCTTATCGTACATGTCAGGTTGAATTCTCATACTTTTTTTCCATAACCCTAAACGAACACAATTTCGTTTCGAGATTCTACCTTATTTTAAGAAAAAAGATTGACACTGCAGACGTTACTCAAAGAATCCTTTAGAAAGTCGAACACCACTTTTAAATGACCCCAGACCTTTTTTTAAACGAATTATTTTGTATTTTTTGCAGCAACAAGTTTTTATTGAATGCTTTTTGTATCCGAGATGACGTGCTATTACATGGACATGTTAAGTTTGATTATAACATCGAAGCGAAACACGATTACGTATAATATCACAAATTAAATTAAAGTGGATTGGATAGTTCATACTTTTTTCCAATTACTATACAAAAAGTTACGATCAAATTGCTTATGATGGCTCTCAATCATAATATAAATTGTTATTGACTTTAAGCTACTGCGACGAATCATAGTTAGCTATAACGAAAAAAAAATAATAAAAAGAATATGAGATTTTCTGGGTACTTCCCCCAAAGGCAGTTTATCTATTTTTGCCGTTGCAAAATTTGTCTGCATCAAATCAGTTGAACAAACACTAATTGTCCATTAATATTAAATGTTAAATCCTCTAAAATCCTCAGATTTTGAATATTTCTAAAAATGTTGGTTTGAATTTCTGCACTTTCCATAAAATAAACCAAACGATTTTAAGTAATTATTTAGATTAATACAAAACAATTTGAATTTAATTCTTACATTATTTAATTATTATTCAAAAGCGTAGGTTTTCAAATTTTGATTTTGGTAAATTAATAACAGGTTACATTGATTTGCATGCAAAATTTGAAATGTAAAGATAAAAATTTTGAAACGTAATTGAATAATTAAAATTTGGTGGGTTTCTTCCATGTGTATGACTTAATTTTTTTCGGCGGTTGCTTTCAAGACAATGGATCTTACTGAAGTGGGAAGAGGTGTGGTTGGTTGGAGAAAGGAGATCGTCAGGAAACTGTAGCTATATAACCGGCAAAGTTGTTAACTTTGATACTCTTACTAATTCACTCATCTCAAACGGCACCATGAAACTACTCGTTGTGAGTATTTTTTTTGAAATTAAATGCAGTGTTACGTGAATGTGTTAATTTTGTGAAAAATAAAATTTGTTTTATTTTGTAGTTTGTTGTGGGCGCACTCGTTGCAACGGTTTTGGCCGAAAAAACTGAGGATTTGTTAAAGTTGCAAGGAAAGAGGCAGTCAAATGAAAAGCAAAATTCGGGACAGCTCAGCCAAACGGCACTCAAGTACTTAGCACAAAGTCAAAAATCCGCACCTCAAAATTATAATTTGCAAGGTCTGAGTTACGATCCTCAATCCGTGGCTTATCCTCAACAAGCATTGCAATATTCGGCCCAAAGTGCTGCTGCTCCTCCCCATCTTACTTTTGGCTTTTCACCACAACCACAACAACATCAACAACAGCAACAAATTCAGTACGTTTCTCAACCTGTGGCTTACGAACATCCCAAAGCAGCTCCTGCACCTGTGCAAAAGGTAAGAAAAACAATAAATCCTTTCGAGGCCATTTAGAAAGTCCACGTGAAAAAATTAAGTTTCTAGACAATTACAGTAAAAACCCATTTAATTGAAAATGATTATCCGATCGTGTCAATTGCTCCTATTTGAAATTCAAAAAATTTTACTACCAAACTAAGTATTAGAAATCTAAGAAATTAATTTTCACTTTATCTACATAGCATGTTGAAAATTGCTTCGCAAAGTGTAGCAGCCACCATAATTAGTAAGAAATACGTGACACAAATTAATTATTGCAAAATAAAAAGACATTGAACTTGACTTCATAATTCATAAAACCGCTTTCTTGTAAGATAATAAAATTGCAGTTGATAAAAACAACATGACAAGAAAGTGAGAGTTTCCAATTTTTTTCGATATCGGAAATAAATTAATTGATTATGCAAATGTTTGCAAAAATAATAAACAGGAATTTCTATATTATTGCTACATGCTATATCTATAACAAAAAATTATAACTGGGTTAATTAAACAAACGTAATTTGTTTTATGTAAATGAATGGATCAGTAAACTTTACTTCAATTGAATTAGTTTCTTCAAATTAAAATTTATATATTTAACTATTCATTTAGGCAGGTATACGCTTATAACGTTGTAAGTGGAATTTTTACATAAAAAGTAAAATGAAGAAGTTAATCTGTTTCGTGTACTTTCACTTTCGTGTCTCGCGTTTAAGCAAACATAGAATTAAATAAAATTGAAAAGTTTTACTAGCTATATATGCATTTTATTTTAGTTGGCACCCATTCATTTTTCGCCAGCATCTGAAGTATCGTCCTTTAAATTTACCAGTCCGTTGGTGACCTACTCAAATCAGGGTGTCTTGTCCCAATTGGTTGGTAATGCACCAGAAATTGTAACAGGACAACATGCAGGACGTCAAGGACCTGCAGCACCATCCGCATCTCATTACGCAGCTGCCCCTCAGAAAGCTGCACCTCAACCACAGTACCAGCAATATTCCGAAGAAGATTACTCTTCCGCTCCTCAAAAGTTATCCTATTCGCAACAACCTCAACAATACGAATACGTACAAGTCCCTCAGCAACTGGCCTACTCGGCTCAGCCTCAAAAATTGGCTTACTCTCAAGGCGCCTCCGCACAACCGTCCCAATCTCAATATTTGTACGACCAAGGCCCACAACAATTCGGTTCGGCCAATACCAATGGGCAACAAGTCGTTTACTCAAGTGCTCAGCCTCAAAACGCTCACTTAGCACCATCTCAACAACAATTTGTCTATTCGTACTCCTCTCCACAAGCTTCTCAAACAAACTCACGTCCTGTGTACGCAGTCCCACAGTATCGCAACAGCCAATCCGGCAAACATGGAAGTACTCAATACTACAGCCAATAATTTAATTTAACGCTTGTAATTATTCTGTTGTACATATTACTTTTCCTTTCTTCTTTTTCTAGTTTTAAAATAACGAGTGATTTAAAATAAAATATTTTTTAATTTAATTTGGAAAGTTTATTTTCCAGCCTCCAAATGGTATAAAGTAGGTGACAATGCGTTTGTGTCTCACCGTTTCCTTGATAACAGCATTAAACGAAAATTTTATAGGAAATCAAGCATCAGTGCAAAATAAATATTTTTAGCATCCTATTCTTAGAGAGAAATTCAAATCTTAAAATTGTGCTTTTTAAAAATAATGAAATCGTCAAAGTAGCGCCGGCATTCCGAAAGTGTAAGTAATTTTTATGCACGACGCTACACAAAACACTAAACAACTTTACAAAAATTTAATTTTAAAAGTCAAAATATTCACATTACATCTACGTCGTCGTTTTGGAACGCGTTCATCATTTAATTTCATAAAAAAAGTTAAGTGAAACACCAGCGATGCGATGCGACGTTCATAAGTTGAAGATAATTCGAGCGTCTTTGTTTGTGACGTGCGACGACACTTTTTGAACAAAAAGTTTTAGTTTTTATTATTACAAATTTGAATTAAATTTAAAATTTTTCAAGCGTAATTTTAGTAGTACCAACCCACGAAATTAACAACCCAGCTGTAAAAAGCAAACTTTGTTTTAATAATTTTCAGGATTTATATGGTTTTTCACTTTTTTGAATATTTAATAATAATTGATAAAAATTATTAGAAATAAGTAATGTGATGGGTTCCAAGCTGGGCTAGATGGAAAAGTAAGTGTAATAAATAAATAGATTTTTAAGAAAATTTCCCTTTTAAATTATTGAGCCTAGAAAATACACTTCAATATAATTCAAATTCTTACTCACTGGAAGTAGTTTTAGACACTTGACCTCCAGCACCTACAAGTTGAAAATTTTAAATTGTAATAATATACCTACCTTGCATAATTTCGATGGAGTAGCATAGTATTATGTAAGTTCATACTTAATATTTGATAAACGAGGCGATTCATTTGAAAACTGACAAACTAAAACTTTTCTTTGTGAATTACCGAAATTTTCGGTTTGCACAAAAAAAGTCGATTAATGAAATATAGTGGTTACGTCATAAGCACAAGACATTATCAATAAGTCATTATCAGAGTGTATCAACTTGTTTGTGACTGTCGCGTCGTATCAACGAGTTTTTATTGGTTCTTCAATAAAGTTAGTAAAAATGCGTCTATAAATCAACCGTAGGTTTGATAATAATGCAAGTTTTGCCACACAATTATTACGAACATTCGGAAAATTTTGTTAAAAATTTTGTAACTTTCCTCTCATAAAATCCGTTATGAACTTTTGTTATTTTGTTACTTGGCAGCATTTTTAAGACTAGCTTGATATTCATTTAAACAAGATTCTGCAAATTTTTCTTGTGGAACGAACCGAAAAATCAGCATTTTTAGAATTTTCCCTCCAATACTTGCTTCGGTGTAATACATTTTGTTGAATAAAAACAGATAATTGGAAGTGGAAGAAGTCGACAGAGTCGGAATTCGTCTTTTCGATTTTCCTAAACAAATGTAGTAATCTAATTTATTGTTAAAATACTAGTTGATACATTAGTTTTTCCTTTCCTAACAACGCTCGCCGATTCTTAACCCTATCACGTAATCGAAAACACTAGAAAGTTTCCACGAGATAAATCAATTGAATATACAGATGATACGTTCCCAATATTTTGAATAAGAATCTCACTTTGTTTAGCAAAACAAAAGTTTTAAGCCGAATTTTCCGATTATACAGAAAATTTATATTGAATTTAGAAAACCCTTGATTACTGCTTCAAAAAAATTATAAAAAATCGGTATCTTGGGTCGCAGTCGGTCTGGCCCTTAAATCCCTTGGAAGTGCGGACGATTACATATTAATGATTCGGTTTGGCGCTTTTTAGTCCTTATATCTTTAATTCCGCCTATTTCTGAATCCCGGGACGCTTATTGCAGTATGTAACTAAACCGTGCCGAAGTCATGTTACAATTCCCATTTAAATTACATGGGATTTTTGGACTTTTGCATTTAATTTTTTTCCTCTGAAACAAATAAGGTTACAGCAATGACCAATATTATATTTTGATAGAGAATTGAATGCTCTACAAAAAGGATCTCTTATGATTTTTCGATTTATTTACTCCTCCGAAAGTTATTCAAGAAAACTATAATATCCACCATGAATACTGCTTGAATCTTGAATAACTTTCGGAGGAGTGAATTTATCGAAAAATCATAAGAGATCTTTTTTGTAGAGCGTTCAATTCTCTATATAAGCATATATTGGTCATTGTTGTAACCTTCATTGTTGTTTCAGAGAAAAAAATTAAATTGAAAAAGTACAAAAGTCCCATGTTATTTAAATGGGAATTGTAACATGATTTCGGCATTTTTTTTTGTTTTTTTGGGTTGGATATTTTTTGGGGGCAAAAACTAAAAATTCGTGGGGCGGCAGTAAAAATATACCAACTTGGGAAATAACGGACACCCTAACGTACATAATAGTGTAGTCGCAAAATTGCAAATAATTAAATTTCGATTAAAACTGTTTAGTTTTTGCGATTTTCTACCGATATTCAACAGGTTAGCTTTGTATGCTTTACAAAAACTATTTGTTAAATAACGAATACAACATTTTATCAATAAATTAATGGATTATTAAATTTAACATATTTCATCAAATTATTTTTGGGCGGATATAGAAATCAAGATCCTTAAAGTAAATTTTAGTCGAATTATATATGCATCTATGCAAATTTCAAAATCTACCATCAATTAACTTAAGTAAGTTTTGCGAAGTCTTTCGCTAATTACGTACGTAACGTTTATCTAATTGCACGATTTAGTTAATAGCTTAGTATTACGATCATGCATGATCATAAAATAATAACATTATCACGTTCATTCCATGGGAAACTCAGCAAATACCATTTAGTAGGTTGATTTAGTAAAAAACGAACCAGAATTCGTTGTTGAATAGCATTCACATGGCGATTAGTTGTATGTAGTGTAGGAGCTTGCAGCAACCAGTCAAATTACAAAAGATGAAAAGGTTAAATACTTGAATTTGATTGGCTCTTGTAAACTTTTAATATAATGCCAATAGTCGTTACGTGAATGCTATACGTAAATATTACTTACTAGCTGGCAAGCTCGTCCGCGGACGGGCAGCTAGACGATGGATGGATTTTTAAACAATTAAAAATAAATTAGTTTCTGAAATTCTAATTTTCGTTAGCCGAACGTTTTAATTTCCCTCATTTTTGATCAAAAACAAAAAAATTTTCTAGCATTTTCTGACGAAATTGATGTAATTATTCTGTCTTCTGGAGGTATTCTAGAAGAGTGGGAATTTTATTATATGTACTGGAGGGTGTTCTCTAGCCAAACGTTTAAATTTCTCTCACTTTTGCTTAAAGATTCAAATTTTCCGGTTTTTCCTAGCGAAATTTGTAAAATTATAAATTCTTTAGCTTCTCCAAATTCTGCGATATGTACTGGAGGGTGTTCCACACCCCCCAGACCTCCCGGTTTACAATTTTGACTTCATATTTTTATATTATTTTTATAATTATTATAGATTGAATTAATTAAAAATTATTATAAATAAAATAAAAGTAAACCGGGGGGTCTGGGGGGTGTGGAACACCCTCCAGTACATATTGCAGGATATGTTCGCCCCCAGAATCCCCGGTTTACATTTTTGCCTATAATTTTGACAATTAATTTTCAAAGTAACGCAAAAGTTGCTACTAAACTCTGAGCTCTGAGCAGTAAGACCCTTAAATAAAAAATGTTTTTCCAAGCTTTAGTATTCTCTAGCCAAAGGTTTAAATTTCCCCCCAGACCCCCGGTTTACAATTTTGACTTCATATTTTTATATTATTTTTATAATTTTGATAGATTGAATTAATAAAAAATTTAAATAATAAAAATTGTTGAGATTTAGGTCTTTATTATATCAATTTAATTGACTGACGTTTCGAGTCCTTTATTATTGACACATTTTCAAAGATGAAAATGACAAATTATTTGACAAAATAATGTCAAATGGGTCAATAATAAAGGACTCGAAACATCGGTCAATTAAATTGATATAATAAAGACCTAAATCTCAACAATTTTTATTATTTAAATATTAAAAAAAGGTCAACAATAATAAATTATTACTAATTAAAAATTATTATAAATAAAATAAAAGTAAATCGGGGGGCAGGATATGTTCGCCCCCAGAACCCCCGGTTTACATTTTTGACTATACTTTTGACAGTTAAATTTCAAAGTAACGCAAAAGTTGATACTAAACTCGGAGCCCTGAGCAGTACGGCTCTTGAATAAATGTTTTTCCAAGCTTTAATATTTTCTAGCCAAAGGTTTAAATTTCTCTTAATTTTGCTTAAAAATTCAAATTATTGGGTTTTACCTAGCGAAATTTGTAAAATTATAAATTCTTTAGCTTTTCCAAATTCTGCGATATGTACTGGAGGGTTTGCAATTTTGACTCAATATTTTTATATTATTTTTTAAATTATTGTAAGTAAAATAAATTTAAACCGGAGGGTCTGGGGGGTGTGGAACACCTTTCAGTACATATTGCAGGATATGTTCACCTCCAGATCCCCCGGTTTACATTTAGACTATAATTTTGACAGTTAAATTTGCTTCTAAACTCCGAGCAGAGTATTGTCCGATTTCTTCACCTTGAGATATTATCTATCGGATAAGTATAACCAATCAAACAACCGTAAAAAATAGATATAAATTAGAATTATCAATATTGAGCTACAGGACACAAATAAAACACATTTTTTAAACGAGCTTTCGAAAAATGACTTTTTCTTTTTCAAGTTTAAAAAATGTGTTTTATTTGTGTCCTGTAGCTCAATATTGATAATTCTAATTTATATTATTTTCAAGAGCTAATAATTTTAATTAATAATATCCGATAGATATCTCAAGGTGAAGAAATCGGGCAAAAGGCACTTAAATAAATGTTTTTTTAAGTTAAGGTTTTAAATTTCCCTCACTTTTGATTAAAAATCCAAATTTCTCGCTTTTTCCTGACGAAACTTGTAAAATTATAAATTCCCTATATTCTCCAAATTCTGCGATATGCATTGAAGGGTGTTCCACACCCCCCAAACTCCTAGTATACAATTTTGACTTTATATTTTTATATTATTTCTATAATTATTATTATAAATAAATTAAAAGTAAACCGGGGGGTCTGGGGGGTGTGGAACACCCTCCAGTACATATCGCAGGATATCCACTCACTTAGAAGATTTGGAAAAATATTTTTAGTACTAACTTTACTTACTTTAATATATTTTTCGGTTGGTAAAAAAATCGATCAATCAGAGTGCTTTTTTTCACCAAAAAATGACACTCCTGCAGGAGCAGGAGCAGTGTGTTGGGATTTTATGTATTAGGATGCTCACGGTTTTTTCCGAATAAAATAATTAAATTTTACAGTGACTTGTGATTATAATTTAGATGGAATATTATGTCATGTTTTGCAAAAAGTATAACAAACTTTAAGTAGGGTCAACTTAATAGCAAAAAAGAATACTTACTCTTTTTAAGGATGTTCCTTTTTCTACTTATCGTTCCAAAGTAGTTGTTGCATTTGAGAATATATAAAATTCAAGCTCATCTTTTAGTATTATCCTCATTATTTTGTTTAGATATATACGAGCATTATTTAGTTAGAGAAAATCCGCGACCGCAGTTTGCCTGTACTCTGGAAGAGAGCTGAAAAGTAAACATAGCTCGGAGAAGTTGAGCTTAAAAACAAACTTAGCACTTCATTATAATTTCCACCCTGTCTTCTGTACAACGACGTGGTTGATTGACGTGCACTTACAACCCTTTTACATGGAAATGCTTAAAAAATGTTTTAATTAATTTTTCGTGCACTTTGTTAAAACTTAAAATTTAAGTAAAATTAAATTTAATGCTTTGCAAATTCAGTTGTATACTGAAAGTAACTTTATTGTTTATAGTATCGAGCCAAGACCAACATCAAAGAAAATTCTTTTTATCCATCTGATTGAGATTCCAAACAAAATCTTGCAGAAATGGCTCAACTGATAAAATATAACGTACAAAAAAGTACAAATAGAGAACAAAGAAGGGTTGTTACTGCTTGAATTTCCTCTTAAACTCGATTAATTTGGAAAGTCGTGAATATTGAAATTCAAATCAAGTAAATAAAAGTCGGGAATTTTAAATTAAAAATGCGTGATGAACTTTTTCAAACGGAAACTTAACAAAATTACACGTTTTATTATCAATCTTAATTTCACGAAATTTAATTTTAATTATTAAGCAGATTTTTTTGCAACTTGGATTTTCACACTTTCCGACTTTATTTATGTTTAGTCTTTCGAAAACTTATTAAATTATCCAAGGGTTGCGTGTCACCAAAAATTTGGGAGTTCCGATCGGTTCGATCCGATATTGGGCCTTTTAGAAAGTAATAATCGATAATATTATTTAATAAAATAAGTAAGTTGACGACGACAATACTAAATAAAATGAAATAAAAGAGAATTTTATTTTTGTCTTCGATACATTAAATAAATCACCTAAATCCAGGGAACGATTTCCAAACGCTGGCAATTTAGGAGATAACTGTTTTTCTGGTACCCGGTATGGTTCGTAGGTCGATAAAATTAAAGACTTTTTTTTTATAAGAAATAGCTTTATTAGTTACAGTTGACATAAATATTTGTCACTCGCATTGAAGCAAATTGGTACATTTTTATACAGTAGTATCATAATGGTAAGCGTAAAGTTGATTTTCACAGTGGGAGAGCTTTTCAAAGCAAATAGTCGTAGAAAGGGGCTCTTGTATGCAAACGTGATATAAATCGCGAATGCATACTCGTTTTACGAAATTTGCTTTGGGGATAAATATTTATTTACATTATACTTTCTAATGCAATTTTATATACAAAATTTACAATTTTCTAATACTGATTATACGTATTATAATGCTGACCAACAAAATAATTTTGATGTTCCATAATACTTAAAGTTAGATCACAATAGCAATTATTATTATTATATTTTTTATTTATTACACAATAATTTTGATATTAATTTTATTCCACTAAAATCGAAATGAACTACCAAACACCTAAAAACTATCAATTATTTGTAATCACAGCTTTCAATCAAAATTTTATTAAAATTTAGTATGATAGACTATAACAACAAGAATAGTAAACAAGTTCACTTAAAATGATAAATTGAGCTAATTTATTAATAAATGTAATTTTCTTACGCATTTCCTACCTAACCAAATTCAGAAACAGACAAGTTAATATTTCATTGCTCTCGGCAAAACACTCTTTTTATTTACATTCGAAAATTTACATAATGATATGTTAACAATAAATTCGGAATAGATTTACAAATTTCCACAACAATAATAGATACAAAAATAATTAAAATTTGAGCAAACGCCAGTAATTATTTACTCGTTTTTAACAAATTGTAACTAAAGTAAAAATTAAGGTCCTAAATGCATGAGCTTCTTGAAAGCCTTCCGAAATTCGGGATTAAAAATTGTGTAAATAACGGGATTAACGAAACTGTTAATGTAACCTAACCACGTAGTCAGCAGAAAAGCTGCAACACCGGGCTGACAGGAGCGTCCAAGTTTACTACACATAGCGTCCATGATGTTACACGTGAAGAACGGCACCCAACAAAAAAGAAAAACTCCTGAAATTAACAAAACGTAAGAAAAAGAAATCCTTTAGAATTCAAAAAAAAGCTTCCTTTGTCTAATATTTTCTTTTAAAAAACGGAAAATACAAATTGAGCACTTCACAGCTTCACGGTACGAAATTAATCTATAAGGAAGGAAATAGAAAATTTACGTTCAAATTCCTAACTGTCAAGATTATGACAGCCATTCTTTGTGGCTAAAAAGGAACGCTGTTATGCTCAATTTTTTAAATTGAATCCTTGCCAATATTTATATTGCTAAGTAAATATCATTATATTTACTCCAAGGCAAAATTAAAAATTTCCAATAATTATTATTATATATTGGACGTTGGCGAATTTATAATTACCCATGTTAATTAAATATTCTATTTTCAGCTATAACTCGTTAAGGTCAGCTCATTGATTTTCTTTTAAATTGCTTGTTACGGTGCAAATTGAATATAAATTTATTAGAAACTTTAATATTTTAAAATTCGCTTTAAAAATCATCGATTTTAACCTTAGGTTAACTTGAATTCAAATCGATGTAGTACGTAATGTAATGTTTGCTGTGCGTATAAATTACCTTCACGACTGCAAATTTGATTAAGTCACATAAATATTTTGCTTGCCAGACTCGGAAAATTTTTTTTCCCAACATTACCAACGTTTAACGTAGGTAAACATTTCGAACACGCACACTAACCTTTTTTTTAGTAATGTAACAGGAACAATTTCGGTTTTTCCCGAAAACTACAAAACGCTGGTTGTAACTTTCCAGATCAAAAATACACAAAATGTTTTTAATATTTTTTAATTAAAAAATTAATATTTCTTCCCGATTGAACCAAATATGCGGGCGGCATATTTGTACAAAAGGAAAATAAATACAAATGCTTTTATTTAACTTTTTTGTTATATACCAGATAAAACGACATTTAAAAAGCGAAATTATATAAAAAAATTTCAAAAATTGAATTTTACTGACTTAGTTATTTTATTCGTATCAAAGGCCAAATGTTTTAAAAAAAATACACACAAATCGTAAAAGCAGGAACGAAAATGATATCAAATTGTTACAATTTTTATTTGAACAAATAATTATTTACATTTTGAAGTGCCGGAATCCGCTTTCTAAAAATTCAGGTTTAAATTGTCGTCTTTCGATTCAAAAGTGACTTCAAAGATTCGCGAGTGTCTATTGAGGTGGTTCAAAAAAATCTATAAATTGTACTTAGTTTCTACCTTGGTAGTCGGTTGACTACACTATGCGTTCCCCAGTTTCCAAGTAAACAACCGTAGCAAGAAAGACAATATTATTATAATTCACGTTATGTTCCAGCAGTTTCTGTATATTGAATTAACCTCCTGAATTTGATATTATTTTTCTACATTCTGAAAATGAGATTGAGGTGGTTGTCCGTTGCCCGTTTGGACTTGGTTTACCCGATTCGAGATTGAAAATGATCAAAGAAACTTCATCTTTAAATAAAAAATTTACTTTGGTACGAAAGACATGTGAATTGCGAAATGTTAAAAAACAACATTAATTTTAAATTCATAATTTTACGCCAGGCTAGATTTTATAATTTGCTTGCAAATTTATTTTTTGATGGTTTGATATTTTTGCTAATTCAACAACGTCAAAGTAAATATAATACAAATTAATGAAATTTTCGAGGTTTGCTGTCGTCCCGAAGGCTGATCTATGAATTTTCGCTTTAAACTCAATCATCAGTCACAGAAAGCCACAGCTGTGGTCACTAAATTTAATATGAACGACTAAATTTGTCTCTGAATTTCACTTGAACGAATTTACAAGTAACATTTTGTGCATTTTGGTTCTGAAAACTGAAAAATCTCAAAAATAGGTTTATATTTGCAATTTAAATAAGAGGAAACAGTTTTAATAACAATTTTTCTGCAAGGACAAAAAAGTATTAAAAGAAAATATTAGATTCAGTATTGTGTTTATTTAGAAGTATATCCACTTACCGAGTACTATGGCTAAGGTTTTTGTAGCTTTTCTCTCTTTTCTGGCCGTCGATTTTTCTCTTTTCTTGCGGCTTGCCTTATTAACTTTGTATATTGTAAATCTTGCTCCAGCTGAAGCTTTTCGTTCTTTTTTAGATCCTGATGATCTTTCTTGTTCTATTTCGGTGGTAACTGTGGCCGAGACGGTTCTGAAAAAAATACGACGTTTAAGTGCACGTAATTAATAACGTCTTATCAAGCAACAAGTAAGAAAAATATGATTGATGAGAATTAACATAAAAAATGTACGACTTTCCAACTTGGAATAATTTCGTTTCTGGTTCAATTCTCGAGAAGCGGCACGTATCGACGATGTCGGTCATACCAAAGTAGCTCATTTATATACAAATAAATTTATTTGTCACAACTTTTAACTTAAATTTATTACGTACTTTGCTTTAAGATTTTACATAAAAAATAGTCAGATAAATGGATTTTTGATTGATTTTCTTTACAATCAGTTTTTCATGCAAATATGAATTATACGGTCTGTGTGAGTGCTGATAGAATAAAAGAAAAATTGGAGTTGTGCATTTCAAATTCGAAACCGAAGATAGATTTACGTCGACGAATTTTCTTGGCGAAAAACAACTAGAAAGCTTAATCAGAAAAAATTTATTTATTCTAATAATCCAATGACGAAAATCACACAAGTTTTAACAAAATGTGCCGACTTAAAGGTTTTAGTAATTGAAAAATATATTTTTCTTGTTTCCCAAGACCTATTTGAGAGGGCTGATTATTACCTCCATTACGTCTCAAAAGAGTACTTTGAGACGTTTTGCCAACAAAATTGGCATTATCAAAGTGTTTGTAGTGACACTTGAGAAAATATTAATATTACTTGGGTCGTCATTAGATCCTTCAAAATAAAACAAATCCGCACACAGTTTTTTAAAACTAATTTTGAATAAACTTTAACAATATTTCATTTTAAGGTAATTTAAATTGCGTTCACAACAAAAATTATTTTTAATCAACTTGGTCCTAGTATTTAGGTATATAATCCTGTATTATAACAATGCCATTAAACTTTAATTTTAGATTACACCAGATAATCCAATAACTAGTAGTACGAAACTGACGTTATCGTCAATTTTAATAACAATGATAACGAGTTTTACACAATTCCCTCTTCCAAATGCAAGAAAGAAACAAACTTAAAATTACTTCACAACAACTGGATTATACGAAAACATTCTATTATAAATATTTAAATTTTTGTTGTTTTGTTGTAACTTCACCCAAAAAAGTTTTAAACAAAACAATAATTTGATTAATGAATTGGTTCGTCAATACAACGAATTGTGTTCATCGACGTAAAAATACGATTAAAGTGCTGCCGGCTTTCATGTTTTAGCGTGAAAAACTACCACAGCGACAGGATAATCAATCCACTTCGGCATCAGGAAACCTATGCAATGTTTATTATTGATAAAACGTGACTGGGTAGATTTTGACTTGCTAACTGCATTTAACTGCAGTTAACTTGAGAGAGGAAAGTTTCCTGCTTTACACGCAACATTCTTTGTAGTTTAAACGACGCCGCTTTCCTATAAAGCAAAATTGTGTGACAAGCATAACATCGACAACAAATCACAAAAGTTGAGAACAATAAAAACTTGATTAACACATAAACATGCCCATGCTGTTATAAATCGTGCATACACCCATTTAAAATAAATTCGAGTTGATGTGTTAATTTCGAAAAATTCCTACTTACACAATGGGTAAATGAAGTACGCCCATAGCCAAGTCTCTAAGGGAGAAAAAATTAAACCTCAATAAATTTAACGAAATATATTTTTATGTAGTATTTCTAAATTTAGCAGTTCATTTTTTCGGAACAACTTCAAGCAGGCAAATGCGAGTGACGTTAATAAGTTTTGCATGCTACTAAGCGCACAATTAATGAAATCAAATTATTTGATGTAAGACCTGGGCGCTTTGTGAATAATTAATTGTATTTGACTCTGACTATATGTGTATGAGACGGAAATTCAATTTATGTTACACAATGGTCAAATGAAATACCAACAACGTTGCAATTCCTTTCACCAAATGGACTTGAGCATTTTGAATTATTAATTCTTTTTTTTTTTTATTATAGTTCGACCAAGCTTATTACGGGCACTTTTCGACAGCTTCCGATTGGTTGATATGGCTTTGGAAAGCATATGGAAATGTATGCGGAGCGTCAAAGCTAAGTTATAGTTGCAGTAATTTTAAAAATTAATGCAAATGCGGGAGCAATGTCGTGCAATGTCGTCTCTTTGAGTCTAAGTACTTGGGGTTAGAGATATAAAGTTCTATTAGCTTTTCAACTAACTTTTAATACGTGAACTACATTGACAGTAAGTAGGTGATGAAACTTTCCCAAGATTACTTGTTTGCCACGTAATAATAAAAAGAAAACGAAGAAACTTGGATGATATTTTAAAAATACTCGAAAAAGTGTTAAATTCGCATTGGCAGCTTTTAAATTGAATTTGGAAAAATTCGTAATTTGAAGATAAATTTGATGACTTAATACTCCGGAGTCACAAAGTAAGCATTTCGAAATCGGTTCAGAATTTGTGTTTGTTTATATTAAATCAAATTGAGCGCAGCTATTACACATAAATGTTGATTAAAGGATTTAATAGGTTTTGTGGATATTAAATAAATATCCAAGTGTTTTACTTTTCATAAAAGCATCACGGGTAACTCGTAAATGTAAATTGAGAAATTTAAGAGCTTTAAGCTCTCAAAAATTCTTATTGAATTTAAAGCGATATTTATTTGATTTTAAAATGATGGTTTAAATTTTACATCACTTACAACATCCTTTCTGATTTTCTAATGCAGTTAAAGGAGTAAATCAATCTTGGAGTTGTTCGTCGGAAAAATAAACCTTCCATCCTCCGAAAAATCTGTTGCATTTATAAATAACTCAAACTTCATAATTTTAATTTACATCTTTCATTGATTTTCAGCTGACTTTCACACTTCGACAACTCATTTCAATGGTTGTAACGTTACAAATACGAATTTGCAGCATTCCATATTTTTTATTCGATGTTTATGTCCCGATGATAAAGTTGGTGCTTAGTAAAATGAAATGAATTATACCAGCTATATAGCATGTAGCTCTCTGGTATTCATCGTTAATCTGTGACAAGAAACCAATTAAGCGTACAAGGTTTGCTTTTCAAGTTAATTCAGGTAAATTATGTACTGCAGAGTTACATGTACAAGTCTGCATGTCGCTGTATCTGTTTTATTTCGATAACAATGGCTTTGTTAGGAAAATTTGAAAACTTGGTAAAACTAATTTTCATAAATCAACTAATATATAAATATTATCTTCAAAAAACGTGAAGCTAGTTTTCCATTGGTCTATTGACTTTGTAGCGAACCAATAGCCAGACGATAATAAATTCTACAGTTTTTCCTATTTAACTTTAATTAATTAATAGATTATTTGTTGATTAGATGTGGCTCCATTTAATTTAAAGCCGCAGTAACGTAAAATGTATAGGTTCATTTTTAAATTGGAATATCTGCGTCGTCTCTCTCTCTACTAATTATCGTTATTGCAGTGCAAGGTAAAATGATAGTTAAATTTTTTATTCAAACTCTATTTAATTAAGAAACCAACAATTTAATATCGATGTTACGAAAGCTCTGGCATTTATTTCATCGGACTAACAAGGTCCGTTAATGATTATACGTTATTTGTCTAATTCCTATGAGATTATTTCCAACTTCTGTAATCATGCATGCAGTTTCAGGTTGTAATTTAGGATCATTTTAATTAATTTTATGTTTTGCTACAGTGGAAATTTTAATTACTTACTTTAATTCGGTATCGAAAGTAGCCCCGTTTCTTTTTATTTGGTGACGAATTTTCTTAGGACTATCAGTCAATACTGTGTCTGGTTGACTGGGAGCATAGCCCGAATCGTTATTTCCATTAGGATCTCCCAAAGGTGCTGGTGTAGCCAAACTAGTAACTACAGTTGATAATCTGAAATAAAAGAAAATGATTAATTTATAAAATTCTTTTTTTTTTTATGTTGCAATAAATATCAACTGCACGTTTTGGGAATACATTCTGCTTTATTACATTTTAAAACATTTAAAAACATTGCGTTTGCTTAGCCAACAAATTCAAAACGTGACAATGTGTAGCTAGGTAGCTAGGTACTTCAATAAAGTTTATTTTGTTACGATTGTACGAGTTTCGATTCACTATCCTCAAACCCAAAAAATTTTGACTTCACTCTGTATTTTTTTATGCACCTTTACTTTACTGGAGTTTATTCGACAAGCTGGAGGTAAACATGTTATGTAACTACATAATTATTTATTAATTCAGGTATAATACGCGATTTGATTGTTAATAAGCAAATATTTGTTTAGTTTGAATTACGAAAAGGTAAAGCAGCTTTAATCCCGCTGGATAACAACGAAACTTAACAAAATATTACGAAGCCTGGTGTTTCTTCGCCTCTTAAAATAAATAATTTTTCGAAATTATTATCCTACTATGTAAATCTAGCATAAAAAATCCAACTGTCACGATAAAGACAAAGGAGGAATCTAAGAAAGCTTAACGAAATTTTGTAGAACAAAATCAGAAAAAAGTAAAGGCAGCAAAATATAAGCAGTTTAAATGAAATTTCAAAACACGTTCGAGTCGAAGCTTTCAAAACAGGAAAATATTTTAAAAATTGGGAAGAACGGAAATCGTTGGCGATTTAATTACCGATTAAAAAATTGTTTCATCAAGATTGAAAGTTGTTCGACTTTTTAATTGAAAAGAATTCGCTGGCTGAAAGGTGGTTTATACTTCTCGATGTGTGATAACTTATTCGATTTTGAAACTCAATCGCAGCTTCTTGAGAAAATCGCATTACTCTTGAAAATAGAGTCCACATAAAATTCTGATAGATTTACCCGATTGACTCGACTAATTTGTTGCACTTACGAGCAAACTTAGCACCAATGAGAAGGATAAAATTGTATGTTTAATAAACACACCTGCGTCGCAGCAGCGAAACGAAATTGAATCATATTTTGGATTTTTAAATGAAATTTTAGTGAGCTGGTTTATGTATAAACCTTAAAACGAAATCGATTTAGCTGGATAAGCACATTAGATTGACTTTAGGCCACTCTAATTCCCCTGTGAACTTTACCTAGATTAACTTTATGAATACCTAATGCCAAGTCCAAGGATAACATTATGCTTCCTTTACGTGGATAGGGCATACTTTAATTGCTGTAATTAAAACGTAAATTTTTTATTACCATAAAGTGGGTGGTATTTTGATAATTGTTCAATTTGGTTCAACACCCGGTATGATTTGAAATCTTTGAAAGGAAATGCCTAATAATTTATATCATAATAGCGCACTCCTACATTATTTTGAAGTTAGCTTATCTATCTGCCCCTGACACGGTTTTGAAAATGTAACTAACAACATCCCAACAAACTTTGCTGGTACTAACGAGGTTTGAGAAACATTGTTATAGTTATTGTTGAGTTCAAATATCTGCTCTAAGCAGTTTCTCAATTACTTATTTTTCGAAAAAAAGTTTTCAACATATAAAATTTGATCGTGATCTGAAATGTTTAGAAATGTAAATTGGGGGAATTACTTAACATTCTAAAGGTTTCAAATATAAATTGCAATATTTTCAATATAAGGCGGAAGTGAAAATCGATAAAAACTTGCTACTATTTAACAAAGCGTCAACGAAATTCTCAACTTTTGCAAGTTTACGTTTTGATCAAATTTTCAAATTTTAATGAGGACTTTAAAGGTGAAGATTGAAGCGCAGCACCATCGGGAGCTTTTTGCCGTGTTTAGTTACAAAGCTGTTATTTGTAAACACCTTCCAGTGAGTTATTTTTACGGCAGCTTTAACAAGTTTTTCTCTTTCATAATTTATTCATTATAATTTTAGCAGTGTATCTCCCATACAAACATTAAAATTCCCACAACAAATGCAAAAAGTTGAGATTGGAAAACACAATTTGTGACAATTGTGCTGCAACATACATCGATGAGACCGGTCAGACCAGGCTCTCAGAACTGTGAAATTACATAACAAGAATAGCTCTCGGCGAAAAAATCGTTTGGTGTTGATAACTAAATTTGAACTCTATTAACAACAAATTAATGGTTATGTATAACAGAATAGTAATTTGCAATTAAGTAAACTATTATGTAAATTAGGAGAGTGCGATCTAAGGGAAAATTATTATTCTAACTAGTAGCAAAATTATCGACGTCGGTTTTGTAAATGATAGGAAGTTTAAATAATGTTAAAATATTTATCGAATTTACACAATGTAGATAATCAAAATTGTTAATTGAAATGCGATACCAATTGATTACAGTCATCAATATTTCAAATCAACTAAATTATAATTTTGCGTTGAAAACAGAATTTTTTAACGAAAATTTTGAAATGTATATTAAAATGCTACTCGATTAAAGGACCCAGCACAATTCTTATGGGAAAATGTCTTTCTGTAGAATTGGCTGAATTTTGGGTATGTCGTACTTCTCATCATTCTGAACAAATGTTTCAATGGGTACAACTTGATGTTATGTGCAGTTCCCGAGTTATAAGTTCTAAAAGGTCCAGATTTAATAATAAAATAAAACATAGCACAACAATACAAACCGGTATCGATTTATTTAACACTAGCTGGAAAGCCAGTCCATAGACTGGCAGCTAGACGGTGGATCTCTTTTAAGCGGAATAATATTTAAACATTCAATTTCGTTTCCCTCTACTGGGGGATTCCCCGTTTTTCTATATTTCCGAATTAATGCAACAAGTTTAAAAAACAATTAAAAATTTTTCATAATATAAAAATAAATAAGTTTCTCAAATTCAAATTTTCTTTAGCCGACCATTTTAATTTTCCTCACTTTTGTTCAAACACAAAAATATTCCCAGCTTTCTCTAACGAAAATTGTACAAGTCTTCTGAATTTTATTTACCCCCAGATCCCCCGGTTTACAATTACAAACAAAGGTTTACAAAATCACACAAAGTTGCTGCTAAACTTCACGAGTAGTAAGGTTTTTCTAGCCGAAGGTTAAATTTCCTTCATTTTAGCTTAAAAATTCAAATTTTCCGGTTAGTTTTAATCTTAGTTAGTTTAATATATTTTTCGGTTGGTAAAATTGCAAACCGGGGGTCTGGGGGGTGTGAAGGATTTCCACTCTTGGAAATCTTCTCCAAGTATTCTAAATGAATGGAAATCCTGCGATATGTACTGGAGGGTGTTCTACACCCCCCAGACCCCCCGGTTTACAATTTTGATTTTATATTTTTATAATTAACTTTCAAAGTAACACAGAAAGTTGCTGCTAAACTCCATGAGGTTGATTGTAATTAACCCTGCGGCAGTCGCGCCATTTATTTTAACTCAAGCGGTCGCGCTGCGGCACTTAGGTCCGCATGATGAGATATCAGTAGTTTTGTGAGATTATGTTGCATGCCACACAAATACTATTAAAAGAAAACAAATTTTATTCAAAATTAAAAGTTTACTAATTCCCGTATTCACCAACTACAAATAGCACTATTTGTCGAATAAAATGACGTATTTCAATGCAAAATATGTAATCTTATTCTATAAATAGTGCTATTTGTAGTTGTTGAATACCGGCATAAATAAGCTGTATTAATTCAACAATTTAGTAAATAAAAACGAAATTCTTGTTAGTACTTATAATTGAGGTAGAACAGGTAACTTTTCTATGGCAATGCTCTAGACAAACAAATTTCTCACAGGAACCGCAAATAATTGTCGTTTTTCTGTTCTTGTGAGAACCACACTTGTGGCAGGAAAGCATACCTACAGACATCCATTCGATATAATGATGAATATGTAAACAATTTCAAATCTTATCAACAGTGCGGACCTCTGTTCCCTACGCGACTGCCGGAGGGTTAAATAAATATGCTTACCAAGTTTTAATTTTTTCTAGCCGAAGGTCAAATTTTCCTCATTTTTACTTAAAAATTGAAATTTCCCGGTTAGTCCTAATCTTAGTTTGTGTAATATATTTTTCGGTTGGTAAACTTGCAAACCGGTGGGTCTGGGGGGTGTGGAACACCCTCCAGTACATATCGAAGGATTTCCACTCTTGGAAACATTTGTAAAGTTATAAATTCCCCATCTTCTCCAGAAGTATTCTAAATGAATGGAAATCCTGCGATATGTACTGGAGGGTGTTCCACACCCCCCAGACCCCCCGGTTTACAATTTTGATTTTATATTTTTATAATTAACTTTCAACTAAAGTTGCTGCTAAACTCCATGTGGGTTTTCTTTTCTAGCCGAAAGTCAAATTTTCCTCATTTTTACTTAAAAATTCAAATTTCCCGGTTAGTCCTAATCTTAGTTTGTGTAATATATTTTTCGGTTGGTAAAATTGCAAACCGAGGGGTCTGGGGGGTGTGGAACACCCTCCAGTACATATTGCAGGATTTTACATTTTTAGAATACTTGGCGAAGATAGAAAACTTATAATTTTTCAAATTTCGCCAGGAAAAATCGGAAAATTTGAATTTTCAAGCAAAAGTAAGGGAAATCATAGTGTTTTTTTCCACCAAAAAATGATACCAGCGTACTGGTATTTTATATATCAGGATGATTGAACATATGAAAAAATTTAAACTTTTACTGTATAATAGTAATCCTCATGCATAAAATCCCAGCATGCTGCTCCTGCTGCTCCAGCGTGTCATTTTTTGGTGAGAAAAGTAGACTCTGGTTGGTCGATTTTTTTACCAACCAAAAAATATATTAAAGTAAAGTTAGGACTTTATTGAAGCCCTTAGAAGAATTATTGAAATTAGTCAAAGATATAAGATGAAGATGAAGACAATTGATGAGACAGAGAAACGACGAAGAGAAATATAAAAAGAGAAAGAAGAAGTAACGGCATCAATATGTGAAGAGGCACCGCCAGTCGATGATATAAGATGAAGATATGATAAATGAGAAGAAAAACGAGGAGAATAATTGGAAAAAGAAAAAATAAGAAGCAGTAACAGAAATTAGGGTGCTACACATCAATGGAGTTGATGTCAAGCTCTATATATAAAAATTAAAAAGCCGGAAAGCTGAATTGAATTGAAGATTTATCGACGTCTTAATGGATAACCGGATAATCGGATAAGTGTATAAGCCGATAATCGGATATTTTATGTTAAATCACAATAGATTTAGCCCCAACAAGTACAGATTTGACGACAGTTTCCAATTAAACTTGCCTTTTTCATGAAGATCAACAAGGCTCAGGGGCAGACGTTAGAAAAAGTAGGGATATATCTGCCTGAACCGGTGTTTAGCCACGGTCATTTCTATGTAGCAATGTCAAGTGTACGGAGATCTGAAGATAAAAATAGTTGATGGAAAATAACAATGGAAATTGATTCAAGTAGTGTACACGAAAAAACTAAAAAGGAGATCCACCGTCTAGCTGCCCGTCCGTGGACGGGCTTTGCAGCTAGTAAAATAATAAATTCGCTATAATTACAAATAATTATTACATTCTGACGTTTACTTGCAATTTCTACTAGCACTTACCTATTAGTTCGTTGGCAATGTAAATAATATAAAAAATAAATAAAATAATTGTAAGTTTTTCATGTGCGTGAAGTTAGCCCCCCTTTTTTCGAAAACTAAAAATTTTTTTTTTGTATTGTGTTGTATTCAGTTTGTATTGTTTGTATCGTAAAACTTTTTTTCATTTCGCGAAGCAGAAAATTGAAAATCGCGAAAAACCATTTTTGGCGCTAGCCCCCCTTTTTCGAAAATTTTGAAAAATTTTTTTTGTATTGTGTTGTATTCAATTTGTATTGTTTGTATTGCTAAAAATTAAAATCCTAACTTTAATATTAGCCGTGTAAATCGCGAAACAAAATTTTGCGTTGGCCCCCCTTTTTATCTAAAGCTTTTAGAACTTATAACTCGGAAACTGTCCCATAACATCAAGTTGTGCCCATTGCGATTGTTCAGAATGATGAGACGTACAACATATTATCCAAAAATCATCCAAATCTACAGAAAGACATTTTCCCATAAGAATGCTGCTGGGTCTTTTACCAAAATCAAGCTAAATAGCTTCTGAAATACCTTTGAATCGGTCAATCAATATTAAAGGTAATAAAATTTAAAGGTTTCTTCAAATGCAAAAAGTACAAAACAAATGATATTCCAAAAATTATGCAATGTAATTTTTGAAAAGCTTATAAATTATGCATCGACAGCGCCGCGGGCGATTTAGTGAAACATTTACGCCGGTAATGCTTGTGACAATAAAATGTTTTAATAAAAATGGGAGTGATATCGAACGAGTGCTACAGAGAATATTAAGAGGAGTGGAAAGCGGTAATTGTGTAGTGGAAATCTTGTACAGGAAAAGTGCAACAGTTAGAAGCACATTATTCTAGATGTTGTAAGTGTCCTGCGAATTTTATTTCAAGCTGTACGCTTATTTTGTCCTGAAAGGGGGGGTTTAGAAAAAAATGGAGCCATTAATTTTATTAAAAGTTTTATCCTCACCAGGATAAGTCGGTTTAAGTTTGTCTTTGTTATAACTTGTTATAACTAATCAGTAATGAATTTTGTTGAAGGTTGGGGCAGATATAAAATGAAAATAGTTTGAAATTCCAATCTTTGAAAAGTTTTTTTTATTGCATATTTAAAGCGGAAAGCGATTCTTTTGTTCTGGTAAACGTAAATTGAAATGTGTATAAACCCATCTTAGCAATTAGATGATGTAGTCTACTGGTTGACTCTACTGTCTCAAGTAGATTGGCATTATGAACAAGGAAGCACAGTTTCTAAAGACTTTTGTTGTGTGGATGATTCATCTTCGGAGGCAATATGCCAGTTAGTTTGAAGCCTTAAACTTATATTGTACCAAACATACAATTCCGATATTCTATAATCTCTTCAGGACTGCTTGTTCCCACCCTTTCGCACCGTACCGAAAGCGCTAGCTTCCACTTTTTGTGGAAAATTTAGACAACTTAAGATAATAATTATTTTGATATTTGATTTCAAAGTTCCTTCAGGTTTAAGTTTAAATTATTTTTTATTAAATAAATATTTAGCACTTTTGGAATACCTTCGGTTTTAGTAAGTGATAATGGTCCTACATTTACATCTTATGAATTTAAAAATTTCTTGTCAGAAAACGGAATAATTCATAAATTATCACCCCCGTTTCACCCTGCAACCAACGGTTTAGCCGAACGGTGTGTACAAACATTTAAGAAAGCCTTACGGGCAATGTTTAATTACGACAAAAGAAATACAGAAAAAAATTTACAAAATTTTTTGCTACACTACCGGAAAAGTCAACATTCCATTACAGGGGAAAGTCCGTCCTTCCGAATGTTTGGCCGCGAAATACGCTCCCGGCTAGATCTCCTCAAGCCGGATTTCAATGCTAAAAGGGTTGGTAAAGAGCAAGGGGTTACACTATTAGAGAAGGGAAAAAGAGTGTCAGCGCGTGAGTTCGTTCACGAAAATAAATGGGAATTCGGCCGAGTTCATAAAAGACTAGGTCAGTTAATTTACTTAATTAAATTAGACGACGGACGAATCTGGAAAAGACACATTAATCAGATTCGGTCAATTGGGGAAAATACTCCCATTACAGTTACTCGAAATTTTAACTCCATTGTACCTGTGGGAGATTCAACTACATTGCTTGATCATGATAACAACTCACTACAAAATCATAATACTCATGATGCGGCGACTCCAGTACAGTTAAGTACAAATCGCGAAATAGCGCGTAATAGTGCAGAAGTGAAACTGCCAGATTTACCCCAACAGGTATCAGCACCCATTCCAAGTAGCGCTTGCACCTTACGACGTTCGGAACGCACCCGTAAACCTCCCGAACGATTTCATTTTTAGATTTGTACATATTATTATTGTTTTTTTTTTTTTTGTTCAATTTTCAAATAATAATTGTATTTTCTTACAGAGGGAGGACTGTTGCGGATTGTACATGCGTTAAGAGCGCAGTCGTAGCGATAAAATGTAGATTACATTCTGCGTATAATAATTATTAAGTTGCATCGCCATATTGTGAATAAAGTTTAGTTACAATTATTACCTTTTATTATACATAATAAAGTTACACCTACAATTACGAAACCTACAATTATTCCGAAGATACAACAGTAAAGTTAGGACTTTATTGAAGCCCTTAGAAGAATTATTGAAATTAGTCAAAGATATAAGATGAAGATGAAGACAATTGATGAGACAGAGAAACGACGAAGAGAAATATAAAAAGAGAAAGAAGAAGTAACGGCATCAATATGTGAAGAGGCACCGCCAGTCGATGATATAAGATGAAGATATGATAAATGAGAAGAAAAACGAGGAGAATAATTGGAAAAAGAAAAAATAAGAAGCAGTAACAGAAATTAGGGTGCTACACATCAATGGAGTTGATGTCAAGCTCTATATATAAAAATTAAAAAGCCGGAAAGCTGAATTGAATTGAAGATTTATCGACGTCTTAATGGATAACCGGATAATCGGATAAGTGTATAAGCCGATAATCGGATATTTTATGTTAAATCACAATAGATTTAGCCCCAACAAGTACAGATTTGACGACAGTTTCCAATTAAACTTGCCTTTTTCATGAAGATCAACAAGGCTCAGGGGCAGACGTTAGAAAAAGTAGGGATATATCTGCCTGAACCGGTGTTTAGCCACGGTCATTTCTATGTAGCAATGTCAAGTGTACGGAGATCTGAAGATAAAAATAGTTGATGGAAAATAACAATGGAAATTGATTCAAGTAGTGTACACGAAAAAACTAAAAAGGAGATCCACCGTCTAGCTGCCCGTCCGTGGACGGGCTTTGCAGCTAGTAAAATAATAAATTCGCTATAATTACAAATAATTATTACATTCTGACGTTTACTTGCAATTTCTACTAGCACTTACCTATTAGTTCGTTGGCAATGTAAATAATATAAAAAATAAATAAAATAATTGTAAGTTTTTCATGTGCGTGAAGTTAGCCCCCCTTTTTTCGAAAACTAAAAATTTTTTTTTTGTATTGTGTTGTATTCAGTTTGTATTGTTTGTATCGTAAAACTTTTTTTCATTTCGCGAAGCAGAAAATTGAAAATCGCGAAAAACCATTTTTGGCGCTAGCCCCCCTTTTTCGAAAATTTTGAAAAATTTTTTTTGTATTGTGTTGTATTCAATTTGTATTGTTTGTATTGCTAAAAATTAAAATCCTAACTTTAATATTAGCCGTGTAAATCGCGAAACAAAATTTTGCGTTGGCCCCCCTTTTTATCTAAAGCTTTTAGAACTTATAACTCGGAAACTGTCCCATAACATCAAGTTGTGCCCATTGCGATTGTTCAGAATGATGAGACGTACAACATATTATCCAAAAATCATCCAAATCTACAGAAAGACATTTTCCCATAAGAATGCTGCTGGGTCTTTTACCAAAATCAAGCTAAATAGCTTCTGAAATACCTTTGAATCGGTCAATCAATATTAAAGGTAATAAAATTTAAAGGTTTCTTCAAATGCAAAAAGTACAAAACAAATGATATTCCAAAAATTATGCAATGTAATTTTTGAAAAGCTTATAAATTATGCATCGACAGCGCCGCGGGCGATTTAGTGAAACATTTACGCCGGTAATGCTTGTGACAATAAAATGTTTTAATAAAAATGGGAGTGATATCGAACGAGTGCTACAGAGAATATTAAGAGGAGTGGAAAGCGGTAATTGTGTAGTGGAAATCTTGTACAGGAAAAGTGCAACAGTTAGAAGCACATTATTCTAGATGTTGTAAGTGTCCTGCGAATTTTATTTCAAGCTGTACGCTTATTTTGTCCTGAAAGGGGGGGTTTAGAAAAAAATGGAGCCATTAATTTTATTAAAAGTTTTATCCTCACCAGGATAAGTCGGTTTAAGTTTGTCTTTGTTATAACTTGTTATAACTAATCAGTAATGAATTTTGTTGAAGGTTGGGGCAGATATAAAATGAAAATAGTTTGAAATTCCAATCTTTGAAAAGTTTTTTTTATTGCATATTTAAAGCGGAAAGCGATTCTTTTGTTCTGGTAAACGTAAATTGAAATGTGTATAAACCCATCTTAGCAATTAGATGATGTAGTCTACTGGTTGACTCTACTGTCTCAAGTAGATTGGCATTATGAACAAGGAAGCACAGTTTCTAAAGACTTTTGTTGTGTGGATGATTCATCTTCGGAGGCAATATGCCAGTTAGTTTGAAGCCTTAAACTTATATTGTACCAAACATACAATTCCGATATTCTATAATCTCTTCAGGACTGCTTGTTCCCACCCTTTCGCACCGTACCGAAAGCGCTAGCTTCCACTTTTTGTGGAAAATTTAGACAACTTAAGATAATAATTATTTTGATATTTGATTTCAAAGTTCCTTCAGGTTTAAGTTTAAATTATTTTATCGTAATAATATACGTTTGAAGTTTTCTGCAAAGCTCTGAAATAATTCATTTTCGAGTTAATGTATCATGTGCGTTTATGTTTAAACAAGCATGATAATTATAATAACAATGTGCTTTGTACATTTACAAGTTATTGCGTGTGCTAATTTTAAATGCAAATTAATGTATATAAACATTGGTTAAAACAATTTAATTTGCCCATGGTACCTGAAAAGCTGGCTAGAAAAAGCACAAATTGAAGATGACTATTTGCGTTTTGCATAACAAATTTTGGCCAATAAAATGTGGGCATATCATCGAAGCTATCATTAAATGGTTTTGTTTGTGTTAATTTAGTGTCTTATATTGTTTTGGTTGCGTGTTAATGGTAGGCAGGAATAATTGAAGCACAAGTATTAATCACATCGAATTTCTGCTGTCAGTGATTTAATTTATTTTATTACTTCTCTTACTTTATTTTAAATAAATTTAAATGTACCGGCCTGTTACAATTAATTGCTGAAAATTAAACCTACGTTTCGTTACGAATTACGATAATTTACAAAATTGGATCGTCCCGATTTGCAATATGCAAAGTGGTAAATTTTCTTTCATTCGATTGTTGTTTTGTTCGGCTTATGCAAATTAGCGTAATAAATATTGCAAATAGCCAAATATAATTGTGAGTAAATAACATAACGGCTAAATTTATGCTAAATGGATAAAGGAAAAAATTGAATTTTCGAAGTAACTTTATTTAAGCAGAATTGATTAAAGTACGACTCCGGAGTCGGGTTATCCATATTAATTAAAGATTAAAATAACCTTCCAAAAGAGAATTTTTATTGCTCACAATTTGAACTTGAAGAATTTAATAAAATTTGCATAAATACATTTTTTAAATTACAAAAATCATTCAAGACTGAAATTAATCAATTTTCAATGGCTTTATCGTGTAATTACGACAATTCCCTGTTTTCATCTTCTTCTTATTCTTTTAGCACAAATTTAAAAGTAATTTACTCCCGCCACGTTAGTCCCAGTTTACACACGAGACTTCCTAACTGGTCAATTTCTAGTGTTTATCTAATCATCATTTACTTTTTACAACAATTATTTTTTTACAAAGTAAAAATTTATTTTGTTTTTACGTGTACCTACGTACCGTCAACAGAATGCAAGCCTAAAGTTCACTTCCCTGAATCGACCTACCCGACCTTCTTATTGGCTCTCAATTTTGTGAAGTTAAATTTATTAGAATAACAAAGTTTTCCAGTTATAACTGCGAAATTAAACTGTAAAATTTTAATGATGCAGAAGCTCGCGAGCTCCTGTAATTAATAGACAATCTAATGGATTATAGATAGAAGTGGCTAAAACATACAAATAGTTTCCAAACCAGTAGGCTACTATATTAACTTCCGAGTAGTAAAATTACTATTATTTCACTGAAAATTGAAATTTCACTCAAGTAACCGTCGAATTATTTACAGTAAAATACTTGGACAACATTCTATTTAAACTTTCAAGAATTCGAAAATTAAACTTACTTTTCCGATTTTCTTATTGAAGTTAAGGAATTGCAAAGATTCTAGGTAAGTTATCGTAAAGTAAATGAAAATTAGGAGCCAAGACCGAAACGGCATTGTATTAATTTTCCAACAAAAAATTAAAGCATCCTGTTTTCTCTATTGTGAGTGCTATACGAAATAGGAAATTTTGGAAAACAAAGCTCTATTATTAACGAAGTTGGAAGGATTCGTCGGGCTCGGCGAAAGCCTGTCGACATATTTAAGTCGGAGTTTAGTAAATGAAAAGCTACTTACGCTGTTTCTTCCACAACCGTGGACAAAATAAATTCAGTACTTCTATCGTTCGAAATAACATGGCACTCTGGTTCGATGGGTTCTTCGTCTTCGTCTGGAGATCCGGAACCGGTGTTCGTGGCTGCTTCATCGACTGCCGGAGGACCGAGGGTTGTTTCAGCTAATTGTTTAGTGCTGGCTACATTTGCTATCACAGAACCTGGTTTAATTTCGCACGGAAACGGTTTACGTGAGAGTCGTGCTTTATTTGCTCGTATTCGTAAAGCCTGGAAAGGAAAGAGTTACGGCAAATTTGTGCAGCAAGTAGGTCGACTTACCTTAAAAATATTATAGTAAAGAAAAACCATTATGATACATGGAATGTAGAAAGACGAGAGACTAGAGTAGATTATGAAGTCGCTATTATAGAAGAGACAAGCATCTGCAATTCGATTTGGCGTGTTATTTAAACCAAGGACTATGGGAGATCCGATTGCGGCTGATATAACCCACACTAATACTATGGTAAGCCACACTCTCCGATTGCTTTTGTGTTTAGCATATTTAATTGGTTGCGTTACTGCTATATACCTGAAACAAACATCAATTTTTAATGTCAATAGTAATTAGTGTTTATTGCTTAGCATAATCCTACACAATTTATGGGGCAGTTTCGTTACATATATCATTTCAGTAAGTAATAAATTTACATAATACAGAACTTTCAGCCTAACAACTTGACAAAATTTATCGAAAATAGACTGATTTCGTTACTGCGAAACTTATAACAAACATAAAATAACTTTTAAACCTTGGAGACGACTTTCAGTGCTTATATACCTTATTTGTAATAATTTCAACTTCCTCATTCTTATACAGTTTACTCTCGTTGGTTCCATTGCAGAAAATCGATAGTATTTATTCGGTAGCACCTGATATTTTAGCTTTTCTACTTTTAAAAGCTCACCACTATTAAAAATTATTGCACTGAAATTATTTAGATACAATAAAATGTTCATCGAGTTGGGAATTGTGTACATAGGAAGTTATAAACGTATAATAAAATATGGAACTTGAATGGAAATCCAAATAAACTGTTGCAAATTGAGCAGCAGAATAATTTTCCTTTTAATAAATTCAATTTGTCGAGTAATGAATTGAAACAAATGGACTATAGTTTGATAAAAGAATTGATGAATATTCAAATCCCATGAAAATTCTGTTTATATGTGTTTAGTCCAAAGTCCAGAGTGGTGCGTCAACAGAGATCATCCTTCTGAATTGGTACAAAAACTGATGCTCGACGGTAGAAATAGCAGCCAATCATTAATAATATTATACGAGAAAACATTCTCGTTATCATGTGCTTTGTTTTGACTTTGTCGTTCTAGGGAACACGCAGTTTTCACACCCAGAAAAATTTTACATCCGATTAAACTTTTCTTTCAGCTATAGTGGAAAAAAACATGAAAGTTACGATCGACTTTGTTATCTTGTAGAACAATTAATCCCACTAGACGATTTTGCAAAACGAAGTTCCTTTTTTAGTTTTAGTTGTAATGAAAGTGGCTGTGTGTTCTGCATAGTAATTAATAGGGGTTTGTTTAACAGGGTGTGAAGATTTTTGTTTGATCGCTGCAGGAGCTTTAATTGCGATAATAAAAATAAAAATCGTCTCCTGCATTTTTCTCAACCTTAAGTTGCCAACTTGGTTAATAACTCGAGAAATTTTGATCTACTCGATTAGTCATAATTAACTTGGTTAACACTTGATGGATTGTAATCATAATAAAGTTAATTGCATAACAGAATTTTGGTTTAGAAAGTTTGCTCCCAAAGTTTATTTGTTAATTATGTAACTTAAAGGATAAGAAAGATTAACGCATTTCAAAGGTCAGAGTCTAAACATAAGAAATGTCAGTATGAATGTGTCCCCTGAAACTACTTTGATAAACGGTGAATTCGTTAATGTGTTAGTTAATCTTAATGGTTTTCCTTAACTACACTCATGATAATACAATGCATGTTTTTGCTAAACGTATTTTTTTAAAATATGGAGGACATTTAAAAGGCATTTGTTAACTTTGTCCGACTTTTCTTCCTTTTTATACAAAATCGTGAGATATAGTAGAGCGTCTACATTTAAAGCGAAATTTTAAATTTTGCTGAGAAAGTTATCATTTGGGTCAGAACCAACTCCGAGTTTATTAGTATGGAAGTTTTTGACTTATTATTGCTATATTGTGAGAGAATTTGTAGAGTAGAGACTTTAAGTTAAACAGAGCGTGATTTACAGTCTGAAATTTTTATTTCAACGATTTTTATAGATTCTTGTAACAAATGGAAATTCGATAATATATTCCTTCTTGCACTTTAGTTTTATTTATTTGCCCGCTTGGTTGCTTAATTCTCTCACCGGTTAGCATATTAAGATCCTCCACGGACTTACTGCACCAATACCATATTATTGAATCACCACATCAGTCTCGGATTAGTTTTATTTGAGAAATCTAACATTGCTCTATTTCTAACGGATGCAATTCAAATATTACATTATTATTTGCATTACTAAATAATATATTGCAAAACAAGAAAAATGGGTTGCAAAAGTTGAATTCGGGAAGGGATGGGAAACAAAAGTATAAAAAAAAGAATACATAGTAAATTTGGCGCCCGCGCAGGGACGTTAAACAGACTCAAGTGAAACTGGACTTTTGATAGAAAAGGAAAAATATTTCAAGTTAGTTAGACAATAAGAAAGAAGATATTTTTGGAAAAATGATCGCTTGACGGGGCGGTAAGAAGTTAGCAGAAATGACAAAGGATGTTGAAGAGGTAGATGTTGAAGATATCAAGGAAAAAGTAAGGGTGAAATAGAAGACAAAGCAGAAGAAACTAGAAAGAAAATAAAGGACAAACTTCAAGAAATCAATAAGAAAGTGGATGAGAGGGCAAAGGAGGCAAAGCAAGAGATGGGTTTATTAGGCAGGAAAGAAGTTGAAGAAGAAAAACATAATGTAAGGGGGACATTCAATAAGTTAGTGGACAATATAGCCGAGGAAAGAGAGTTGAATGAGCGACAGGGTAGAAATAAATATGAGGAAATTGAGGATAAGTTTGGCAAACAGATTAAAGATAAGGAGGGGGAAAGGTTTGGAAAATTTTAGGAGGATGGTTAGATAAATCCAAAGATTTTCAGGAAAAATATAGAGCATAAATTTACCAACTTAGGGGAAAAGGAATTAGCGAAGATACTTGAGTTTCAAATATGGAAAATATTTAAAAGAAAGAAGATCAAGCTTGGACCGAATTAGCTTATTATTGGAGTAATAGGGGGTAAAAAGCAGGTAAAAAGGGAAAAAGGTTTGAGTTCCGAATAGGAAAATTAATATTCATTTTTAGTTTTAGTTTTTGTTAATACATATATAAGCAATATATTGACGTGTTTCCTTACATAGAGCAAATTATTCATCAAAATCCATAAAATATCTGTTGTCTAGTAGAACTTATAAAATAAATAAAAAAATTTTAATTTAATTAATTATCACAGGGCAACAGTGATTCTGCGGTCTGGGGTTTATGAGTCGATTTTGGGTAATTATGGTTTCCTGAATACGAAAAAAATTTCAGATTTCTCGAATTGACTCCAGTTTTTGAGATAAAGACAACCCTTTTATATTGAAAATAAATGAAAATTTCTTTTTCAAAAAAAATCAAAATTTTGTGAGAGATTTGAGGTAAACTTCTAGCATTGGAATCAGATAACAATATCAATTGATTAAGTGTAATGAGGTGACAATGCGGCCTTCAGGCCGCACAACTATGGAAATCTAATATAATAATTCAGTTATTCATACAGTTCATTACGGTGGACGATTAATAAATAACTAAAACGTGAAATTGATGCCTAACGAAGTACCGGAAAAGCATATGATTATAGCATATGCTTTCTCAATGGTTTTGTATGTTTGAATTTCTTCTTTACACCTTATAAAAAAAGCAGAAAGCTGATTCTTCTTAGAATGCCGTATATTATGCAGTGCGTAGGCGAACAACTCAGCCCCAGACAACCATGACTGTTTAAGGCTCTAAGGAATATAATTAATATCCGGAGCGACCAGAACTGGAACCTTGGTTTTGATTTTCAATCAGTCGGCATAGTGATTGAACACAGCATTAATTAATTTATTTAGTATAATGATAGAACATTGCGGCCTTCAGGCCGCACAACTTTGGCATTCTAGAGTTCCGTATTTTAAGTTTGTTGTTTTGCGCAAATCCTAATAATATATATTTCTGTAGAAAGAAAATATAGTATAATAAAGTAAACCCACTTGAAGTTGATTTTTTAAGCTATTAAAAATTTTATTGGAATTAAAATACTAACAAAATCAATTTTTAATTTTGAAAATTTCGTTAGAAGTGCAGTTTAAAAAAAATTTTTGTTTTTTTGTTTCTTTACCGGATCGACTTTACACGACTTCGGTGGCGTTAGAGGACACTTTTCTAAGTAAAATATTTAATAACATTTTTTTTCTAAATTTAATCTTTAAAGCATTTTTTTTAAATTTTTACCTTCACATGGCCATAACTCCAAAAATATTGATTTTTCAGTAAAAATGGTTTAGTGCTTTTATAAAGAGCGTGAAATAATCTACAAAGAAGATTTATACCTTTTATTGTCTAAAATCAACGGCTTTCGAGTTATGAATTAAAGTAAGTAAAAAATGCTGTTTTCAAAACCCTGTATCTGTTGTAGTTAATAGTATATTGTTTTATTAGGATGGACAGATTAACTTTTCCTACCTAGCAAGTTTTATCATTTGCGAGGTGAGTGGAACGAGCCGAACGAATGGAAAACTTGCGTGGCAGGAAAAGTTACCTTTCCATCCGAATAAAACATAAGTTACTTTTTCTCTTAACGAAGAAAATTCAAAAATAAATTTCATAATTAGCAATAACTCGGGAACGGCGCTAGATATGAAAAACTGAGTAAAAAATTCTCCCCCCTCGCTTAGTACACACTAAGATCTGATACGATATCAGATCGATCAGGCGCAAAAAAATCATTTTAATCGGTAATTTTTAGAAAAGGTAGATACCAAAATTACTCAATTTTATTAAAATAATGTCAATTTCTAGTTATTTTTTACCTGCCTCCGACAGTTTTACTTTCGAAAAACTCTACGCCACGTGGTTTTATGTATGTTGCTAAGGAAAAGTTTGACTTTCGTGTTTAAAATCGATAACGATACAGCTGACTTTCATGACGTTTGGAGAAAAAGTATTTTTCAATATTCAGGTAATATACTTATTCTGTTTTGGCAAGAGAAATTTGAGATAGCATCCCAAATTAATTCAAAAATGTTATTGGAATTTTAGACCGATATTTGAAGTAGCAAATCTGTTTGATTATTGAGCAATGTTGATAATTGTAATTAATTAAATTGAACTTACTAGTGGTAATCATATACATACACAGGTATGTATACTTAATCAGACATCAAACTGAAATACTTGTTGAAGTGCCTACACTAAACTTATGTGAGTTTACCTGTATTTTTCGATGTGTATGTAGCATATTATATAAAAGTAGGTGGTTTACAACTTGCAAACAACAAGGCAAGTGCATGCTTATTAATCTTGTGTATGTAGTTGGTAACCGAGTACACAGTTTTAATTGCAAAGTGGCAGCATAATTCAAGTCGTAAATAATTTTCGCGCCATGCTTTCGCGATTAATTTTAAAATTCCAGCAAACATACTTGTGGAATGCAACAATGCGGTTTCAAAAATTCAGGCGTGTTTTCAGGCTTCAGGTTTATACTTTACATACACTTCTGTTTTAAACTCCAGATGGGAAAGCTTTCTGTTTGAAGTTGTTCCTTGTAATGTATTACATTCTTTTACAAAACGCACTTCACTTATTAAAATAATGTCGGGCAACATTTTTCCTGCTTTATTTTAGGTGTCATTCGTTTAATTTATTCACACTTCTGATGGATTTTTTGTTTTAAAATATCTCAACAACAGTTTTGTTAGGCAAACGAGGTTTTTGTAATAATTTACAAGTTGATGGATTAATAAAATAACGTTGCCAAGTTTTCGTTACGGATACGAGGCTACGACGATGATATTATTAAATAAAAGAATTACAACTTTTGAAGCAATCTCATTAAAAACGTTCCCGTTTCTTTCAGTACTACAACAACTTTTTAATAATTCAATTAAAGACTAATTGAAAGTGTAAGCGTTTAGGATTTATTACACTTGAATGTCGTGGTCGCGTTTATCAACGCAAAACCTTTGAGTAATTACTCCAAGTACTTGGAGCTTTAATAAAAAAATAGAAACTGTGCAAGTCCTATTAAGGAAAAGTTATAAGAAATTAATTGATTGCTTTTACTGCTGAAAATATTAAGAAGCTCAAAAATAGCCGAGTTTAATGCGACTTACTTTTTTTTTTTTTTTTTGATTAATTGCGAAGAAGATAAGCAACAGGCGGCAGCTTTTATATCTTACTTCAGACCATCCACATTTTTTAAAACAGAAAATCCTGCAAGAGTGGCAGATGTAAAAACTTAACGCTTGTTTTCTTAATTTACATAATTTTAAAAAATTACACTGTAACTTGTCACTTTTTTAATTATTAAGGCTTAATTGAATTTATGCTTGCGAAAGTGTCGAGAGAAATTATTTCCTTTTTAAAATTTCTAATGCCACTACTAAATTCAAAATGATTTACGTTGGACGGAGAGCGAAAAACTCGAATAGTTTCATTTAGTGAAAATGATAATAAACTTTTTTTGCCACCAGAAGAAAATAATGGAAATGAAAACGTAATAATAATAGAATGATGAAACGTCAACTTAGAGTGTAATTTATTCATGCCATTCCAAAGTGTTTTAGATGATTTATATCGCAAACATTACCGAAATTTAGCTGTTGACATCTAAATACACAAGGTGTTCATGAAACGTAAATGGAAATTTTTTACTAGCAAAAATGATAAGTCATTCTTGCTTTATTTTATTCTATTTTTCCCGTGAGTTATTAGAGCCGAGCACAATACTTACATTTTCTTATTTCTCTAATTCAATTTGACATAAATATAAAATAAGACAAATTAAAGATTTCTTGTCGACTACGAGAAATATTTACTCCGTCAAAAATATAATATTAATTCAATAAAAAATTTTTTCATTACACGATTGAAATATTTTTTCAAAAGAAAAATAACCACTCTGTATGTAAACGGAAATAAAAATAAGATATTTAAACTATAAAAACATGGAAAATCTATAACCCATTTACTTGTTTTTTATAGAAGAATGTTAAAAAGCATATTTGCTAGGGACTTCTGTTGTATGAATATAAAAAAAACTTTTAAACTCTAATATCTACACATTCAAAAGATTTAGCTAAAGTTTATTCATACACTTTTAGGCAAATGCTACATATAGCAACCCTAAAAATAGGATATTACTATACCATTGTAGAAGTTTTTAAAGATACATAATAACAGTTTATTGAAGTAACGCGCATTTTGAATTGAAATTTTAGAAAAAAAAATTATATCGACTTGAGATTGGAAACTTATTTTTGATGTTGCAGATTTTTCTATTGGTCTTTAATATTTAAATTCAGTCAATTCCATTTTAGAAATTTTTGGGGTGAAAATTTACTGCAATTTAATATTTTGCAGTAACAAAATTTCATGTTTCTCACTTAGGAGAAACCATTTATTTATTTGATATGTAGACTGACAGACGTTAGATTGTTGCAATATGTAAACTAAAATATAATAAATGTACAAACTGTTGGGAAAGGTGCATCATAAATCTTCGGAATCAAACTACAAGGTAAATTAAATAAAATGTTGGGAGGAAATTTTCAAATGCATCCTTTAAATTACTATAACAATTTATTTACGTCCCTCTTCCGCTACAATGGATGAATATAAATGAGATCCTCATAAGATCATGTGAAAAACACAAATACATAAACAGCAAACAGCACAGGAGGCTGGATCTGGATCTGGATTTTAGGTAGGAGGGTAGGGAGGTATCCCCACACGCACTTAGGCCACTAAAACGGGCCCATTGTACTGCCTCCGAATGCAGCGGCCCCCCGTCCTGTCAGTCCTCAAGCCATCCCGTCTCCAGGATAAATTCGAGTATCTTGGCAGGCGGAGTGTCGCTGATTCTGGCCATGTTAGGCCATAAGTCCCCTAGCATGGCACCTCTAATTGACGCTAGCGACGGACAGTGACAGAGCACATGTTCCGCGGTTTCGTCTGCTGTATTGCATCCCCGACATCTGGGGTTATCTACAAGTCCCATTGTGTTGAGATGTTTGTTCAGTTTGCAGTGTCCAGTTAAAATCCCTGCAATTGTCCGTAGATTGACTCTGGACAGCTTCAAGTAATATTTTGAATGCTTACTAGAGGGTGCTTTGATCGCTGCCCTTGCTTGTCTGCATTCAGTTTCTTTTGCCCATCTGCAAGAGTGCAGTTTTAGGATGTGTTGTTTTAGGAGGGTATCGATAGTTTTGACAGCTGGTACAATCATCGGCTCCGGACCGCAGGGAAGGCTGTTGGAGCCGTTTCTTGCCAGCTCGTCCGCTTTTACGTTACCTTCGTTGCCTTGATGCCCTTTCACCCACAGGAGTGAAATGGTGTTTAAGTTAGATATCTCATTTAGCGTCTGAATGCATTCTAGCAACAGACCTGATGTGACCTTGTGACTCCTCAGTGCCACAAGTGCCGCTCTACTATCTGTAGATATCTGAATGTTTTTGTCGTAGATAAGTTTATCTTGGACTGTTTTTGCCCAGTGCAGTATACCCATAAGTTGCTTTTGTTAAGGTCAAGTTCAGCAGAGAAAATTCCTGCTCCTGAGCCAACATTGTTTTTGAAACCATCCGAGAATAGACATATGTCGTAGTCGTTGGTTTCTGTTGGATTCAACATGATATTGTATTTCCTGTCAAATATATATTTAGGGGAGATTCTGTCAGGTTCAAGGTGCAGCAGAGGTACTCCAATTGAGTAGTACTCTAAGATCCGCATATGACCCACAGCTCCTCGCCTATGGTTCCATAGTCCCCAACTACGCAGCCTAAGAGCAGCCTTAACCGCCTTCTCCTGCACATGAAGATCAAGTGGTGGGAGGCAGAGAAGGGTTTCCAATGCCGTAGTGGGTGCAGTGCGCATCACTCCCGTTACGGCCAGACAGATTAGTCTCTGAATCCGGTGTAGGGAGGACGCTGCTGTTACTTGTTTGGTTCTGGGCCACCAGACAAGTGCACCGTAAAAAAGCATAGGTCTGACAACCGCAGTGTAGAGCCAGAGGGTGATCTTAGGGGAAAGGCCCCATGACCGTCCCATCTCCCTTCGACACTGCCAGAAAGCCATTCTTGCTTTGCAGCACAGGAGGCATTTTGATAAGGTTAGGTTGGGTTAATTTTTTATCAGTTTATCGATAATTAAACGTGCAATTTTAAATACAGAACACATTATCAATTTATTCCCTATAATTTAATTTTTGTGTTGGCTTTTCGACAAAAAGCGGTGCACCTGGTTTTTAAATTGTTCCGCTATTAATAATTACTTCATTTCGGTGAGTTTTTAAAGCAAATTAAAAATTGACGTCGAAAACGTCGGGTAGGCAGGTGTATAAAAATTTTGAAGAGCCCGAAATAAACAATACCTCACAGTTTTTAAATTTAAAACACAATAATGATTGTATTTTTAGTAGGTAGGTAGCGGGATTTTATGGTTTAGAATTAAAGCTGCTACAAATTTGCATTTAATTACTTCTCCTAAGTTTTTAAAATAAATGCACAACGGCCATAGCATTTGCAACCTTTGTACTACAAATTAAACAAAATTTTCTAGAAAGCACTTAGCAACAAAGTAACAATACAAATAAAATTTAACAAATTAATTAGTTTATTTTAGTTGTAGTATTAAATAAACATTTTGAAATTTAATTCCAGAACTGTCAAGCGGAATTTACCGGGATTTGTGATGTGGGTTTGAAAATATAGTTTCTCGGTTTGATCTAATAATTTAAATTCCTTTGGGTAATCCCGAAACCGGTCATGCATTAAGGCTCATTACAGTAACATACTCTTCTAAGGCTTTTCCCTTCCTGAACTTAAATGGAATTTGGAAAAGCTATCATAAATATTCACTAGATATCGGAGAATATCTTTTTTTTCTAGTTTTTTGATTATATATAGCAGTGGCTAATAAGCAGGGAAGGGACCCGTGTGCGAAGTTGTTAACGGGGGCCCTGCTTTTATAAAAGACAAAAGAATGTATACAGGACTCGAAATTCCGACGATTTTCATGCAATTCCAGTAATTTCCAAACAGGAGGGGATATAGAAACGAGTAACTACCACCCCCTATTTAATTTTATTAAATAAATTAAATTTTATATTTTTATTTTTCAATTTTCTGAGATTGTCTAGATTTCTTAAAATATCCTAGAATTTTCTGTGATTCCTCACTTCACAACATTTTTTAGATATCTTTCTAGAATTTTCTATTTCCTCTAATATTCTACATTTCCTTATTGTAAAATTAGTGACATTTTTATGGATTTTCTAAAATTTTCTGGGATTTCTTAAAATTTTCCTCTCGTTTTTTACTAATAAGTGCAAAAATGATGGCGAAATTGTCATAATATGAAAAACTAAACGAAAATTTGAGGTGCTTTTTCCATTTCCTGAGATTTCATTTACTTTAAAATTTTCTCAAGTTTTCTGCATTTCTCTCGATTTCCCATTTACCAAAATTTTCTAGAGTTTCCTACGATTTTCTTAAAATTTCTATGGACTTCTTGAGATTTTCTAAGAATCTGTTTCTTGAGACGTTTTGGAGTTTTCCAGAATTTCATCAGATTTCCATTCACTAGTACACAAGTTTTCCAGTAATTTTCCCGTAGTTTTGTACTAACAGGAAAACCGAAGGGAAAATCGTGATATACAAAACTAAAAACAAATCTAAGCAAATTTTAGTGAAATTCTATGAAATCTTAGTAAAACTTAAAAATGCTATTTACTTTTCAAGGAAATCTTGGAAAATTTAGAAAATCTTTAGAATACCATAGATTAATTCTTTTATTTCCTTTTTTAATTTTTTGAGATTTCCCCTTTTCTAAGATTGCCAGGGGAGCGTCCATTAATTACGTGAGGCGTTTAGGGGGGAGGGAGTCTATCCAAATCTCACATGGGGTAGAGGGGGGGTCTCTACAAATATCACGTAATTTTTGTTTTAAAGAAATCCAACGCAATCAAGCACAGATTAACGTGTTTACACTAAAAATATGCATTTAAAAAATCTCACGTGAGATTAAGAGGGGTTGGGGGTTGAGCCAAATCTCACGAAATCTCATCTCGGGGGGATGGGGGGTCTAAAAATCTACAAAATCATTTCACGTAATTAATGGACTTCCCCTGGCAAAGGCAGTTACAACAAGATATCAACCCCCACCCATGAGCCTTTTACGTTTTTTTTGTTGAAATTTTAAAAATATTAAAAGATTAAAAATATAAATTTTAAAATAAGATATTTTTATTAATTTACATAATATGACTTTTTTACAAAAAGTTGACATAAATGACTTCAGAATTTTGTGATTTTTGAACAAAATTGTGTGCAAAAATGTCTATCCCTGGTGCGCACGAAGAGATTAACGAGATTATCATCCCAAAGAACTTTGGGGGAGAAAAGTAAGATAACAAACAAAATAACAACATTTAAAATGGAAATGTAATATATGAAATGCAAAAATAATTTTTCCTAATATTTATTTTCGTTCTTTTTTTTTATTAATTTAATTAATAATTAATTTTTTGGCCTAAATTATAATTTATTAAATAAATCAAGATTTAAAAATCGCTCACATGACTTTTAAATATTTAAATATTTTACTTTTAAATATTTAAATGTCATGAAAAATTTAAGATTTCCCTAATTATTTTGATAGGAAATTTCTCATTTTTAGCGCCAAGTCATAATTTTTTACTTCCTTGTAAAGAGGATCTAAGCCTGCAATCGAAAAGTAAAAGTAAAAATTTGATTTTGACAAAAAAAAAAATAAAAAACTGAAGTGTTTTAACTTTAAATTGTTTTTTAACAAATATAATTGCTGGTGCACTGGACGGTATTCTATACCCCCCAGACCCCCCGGTTTGAAAACCCGAAGGTGTGTGTGTGTGTGTACGTTGTGTGATTTACCTTCATATGAAAACTTGTTATTCTCTTAGAAGAAATACATCTACACATCGTTTGTATACAAAGAAAAGGTTTTAGTGCATAATTATACAACATATATCTTTGCGTCGTGAAAACTCTCACCATTTCACATAGTGAAATGCCTGGTTTAATAGCATGGCAATCATTTGAACATAATTGCTGGTGATCTTCTATACCTCCGTAAATTTTAAATACAATTGGGGGCCCTTTTAGACGGGGGCCCGCGTGCGTTGCCCCCACCGCACCCCGGTAGTTCCGCTCCTGGTATATAGGTACAACCAGAATAAAACCAGCATGGGTGGCTGAAATGATCTTAGTTCTTTCAATTTAGAGCCCCAGGCTGTAGTTTGAAATAACGTTAATTTCACAACATTTTAACGTTGAATTAACGTTTATATTACGTGCTTAATTGGTGTTTATCCAAAAAATAACAGAATTTACACACAAACTTCCTCCAGTACAACAATAATTGTTATATTATGAAAAATATTGTAAAATCTTGTGATATAGACGTAGAACGTAGACGCAACTGGTGAAAGACATTTTAAAATCTGATTAATAATTTATTGCATTAGATACAGTAATAGCGAATAATAGAGAAGTGCACTTCACTCCGACTTGCAGGTTTCCTTGCGTAAACGTAAAACGTAATGCATTTCTATTAAAGCTTAAATTTGCAGAGAAAATATTTAAATGGAAGGAGCGCATCTGGCAATGCATTTAAGATGATAAATAAAGTGATACTCCAGTAACATAAATACACCGTTAGTACGAGACCACGATAAAAATATTAAATTTTTTAGTGGCTCTGCATATAACCATAATATAACTGCTCAATATTTCCTGCATTATTTCTAAATTATTAACAAAATATTCTAAATTTACTAAATTTAAGCTGTACTCGTACTTGTAACTTGGTGAAAACTTTTAACAAGCAAAGAGAAGAAGTAAACATTTTAAGTTTCCCGTTACCGTGTAATAACGAGCAAAAGAAAAAGAGTTTTCCTTAAAGAAGCAATAGTAGGTAACAGTAGTTCAGAAATAAAAAAAAAATTTAGTGAATGTAAAACCGGATTAAGAATTATTGATAATAAATAGGATATAGCAAGGATACAAACTGAAAAGTTAGATAAGGAAAATTAAAATGCATTCAAAAGTTGTCAAAGTTGAAAGTTACTTATGAATTTGTAAAATTAGTTTACAGGGTTAGACGTTGCATTTGCATATAAATTATTGTAATCAAACCTACATTTCTGCGAGAAAAGGATTATGGTTAACGTTAAACAAAACGGACAAGTCGAGTTGGTTACTTTAATGACTTGACTAGTCAAAGTGACATCTTTTCCTTTGTTCCAGGTCCATTTAAAACAAAGGGAATTAATTTCCTATCAGATAATGACTTTCAAAATGCAATTTGTTAGCAAATTATCAGTTCGGCTTGAATAATTTCTGCTAAATTTATTAAATAAATAAACAAAGTGGATGTTAAATTGGAAAAAGCTTTTAAATAAACTTAGATGTTTAGCTTTCGTTCGACGCGTGAAAAATCCAAAATTGGTGTGGTAACAAAGATAAATTAATTTTGATTAAAAATTTATTAAATCCACCGTAATTATTAAATTTACTTAACCAGCAAATGTTGCACTGCTGCTGTTATCAATTTCAATACTTGACCAGAGTTTCTGTTCGAGTGCGACCAACTATGAAACCGTTTTATTTTGTTTATGTAAATTTATTAGTTAATTATTGCCGTTTCTAAACTACAATTAAATTTGAGAGGTGTGTTTGTAATTATGCGATTAAATCTGTGCCAAATTATTATGTTTAGTAAAAAATCGTATGCATAATTTATGAAGTTGTAAAATTAAAAAAATCGTTTGCTTCATTTTGCATTATACTGAGGAAACTCATTAAAATGTCATTACATGTGCCATAGAAGCTTAACTTAATTAGTATGCGTTGCGGTGAAAGTGAAAACTGCTGCCTACATCTCAGAACTCATCCACCTCATGCGGCTTAATCCGATTTATAACAGAATTCGGGTTGATCTTAAATCACGACGGAAACTAAATTTAATACTTTGTTATTGAATATAAACAACTTTAAAGTCCTGATATCGCCAAATTTTAAATTCCAAATTGGTTTACCCTTCTAAATAATCCAGATCGAATTAAATTGCAATTTGCTTTCAGACTATGCGGCCGCTTGCGATTTTTAAATGTAGCAAATGGAAATTCACGTGAGAGAGCTTAATTGCAATTAATTTATTTCGTCACGCTTGACGTGAATCTCATTAACTTTGTATTTTTTTGTTCAATAACTAACAATACTTTAAAAATGTTTCACGTAGATAAAACGACGTCGGCGTCGGCGTCGTCGGTTGCCCCGTTATTTAATTTTCGGTTTTGTCACTTCTAGGATTTTTTAGTAGTAATAAGTGCGACAAATTTTGGACATTTATTGCTTACATTTCAAGGAATGCTTTAACAGAATGGGAATGCTCGAATATAAGACGCAGCAGGTTTCAAATATTTTGTTGAATTTTGGCTCTGCATTAAAGAAATTTTGGTTTGAATAAATAAATCATGTCGGACACTATGTGCATACTTAACGATGTTTTTCACATTTTAACTTTTTATTTTAATGCCGCATGCATTTTATTATTAATAAAGGACCCCTACAAATTAATCTCTAACGGTCTTTGTTATTAAATTTTAAATTTATCACATAATACTGCATTATTCTTTTAAAATAGTTTTGTCAACTTGACGGCAAATTTAAAACGAATTTTTAATGATTTAAATAGGGAGAAAGGGGAACTATGAAAACTTAAATTAAGTTTTTGTTTATTTATTTTTTATTTATTTATATTGACCGTACACACCTGCTTACATTGTTGAAAAGGAGCAGCACAGATCTAGATTAGAATAACGAAGATTGGAAATCTTTCATCATTTCCCACTTTGATCTAAGTTTCAGGACCCCTGAGATGATTTCAGAGACTCGAAAGCAGCTGAGCTAAAGCCTACCTTCATGTTACAAACTGATCAAGACGGATGGCTAAATGCAGATTTTCAAAAACGATTTATTCTGTATAGTGATATCTGATCAAAATGCCGGTGATATTCGAAACCGCTGACCGCTAAAACTGGCGTTTAACAGCCTGTCTATCCTGGTGGTTGCTGTTTTAAAATAAATTATATTATGTACATAGTTCATACATTTGTTTGTGTAGAAAAAAATTAAGTAAACATTTTTTTACTTAAATCCTTAAATGATTTTTAATTAAAAATTTAATTACACGTCGATTACACGCTATTATAGAGTATCGACAGAGTTTGTTTGAACATGGCCAATATCCAATGTGATTTAATAGAAGATATTGATTTACCAGTAACAAAATAAATTCGCAAAATTCAGGATGAACTCAAAAATGTTTCGTAGAAATAACTAACTTCAATTATTCTTTCAAATTTAGAGTTGATTGCCGCGCAACTCTGTTCGGAAAGAGTGCAAATTTCTTTAATTTAGTTAAAGTTCTGGTGTTTATTGTGTTTATCAGAGGCGGAACTACCGGGGTGCGATGGGTGCGACGCACGCGGGCCCCCAGTTGTACTGTGACCTTTTCAATCTTAAAAAAATTCTAGAATAGCCCCAGGTCACCATGAATGCCATGCTATTAAACTTGTGACTTTCATACCAGGAATTTTACTATAATATTCTGTGAACACCCCCCAGACCCCCCGGTGAGAGATATAATATGCTGTATAAATATGCATTAAAACATTTTGTTTGATACAAATGATATGTAGATTTATTTGTTTTAAGAGAATATAAAGTTTTTATATGAAGGTAAATCACACACCGTATACAAACACACCTTTGGGTTTTCAAACCGGGGGGTCTGGGGGGTATGGAATACCCTCCAGTGCACCAGCAATTATAGATAAAGGATTTTCCGTTCCAGGAATTTAACTTTCTAAAAGGTCTTACAATTGCAATGTTCTGGGGGACCCCCGGTGCGAATTTTAAATTTGAATATTCACTAAGACCCTTTCTTTATAAAACTGGGGGTATGAATTGTATACAAATGACGAATAAATATATTTGTTCTGACAGAGTGAAAAATTTTTATTACAAAAATTGATCGCAAACCGTATAAACACCCTCCTTTTGGGCTTTCAAACCGAGATGTCCAGTGTACCAGCAATTATATTTGTTGAAAAAACAATTTAAAGTTAAAACTCCCCAGGTTTTTACTCTGTTTTATTTATTTATTTTGTTCGTTATTTTACTTTTCTCCCTCAAAGTTCTTTGGAATGATAATCTCGCACACAATTTTGTGAAAAAATCTCAAAATTATGAAGTCATTGCAGTCTAATACAGCCTTGAAATCTAAAACAAAGAGCGGATCTAGGCAAAGTTCATGGATGAGGGAATAAATATATTATGTATTTTAATAAGAGTATTTTATTCTAATGCTTTTAAAATTTTGTTGTATTTTTAAGGCTCATGAATGGGAGTTGATATCCTGTTGTATCTGCCTTTGCCAGGCAATCTTAGAAAATTAAAAAAGGAAATAAAGGAATTAATTAATTAATTAAAAGGTATTCTAAAAATTACCTAAATTTCCCAAGAGATCCTTGGGAAGAAAATAGCATTTTTAAGTTTTACTAAGATTTCTTAGAATTTTTCTAAAATTTGCTTGGATTTCTTTTCACTTTTGTAATCACGATTTTCTCTTCGGTTTTCCAGTTAGTACAAAACTAAGGGGAAATCGACGGAAAAATTGTGTGTACTATATAATGGAAATCTCAAAAAATTCTGAAAAATTCCAAGACATCTCAAGAAACAGATTCTTAGAAAATTTGTAGAGATATAGAAAAGCTAATGAAATCTCAGAAAATGGAAAAAGCAAAAAAAAGATTCTGGATTTTCCACTTATTAGTAGAAAACGAGCGGGAAATTTTAAGAAATCTTTCAACATTTTTTAGAAAATCTAAGAAAAAATATCCAAAACATCTTGTGAAGCGGGGAATCACAGAAAATTCTAGGATATTTAAGAAAATTTAGACAATCTGAGAAAATTGAAAAATGAAAAAATTCATTTATGTATTTTTTTAAATATTTAATAAAAGTAAATAAGGGTTCTTATTTCCGCTCTTGTTTGGAAGGAATTCTTTGGAAATCACTGGAATTGCATGGAAATCGTCCTGTATACAAATTTCTTTGTCTTTTATAAAAGCAAGGCCCCCGTTAACAACTTCGCACACGGGTCCCTCACCTGCTTGTTACGCCACTGGTGTTTATAAATATTGTAAAGGCAGTTCCACATAATTCTTCGTATTCAATCGCACAATCTTGTCACCTACTTTATTCCTTAGGTATTCCATTTTATGCGAGGAGAAGAATGGAGGCGAGGCCGAGGATATAAAGGAAAAATATCAATTTTATCAGTGATTGGCATTATTTGTAGCATTTTTGGGAATTCACAAGCACATTTTAAATCGTATTTCATTATGTGAAAAAGTATTTTTGCTTATTAGGAAAATTTATTGAATGAAAATCTATTTTCGGGGTAATAAGAAGTTTTTTTCCGATATCTCACTTTCTAAAATCTAGAATCTTAAGTATAAAAGCCTTATTTATTGTTCTCTTTTGTTTTCGACGGTATCGGAGAGTTATAATGTTGCACAATAATGTCAAGTTTCAAGTGCGTATCAGTTTCATCAGCTCAATGAGCTATGATTTCATCCCCATTTATTTGTAAAATGGAACGAGTTATAGTTTTAAATAAAAAGATAGGAAATTATTTACTTACCTATCTATGGAAATGGCTACTAAATTAAATATTGAAGAAGTTGAGCATGTCACGTCCATGGCGATGTAAAAATCACATACAAAACTAGGCAACGTCCAAGCTCCATTCACCTGAAACAAAATTTATTTTACCAATGTGATAAACAAAATCTGACAATCTTTGCCAGTATTTATTAGCCAAATAAATGTGAAAGGTGATTTGTTGTTCTGGTTTATCAGCATAAAGTCTAATACGGGTAGCTAAACCAAATTTCGCCTTCTTTATCACGTTCACCCGATACCCAACATTTGATTCTCTCTGTTTTGTAACATCTTGTTAAATATTGTCCAAAGTGTTTTATTTACTTTTTGGAAGCAATTGAAGTTATTGTTTGAACTAAAAAAATTTAATAATGGCAAAAATCGCGTTTCCAAATGTGACAAGGAAAATTATTATATTCGAGGAAAAAACGTGTAAATGCAAGTATAGAACGGTTCGAATATCGAATAAGTGTATGTGGTAAGATTAGAAGAGTTAAAGTGAACGGTAAACAGATTTTGAAAAATGTACTATATAAAAATAAGCTGTTAGAATGATATGAATAGTTTGAAGAATTCTGTGTGTATAGGAAGTGTGCAAATAAAAATCTAATTTTAGATAAATTCTCTGACATATTTCTTTTTAGAAATTTATTACACAGGGTATGTCAATATCTTTATTTCTTTTTTAAAATTTTATTTCCACATTGTTTGTCTCTAAACTCCAGACTAAACACCAATGTTAACTATAAATTTTAATTAATTTTTATTGTTTACTTAATCTTTTCATTTTGAAATTTTATTTCTTTTGCTCTCTTCTCCAAACCATTCAAGTTGAGAGAGAGGGAGCTCTACGATAGCAGGGATAAAATCAAAAAATTATTTTACAAAAAATACCCCCCAGGCAACCCCCTCATTAATTGAGAAAAGAGGAAATATTCGCAATTTCTAAAAACTAAATTGTTTTAAATTTTTTATAAGCCCCACTTTGTTATGCTATGCCTACGATTTCTTATTACTACATCTATTAGGGTGAATTAAAAATTGGGAAGTTAATTAAAATTCCGTGTTTGCTCACCAAGGTACAAGCAGAATAATTGTTAATTAAAACTAGTTAACGGCTTCACCGAAAATCAATACCGCTTGCAACAAAATGTTACGGACAATAAATTTTGAGAATTTAAAAATGCGAACGCTTTTTCTCATTTTCCTAAGCAAATATAGCGAGTGTCGAATTTGGTATCAATAAACCACATCTCTGCATTTGATATTCGGTTCAATATATATAGTATTCGAAACACAGGAATTGAAAATGTGACAGGTCCATTAAAAAAAGTAGTGGAAAACTTCATTTAGGTGACACAGTATTATCCTCTGGCTTTGGAGACAATTTTAATATTTGGTATATTTCAGCGGTAGCAAAAAGTGGTTACGTTTCTTGGAGTTATTTAAACTAATCATTTGGGATGATTATTTATTGCTGCTTTTGACAGCCGTTCTCCATTGTTCCACATAATTAATCAAAGTAGTAAGCAGCTTAATAAAAAAATTATGTGTGCGTATAAATAACAAACCGTTCGTTCTGTTTATTTTATTAAATTTTTTTTTGGACCAAAACCAAATTAGGCTAAATAACCGAAGCTGGAAGGATAGCCAGTTAATCGTTTAAAATATTACAAATAGCTGGGAGCTTCCCTTTTTACAGTAGCATCATTAAACTGTTTGGATAATAAGTTCATATTTGCGCGGAAAAAATTAAAAGGTTTTTGTTCTCACATAAAAGCACATAAATTATAAAATTTAGTTACAACATAAAATGATTTAATAACTTGTGAGTTTACGTTTTAAGGGAGCTTTTTATCCGAAATTATGTACAAGACAGAATGGTTATTGCAAACACTTTGTACAACATACAAAATGACTACTGCAATTTGCTCCAGTGTGCGATTTAAATAAAATTATCAAGTTGCTAAGAAACGCCAAAATCACTTTACTTTCGAATATGTGTAGTCTCGTTTATTTCCAAACAAATTTGAAAGCACATCTAAAGTAATTTGCTTTTTAAAAGAAAATAAACTTTAAAAGTTTACATGTTTATATATATATATAGATATATCTATCCTGGATGTGTTTCTTTCAACTTTTTGCATAATAAATTACCTTTTTAACTTTAACTTTCTCTCGTAACTACGCGTTTTTTCAACGGTTATTAAATCGGTGTGCATTGGAATGATTTTTATGCTTATTAAAAATATGTCGAGTATACAGCAGAAAAGAGCTAAAAACTGCTTACATCAGTGGCGTATTTAGAAAATGTCTTGGGAAAAATATTTTAAAGGATCTCGTTAATCCGTTCATGCGCGTCAGTAGTAGCTAATCCTAATACATAAAATTCCAGCACGCTTCTGCTGCTCATGCTACCGCTTGTCATTTTTTGAAAGAAAAAACACTCTGGTTGGTCGATTTTTTTACCAGCCAAAAAATATATTAAATTAATATTAGGACTAAAAATATTTGTCCAATATTTTTGAATTTTTAAGCAAAACTGATGAAAGTTTAACCTTCGGCTAGAAAAAATTAAAATTTGGAAAGAAAATTTATTTAATTACCTTACTGCTCATAGTGTTTAGCATAGGGTTGCCATAATTGTATAACTGATAACCGGGACATTTGGCTATAACTAAAAAAAATCCTAAATTAACTAAATACTCCGGGGTAACTGAAAAAAACTCTTCTACATTTTAAGTTCCTAAGTTTTAGTATTGTAAGTACAGGGGAGTATTCGGGGCCGCACTTTTAAATCCGAATACAGGGGTCACTGTAATTGGTTTGTCTGCTAATATCTCTTAAAAAAAATTTAAAAACCGGAAAATACTTCAATACCGGGACATTTTATAGATTAACCGGGACGACCGGGACAGAAGTTTCAAAAAGGGGACAGGTCTCGGTGTACCGGGACAGATGGCAACCCTAGTTTAGCAGCAACTTTCTGTGTTACTTTGAAAGTGAATTATAAAAATAATATAAAAATACAAAGTCAAAATTGTAAACCGGGGGGTCTGGGGGGTGTGGAACACCCTCCAGTACATATCGCAGGATTTCCATACTTTTAGAATACTCGGAGAAGATAGGGGATTTATAATTTTACAAATTTCGCCTGGAAAACCGGGAAATTTTTAGAGTATAGTAGCAACTTTTACATTACTTTGAAAGTTAACTGTCAAAATTATAGTCAAAAGTGTAAACCGGGTGGTCTGGGGGTGAACACCCTCCAGTACATATAATAAAATTCCCACTCTCCTAGAATATTTATACAGAAGACAGAATAATCATACCAATTTCGTTGGAAAAATCTGGGAAATTTTTTGTTTTTGAGCAAAAGTGAGGGAAATTAAAACGTTCCGCTAAAGAAAATTAGAATTTGAGAAACTTATTTATTTTTATATTATAAAAAAAATTTCAATTGCCCCACGGCACATCAAGTTTAGCAGCAACTTTTTGCGTTACTTATTTGAAAATATAGAAAAACGGGAATCACCCAGTAGCGGGAAAAGAAATTAAATATTATACCGTTAAAAGACAGATCCACCGTCTAGCTACCCGTCCGCGGACGGGCTTTCCAGCTATAGTAAATAAATAAAGAAATACATAAAAGTAATTTAAAAATATTTAAATTTTAAAACTTCGTGATAAACATTATTTTTATCAGGGGTACAATCTGAGTCATCCTTTAAATCCCTCTAAATACGCCACTGGCTCACATCATCAGACTGCATGTATTTACAATTCCCCTTATTAGTTTCCAAAATGGACGGATGGACACAGAATATGATTAATATAGTCGTGATCGAGCACTCGCTGCTTAAAATAGATATCAACGTAATATATTATAAACAAGGAAAAATAAATACAAAATATAGTTTCATTTTTGAATTTAAGTTTACACCCCCTTTACCTGCTTTATACCTTAACAGTGGTGCAAGTGCTGTAGAATATGAAAATCATAATTTAGATCGATGAACCTTTTGCATTACATTTCAAAGCTTATTATTCTTATTATTTTCAGAACAGAAAATACGACTTTGAACTATAAGCTAACTTTTTTAAAAAAACCGGATTTTTAAAAAAAGTCTGTGTCTTTATCGTTGACAAGATTGTTTTGTAACTTTAATAAAAATGATACCAGAATAAATAAACTGAGAAAAGAATCTAATTTAATTAATGACGTTAAATTTAAAGAAAAAGCAGACTTTTTTCCGAGAAAAGCTACATTCCGTAATATTTTTAAAAACACTTTTTAAAATTCTAAGAGGATCTTCACGAAATTCAATTTTCAAACTTAAGCATAAACTTTTTTGTAATAGCCATTGTTTTAATTTGCGACGGGCGGCACAAAAGTATCACCGGCTGTAAAAATAATAAAAGAAAGATTTAATAATAGGTATTTGAATAGTGTTTGCAACTTTATTGCTCAGGTCCCATGTTACCCGACATAATCTGCTATTTTCGATAAATTTAAAAATTCAGCCTTTAAATAATTTTGATTCAAATTTGCCAATTTATCTAACTCAAAATTACTCAAAAACAGTTGATCATTAGCCGTGATACCGTTAGCAACTTATTACTAGGGATCGGATTTTTAGGTATTTGCATGTTTATTTTGCGTACAGGCACGTGAAAATTTTTAAAAGGGGAGCCTGTTTTACTCCTTTCTGAGTCGTTTTATGTAGTTTTTATTTTGCCTATAAATGCATTATTTGTGTTTAAGTGCGTATTTGGCTGTTTATTGCATTATTGGCATATATTTTGCATATTTAGCATATTAAATAGTAAAAATTTTGTTTTTGCAACGGTTTGAAGCGATTTAAGTGTTTTTTTGGTTTTGAAAAAACTGTTTAAGAAATTGCAACATTCAATTCACTTGTGCATACGTCTGACACCTTTAAACCGTTACATCAATATTTGTTAAGCCCTGTTTAAGTGTTTTTTTAGTTTTGAAAAAACTGTTTAAAAATTGCAACATTCAATTAATTTGTGCATACGTCTGACACCTGTTTTTATTATTGGAGTTTTTAAGAGATTTAAGAAACATTTTCAACTTTACCTGTCAAGAATAATAGAAAATAAATAAAATATTGAAAAACCGAAAACGAGCCTCATCCTCAAAAACTTTCATTTTAAAAATATTCCTTGAGACGTCGTATTTCAAAATATTTATTGAATTTTATTTTACTTTTACAAATGCCCAAAGCTAAAGAAAGTTTGAGTGCAAATTTCAAAAATCAAAAGAATAAAAAATAAAACAATAGTTTATTATAATTTAATTTCTAAAGATGTACTCTCGCCATTCACAAGAAAAGTAGTTATTTCATTATTTGCACTTATTGCAATACAGCATTTTGAGGCATATTAAATCCTTTTAGCACTTATTTACGTGCTTATTTTGAAATTTTTAGAGCATATTTTCAAGTTTTTTAGTGCCTATAAATCCGGACCCTACTTATTACACATTCATTTAAAATAGGGTTTCGTTATTTACAGCTGAACTTAATTTAAAAGCAAAAATCCCGTCTTTCTGGATCCGGAATTTTCGAGTTGGAGCCGTTTCAGGGATTTTTTTAATGAGTGGAGGAGGAAAGCTCACTATCTAAGATCTGCCATTTTTACCGTCAGCTACTATAATGTCATTTTTTATCACTAGACAACAACATATTTATTTAATTACCTATTTTAATTACGTAGACGTTTATTTTGCTATTTAATCATAAAGATGCAAAGTTAAAAAATTGTAAAAATGTGAGAAGACCTAGCAAACCTACAGAATTTTATTTAGTTAATGTAGATTTTTTTCAAAGACTTTGTGTAGCATTTTGAACAAAAAATTTTCAGTTTTCTAGCTTGACAGAACTTTAATTAGTTTTCTTCATAATATATTGGTAACTTTAAACCTAATATTGAGACAAAGCTTACGGGTATTAATTAGAATGTGAATATATTACCTTTGTTTGAATAGATATAGCGAAATGCTTATATTATTGTTGTGATGAAATAATGAAAAGGTGTTTTTGCGACCTCCCAGATTATGTACAATACAAAACAAAATGTATGTAAATGCTTTTGATGTAAAAGGTCAATTACCAATAGTAATGGCAACCAATAGATTCGAAAATTTAAAGTGGAAATGAAATGAATTTCAGTTTTATACAATTGCCGTAACAAAAACATTAAAATAGCTTTATTTTAATTTAAAATACCACTAATTAAGCACACGTTGCTTTCGGTAATTTATATTTAACAGAATAAACGTTGCAGGAGGCGTTTAGTAGGATTGTAGCAATACTCGCCTCGAGCTTCGGGACGCTAGCAAGATTATTACATTATTAATTAGTGTAATTTGTAATGAGTGCCAAGTGTAATATGGCTAATGGAGCAAGAAACGAAATCTACTTGAATTCAAATAAGTTCGGTCTGTTGTTACCGAATTAACTGTAGGGTAAAAGCTTGGGGATTTTAAAAATTTTACGTTTTCAAAACTGAAAGCCGTCCCTGCCCTTTAAGACTTTTTAAAAGATTTATTTAAAGAATAAATTTTATTCATTGCTGTAATATCTCACATACGTACAGAGCAAAATTCTTTGCTTTCATATTAATTAATTTCTCTACGACTCAAAACTAATTAATTCTTCAAACAAGGTGGTCGTTGTGTAAATTAGTTCAAAGGAACGGCAACAAAGACGTTTTAGAATGTCATCGTGTTAGTACTCAGCAAAATTGTAAGATTTACGTACATATCAACAAAATAAATCACTCTTAATTTCATCAAATAAATTAAAGTCCATTAAAGTTTATTAAATTACAGGTTCACTCCAGAATATTTTTTTTCGGGTGTCGTTAAAACGACTAAAAGGCTCATTAGAAGATTTCTTTCATCTATGGTTGCTCTACGAGAGTCGAAATAACAACTCATTAAAGAGAAAAGTTAAACGAATAATTGTTACAAAAAATCCCTCATTAAAGTAAGAAAGCGATTTATCATTCGCTATGCACAGACTTAATTAAATTGTCATATTACTACTTGGAAACTTAGTTTTGTTTAAGTAATTAGCATCAGAATTAATTAGAATCTGAAAAGTGAGCTTCGGCAGATTCAAAATTTGGAAAGACCCAGTTGCGCACTCGGTATATTCCAGAGATGTTTTTCGCAAAGTGAAAAATAATACCAACATATTTAACGGTCATTTTTCACTTTAGGTAGAGAGCTTAAAACACTTTCCCGAAATATTTAATAAATTTTTGTGAAATATAATACCAAACTTGGTTATTTTTTATTTTGTTCATCTTTTTACAAAGGACGTGTGAGACTATAAATTTTATTTAAACACCCCCTCAACACCTTCTTCCCGTATTAAATTTTGGTGAAAACAAATAGCGAAAACCAAATTCCATCTTTTCGATATTTTATTTTTAAATTTTAAATTTACACACTCCACTTGGGGTGTGGTTTCATAATCCTTCATTTATTATTCATGTTGTTTTATTGTTGTTTGATATTCGAATATGTTTGATATTTAAGCGTGTTATCATTAGCATAAATAAAATTATTATCCTTTTGCTAAAACATTGAGAGGTTTTTGTTTTTTTCTATCATTTAAATTTAAAGCAAACCCTTTAAATGCAGGCTGATAAAACAACCAAAAGTTAAATTTCAGGGGTATTAAGTGGAAACCTTGTCTCCAAGCAGTAAAAAAGCAATTTGTAAAGTTTATATAAGTAAACAGGAGCAGCATTTTAATAAATAAAAAATAAAAGTTTTTGTGCTTCTGTTGATTATTTTAGCTTTTAGAAAGCAATGACTTGATTCGCAAGTGTAATAATACCTACACACACATCTACTAAGAAGTTGTATGTTTGACAAAGTAGAGAACGTGTGTACTTCGAATCCCAGTGTTTACGCTTTAAGAACTCACGAACAAACCCACTTATTCAACTAGAGCAGTATACGAGTCAAAGGACCACATAAAACATCACAGACCCAAAGCCATCTTAGACCCGCTAATCAGGTAATATAACCTTTCCTCCCTTACAGATTAACCCTCCTTCCCCAGTTTTCCCGCATTTAATTCGCACAATTAATGTGATTGGATTTCCATGCTGTTTGTATACAGTTTTACGTCACGGTCAATAAATATGTAAACGTCTGTTTCTGTTTTTTTCTCAGTCTGGTAGCACAACTTCAGGAGTAAAATGAGATTACACTAATATAGTCAACACTACTACCCTGTTCGGTTACAGCATCCCAACTAACAGATTGATACTTTAGAGAAAATCCACTTTAAGTAAATGTTGCAAATTGTATCTCACTTTAATTGCAAATTTGATTGGGTCACAACTTTTTTTTGCTTACTCGTGAGAAGATACTGCAGTATTATTTTAGTCAGTAGAAAAGGTCGTTCTATAATGGCATTGTCGATAAAACAACACATTTGCTTTAATGACTCATGTGATCTTTTAGTAATTTAGCTTTGTTTCGTAATTTTATTATAAGAAAAGTGCAGAAGCAAGCGTCCACTTCAAATCGTTTTTAAAATTTACATCCGAACCCAGTATTGCTCACAATATGAATAAACAATTTAAATTCAGCATTTTGAAAATAAAATTGTTCCTGTTTTCAAATGTTTAAATTTTAATAACTTTTTTACAAATTAATATGTATTACGTTTATCGATTTATATTTAAACGCTCTTGCAACAAGGGGTAAATATCTGAAAATAATTTTGTACACATCAGGACTCGGAATTTCATTCTCAAAGAATTCCAATGATTTCCAACAAGGGGGAGGTAACGGGGTAACTTTCCCCCCTCCTATGACTCATGAAAGCCAAGAAAATTACTAAATTTTGTTTAAACTTAAAAATTATATCCAAATTCTTATCAAGAAAATATGGATTTTCCCTCCCCAGCCTCATTTACCTCACCCATGAATTTCTCCTGAATCTGCTCTTGTGTACAATTGAAGGGAAATTTGAGAAAATCTTAAGAATGCTATAGAAGGGGTAGCCAACAGGTCGATCGCGATCATAATAAACCAAAGAGGAAACCGCTGGGGAAATTTGTTGTACAAGTGAAGGGAAATCTGAGAAAATCCAAGGATTTTACTTAAGGAAATCTTAGATATTACAGATAATCTTACTTTTTAACTCTTTTGAAAGCAAATCATGAAACAATGCAAAAGAAAATCCAAGAAACTTTTAGGAAATCTACAGAAATCCAAGAAAATGTCAAAAAAAGATATTCGGTGTATTGGGTCTGTGTTTTCCTCCTCGTACTTAATAAATACCATTCAAGTATTATTATTTATATGCAGGATTCCCACTCGTCTGGAAAAGTAAAGGAATTTAAGATTTTCCTAATTTTGTTAGGGAAAAGTCATGGAATTTCTCATTTTAGTGCCAAGTCAGGGAAATTAAATTATCAGCCAGGAAAAACAATTTAATTAAATTTTTTTTTTAATTTTAAATATATTATTTGTTCTTAAATTTTAAAATTAAAAAGAAATTATTAATTTAATTTAATTTTATTACAATTAAGATTTTTGTTCTTCCGATTTATCGAAATGTCAGGGAAATGTTTTATTCTTGGTTAGGGAAAGCCTGGAAAAGCCAGCAAATTTGATTTGGAAAATTCAGGAAAATATAATATTGATATTGATATTATATTAAGATTTTAATAGGTAGATAGCGAAAATATTTAAAAAACATGGTCGATCCAATATACAATGAAGTTGGCTTCCCTTGTATAGATGACCTTTTTTTATTTTTTCAATTTTCTGAGATTTTCCATTTCACAAGATGTCCTAAGATCCTGAAACATTCTAGATTTTTCTGAGATTTCTTTGAATTTACTAGAGTTTCTGAGATATCCTAAGATTTTGTATATTTGCTTGAATTCCTCTTTCTCAAGAATTTCTTAAAATTTTCTTGGATTTTTTTACATTTCTTTGCATTTCCTATTTACTAAAATTTACATAGATTATCCTGAAATTCCTAAATTTTTTCATGAGTTTTTGAAATTTTCTAAGATTCTAAAACTCTTTGAGCTTTTTTGGAATTCCTTCGAATATCTTCAGATTTTTCTTCACTAGTACACCAGAGTTTTCTGATGATTTCTCCCTAGTTTGTTGCTGGAAAACCGAGGGAAAATCGTGAAATACACAATCGTAAAGGAAAATCTTAAGAATGACCGAGATAATTTTATTTTTTAGCATTTTCAATTTTCTGAGATTGCCTTAGCTTTTCTAAGTTTATCTCGATTTCCTAAAATAATCGAATTTTCTAAATTTTCTAGAATTTCCCATTTTCTAAGTTTGCCCGCCAAGAAAGTTTGGAGGGGGGCTATCTAACCTCCTCCTAATGACTCATCAAACACCACCGAAATCTACAAAATTATTTTTGTAATTTCAAAAATACTTATACCTAAATTCTTCTCACTACTCCTCGTTTACCCTCTCCAATGAACTTTACCTGGATTGGAACTAGTTCCAATCAAAAGAATTTCTATGATTTCCAAGGAATTCCAGAGATTTCCAAGGGAATTCCCAATAAAGTGTACAGGAAATTTTCGAGATATTTACCCCCTGTCTTGCAAAATTAATTAATTAAAAAAGTATTATTACACAACATTTATTTTTGCTTTAATTTTCTTATATAAATATTTTTTGAGAAGGGAAAAATCGACTGTGGCGCCACATTCTCTGTATGTGCTAAAGACCATCGTAAACACAAAGAATTAGACAATTAGACAGTAATTTTAAAACTAAAAAAAAAAATAAAGATAAATTATAGTATCCCATACCTCCCCAGAAATAGGTATAATTAATATCAGTTCAAAAGTTAAAATTTACTTAATCCACTTAATTTCTGCTAAAAAAATTTAAGTAAAACTGGAATTTAAATTAGAAAAGCTGATGAGTTGAAGCAGTTTTTTTCGAATTGAATTTTTCCATTTTATGATCCTCTTCAATTGATTTATCTTTATTTTAGAAACGGAATTACGTAAAAATACCAAATTGTATTGTATTCCTTCAGTTTTCCAATATCACATCCACTTCCATAAAATATTGCGATTTTATTGATTCCTTCAGGTGAATAAAGTTTGCCGGATTGCCCTTCTCGAGCACTAAAAAATATATGGTTCTTCTAACTTGCTTAAAAAATTAGACAAGCAAAATATGATTATGTGACGGAAACAAACCGCAAGTTCCGACAGTGGAATATTATTAATAAAATTACAGTTACAAAAGTAAATTTGTCAAATTACTGATAAAAAATAAACTTGGCGAATGAGCGAAAGAGTAGTAATCTGATGAGATAATGTTAGGATAAAGTTTAGACAAGATTTAGTTAAGGATAAATGGGTATTACAAGAGTGTGATGTAAACTATACCTTAATTATGTTATATTAAGATTAAGTCACACAATTTATTATTCACGGTAGCTTCTTACTTATAACCGTAATTTATTAGTAAATTAATTTAACGGAAGCAATAATGCTGACTATCACTTGTTTTCATTTTTAACCAGGACGAGTTTCCTCCCGATTAAATATTTCTTACATTTTAATAATTCTCCAATCTGATACCTACCAACCAATTAATTAAATTAATTTATTATAATAAAAAAATATTTCATTTTTATTTCTTACATTTATAGCTTGCAACTACTAAGTTATGATTAAAATGCGTGCAATTTTGTGTTTATTTTTGGAAACAAAAATGTCGATCTTAATCTAATTAAACGATTTAATATTATTTCAGAATAATATCAAATATCTATTGAAATTTTTAAATTTGATATTCAATGGGGGCAGTTACCGGGACCTTTAAATTTGCAATATCGAATGAATTTTATTTTTAGATATTTTTTTGTTTGGTTTCCGATTCTAAAACTGGATTAATAAATTACTTTTATTATTATTGCATAGTTTGAGTAGGTAACAAGTGGAATGGAAAAAGTCCCCAACACGATAGTCCAGTCAACGAAGACCGAAAAGGGTCGAATAGGGATAGGGGAAATAATTCGTGTACTGGAAAATTATTGTACATTGGTAGAGGAGAGTGTCATGAACAACATACTAAAAGTCCTGACCAGTGGGGGGTAAGCGTTGGGGCGGGGAGGGGGTTAAACGTCACTTTTTCTCGTTTTTTTTTGAACAACTCAAAAATCGCGACTTTTACCGAAAAACTGTTTATATACAAAATTAAACTACATAAAATTTCCTACAAAAATAGTTCTATTCTATTCATTTTTCCTCTAGAGCGAATAGTTAGCGATATAAGGGGGTGGAAACATCACAGATTATTAAAGATTAAATTAAATTAAATTAATTAAAAATTATTTAATCCTAATACATAAAATCCCAGCACGCTGCTGCTGCTTCTGCTACAGCGTGTCATTTTTTGGTGAAAAAGAGACATTCTGATTGGTCGATTTTTTTACCAACCTAAAAATATATTAAATTAAGACTAAGAATATTAATCCAAACCGGGAAATTTAACCTTCGGATTAAGACTTGGAGAGCATATTTATTTAGAAAATTAATCCAAAATAATCAAAATCAAAATTGTAAACCGGGGGGTCTGGGGGGTGTGGAACACCCTCCAGTACATATAATAAAATTCCCACTCTTCCAGAATACCTACAAAAGAGAGATAACTATACAAATTTTGTCAGAAAAAGCTGGAAAAGTTTTTGTTTTTGAACAAAAGCGAGAGAAATTAATGCATTCGGCTAACTTCTCCAAGTATTCTAAAAGAGAGGAAATCCTGCGATAAATTTTTAAGCAAGAATGTTACTTCACGGTTATTTCCGATCGTCAGTCGTATATAATGAATAAATATTTATTTTAATTTTTTTAATTATACCTTACTGCTTACGTAGTTTAGCAGCAACTTTCTTTGTTACTTTAAAAGTTAATTATAAAAATAATATAAAAATATAAAGTCAAAATTGTAAACCGGGGGAACACCCTCCAGTACATATCGCAGGATTTCCACTCTTTTAGAATACCTGAAGAAGATAGAGAATTTATAATTTTACAAATTTCGTCAGGAAAAACCGGTAAGCTTGGAAAAACATTTATTTAGTGTATTACTGCTCAGAATTTAGCAGCAACTTTTGCATTACTTTGAAAGTTAACTGGCGAAAATATATTCATAAGTGTAAACCGGGGGTTCTGGGGGTAAACATCCTCCAGTACATATAGTAAAATTCCCATTTTTCTAGAATACCTACAGAAGACAATAAAATTATACAAATTTCGTCAGAAAAAGCTAGGAAATTTTCCAAAAGTGAGGAAAATGAAAATTAGAATTCGAGAAACTTATTTATTTTTATATTATTATAACAAAAAATTTTTCAAACAGCAACTTTTTGAGTTACTTTGAAAATATAGAAAATCGGGGAATACCCCAGTAGCGGGAAACGAAATTAAATGTTTAAATATTATACCGCTAAAAAGAGATCCACCGTAATTCTGTCTCTGCAACATTCAGCTTTCCCGTCTTTTCTTAAGGACCGTGGATGCCAAGTGTAAGTTTGGTACATCCTATGGCAAATAACAGGACGTAGTCCTAAATTAAGAGGAAGAAGAAGACTTAGATGTCGTACATACATTAATATTCGGTCTGGTACTTCATACAACATTAAGAATTCATTATTTACCACGAAAACACTATTTTTAATAATCCGCGATTTTTCCATCCCCCATTTAACTTACAGAAAAATTGATAAACACCTTTTTTGTAGGAAATTTTATGTAGTTGAATTTTGTATATAGACACTTTTTTGCTAAAAGCCGCTGTTTTCGAGTTAATCAAGAAAATCGTGAAAAAGTGACGTTTGACCCCCTCTCCGCCCCAATGCTCACCACCCATCGGTCAGGACTTTTAGTATGTTGTTCATGAGACTCTCTTCTACCAATGTACAAAAATTTGCGACTGCACGAATTATTGACTGGACTACGATCGCGATCAATTTTAATGAAGGAAATAATTTTTTTAACGAAGGTACTATTATGTTGGTTGTGCCAAGTTCAATTTGCACTTCGGTGTCCGCACTTGGACGATAAAATATTAATTGGGTAAAGTAAAATGGGTTTTATTGGGCTACTTTCATATAGAAACGCGAAAGCATAAATCTTAGCTTAGCAACCTGTGTCCGCCTGGCTTTAATGAGGGAATTTGGAAGTATCTCCATAACTTGAAATTTATTTGAAAATACACAAACAGTTGTGCTAATGTAAAATTAGCACCTGTTTCGAGGAAAGTAATTTATCGGTGCTTACCGAAGGTGCTAATAAGCGCAGATATCGTAAGATAGAACGCAGTTGGCAAGCAAACGATCTTGTAATTTATCAACAAGGAATAAAGCTTTATTTACACATGTACTCTCATGGTTCAGAAATCGCATTAAGCTGCTGTTTCCATTGATCAATCAATGTTTCTGTTTTGCCGTATACGCACGAGAATATTGGATAATATTAGAAAATGCGAAATTGCGAAACAAGAATTTGCCCAAATTACACGAAATTAAAAAGCAATCAAAAATTAATTATAGAGCATTTCGAGATTATTAAATAATTCTATAAACCAATTTAGTAGAGCTATATAAAACAATATGAAGTACTAAAGCTCAAGCTTTGGCGGTTGCGAGGGTGTCAGCCTATTATGATTGATTACGTCATGCGGCTGGAACCAGCTGAGAGCAATATATCTGTGCTCCATTGCGAGTTAGGGTAGATTCTTTCTGATATTGCACCCAGAAAGTAGAGACGTTACACTTTGAAAGCGCGGATCAAGCGTCTCGTTTATTTTCCTATAGCTTTCCATAACTTATAACTTTAAGGTGATGTTTTTCACTTCTATAAACTTGACACTTTAATGCGACACGTCATTAATTCAAGAAACGCTAAGTAAACTCAATCGTATTTACATAAAAGGGAAAACTAAAGGAACCTGGTTTTCTATATTAATCAGGGAATTGAAGGATTAAACCATTTTCATAAAAGTAAAAAGTTTCTTTATACGTGTCGCACATATAAAACTAAAATTTTATGACTTATGCTCGACGACGCTTAAGTGATGAGCCTCGCTTGGAAGAGAGTGTGAAACATCATGATATTTTATGCAAACTTCTGGGGTAGTGTTTTCTCGCAATAAATTCTTATCTCAATAAAATTTTTCTAATGCCATGTCTGCCTTGATCTACCTAAACAATTTCGATTTTCTTTTGCTGAAGAAAACCCAATCCGATACCCACCGAGTGATTACTAAACTGGAAATCGACTCACCCTCTTTTCTTTTGAATTTCAAAATTTTAAAAAATCAAATATCTACCTGAAAAACATTCTTTAAATATTAATCTTTTTAAAATTAAAAGAATAATTCAGAAGAGATTAAAAAAGCGTTTAAAAACGATCTGCCTGTTTAAACTGTTACTAAGTAGGGTAATGGCGGGTAATCATAATAATAGTTATGAATGGTACAAGTGAGTAAAGAGAGATATTATCCAAGATAGAAAAGGTTTGATCCCTGATAGCCTAGACCCAGTGGAGGTAATCTTTCTAAGTGAATAGTATCTCTTACACATGTGTTGCATACAAAATTTGATCCGACATCTCTCCTATAGTAGGCACTATGTTTAATTTATTTATTAATATCTTTAAAACAATTACATGCAAAGAAACAATTTTAATTAAAATTTCACAACAAAGCAACCAATATAGTTTAAAACTCACGCTGCTATGCAATAACAACTTCACCGCCAATTTCCTTTATTCAAAACATCATATTTTATTCAGAGTTAATTATTGGATAAAACAGTATTACTGTGAGTTTTTCCAGCGAGTATACATCATCGATTAAACTTAAACGTAAATGTTTAATAGTAAATTGCTAAATTACAATAGTATGTTTAATTTGCTCTTTTAGAGCTCTGCATTCCAAATAATGTTGTCTCTACTACGATGAACAAAAAGAAGCAAAAATACTAGATTGCCAATGTTGTGCGGTCTAAAGACCGCATTATATCAATAACGTAAATAAATTAATTAATTGGTTTAGATAGTTTCCACTATTGTTTCGTTATCTATTTTTAGAATATTACTAGATTGCCAAAGTTGTGCGGCCTGAAGGCCGCAATGTCTTACACTATTGTTCCGCCATCTTGTTACTTCAAGTTTAATCAAGCACATCTGCTTCACAAGGTGCTGGCAACATCACATCATATCACAAATTGATTAGATTGTAACGTAATATAGTATTTAGTTACATAAAAGTAACAATTATTTGAATACCTGAATAATTACGACGCATTCGGTATAGAAGTAATCAACGGAGCGTTCGCCCCTGATAAGAGGCTTTTGGATTATTAAAACGAACGTGGCTATACGTTTTATTCCAAAATAGAATAAATGCGGCATGCGCGTGCAAAGGGGTATAAGTCCTAAATTGGCATTTTGAGATATCGCAGTTTTATGGTTTTCACCCTCATTTAATCAATTGTTGTAAATCGGCCAAACAACAACTTGCAAAGCTATTAGACAATTTTATGCTGAACTGATTACAATTTTTCAAAATTAAAATTTTTATTTTAAAATTAGTTAAAAAGTACAATTTATAACAAAACGGCTGACTTATACCTTTGGACACAAAATATTTTTCCACTTATACCATTTTGCACAAAAAATTTCACTTAATTTTCATTAATTTTTTGTAATAAAGGAATCAAATCGGTTTTTAATAGTTTATTTATTAATAAATAATATTACAAAAAGTTTTAAATAAGTAAAAAAAATTAAACGTGCAAAATGGTATAAGTATTTTGTATTTGCACAACGAAACTGTTATATAATACCTATGTCAAAAGGTATAAGCCAACTTATACGCCTTTGCACAAAATATTTGTTTAAATATTGAACTTATACCGAATTTCACAAACAAATTTTGACCGTTAAAAATCCGATTAGACTAATATCGTTTTGTGCAGAATCATAGAAACTCAATTTGCCCAAAAATGGACTTATACCTCTTTGCACGCTCATGCCGTGCATATTCTGACGAATATTTAATATTCGTCAGAATTTTAAATACATAATTTTTTTGACAAAATTTATCGATAAGATTAACGACGTAAGAGTTATCAGTGGTAATCTGGATGTTGAATGCTGAATATCCAGGGCCGGATAAACCATGGGTGCAATGGAGCCGCCGCACCCAGCGCCACAGTTCAGAAAGCGCCAAAACTGTGCGTTTTTAATTTAATTTTCTATAAAAAACTAAATTTTGGAATAAAGAAATAATCAATAACTCACAAAATGAGATGGCAAAGTAAAATAAGTAACGATAACACTGGTCTGCAAATCTTTTTTCGAGTCCTGATACCATTCCTGCTGATTCTTTTGACACCCCCCCCCATTTGCGGTGTAGGACGTTTCGGCGCAAGGACAGTTCGGTACAAAATTTTTCTCTTTCCAATGGTAAGTATACAAAACATGGTGAAATTTTTGTTCTAAATTAACTGACCGTAACTGTGGTTTCTATCTGTTAATCAAAGTTCAAGTTAAATTGAATGTCTGTAATTATTTGCGCTAAAAAGTCCTTACGGAAAATCGGTCGGACCAAAACGTCCAATCTCGTTAATAGTTCTTGCAAGAAAGTTGATTTGGGAGAGGATTTGTCCCCTTAAATTGTACAAAAATCATTAAAAATGATCGATTTTCCGGGTTTTGCTCAATTTTTTCACTTATTTTCTGCATATTCCAGCTTCTAGCCTCCATCATCCTCCTCCAAACACCCCCAAATAATAAACAAACGCCACCAAGGGGAAAAATATTAAGTTAATTTCATACGAATGTATAGTTGGTATAGAAAGTTTTGTTTAAAACCAAACGTTTGCATTCTTTTAGTATTTTATTTTGTGATTCATCATTTGCCCGCGGTTTTAGGATAAAATAATTCAAAACAACATCAACAAGATTGTAATTGTAATTTTTATCATCATCTACCAACTTGATTGATTAATTGTCACCCCCTGGAAGACTCTTGTAGCTGCTGCTGATTAAACCTTTTTTTACGCAATCAGGTATTGGTTTGTCAGTAAGTCTGCTTGTATTGAGTCGATCAGATTAGATAGCTTGAGTTGGATAATTTGTGTCTTGTAAATTATACTTATGTGAGTGTAACTGTGTGTAATCCCAATAAATGAGCTAATTTAAATTTAGAATTCTGGCAGGCGCGCGTTGTAATTTGTACGATACGAAGGTTTATTTACAAATTACTATTATAAATATCAGTAATAAAAGATACAGATCATAATCTTGAAACCCCTTACATTTATTTTATATTTATTTAGACGTTTCTATTATTTTTTATTATTTACATTTATAACAAAAGTATAATTGTCGTAAAAAATGTGCATGCGTGAATGCCGAAAGGTTAAAGGTAGACAACAAAGTAATTTTTAAAACATGGCCACGACAAACTATTAGTTATAACTTTTTTCTTTGTTAGTCAAAGCTATCTACACAGTTTTTCATAAAAATGGTAATCAAATATTGACGTGTTTTATTTTGTGCGTCCGCCCTGGGCTGTGCCAAGTGATGTTAAATTTGAATAATTGTTTGACGTAGCAAAATGTTAGATGAAATGGTGCCTGGCCGCAATATTTTATTTGTCTAAAATCCGCCCCTAGTTTAGGTTAGTGAAACATTTTCAGGTTATCAGTTTTATTTATGATAAAGACTCAGAAGTTGTGGGTTTTGTTTGAGTGAATAATTTTGCCTGGAAGGCAAATTTGTTTATGCGAATTTCAGTGAAACTCCTTTTCACTGCTAATAAGCAATGTTGACTATACTCCTATTCAAACAAAAAATTCTTTCCATACAATTAAGTTCTGTGTTTGATTCTCTTAAATCAACCACACGTACTTTATTCAGAAATCATTTTTGAACCTTAATCGAGTAATAAACATATGATTTATTTCAGTCGAGAACTTCTTAAGAGAAGACGGTAGAAGCATACGAGTTTCGAGTGCATCTCCGAACTTATCGTGTGGCAAACTCTTAAATTTATGGGGTTGTGTGTATGAAACCATCCCCATATTACGCACGATTGAGCTATTTAAACGTTAAAAAAATTTCAAGCCTTTATTGTTCATCGTATACAAAGTCCCCTCGTTCTGATAAAGCTATCTGTATCTGCACTGTTGGGCATAAATTTAATATTAAAATCATAATATGTTTTGTAGATTCCTGTGATTTTTTCTCAAAGAAAGCGAACACTCCACCTAATAAATTAGCAAAATAATATTTTTTAATTATAAAAAAATATTTGTTGCAAGTGAATCCTAAACCAATAATAATTAATTTTCGTATTAGTGTAACAGTGTAACTACACATTTTAATGACATGCTCGGGGCAAACAAACAATTATAATTTTAATTGAACCCTTTACTTTTTAAGTAAACATTAGGTAGATAAATTAATGCGTTTACGTATTAATTTATTCTACTTGGAATTAGATACCTTCACAATTCCGATTTTAAACATGATTGCGTAGATTTTCTAAAATTCAAATTGCTAATTGTAGTTTTACTAGACAAATAATTTCAAGTTAAATATGATACAATTACTTCCAAGTTGGAAGTGATTAAATTAAATACGACCCCTTTGAAGTGAAGCTAAAAAATAAGTAACTAATCAAACTTTAAATAATTAAATCATTTGATTAAGTTTTAATTAATATTTAATTTATATTAAATTTTTGGCGTGCGCTTAATAATTACGTCGATAAAGAATAAGATGTCTCACTCAAAGAAGATGTAATTAACGTAAATTTTAAAATGTTTTATGGCGAAGACTATATCAAAGTAAGTCAAATCTAAAAATAAACTTTATTGCCAAAATTAAACGCGGTTTAACAGATAAAACAGAAGCAAAAGAATCATTATTCCGGTACTTAAAACTATTAAATCCTAAAAGCTTTAATTTAACTAATCATCTATTTTAGAAATAAAGTTTCCAGATTTATAGCTTTTGGGCGAAGCTTTAAAAGCTCTCAATTTTAACAAATTTTTTTCTAAATAAAATGGAATTTCTAATTGTATGGAGCTTCACATTAGTCCAACTCAAACTGCAATTTCAAGATAACTGCAGTTGCTTCTATCTTGTTAACACTTTATTCTATTGTGATTTCTAAAGCTGCAAAACGTCAAATCCAAATTTGTTCCTTTCAAAATCTTTTCATTGTTAGAAAAGTAACTAGTAAATTAATTTCAGAAAAAGTCAGAATTTATTTTTCAAACAGTCGATCCGAAAAAGAGTTTTTCCTGAAAACTTACAAAATTAATATCTATTATGAAGTAATAATCCGTAGGTATGGTTTTAAAACAAATAACCAATACTGTTATTTTTATTTTGCTAATAAAACTTTGAAATGATCAGAAAAATATAATAATATTTGAAATATTAATATTAAACTTCGAATAAAAGCATCTGGGATATTTTTTATATTTATTTGCGTTATAACTTGTAGAATACTGCTGCATTGCATCGATTCGCTTCTCATTGCGAAAATACATTTAGTTTTCTAGACCAGTTTAAAAGAAAATAAATTAAATTAATCCGAGTTAAGTATTTTTATAACTTCTCGTTGCATAAAGCATGAAACTAAACGAGGTGAGAATGAGTAGCTAAAATAAATATTCTCGTTCGTTGAATTTATTTCAAAAGGTTTTCGTTTGTTGGAAAAACTTATATCAAAGAATTACTAAATAAAGATTTTTATTCAAACGCATTTACATCCTTCAATATTTTTAATATTAAAATTTTTCCAACCACCCCAATTGGTAAGAACAAAACACAGCAATATATACACGAATCCTTCCTTGGGTACACAATTTTATAACACCTTGGGGAAAGGGGACGCACTGCAAATTTTCAACCAAGTTACATCCTACTGTATATTAATTTTAAAGTTTTTGTTTTCTTTTCATTTCAGCAGAACAAATTCTGTTTTGATAAACTTGACGGTTTGCTTTCACGCCTTCATGCTTCCCGGTCAAATTTTTTACAAATTTTGTTTTCCTAAATTGTAAGATGTTTATTTTTGGTTTCAAGTTTTTTGCAATTGCAAAAAGTGAAGTATAAACTGCAAAATACGAAAGTTTTCCAAGATATAGTAATTTTTAACTTTCCAGCTAATATCGTGGGTGGTTTTTATGGTATATGTGTTTTCGGGATTCACACAACTTTAATAACAAACTTTACAAAATCAATGTGCTTGTGAAGCAACTTTGTATCATAAATCACAAATTTTGTAATATGACGTAAGAGATATCTTGGAAATATTTAAATTCGCTTTGTGTGAATTTCACCAACTATTTTTGAATATTTAATTTTATTATTTACTTTCACGCTAAAATACGGTCATTGTGAACCAATAAAAGAGCGGACTTTACCCATTTCGACCAAGAACAAATTTATGCTCGACTAGTTTCCTCATTGTAAATCTAACGAATCGGACTATTTTACTAGGTTTTAAGCGATTAAATTATTTTCTTAAATTTATCAGTGAACAATTTTTTTTTTTGATTTTATAATCTTAAATTTAAATCCTTTTCCAACTTAATTTCTTCAATGGAAATTTAAATTAAGTGGCTACGTATTATTTACATTTTTTTATTTTTAATTAGCCGAAAAACATAAAAGAGATTAGAAGATCTCTAAAAAGTAAATTTTATTATTAATTAAGACGAAACAAAATTGGAAAATGAAGATGATACAAAAGTTAATTTTTAATTAATTTTTTGTCTTGAAAGGAAAACTTATTATTAATGTTCAAAAATTTTTTATGCCCATGTTTCTCATTATGAAGTTCACTGTAATTAGTTACATGTTAGCTGTTTTCAAGTAAACCTATCTATGTTCGTCGATGTTGGCTTTTCAGTTTTGAAAATAAATGAAATAATCGGTATCGACCAGATTTTGGTTTATAACAAAAAATCATTTAAGTTTTTTCAGGTACGAATGGAACAACTTATTAGTCGTAATAGTTTATGAAGTGCATCTGATGCAAATCAACTTCTGAATTTTTTTTGCTAAGTAAATAAAGGAAGAAATCTGAAAGCCAACAAATCTTAGGAAATTAGAAAATCTTAGGTATATTGTAGATGAGCTTTTCTTCTTTAAAAGAAAATCTTAAGGCAATTCAGGAAGATATCCGGGAAAATCTTTAAAATCAGGAGAAAATCAGAAAATTCCATTTTAATTTTTATAGTTCCAAATTAATTCCAGAATAATTCGGATAATTGTAAATTATCCAGGTAATTTCAAGAGGGCGCCAGCTTGTCAAAACCTTATACAATTAATTTTAATTTTATGTGAATTCCAATTAAATTCAAAATATTTTGTGGTTTAGGCTGCTTGTAAAGACTTCTTTATATTTTAACATACATATTATATTATATTTTTTCTGTTTTAAAGTTGAATTATTAAAAGTAATAATGTAGAAACCGGGGGGAAACCCCCAGAACAAGAAGAAAGGATTTTATTGCAATCATAAAATAGATTTGCTGAATATATTATAATCTACTAGATAGAGAGATCCTACATTTCGGATATTGGAAAGCAAACATGGTTATTGAATTTGATTTAATTGCATGCGTATTGTTTCAATTTTTTTTGATTGTACGATGGTATTGAAAGAAATATTTTGCAGTTTAAATTAAAAACGAAACTTATTCCAAGTTTTTATGAAATGTATAAGCCGTCAGGATGTTTCAATCAGGGGAAGTGGCTCGCGAAGAGTCATCCACCCCGAGAAGAAAGAAGCGGTGGAATTTATATTGTGAAAATATTTTGAACAAATTTGTTTGACACGGTTTTTTATCGTAAAGAATAATGAGAATAATGGTGGGCATCTGAGTGATTTGATAACACGAACAAATGTTTCTTGTTGTGCTTAGTTCCAGGATGTTGTATTGATGACCATTATGCTAAATCTGATTAAACTCATAGAATAGTGGATGACACTTTATAAGTAAGAACATTAACGTGTCAACCTACGTCAGCAGGTTCTTCATTAGGCGTTATCTCCACTTCATAATTATTTTGCTGACCATTTAAAGCAAACAAATTTTCACAATTTTTGATTGTTTAGTGGCCAAAATAAATTATTTGGGATTACTGGGCGAAAGAGAGTAATTAATTGGGTGGAAGAAACTTTTTAAAATTCTAATTATCTCGCGAATGTTTCCAAAATTCGTCGATTTTGTATTTTCTAAACGTCGCATTTATTGTATTCGCAATAAATAAAAACGTTTAAATTTTCTGGAAAAATGTATTTGATCAAACAGAAACGGAAATCGCTTTCATGTCATACTATTTCTCTGGCATTGGCAGGGATGATTTAATAAATGTTGAAGCCTTTGGCATACTCGAAGATGTGTAACCCTGCGAAAGATTTATTTATGACAAAAAAGTGCTAAACTTGTATCGGAAGTTTCGCTATTGTTGTCTGAAAGAAATTTTACTAAGACAATGTTAGGTATGCAGAATTGGCAAGTTTTCTTGCAACTGTACGACCACCTGGGGAACACTAATGTCGGTAGTTCTTGCTCGGTTAACCTTTAATTTTCTGATAAGCATTTCAAAGCAAGTAAATGGTTTCGTTATTGTAAGTGTGCGGATTTGTATTAATAATGTCGGATTTTATCCATTTCGTTCCGATTGGGTAATTGTGACATGCACTTGTTAGCACCACCTACCACATAACTACCAAGTTTTCCTTAGTTTGTAATATATAACACACCCCAACTTGGATTATTACGCCAGCTGGCCTAGCATGCTATTAATTAAATCAAAAAGTTTTTTATTGCTTAACTTGTTTGACATTCACGAAAACTTGGGGCGAAACTATATAAGTTTACCCAAATTTACCTGTGCGGTTCAGAAGAAGTAAACAATTTTTGGGAAAACCAAACAGAAACAATTTTTCACGGTCCGAATATTATCCAACCCCTTGAAAATTTAAGCTCCACGCTCGATCTAAATTAGAACCTTCTAAATTTATCTCACTCGATATAAAAGGATGTTACCTTTTTTATGACGAAACTTTAATTTAAAGCTCTATTTTTAAACATAATTCGAATTCAGATAGGAAGAGAAAAGCTTTGAGGAATATAGTTTAACATAATTATTTATAATATCGGCTAATAATTCATTAATCTTATGTGTTTTAAGTTCCGTTCACAATGAAGGAAGTATCAAGTCTGTTTAAAAAGTTTATTCTCTCCCGTATTGTTATAGCAGAATTGCAGGGTCTTATTTCAGTAACAATGAAGGTATCAACAACTGAAGCCCAGGGGTAATCGTAGCTAACAATAACATTCATCTAGTTCGCTTGAATAGTATGTGAGCCAGCCAAATTCCAATCCCTCTCACTAACACAAAGGCAGCTTAACTATACTAGCTGTGTTAGCCACATTAACTATTTAACTATATCTTGATTTCATTCGTCTTCTATTGAAAGATTTAATTTTGATAAATTTGTTGAGTCTTGCAGAGCTAAGATGATTTCCCAAGAGAATTTTATAACTTTATACTCGGAGTAAAAGCACCTTCGTTTTTTATAATTCTCCAACCTAATAATTAAAATATACTTAATACGGTCACCCGTCCAATATGGATTATTAACTATTGTTACCGCCCGCGTCGGTAGCTTCAATTATAAATAAATTGTAATCGACCAAGAAATTATAGTAATTTTATTGTTGCATGCAACCCACTTACATGAAATTACAAAATTTTATAGCAAATTTAATTAACACGATAAAGAAGCTGCACGAAGGTGAGATGACCTTTCCGCAATGGAAAACATTTTTTTTTTTTGGATTTTCAGGCCTTGCGGTTGTATTGCATATTTGGTTGTAGCAAAAAAAGTTGCTTTGAACTTTTATGCCATTATTTTAGAAAGGTTTCGTTTGTTTTAAAAATGCAAAGATAAACCTTGAACCGATATTGGATTACATCTTATACATATGAGAGTGCGAAAGCTCCGCGATAGCTTTTTTGTTATTCATATTTTAAAAATTACATGTTTAAATATTTTTCCATTTTGATGCTAAAATACACCGGCCAACGGATCCTTTCGTTGTACCTTTAATAATGTAATGAAGACGTAAGAGGTTAGCATGATTATATATTTATTTTATTGTATACAAGAAAAAATTTCTGTTGCGTTTTGTATCTTAAATTTTTATAGAATATAAAAGAACAATAAAGGAAATAATGTCTCTATCTTGAGTATTTTTGAAATAAAAATGTAATAGGAAGGATGTTTATGGATAACGTAGGTAATACAAGGGAGGATTTAGATTATTGCGTTCTAATTTTAACAACTATAAAATATTTTTAGGTTTTTAGGGGTGTGAAAAAGCCACCATATATCTCGATGTGATATAAGCAAACGTAGAAAAAGGTTTGCCAAGAAATTGCGAGATAAATTTAGGAGTAATAAAAATAAAAGGTTGTAAACATGAATGTTGTTAAAGAGAATGAAACGTAATGGAATATTGTGAAGAAGCATGATTAAAGAGTAATATATAGAAGGTCTTGTAGTTTAACAGCTTAATGGACGCTTTGTAGTGCTAGTAATAGTGATGCATGCTTTAGCAACTCTGAAAGGAAATTAATTGCAATTCTCTAATCTACAACTGGCAAGAAATTAAACGTTTATTAAATTTTTCTCAAAGCTTCTTCTCGCACACTTTTACATCGAAAATAACAAATTACACAGATTAATTAAGTTTTTTACTTTACTCTCTTAAAATTGTTGCGACAATTTTTAATTTACTAAACTTGTTGCTTTCTCTCCATCACTCAAATATCCAATAACACAGGCTCTTCTTTTTATTGGTAATTTCCAAACAGTAAACAGTATTTTACTGTTAGTACACAGAAAATCTTTTTTAGAAAATTCATCTATTTGGCGACGTATCGAATCTTGCCCAAGGAAGGTGAATTTTTTTATGAAGTTTTACTATATACAATATAATATAAATCCTGCATCAAACATCCAATTTTAATTTGTTTATTTTTATTATTATTATTATTATATTTCATTGTGTAGTTGATTTTTGAATTTTTTTTTTTAAAGTTGGAATCAATTTTTGTGGGAGAAAAATCGTCGAAGCGGTTGGGACAAACAGAAAAACTGAAGAAGAAAACTCGAATTTTGGAAAATGAAAAATTAATAAAAAAAATAATTTGGTCCTTGAAAATGAAAACTTGAGTTGGACAAGCAGAATTTTAATCAGTTTTCAAAAGTTTGGTTTCGGAAAATAAAAATTTGGATTCTGAAGATAAAAATGAAAGACTGGAAAGCGAAAAAACTTTAAAATTGGATGATATAGAAGTGTGGAGAAAATTACACGAAACGAGCAAGAAAAAGAATATTAAAGACATTTGGACGATGATGTTGTAAAAATTTGGAAATCCAGGTAATAATTATGGATAATTTGAACAACAAAAATTTAATTGAAATAGAAAATTTTGATCTCAATTTGGAAAATAGAGATCAGGATGTAATGGCAGATTTGGATAATTCTGGTATTATGGAAAATAAAAATATGAATATGGAAAATGTAAATTTATCTGAACAAAAAGATGAAAAGTTGGAAAACGATGAATTGGTTTGTTTGAAAAATGATAAGTTGATTAATTTGGAAATTTTGAAAATTTAAATAATAAAAGTAAAATTTATTTGGAGGAGAAAAATTTAGACTTAAAGAATCAAAATTTGAATATGGAAAATGTAAAGTTTGAAAATTTTGAATTGCTTTGTTTGAGAAATCAGCGCCTATTTCTAACTGAGTTTGTTTCTAGGCTCTAGCAAATTTTCGGGCCCCTGATATTCGAATTTTTGGTTATTTTAGCAGAATTTGAATTTTATTTTACAATTTTATGTTTTCTTTTCGGGCCCCTCTGGCCATTGGGCCCAGGCCTAATGCGTCTAATGGTAAAATGAGCCCTGTTGATGATGTTGAGTGTAGTGAGTTGGATATAAAATAATAGCGTTCACTGGGGGGTATTCCATACCCCCCAGACCCCCCGGTTTATCCTCATTGCTTTGTGCCTCTTAAACTTAAATTCAAAATGGAATAAGTTGTAGAGGTCTTCCAACATGGTTTAAGGTCCGAGGTTAAATCTAGTTATTTATGGAATACCCCCCAGTGAACGGTTTACTCTTTATTCAAGAACCGATAGTATTAGTTCTTCAGTACCGAAGAGTTGCTTAGTAGCCAATGCTGGGATCCAGTTTAGAGAAGAAGAAGAAAGGAAAAAATTAAGAGGCAGGGCCTATTTTTAACTGGGTTGGATGCTATGCTCTAACAAATTTTTAGGCCCCTGATATTCGAGTGTATTTTTACTTTACGATTTTATGTTTTCTCTTTTCGGGTCCCTCTGGCCATTGGGCCTAATGCGTCTAATGGTAAAATAGGCCCTGCTAGAAATGATAATTTAATCAATTTGGAAAATAAAAATCTGATAAATTGGGAAAATGAAAAATTTGAAAATTTAAATAATAACAAATTAATTCATTTGGAGGAAGATTTGGACAGATTTGAAGAGGAATAATTGGATATGAAAAATAAAAATTTACACGAAATTGGTCTCAGAAAATAAAATTTTGGTTTACTTGAGTGACTTTGTATTTTTTGAATACAAAATATCTGGATAATTCTGGATAATTTGAAAAATAATTTTTCGAAAGGATACTTTGAAAGTTAATTAATTCCACCGCGGAAAGGTTATATAGATACCATGACGACATCGGTCGAGTTATCTCGTCGATTTAATTTTATATTTGGTATGGAATTTATTGAATATTATAGTAATTGAAATTGGGATTTGGATATTTAAAATATAACCAAAAAACAATTTTTTTGTTAAGATTTGTTTATAAGATTAAATAGACGATTTTCTGAGCTAGTTGAAGCAAAAAAATTAAATTTTTTCCGACGTTCCACCACAATATACCGGGTGCTGAATGAGTTAGCCGAACGTAGGAAATTTACATGTAAAAACTTATTTATGCAAATTCCTGCTTTCCTAATTAATTTAGAGAAAAAATGAAAAACACAAAAATAATGCAGAAATATAAACTACGAATGATAACACCATTAAAAAATGCTTTTAAAATTATTACCATGGAAACTTGCATGGCCAGTCTGATAAATGAAACTAAAAGTTAAATGAAATCTAATGCTGTCATCATTCGTAGTTTATATTTCTGCATTATTTTTGTGTCTTTCATTTTCTCCTTAAAAAGATTAGGGAAGCAGGAATTTGCAGAAATAAGGTTCTAGCAGATTTTCGGGCCCCTTACATTCGAGTGTAAGTAACTAATAGCATCGAAAGCCCAATTTTTGGGTTATTTTATCAGTACTTATTTAATTTTTAATTTACGATTTTCTGTTCTCTAGCTTGGGGCCTCTCTGGCCATTGGGCCTTAAACCCGCGCTTAATTGTAAAATAGGCTCTGCCATTAGATAAGAACCGGTGGGTCGCGACTAGGTTTACAATGCTTGAAAACCTATGATCCGTGGGGCGAGTCACAAGGCAGATTTTTGTATACTAAATTTTTTGCTACGAGGATGTTCCCAGATTTCCTTACACTTGTACACCAGATTTCCCCAACAGTTCCCCAACAGTATTTTATATAATAATTTTAAATTATTATTTCTTTCAGAACAAAATACATTTATAGTTTGCATTAGTACGCACTGAAGGTAGGAATTCAAAATAAATCACAATTAGTGCTGCATTTTTCAACCAATTAAATGCAAAACTAATTCCATACTATTGAATTCTCTCTCCTCCTTTATTAGTTTCAAAAATAATAAACTAATAAATGATTATGATACTTGAAGTTGTATCAAGTTACGGAGTAAACAAATTACTGGTGTACTAAAGCACTAAAGGGTGTTCCATATCCCCTGAACAATTTGGTCCTGAAAGAGTGAGAGTTCTTAATTTAATCAAATTAATCAAAAAATATGGCCATAAACTTTTTGTAACTGAAACCGGGGGGTCTGGGGGTATGGAATGCCCTCCAGTACATCAGTTATTTATTGACCCAATAACTTGATAATGGAATAATTCAATTTTAACTTGATTACTGCCGCCCAGACTCCAGGTTTCAGACATGGAAAGTTTGTTCGCATATTTTTGGATTAATTTTATTAAAAAAGAAGCTTTAACACTTTCAGAAGTGTACTTTACTCGTAATTTGTTGGAACACAATAATTTATGATGAACTGGAGGGCATTCCAGTTTCCCATTTGTTTCCCATTTTCAGAACCTGTTTTCGGGGCATCCTACCTCCCCCCTTTTTCAGTGAATCTATTAAATACATTGTTTAGGAAAACTTGCAATCCGGGCCTGTTTTTAATTGAGTGGGGCGCTAAGCTCCAGCTAATTTCAAGTGTAACTAATAGCATCGAAGGTCCAATTTTTGGGTTATTTTATCAGTATTTTATTTTTATTTTACGATTTTATATTCTCCCTACTTGTACTGCACATAGTTACTATTAATAATTTTATAATAATTTTATACGGGTATAATCCTTGGAGTGACCGCTACTTAGAGAGTTATGATAAATTATGATAAGATAAGCAAGAAAAAGATCAATTAATATTTTAAAAATTTGTAATTGAAATTTTGGTATAAATTCCGACAGCTACCGCAGTGAGAAATGAAAACAAAATGATTTGAATTATTTAAAGTCGCGATTTCTGCTGTTAACTGCAAGTTATTGTTATTGTAACAAAGCACATCAAAACCTTGGTGCTTTTCTTAGAAAATCTAGAATGTAAGGCAAATTTAAAGCTGGAAACGGGGTTATCAAATGTTGATTATTCAAATTAAGTTAGTAATCTGAAAAGGAAATTGTGTATCTTAGTGTGCCTAACAAGGCAACCGCAGTGTGATAAAAATTGTTAATCAAACAAAATTATAAAGTAAACATTATCGTATTGGATGTGTTTTTTTTTCGCAGAGAAAATTTCTAGACAGGTTCGAGTGCGCGTTCGAAAGAAAAAGTAAGCATGAAGAGTAATTCCGGATTGGTGAAGTTTTACAGTAATAAAATTGAAGATCGAGAAGTTGAAGACGTCTTAAGTTCGTTTCCCGAGCTTAATAACGGAGCTAATGGATTGTACAATATTACGGCACTACAAGTAAGTTAAATGATATTCAGATAACAGATGCTGCTAAATTACTTTAAACGTGAAAATTAATTGAGTGTTACTAAAATTTCGTGATTTAACCTACGGAATATAAATTTATGCGCTTTATTTTAGATCGCAGCGGCGTTCACGAAAAAAGGAGTAACTTCCACTATAAGGAGGCTGTTAATGTGTGAAGATGTAAATCGTGGGGATCAACTAGGCAGAACCCCGTTACATTATGCCGTTATGAACGGCAACGGCGAATTAGTAGAACTTCTTTTGAATTCTGGTGCGGACCCCGAATGTAAATTTTTGTATCTTTGCACGTTAAGAACTTCTCAAGGAGATTACAGTAAATGGAACAAACTTTATACCATGGTAATTTAGAAATTGGTATGACTAGAGTGAAATTTTTGACAATTAATCAAACATTTCATATTTCAGCTACCTCCACCAGACGCTTGGGGCCGTACACCCCTTCACGGAGCTGCAAAAGAAGGTCACGTAGACATAGTAAAGCTTTTAATCAAAAGCAAAGCTAATGTAAATGCTCAAGATGAAAAAGGAGTCACTCCGTTACTCTTGGCAGGAGGTAACAAAAACAAAAGTGCTTTTGAAGATATCGTCGAAATCTTAGTTAAATCTGGCGCTGAAGTAAACGTCAAAAATAATATAACAGGTAATTTTATTCGTTAAATATTTTTTAAAATGCGACGACGTCGAAGAATTACCGTCAATCCTAATTTGATAATGTAACTTGAAATGTAAGTCCAAATTTAAAAGGCGCAGACAATTATCGTAAATTTTACTAGTCTCCTTAAAAACATTCCGATAGACAGATTCCTATTACATTGTGATCGCACTCGCATAACATCTTCCTCCCATAAAAACCTATTTATCGACTTTAAAGCTCAATAAAATTTAACAAACCCTACACTCTTCTTGTAATTACACGCTTATAAAAAAACTAAAGTAATAAAGAAACTTACTTCCACACGATAATTATTAATAAAACGCCAAAGTTACTTGCGGCTTTAGAGCTTTTTCTAACATCCGACTTTACTAACATTTTTACCGACACAATATTTTTAACGACGTTTGATTAAAATCCCACTTGTGCGATTGCATACAAAAATTTCATTAAAAAAAACTTTTTTTTGGAGGAAAACATCGACAAGTCTTGATGACGTGTCTTTGGTAAATCTTGTCATTCATCATATTTGAATTACCCAACCACATCCAGTCTGGAATTGCATGTTTTACCTTATTCTCGTGAATCGCGATATCGTCAAAGATTATTTTGTCAAAGGCACTGACTATGGGGAGAATGCAGAACATTTCATTTGGGTCGGCTAATTGCTAAAACGCAAAAAGAAACGCACCAAACAAGGATTTAATTTCATTGCTGACTGGACCACGGTACGGTATTTTTCCATCGTTTCAAGTTTTCTATATATTTTCATACATTGTTTATTGTATTGTAAAATACCAAAAGTAAAATTGCGGAAAAATGCTAAATCAGCAAAATCGCGGTGGTGTAACTCAGCAGGAAATTTAAAATATACCCAACATTAACTTCATAAATCAACATGGAATGAATCGAGGACGATTCATAAGGCAAATTTTTGAACACAAGACTTCCTCTTCCGAGATTTTGGAAATTTCCTAAGATTTCCTAGATTTCCTTGGACTTCCTCAAATTTCCCTCTTCGGTATCAATCATACCGGTGAAATTTGGTGAAATATCAAATAGAAGATGAACAGCAATTTTGTTAAATTAGCTGAGTCAACGAATTACGGCTTGCAGCTCACGCAAATGCAACAAGAACAGTTTTCTTTTTCAAATCAAATAATTCTTCAATGAATTTTTTGCAAACATTTGAATTGGACTTGGAGATATTCCATACCAAACGGATTGCGTTCGATGAAAACGTGTCATATGAAACTAGTTCGTTAATATACTATTTTATCTGCTGCCCCATTCGGCTGCTCCAAGCAAAAACACAATAACCAACATTTTTTTCAAAATTGACCTTTATGGATGTACGCATAGATTGTGTTATTACGCATCTTTTAAGCTGACAATTGAGGCTCTACCTCACTTACAAACTGTTCTGTACCCATTCACAAACACAGTACACAACTACAGCTAACTCTCAAAAGTAAATTGCTGTTTTCTACACTTTTACATTTCTGCACTTACTGTGTTTCTGCTTGAAGCAGCCGCATTATTTCTACGCTGATTTGAGCTACATAACGTGTCATTTTCACGCATTAGTGCGGAAAGTGATTTACTTTCAACAATAATGGTGTTAAAGGTAAATGTACTATGATTTATTTTTTTAATTGAGAAACTGATATTTATTGACATTGATAAAATTTTGTAGAAACGTTTCATTATCGTACTTGCGTGATCACGCGCGTTTGATAATGACTTACTTTCTACACTGATCACATAAATTACTATTAAGGAATGTATGTTTGCAAAATCATATTATTGTAATGCTTCAATATCTAATTTTTAGTACAGCTCTTCTCCTAAATGCTATATCGAGGGGGAAACCGCAAACCAAATTTTTGTACCCCACATTTCCTTTTATGAAACTTCCTTGGATTTCCTTAAATTTCCCCGGATTTCCTAAAATTTCCTGAGATTTCCCAAAATTTCTTAAGATTTCCTTGAATTGCCTAAGATTTTCTTAGATTTTCTAAAATTTCTTTGGATTGCCTAAGATTTCCTTAGATTACCTAAGATTTCATTAGATTTCCAAAAATTTCTTAAGATTTCCTTGGAATTCCTAAAATTTCCTTGGATTTCGCTTCATTATGGGAGTAAGTAGACTTTCTTTCACAGTTTTACAAATAGTACGTTTATAAGAAGAAGAAGCAGAAGAAAAACTTAAAAAAATTGTAATATTTGGGACATTAATACATCTAACAATAAAACTAAAACTAAAATTTCTATTACTACTACTTATTTGTATATTTCGAATTATTGAGTTATTATAAATGTGTTATTTGTAAAACTGTGAAAGAAAGTCTACTTACTCTCTTAATGAAGCGAAATTCAAGGAAATCTTAGGCAATTCATGGAAATTTTAGGAAATCCGGGGAAATTTTAGAAAAGAAAATCTGATGTACAAAAATTTGGTTTGCGGTTTCCTCCGCTCTATAGTATACTCACAATACAGACCATAGGCGGATTAAAAATAAAAAAGTCGCTTAAAATTAACAAGGAGACAATCCCAAATCTGAGAATCATTTTTGCCCGTCTTGACCCTTTGTGCCCTCCCCCAGAAAAAAATTCTGGATCCGCCCCTGATACAGACTATAACAAATATCAGTAAAATCATTAACAGATAAATCACATAAGTCACATAAACGCAATAAAAGATGTACAGGTGGGAATCTGTAGAATCTGTAATTCAAAAACGTCAAGAACTTTAAAACAAAGGTGTACGCATTCATATTTTCTAAGTGCTAATTTAACATTATAACGAAATTGTATAACATTAAGTTATTATCAAGATTTCCTCGGATTTCCCAGGATTGCCTCAGGTTTCCCCGGAATTTCATCAGATTTCCTAAGATTGCCTGAGATTTCCTAAGATTTCTCCAGATTTTCCGTCTCTTGTACATCAAATTTCCCCAGAGATTTCTCCTTCCTGCTATATCCTATACCAGGGACAGGGCCGGATTAGGTCTTACTTAGGCTATGACAGTTTGAGAGCCCACCTTCTGTAAAGTGGTCTAAATTTAGCTAAAGAAAGAAAAGGTGGCGGACGTGTGACAGTCTGCTGATGCCGGCCGTCTCATATCAATAAATTTTTTGTTTTAAAAACTTTTTTTATTCATTTGATAATTTGTTTTAGACTTAAAAAAGCGGGGACTATATTTAAGGGCTCCCCCTAATGAGCTCTGGCGCTAGGCTATGGCCTAACCAGCCTTACGGTTAATCCGCGCCTGACCAGGGGTGGGCAATTTCATTATACCTATATACGATCGACTCGAAACTCGAATGGTATTTATTAAGGTAAAAGTAGATTAAAATGAAAAAAACACGTTTTCTTAGGTCTTCTTAGCTTAACCCATAAGGCCCAGGCTTGTGGTGCAACATTTTATGGGCGCAAAATTTCAGGAGACGCAAAATTTAGTTTCTGGAGTTGTAATTTACCTAAATTATTATTAAAAATAAGTTTCATTTTCTTTATAAATTTTTCCAATTTAAAAGAAAACTGGAAAATCGAGGATAAGTCAGTGACGGCTCCAACATTTTTGAAAAGCGTAGGCACAAATTGGACCCAATATATCCCTCGATCTCGAAAACGTAAAAAATATTGAAAATTTTTTTCGATTAGCCTGCCTCTGGCGAGGAGGAAACCACAGACTCAATTTTTGTACACCAGAATTCCTTCTAGGACATTTTTTTAGATTTCTCCAGTTTTTGTCGAATTTCTTAAAATTTATCCATATTTCCTAAAATTTCTTTAGGTTTTCTTTTGGATTGTGTCATGATTTCCTTTCTGAAAAGTTGGAAAAGTAACATTATCTGTAATTTTGAAGATATCCTTGGATTTCCGAAGATTGTTTAAGATTTTCTTAGATTTTCTCATATTTCTCTTCACTTGTACATAAAATTTCTTCAGCGGTTTCTGTGTCGGCTTGTTGGCCACCTTTGCCCTATACAGTGCCGAAGGCGGTCGTATTACTAGTTTATAGGAGGACTATGAATAAATTAATGAGATTCCGCTACCAATTTCATCATCGAAAATGGAATTTTTCCGATCTTTTCTGGTCTATTTCTAGTAGGATGTGACTTTTTGATATTTTTGAGTTTCATAATCATTCATAATTACAAGACTAAATTGCGTACTCGATTAATTCAGAAATATTAATCTTGATACTTGAGTATTGCAGTCAAGAATCAGGACTAATATTTTTCCCACAACGACGCGCATGAATGGATTAACGAGATTCAACCGGAGTATCTTCCTAAATTTTGAAATTGCAATAACTCGAAAACGGCGCTAGATTTCGAAAAACTGATCTAAAAATTTACCCCTGTTACAGTAAACTCCTAGCGATTTGTCGTAAGAAGCCATATGCAAAATTTCAGATCAACAGCGCGCAATAAGGCGCAAAATAACTACGTGTTAGGTAAAGTTGTTGGTTACTCGGTTAGTTGTTTATTTTATCATTTTTTTACCACCAGCCGTGTGCATATAATATCGGCCTGCTTAGTGAGTTAGCAATTCAAGAGGATATGTAGCCTTGCACGCTACCACAATTCTATCATAGCGTAATTACCTGAGAAGTACTAAACCAATTTTACCCAATTAAATTCGTAAGAATGTATTTGCTAAGTTTCATGTACATACATTGGAACAAGCAGTTGAATGAAAGCAGTTAGACGTAGTTCGAGCTTACGCTTCGACTCAATTAACAAATTCGCTAAATGTCTTATTAGTAGTTTCGGATTAGAGTGGTTACATCAATAAATACTTCGTCTTTGGGTATTCACTAAATTATATTTAGTACACCCCGAATTATTAAACCTACAATTTTTATTTACTAATATGCGCATATGTAGTATGTACAATTTACAAAGCAACTACAGCAAATTACCAGTATAGACTTCGGGGAGCTTAATACAACCCCTAACTGTAGTGGTTAAACACCTTACGGTGCTGTTTCAAGAACTTGATATTTGCATAATATAAAGCCAATTGAAATATTTAATGCCGGAAAAAGCTGCCTTTTTGCTCTTTATGAAGCGAATAATAAATTTTTAAAGTAATTTTTTTTTAGATACTACGGCACTGTTTCATGCGGTAATATTTAAAAGTCCTAAAGCTGTAACGACGCTATTAAAAGCTGGCGCATGGTTGTCTGAAGGCCCAAGTGGACAATCGGAATTGCATGTCGCTGCAGCACACAGCCAATCGGAAATATTGGGGATGCTTTTAAACGATTCAAGAATTACACCCTCGGATATTGGGAAATCTGATAGCTACGGAAGATCTCCGCTATGTAGAGCTGCGCAAGCAGCTAGCAAGGAATGCATAAAAATTTTAATATCTCATGGAGCAAGTTTATCGCATGCGGCCAAAACAAAGGCGACCGTTATAGATATTATCTTTGCCCGTATTGCTAGACCTTTGCATTTTTTTACCGAAATTTTTGACTCCAGGATTACCGGAAACGACTTTGAACCAACAGACGAACAATATCGAGTACATTTGGGTGAGTATATATCCCGAATGTAACTCACAGGAGAGGTATTTCATTTTAATGTTTTAAGATTTTAGTATTTTATCGCCAGAAGGATACGATCAGCAGATGGATGTAATATCAAATATACTTGTTGCGGCAAGTGAAAAGGAGAAAGTAAAATTTTTGCAGCATCCCCTTATTGGTATATAGGAGAAAATTCAATTATGTATCAGGTTGACTAACGATAAATTTTCAGAATCATTTCTTCGACTCAAATGGGCAAAAATACGTCAGTTTTTTTTCCTTCTCATATTTAGCTACATCATATTTGTTTTGTCTCTGTCGATTTACGTAGTTTTGCTTATTCATTATCCGAAACAATTTGGGGTTATTAGAAATGTAACCCAATATTTAGTAATTGTAACAGCTGGTGGGTTGTCGGGGCATGCAATTATACAAGTAAGTGGTGCTATTTTAACCGAACTTTTCGTTATTTGATCGAGGCAGTGGCGGATCTAAAAAGAGTTCCTTACCGAAATTCCGGTCGAACGTAACTTCCCTCATAGATCATAACGCTAATCCCATTAATTATCCAACTATTTGGAACTTGGAACGTGGTATCATCATTGCTTTCGCATACATTATCGTACGTACCTACTTCCCCTGCATGCAGTGATAAATTTAGTGCAAATTTATTCATAGAACAAAATGTTGACTTTTTATTATCGCGATTATTTAATTAATTGGTAGAAGAACGTCGAGATACGTTAATTGCCGGGCTAGAAACGAAATTTATGTTGACGGATATCACGGAACCATTTTTTCACGAACACCATCAAGGTTATATGTTGTGTTTGTGACGATGAAAAATCAATTTCGGAAATAGCTTTTAGCAAAATTATTTCTTCAGGTGCTCCAATTTGTGTAAAATTTGCTGAATTTCTGCGGTAAGATGCCGTGAAAGAGTGGGCATTCTCGTGGATGTGGAATAATTCAATCGCTAAAATAAAACATGGACGAATGCATCCACCCAGGATAACTCCACATCATCAAGAGAGCCTTATTCCTGACGTGCTTCCGTATAAAAAATTAAATTAAAAGCAAACTTCGACTTAAATAATTATCGTACATAATTAAAACACACTACTAACATGGTACATACTACGTGAAAGTTTAATTAAAATTGGTTAGATTGCTTCTAAAATATTGATGACATGGGTAAGACATCATGCAGCTTTCAAGTTAAACGTGGAAAAAGTTGAATTTCCTAGGACCAGTTTAGATGCAGTTTTTATTAAAATTTAATTCCAGCCCAAAAATTCCCAAGGAATAATTAATTTTCAAACCAAAATTTCTCTTAAAAAATACAACCGAGCGAAATTCCAAGCTTTTCTAATTTTCTTAATTATTCGCTGCTCTTATCCAATAAACTGAGAGATTCTTGGCCTTCATTTTTAAAGAGCTATAATCACGCGAATTTCGTTGAGCTATATTATTTAGCAAACAAGAAGTTGAATTGATATTTCAAGAACAAACTTGAAAAACTTGCGGTCTCCATGGACGCACGAAATGCGTCGGAAGTAAAGTTTCCACGATTTTGTTTGTTTTAATTATTGAAACTTTTATCGCCGAACCTACACATCCATACAAATAATTTAAACAATTTTTGCAGCAATTTTAATTAACACGATGACCAACCTAACGACCCTACATCGCCAAATTCATTCAATTCACGCAATAATTTAATTAACACTTCATTCTACTAACTTGATAAGTTTGGTGCTGTATCGACACAGGGGGTTGCTTTTGCTACTTGTAGTTCGTGCAGACCGCAAAGATCGATTTCTTTTATTTTTTAGATAAACCGATGACTTTTTATTAATTTTAGTGCACTTTGGTCAAGAGGAAGTTTCTACATCAACACGAGTTGCTGTTGTATTTGACTTGCACAATTTTGTCGCTCGTAATTTCCTTATCAGGTTTTTGTAATATCGACGAAGGAACAATGATCGATAGTGAGTAAACAGAGCAGAAATATGCTTACAATGTATAATTAACAGCTTCAGATTAATATAATTTAATGCAGGTACACCCAAATGGATCTTACACGCTTCGAGCATCGCAGTTCTGCTAGCATGGACAGAATTAATGCTCTTAATTGGAAGATTTCCAACATACGGTTACTACGCACTGATGTTTGCGGTAGTTTTGCAGAATGTTATCAAGGTACCCAGTCTTATTTTTTTAAATTAGTTCGTTACACTAATTTCCTGCAGGTTCTTTTCATTTTTGTGTGCCTCCTCATCGGTTTTGCTTTGAGCTTTTCGATTCAGTTTCAAAGGAACGATCAGTTTAGCAACCCATGGAGAGCTTTAGTGAAGACGACAGTTATGATGATGGGCGAGTTTGATTATGAAGATTTGTTCGATAAGAAGTCGGTTATGCGCTTATCTGGAACTTCGCGAATAATTTTTTTGTTTTTTATTATTCTCTCGAGCATCGTTCTTATGAATCTAATGGTGGGTTTGGCAGTAAATGATATACAAGGAGTGCAACAGGAAGGGCACGCGAGAAGGCTGGAAAAGCAAGCTGAATTTTTGAGGCAGTTAGAGCAGGTGATTTCGTTCAAGTTCATAGAATCCAAGTGGTTCCCCGCTATAATTAGGAGATACCTGAAACAGACGCGCGGTATTCCCCTGAAGCTCACATTGGATCCCCAGCATGGAAATTCGATGTCGAGGGGACGGAAAAAGATTAAAATCTTGTCGTGCGACCTTATAGGTAAATTTAAAACATTTATTATTTCGTATTTAATTAAAGCACCAAACTGAAAATTGCAAAACGTGATGCCGAGATTCGAACATAAAATTTTGAACCCTTTGTTTCTCCAACTAATAATGCAGGTCAACATTGAGGTTCGTAAAGGAAAAGGTCGGAATAAATTTATCTTCTTGTTCTGTATCACATTAATATTAATAAATTTTCTCTATATTTCAAAATTACGTGATCCAAACTCAATTACATAAGTATTCGAATAATTTTCCAAAGATTTATTAATTGGAACGAAATGCTTCGAGTATAATTTTTAAAGGCAACATTTAATTCGAAAACGAATTTGAATTTTTTTAATTTATTGAAAGCTTTTCTTAATATACTTACGCGTTTGCACAAACTTATCGTTAAGAATTAATTTTTTTGAGTTATATGTAAAGCAGGAAATAGACTTTCCATAAAATCAACATAGTTGCGCCCGTATTCTAATTTCAAGTTCAAAGTCAACGGGTTCTCGAATTCAATTTTCATCTAAACAAAGAAGTTTTTTATATAAAAATAAACATTTTCCGAAAATAAAATTAAAAATCATGAACGAAAAAGTTTTACTTTTATTAAGGTTTTTTGAATTGCGTTGCACGAGCCAATTCCGAATCTTGTTTTCGTTTTTTAATCGGATCGATTTCTTATTTATAAGTTATGTAGCTTTTCCGGTGCCGACTCTAGGTTTTCCGGGATTCGATGTACCTTCGGCTATCCAAGCCCGCGCTGTCTTTCCTATTCCGTGTTCGTATTCGACAAATTGTTAAAATAATAATTTCATTTGGAATCGAAGCTGGGAACTTGTAAACTTGACAAAAACTAAATGCAGACTTCTGAGGCCCAAGCAAGTTTAAATCTACGTTGCGAGTCTTAGCCAGGATAAGAAATATTTTTCGTTTTCTCCCTTCTTCTAGCCGTATTTTGCCTACAGCTTAGCGTTGCCGATTTCGAATGGTAAATTGAAGGCTTTACGTGTCCTCCGAAGTGCAGGAGGAGCACAGTAAACGAACATTATGGCCGGAACGAACCATTCATTGATTTATAACCAATTATGACAGTAATTGGCTTGACAACTTTGTCTCAGCTTCATTTGTTTGAAGTTTCAGGCTGCGGCTATAGCCAGAAAAGACAGTTTGGCTTGAAAATTTTAAGCGGCTATGACCCTCTGGCAGAACGCAATAAAAAAATTGTAAAGCTTCAATTAACTAAAGAGATATTAGGTAATATAATTTATAGTAGAATTCCAAATTAAATCACCGCGGGCCATTTTCTTTGACGTTTCAAAAATTTGTTGGATTTACAGAACCGAAGTAACTCAATATACGTTTTTGCTCTGCCATCCTGTTAAATGTCCCAAGCTGTTACAAGCTTTTCGCAACCTTGGCTGTGATTATGGTGACATCTTATGCTGCGGTAGCATTGCTCCTGATGGCTGAGGTTTAAAAACTTCGTTTAGTTAATTTTGGTTTTGCTTTAGTTTTAATTTAAAAGTGATCTGCGAGCAGGTAATGATTGTTATTAATTGAAATAAATCACTAGGGATGAATACTTGGGGTTAAAACAATTTAAGCGGCCTTTAGAAAATTCGCAGGAGTAAATTTATTACCTACTTATGTATTATCCTATTGAAGAAATTTAGAAGCAATAGAAATGCAAAGTTATTCGAATGCATTTTATACATTGGAATATAATCGTATTACGATAAACTTCGATAAGAAGTTGAAAACGGGAAAACAAGTTTTTCAACTGCCACAATACTTTTTAAAAGAATAGGTGAATATTTTGTTCAATACATTGAAAGCATTACCAAAGTTGTTGAAAAACTTGGAGTTAACATTTTATTTTTTGACATTTTAGAGTCGATCGTTAAAGTTGCTAGAAGCCAACAGGAAGAAGCTGGTGATTTATCGAAAAATCTTCGATTACCAGACTTAATCGAAGCACTGAAAGTTATGATTCATAGATACGAGAGGGAACCCTGCGTCCACTGAAACTGCAGCAGATTTTTCTAAATTTAAGTTTTCTGTTGTGTTTAGAAAAAACTCTGCTGTTATTATTGTTATCTTTATTTAGACTGTAAATAGTTCAGGCGTCAAGTTAAATTTACGTTCGGAGTTCTTAGAGCGGAAGAGCTCTAAGTAGTTTTATAAGTTCTTAAACACATTTTACAGTTAACAAATGTAAACAAGACTTATTTTGAATAAAATTATTATACACATTATAAGTCAACGGAAACTTGAAAATTTTGTATGGAAAATTATCGTACGAACCACTCGAGAAGCGAAAATGCGTAGATCCACCCCGTATAATGTGACTTGGATTTACGATTTTCGTGCCATGTCGTAAATCAAACGTTCCAAAAATTAGAGATTTATGTTCACCCTATAATAACTAATATTGATATTTAAACAAATTACGAGGTAAATTAAATAATGTATGCTATTTCTGCTTGGCGAAATTGAATTCCGGTTTTAATTCAAAATTTATTTAGTTTAGCGGGTAATTTATATCTACGCAAAATTTTAAATCGCAATTTCAAGTAGGTAGTGCAGACTTTTTCAAATTCCTCAAATTGTTTTGTTACTTGAAAATCAAATTATTTCTTAATTTTGGGATAGACAACGTAAACTATCAAAATACTTGTAATTTATTATATAAAAAAGACAAAGCAAACCCTTTCTATACGTTTCCGAATTTAAAAGCTCAGTATTTAAGCTTTTAAAGAAAGAAAATTGCTTTGTTAATGTTTTTTTTACAATTTTAATGTGCAGGGCTAATTAGTGGAATCATTTGAAAACGGACACAACGTTTATGTATTGCAATGATCAACCGCCACGGTGCATTATTTAACTAAAACGTTTTCACAATAAAAAAGTTCACAAATGATTTTATTTTTCAGTAAATGAAATGAAAGCAATGATACGGCGGCATACACAATAATAAATCATATCAAACTCCATTCGATTCGAACACTTTTTTGCAATTAAAATGTTAGTATATCTGATAGCTTTTTAAATTTTAATTTACTTTAAACATCCGACTAAGCATAAATTGTTATTAATTTGAAAAAAATTTTATGATGGAATTTTACTCGTTCCGACTGAATTATTGACCAATAAAAACTAAATATTAAAATAAATATTCAGTTCGGTTGCTTCGATAGATAAATTTATTGGGATTTTTTTAGATACCTTCGCAACACGAAATTCCAATTTGATAAGATAAACAAAAATGGGAATTTATTAATATTTGATTGTTTTTGTTTTGATTTTTTGCCCAGTAGGAAATGAAACAAATTTTGTTAATTCTCTAGTAATTAAATTGACCGCTTTTCACGTTTTCCATGACAAATGGTTCACAGAGCTTGAAATTGCGTTGGATTTCCGAAAAATTTTGTGTAACAAAAATATCTACTACATTATACTATTCATATGACTGAAATATTTTGTCATATTTTAACAAATAAGAATCTTATAATAATAATAATAATAATAATAATTTATAATTAATTGATGTATTATATTTGAAATATAAATACCTATTATGTAATAAATAATTTTAATTTGTTTATTTTAATGGCTTTTACCTATAATAACATCAAAAGTAGTTAATTAATGGGAAGGGAAAATTTATATTAAATTTTCAATAGCTTTTTGTGTGGACATAAATGTATTTTTGTTCCTTATTAATTAACCCATCCAGCTATTTGTGGTTGTGCGAGCTTTACAGATGATTACAATTTTTTTTTGTTTTTTCCCGAACTACAAATTATTGTCGAATATAAAAGACTGGATTGAGGAAAGGACACCGCACAATTCTTATGGGAAAATGTCTTTCTGTAGAATTGGCTGATATTTGGGTAAGTATGTTGTACTTCTCATCATTCTGAGCAATTGTTTCAATGGGTACAACTTGATGTTATGTGCAGTTTCCGAGTTATAAGTTCTAAAAGGTCCAGATTTAACATGAAAAAAATTAATTTTCGACTCGATATGTGTGATCGCCAGTCGAATATGGCTGCGGATGTATGTGTGTGTTTTTTCATAATATAAAATAATAAATAAGTTTCTCAAATTCAAATTTTCGTTAGTCGACCTTCTAATTTCCCTCATTTTTGTGCAAGAACAAAAAATTTCCCCGTTTTTTCTAACGAAATTTGTATAATTCCTCTTTCTTCTGTAGGTGTTTTAGAAGAGGGGGAAAAGGTTAAATTTCCTTAATTTTTGTTAAAAATTCAAAGGACCCAGCAAGAAATCATAGGAAAATGGCTCTCAGTCGAATGTCATGAAATTGGGGCAAGTGGTAGTTCATATCATGTAGATCAAAAGTGTCAATAGGCCCAAAGTCCTAAGATGGATAGTTTTCGAGTTACAGCCATTTGAAACTGACAATTTTCGATAATTGTCAATTATCGAGACATTCGACTGAGAGCCATTTTCCTATGATTTCCTGCTGGGTCCTTTCCCGGTTAGTTTTAATCTTAGTTAGTTTAATATATTTTTCGGTTAGTGTGTTGTAAACCGGGGGGTCTGGGGGGTGTGGAACACCCTCCAGTACATATCGAAGGATTTCCACTCTTGAAAACATTAATTTGTAAAAGTATAAATTCCCCATTTTCTCCAAGTATTCTAAATGAGTGGAAATCCTGCGATATGCACTGGAGGGTGTTCCACACCCCCCAGACCCCCGGTTTACAAATTTGACTTTATATTTTTATAATTAACTTTCAAACTAACACAAAAAGTTGCTGCTAAACTCGATGAGGTGTAAGGTAACTAAATAAATATAATAATTATGCTTTCCAATTTTTGATTTTTTCTAGCCGAAGGTCAAATTTTCCTCAGTTTTACTTGAAAATTCAAATTTCTCGGATAGTCATAGCCTTAGTTGGTGTAATAAAATATTTTTTGATTGATAAACTTGTAAACCGGGGGGTCTGGGGGGTGTGGAACACCCTCCAGTACATATTGAAGGATCTCCACTCTTGGAAACAATTGCAAAATTATAAAATCCCCATCTTCTCCAAGTATTCCAAAAGAGTGGAAATCCTGCGATATGTACTGGAGGGTGTTCCACACCCCCCAGGCCCCCCGGTTTACAATCTCGATTAGTCATAATCTTAATTAGTGAAATAAAATATTTTTTGGTTGATAAAATTGTAAACCGGGGGGTCTGGGGGGTGTGGAACACCCTCCAGTACATATTGAAGGATTTCCACTCTTGGAAACATTTGCAAAATTATAAAGTTCCCATCTTTTCCAAGTATTCCAAAAGAGTGGAAATCCTGCGATATGTACTGGAGGGTGTTCCACACCCCCCAGACCCCCCGGTTTACAATCTCGGTTAGTCATAATCTTAGTTAGTGTAATAAAATATTTTTTGATTGATAAACTTGTAAACCGGGGGGTCTGGGGGGTGTGGAACACCCTCCAGTACATATTGAAGGATTTCCACTCTTGGAAACATTTGCAAAAGTATAAAGTCCCCATCTTCTCCAAGTATTCCAAAAGAGTGGAAATCCTGCGATATGTACTGGAGGGTGTTCCACACCCCCCAGACCCCCCGGTTTACAATCTCGGTTAGTCATAATCTTAGTTAGTGTAATAAAATATTTTTTGGTTGATAAACTTGTAAACCGGAGGGTCTGGGGGGTGTGGAACACCCTCCAGTACATATCGAAGGATTTCCACTCTTGGAAACATTAATTTGTAAAAGTATAAATTCCCCATTTTCTCCAAGTATTCCAAAAGAGTGGAAATCCTGCGATATGTACTGGAGGGTGTTCCACACCCCCCAGACCCCCCGGTTTACAATCTCGGTTAGTCATAATCTTAGTTAGTGTAATAAAATATTTTTTGGTTGATAAACTTGTAAACCGGAGGGTCTGGGGGGTGTGGAACACCCTCCAGTACATATTGAAGGATCTCCACTCTTGGAAACAATTGCAAAATTATAAAATCCCCATCTTCTCCAAGTATTCCAAAAGAGTGGAAATCCTGCGATATGTACTGGAGGGTGTTCCACACCCCCCAGGCCCCCCGGTTTACAATCTCGATTAGTCATAATCTTAATTAGTGAAATAAAATATTTTTTGGTTGATAAAATTGTAAACCGGGGGGTCTGGGGGGTGTGGAACACCCTCCAGTACATATTGAAGGATTTCCACTCTTGGAAACATTTGCAAAATTATAAAGTTCCCATCTTTTCCAAGTATTCCAAAAGAGTGGAAATCCTGCGATATGTACTGGAGGGTGTTCCACACCCCCCAGACCCCCCGGTTTACAATCTCGGTTAGTCATAATCTTAGTTAGTGTAATAAAATATTTTTTGATTGATAAACTTGTAAACCGGGGGGTCTGGGGGGTGTGGAACACCCTCCAGTACATATTGAAGGATTTCCACTCTTGGAAACATTTGCAAAAGTATAAAGTCCCCATCTTCTCCAAGTATTCCAAAAGAGTGGAAATCCTGCGATATGTACTGGAGGGTGTTCCACACCCCCCAGACCCCCCGGTTTACAATCTCGGTTAGTCATAATCTTAGTTAGTGTAATAAAATATTTTTTGGTTGATAAACTTGTAAACCGGAGGGTCTGGGGGGTGTGGAACACCCTCCAGTACATATCGAAGGATTTCCACTCTTGGAAACATTAATTTGTAAAAGTATAAATTCCCCATTTTCTTCAAGTATTCCAAATGAGTGGAAATCCTGCGATATGCACTGGAGGGTGTTCCACACCCCCCAGACCCCCGGTTTACAAATTTGACTTTATATTTTTATAATTAACTTTCAAAGTAACACAAAAAGTTGCTGCTAAATTCCATGAGGTGTAAGGTAACTAAATAAATATAATAATTATGCTTTCCAAGTTTTGATTTTTTCTAGCCGAAGGTCAAATTTCCCCCATTTTTACTTAAAAATTCAAATTTTTCGGTTATTCCTAATCTTAATTTGTGTAATAATATATTTTTTGGTTGGTAAACTTGTAAACCGGGGGGTCTGGGGGGTGTGGAACACCCTCCAGTATATATCGAAGGATTTCCACTCTTTTAGAATACTTGGCGAAGATAGGGAACTTATAATATTTTTACAAATTTCACCAGGAAAAATCCGGAAATTTGAATTTTCAAGCAAAAGTGAGGGAAATCATAGTGTTTTTTTGATTTTTCAGCAGCAGCGTGTTGGGATTTTATAAATAATAAATTCGCTATAATTACAAATAATTATTACATTCTGATTTCTGACGTTTACTTGCAATTTCTGCCAGTACTTACCTATTAATTCGTTGGAATATAAAAAAAATAAAATAATTGTAAATTTTTCCTATTAAATCTAGAGCTTTTAGAACTTATAACTCGGAAACTGCTCATAACATCAAGTTGTTCCCCATTGAGATATTTGTTCAGAATGATGGGAAGTACAACATATCCAAAAATTATCCAAATCTGCAGAAAGACATTTTCTCATAAGAATGGTGCGGGGTCCTTTGATTTATACACAATAATATTATATTATTTGTAAATAATCCTTGAATAATATATTAATTTTATTTCCCACTTCCATAAATTGCACGAAAATCAATTACAGCTAAATGGTTATTAATTTCTGACGAGAAATCAAACCAGGGCACAAAAAATTTAATAAACAAAATTTATACTTCTTAATCTTTAGAAAAAGTTTCAACTTTTTAAAAATTTAGTATCATGGGATACCAATTAAGCTTACTCATCTGGCTTTTCACTACTTCAAGTGAGCTTAAGACTAATCTTCGAAACCTAAACTTATTTTTGTGCAATACAAAAATATAACAGTCACTTTTAGTTTTACAAGAATAATTTGGGTGTACAATTAAATTAATGCTCTTTGAATAGATTAAAAAAATTCAAGCATATTTAAAAAATCAAAAATTTTAATTACTTCGGTTGCGTTTTTCGGGAATTAAAAATGTAAAATTTTAATGCCATTTAAATTGCTTATATTACAAAATGTAAAAATAAGCTTACTAGAAAACTTTGGTACTTTATATTAGTTTACAAAAATGTAATTTACAAATTTTTAAACATTTTAGTTTCTTCGCAAACCAATTAAGCTTACCTATCGGATATTTTACTACTTTAAAGTGAGCTTAATGCCGTTCTTGGTAAATTACAACTAATTTTTATAGAACGAAAAGGTAGTTTATGACTTTTTAGTGTAAATTAGTGTATGTTAACTAATTTGAAATTATAAGATTAAAAATCTAGAAAATATATCAGGTGGTATGCATTTTATGGGAGTTACAAAGGTAGCATATTTTTAATGCTGTTGGAATCGCTTATTTTTCAAAATATCAAACTAAATTTTTTAGAACATCTTGACACCTCCTAGTAGTTCAAAAAAATCCGATTTTTACCTTTTTTAAAAATTTGATTTGGTCGGAAACGAATTAAGCTCCCACTTAATTAACAAGCCATTCCAAGTGAGCTTTATGCCGTCATGCAAAAACCAAAACTAATTTTTTGCAAATAAAAGCATATTCACATTGACAAAAAAGTCAGATTTTAATTCGAAAAACAATTAAAAGTAAGTCGAAGCTTAAAAATTAGGTATATTGAGATTTATTTACGGTAGCTCCCGCTGTGGAAGAGCCAAACATAAAAAACTTTATGGCTGGGTATAATTTTAAAAAAATTACCATTTAAAAATTAATTAAAAGAGCTGCAAGGCGCAGGAAGAGAGCATAATGGAATTTCTCACAAACTAAAGGGAATTTTAATTTTAACGATGTTTTAATGGCATTTTCGAAAATTTCGTAAAACCCCGGATTATAAATAAATTTTTTTATGTTAGGGATTTCCTATCGATACAAATAAGTAAATTAGACAGGGGTTAGGTTGTAAAACACATAAATATGTAGCTATCGCCGTGGTGTGTCACAAAAAATTGAGAAGGTTTGAACGATCGTCTCTTGTATAAGCATCAAGAAAAACAGCTATCAAAATACTGCTTGAGGTAACGTAAAAGCGGCACAAACACGCTCGGAAATTTAATATATTGACCCAAATATTTTTGAAAATAAATCTAAGACACTTATGTGATTATATCGCAATAGAAGTTAGTTAACCCTTCGGTTAGTTAAACGCAAACGATTTTTTGTTATTTATCAATTTAATAAGGATCCTCCTTAATTAGCACGCAATCCATTCTACTTGTTCGCAATTTAATTAGTTATGTCAATTTACTACTATCAATTGGGTAGATTTACCCAATTATTACAATCAAGACATAATATCAGGCGAAATCCAACTCCATACGCAAATTTGCGTATATTTTTTGCAAGGACGAATTTCACTATTTTTACTACAAATTTCGGTTATACTAGCAATAAAACTTTTTACGAAGCAAAACACAGATTATTTTTTTACCAGTCAATAAATTTTTTTATACTTTTGGGTGAAGTAAAATTTTGACCTTTTAATTTGAATGAAGCAAGAAATGTTTGGATATGAATTTGCCTCTAGTACAAATGGGACGACGCGTTTGTGTAAGTTAACTTTAGGTAAGTTGGAAAAACACACCAAGAGGCGGCGAGAGCGCGGAAAATTAAAAAATTAGTGCGGATCTGTGATTACTCAAGCTTCTCTATTTATTTAACAGGTTTATTTTCCAAACAAGTTGTTATTGCTTAAACAAGCATAAAACTTAATACTGGATTTGCTTAGTTTTCTCTAAAAGCAATTAATGTTCATACGACTAAATACCTACTTATACAAATCGATGAGTTTATAATTTACTTGCCACCAACTTTCTTGTTTAATAAACACGCAATTAATAAATATTTCGTTTTGCTTAATTCAATGTAGTTAATTCATATTTTAACATTCAAGCAAATTATCCTTAGACATTCAATGAAATTAAACTCAACTTTGCTTGTTAATTTAATTTTAAACAATTTTTAATTACAGGTCTTGAAAATTTCCAGCTACCATTAAATCAAAACTTTGCTTGTGCTCACCATGTATTTTTCAATTAGATGCTAAGACTTGCAGCTCCGATTTTCTATTGTGATTTTTGTTGAAAGTTTTATTCTTCCTTGATTTGATGCATCCAGAGTCCTTTAACGTACGACTTGATTAATTTTCTCGTGATATGCAATGCAAGTGTGTTTGACAGAGGATACCTTTACCTGGTTTTCTCGGTACAAGCAAACATGAAGATAAATAAATAAATGTTTATTTGTAAAAAGTAAATAGCTTGTTATGTAAATTGTTAATGTCTGTATTCACTGTTGCTCTGGAGTAATCGGTGAAGTAGAAAATTGCACGTGCGATTTTACCTGTTAAATCAGCCTTACGTTCCTTTTAATTGAATATGAAATTAAAACCGAAATTCACGAAAGGGAAATGGTAGTTTCACGGTGTAATTTTCGTGACCAATACATTGACGTACAAACGGCTTAACGACGGAGTAATTTTTAACTGTCGTATTAGAGTTATTACATTTTGACGAAAATTCGTTCTCGTGTAATTAAGAACAGATTAGAGATAATTTTCCTAATAGAAAATAAATTCAGACAAGCAAAGTTAATGATAACTGAGTGCTTCGTGTAGTATATTATGCCATAATTACAAATTTATTCATCGCTTATTTTGTTTGGCATTATTGGCTATTTACTTTGAATGTATGTTTAAATGTTAATTGGAAAATTTTTATTTACTTATCGAATAAAAATACTTTTTTTATATCCAGGCATCACCGAAAGTGACGAGGGTAAATTTAACCGACCTGCAGGAGTTTAATATTTAGGAAAAAGTTATCTATACCTAAGCTTTATTATAATATTCAATTAACATTATTTTTTTTTTAGAAAACTTTTTACAAATCCCAGATCTCTGAGTTCATTGTAAAGATTCGGAACCGAATTACGGAGCAATGCAAAACGAGCAAAAAGTCTCTTAATTTCAACTGCCAACGCTAATTAATTATTTCTAAAGAAATGTTAACAATCAAGTCTTGCGAAACTAGGTTTTATTGATTGGTTAATTGCTTAACTGAATTTGCATAGTTAAACGATTCGTTATTTTTCAACCAAATTAAGTTATGCGTCAACTTTCCGTAAAATAAACCGTATAATAAAATTAATCAAAAATTTGATTTTGAAATAAAATAAATTCGTTAGCGTCGTTTAATTGTTAACCGAGCTCTGTTGGAAATTTAGCACAGACGATTTTGTTAATTTTGTAATCCCAGTTTCCGATTATCACCAACCTTTATTTTAACGGTCGTTTTAAAATCAACGACGTTTTTCTTCCAAAATAAATTTGCTCCTAAGTGGAGCAGTTACGATAATTTGCCCCTTGGCATAAAATTTCCTTGCAAAAAGTAGTGCAGGAATTAAGTGGCTTCTGTTTTTAGGACTTCATACGTCGGGCGTGTTTTAGACTTTCAATAACAAATTTAATTAATTATTTTCAATCAATTCCGGCAATTGAAAATTTACCTACCCATATTTAATTTTTGGAACTTTGGATAGAACTTTTTCGAGCCGAATATTTAGTGCGTGTGCAAATTAAGTTAGTGAAGCCTCGTTTGCATCTTTTGCAATTAAATAAATACTTTCTTAGAGGGAAGCAAAGTTGGAGCGAAAATGGCTCATAGCTATAAATTTAATTAGCAACAATAAATTAAATTAGCGAGAACTTAGAACAAAATGTGTAGTGGTACAGAAAAATCGAACTACAACCTTCAACTTTTGCTCATCTTTTCGATCGAGCAAAAAATAAGTGCTTTATCAAAAATAATTATTGGGGGCTTAGACTTAACGTACATTTATCAAAATTGCTACATTTTATATTTTAGTATTAGGAAAAGTCAATAATATATAAGAAAACAAATTTAGCAGAGAAAATCGCTTCATTTTTACGAAGAAAGAACAGGCATTACTGGAATAGCTCTGCTAATGATCGGACATTTCTCCCAACACCTTCCGCCATTTTGATCTGCGTCACTTCCAAAAGTTGCAGAAAATCAGTCAACCACATAAAAAGTTTTAGCTATTATAATTTATTTTCTTTGTTAAAATAAAGCTGACTTTATCAACTTAGTCGATACTCTCCAAATTTTTACTTTTTGTCCGCTTAAAGACGAATCGGTTTCACTTTCTTTATAAGAAAAAATTAATGTATTTGCTGGCGCTCCATAAATTTGCGATTACTCACTTTTAGCAACATCTTATGACTGTCAAATTAACGTCAGGATGGTTAAAAATATTTATTAATCCTAAAAGTTATCGTTCGAATTGAAGGTTTCCAAAACGCAACCCCGAAAATCATTTTACTATTATAATCAGCTTAAGGTCCAATTATTATTATATTTGTACCAACTAATCCAAAGTGCTTATAAAATTAGCTCCATTACTTGCGTGGAAAAATTAGCAGAAGTTTCAAACTAATTTGTGTTATAAAGTTAATGTAAAAGTTCAACGAGGTTTACGGGATGGTCAGGAACAATAATCAGCCGAAACTCTCGATCTGCTTCCCGTCGCTTATTTTAATTTTCAAAATTTTCAACAGCATTTAGTGCCATTAACGGAAACATCACTGCTATATATTGACGTGTTTTATTTTGTCCACAAATATATTTTAATTAACTTTTTGTTTCCTGAATATTTCTAAAAGAATTACGTGTTGTATACTATTGAAACCCCAACCTTAACTTTTCTAGACTTATCCAGAAGGTTTCCCCAGGCAATGTAAATTAAGTTGCTTAAGACGTTTATTACAAAATGTTTAAAGCGAGTTTGCAGATTAAAAATTATATTTAATTTGGCTTTTTGCTCTCATTAGTGCTGGTTTTGTGAATAATGTACTTTTTCTATATTTCATTTCATGAAATCCGAAAGGGGGGGGGGCACAAACTTCAGCTATGAAGTATAATAGCGTGAGTAAATTGTATTTTCCTGCAGTAGAATTTCTATTAAAACAGTTTTAAGTTGTATGTAAAATGTAAGTAACGTAAACAATTTTCAATAAATAATAATAAAGTACATGAAATTTTGTAAACATTTAAATTGCTCATGCAATTTAAATTGTAGATTCTTAATTACAAGTATTGTTTGGTGCATTTACAATAAATTTGTTTAACAAAGTAAACGTTTAAATAACAAAGTTGCATGATAAAATATCATAAGTATTCATAATAATATTCTGGATCAATATTTCTTTTTATATACAGGATGAAGCGGCGGTACTCTTATAAAGTTTCAAACGTTCAGGAAATTCAGGATAATCGTAGTTTTATTTTATTAACACCGAGTTAACGAGTAGTAAGTATAAAGGAATAATTTTCAGGTGTTACGTTCACTAAAGCAACAATTAAAAAGTTTAATTACCTGTCTCACTGTCTGTTACTTGATATAGTAGAGTTTAGCGTGTCTTTTATAAATAACGAGTTGAAGAATTACAAAATGACTAAATTAAAGAAAAAAAAATTTTCCGGTATTTCGTATTTTCTATTCTTGCGGTGCATACTAGAAGTTTTCAAGCTAGTTAACACATTTTTGCAAATGTAATTACAACTGCGATGCAAAAAACTGACAAAGATACCAAAATGTAATTTAATATTACAAATGAAAAATTTAAATTATGGAGAGAAGAACTCCGAGCATGCAGTTTTTAATATTCCTGCAAAATAGAAAATCCGTCGGAAAACTACAATTATAAATTATATTCCTTAGTTGTTGTAAACCTGGTGAGATTTGAAAGCTTTCAAGTCAGTTGAGAACAGTGCATTCGTAGCGGCAGTGTCGAAAGTTTTCAAAAAAAAAAAAATTATTTATAATAAATAACTTCCACTTAACTTTAGCGTTGGATTAATTTAAATATTATTTAGTGGGGCAATTTTAAGTATCACAATAACGACAACAAATTTTTAAATTGGCTACGATTTTTCAATTTCCTTTTTTTAATTACCTACATATTAAATTTTCTTTTTGTGTTTAATTAAACTTTCTTTTGAAAATATCTCGAGTCTTTTTAATTTTACTGTTCTTGACAATTCCATTTTCATACTAATTAGAAATTCTTTCCACACTTGAAAGTTTTGTTTGTTTGATAATAAGTTTGTGATTAATTTTCTTTATTGACCACCGTAATTTTATAATCCTATGAAAACTAAACCGTAGTGTTTTGCTTTGGAATATAATAAATTTCGAGCTTTCGTTCATAAAATACCTTTAAGGGTTTCGTATCGGTTTAAATAAATTTTTCCAAATACGTTTTATGGTCATTCGTATGCAAATCGATTTTTAAAAAGTGTGTATATTTTATGATACTTTAAAGGTGAAATTATTTCGTATTTGGGCTGTAAATTTATTAACAACATTAAATTTAGGCCCTTGAAGTTATAAAAAGGTAATTGTACTCTTTAGCAGCACTAAAATTCAATTTCAACTGTAATAAGAGAGCAACAACCTAGGAATTTATGCATTTCTGCTCACTAGGGTTTTCACAACTTCATTTTATTTCAGATTTATTCGTATTTTTACTTTTGCCAGTTTAGCTTCCATTAGTCATGTTAATTTCGCACTCATTTTTTATGCCTTAGTTACTTTTTACGTGGATTTCATTAGTTTGACTATTAATTTTGTTAATTAAACTTGTAATGTAAATTCGTTAATTTTCATGTGCTTATAATTTTTTGTTTGTTTTTAATTTTATTTTCCAAAATGTGAATTTCGCAAATCTGTCCCTCGGGAACTTCATGGTAATATTATCCCGTTTATTCTTTGCACGAATGGAAAACAGCTTTTTAGTATTTCTGCATAAAACAACAAAGTTGAAAATCTTAAATCCACTTCTATTCGAATTTTGAATCGAATCAAATTGTTTTCTTGTTTACTCGAAAGTTACTCGCACATATTAGTTTCATATGGTAATAATATGTCACCTGATCTTCCAGAAGATTTGTTTCCTTTGTTTTCATTTGGTGCAGCTGGGACTTTGCCAACTCAAGGTTCAAGTTTCGATCAAATATAATTTATTACTAAATTATAACAGTAGAGATCATAGCAATATATAACTTTGATAGTATTGCTCTTCTTTTTCTTTAAATTTGAAAATTAAACAAAATTATTCAGTGTTTTTCAAAAACATTTGAAAAAAGAGAGAGAAAATAATAATATTTTGTCAACTTAAAAGAGGTCTGGATTCTGGATTCTGGATTTTAGGTAGGAGGGTAGGGAGGTATCCCCACACGCACTTAGGCCACTAAAACGGGCCCATTGTACTGCCTCCGAATGCAGCGGCCCCCCGTCCTGTCAGTCCTCAAGCCATCCCGTCTCCAGGATAAATTCGAGTATCTTGGCAGGCGGAGTGTCGCTGATTCTGGCCATGTTAGGCCAGAAGTCCCCTAGCATGGCACCTCTAATTGACGCTAGCGACGGACAGTGACAGAGCACATGTTCCGCAGTTTCGTCTGCTGTATTGCATCCCCGACATCTGGGGTTATCTACAAGTCCCATTGTGTTGAGATGTTTGTTCAGTTTGCAGTGTCCAGTTAAAATCCCTGCAATTGTCCGTAGATTGACTCTGGACAGCTTCAAGTAATATTTTGAATACCTACTAGAGGGTGCTTTAATCGCTGCCCTTGCTTGTCTGCATTCAGTTTCTTTTGCCCATCTGCAAGAGTGCAGTTTTAGGATGTGTTGTTTTAGGAGGGTAACGATAGTTTTGACAGCTGGTACAATCATCGGCTCCGGACCGCAGGGAAGGCTGTTGGAGCCGTTTCTTGCCAGCTCGTCCGCTTTTACGTTCCCTTCGTTGCCTTGATGCCCTTTCACCCACAGGAGTGAAATGGTGTTTAAGTTAGATATCTCATTTAGCGTCTGAATGCATTCTAGCAACAGACCTGATGTGACCTTGGCACTCCTCAGTGCCACAAGTGCCGCTCTACTATCTGTAGATATCTGATTGTTTTTGTCGTAGATAAGTTTATCTTGGACTGTTTTTGCGCAGTGCAGTATACTCATAAGTTCCGCTTGGAAAACCGATGTGTGCCTGCCCAGCGGTATGCTTTTGTTAAGGTCAAGTTCAGCAGAGAAAATTCCTGCTCCTGAGCCAACATTGTTTTTGGAACCATCCGAGAATAGACATATGTCGTAGTCGTTGGTTTCTGTTGGATTCAACATGATAATGTATTTCCTGTCAAATATATATTTAGGGGAGATTCTGTCAGGTTCAAGGTGCAGCAGAGGTACTCCAATTGAGTAGTACTCTAAGATCCGCATATGACCCACAGCTCCTCGCCTATGGTTCCATAGTCCCCAACTACGCAGCCTAAGAGCAGCCTTAACCGCCATCTCCTGCACATGAAGATCAAGTGGTGGGAGGCAGAGAAGGGCTTCCAATGCCGTAGTGGGTGCAGTGCGCATCACTCCCGTTACGGCCAGACAGATTAGTCTCTGAATCCGGTGTAGGGAGGACGCTGCTGTTACTTGTTTGGTTCTGGGCCACCAGACAAGAGCACCGTAACAAAGCATAGGTCTGACAACCGCAGTGTAGAACCAGAGGGTGATCCCCATGACCGTCCCATCGCCCATCGACACTGCCAGAAAGCCATTCTTGCTTTGCTAATTTTGGTTTTCAAGTGTTTTCCCCAGTTTAGCTTCTTGTCAAGTATTATTCCCAGATACTTGACTTCGTACGCCAGTTTTAGAGGAGTCCCCATTAAGTTAGGCATTGTCATGCCAGGTAACTTTCTTTTATTGGTGAACAGACCAAGCTCCGTCTTTGTCGGATTGACCGAGAGAGAGTGCTCAATGCACCATTCTTCCAATATTTTGAAAGCTGTCTGCATCAGCCTGCAGAGCATGTTTTCAAATTTGCCAGAAAGCAGTATGGTCATATCATCTGCGTATCCTATGGTATAGAAGCCTTTTTCGTTAAGGCGTCGTATAAGGCTGTCCACTACCATAATCCACAGTAGTGGGGAGAGTACTCCCCCCTGAGGACAGCCTCTAGTCACAACACCTTTGATCTTTATGTCACCGACACATACCTCCACGGCTCGCCACTTCAGTGTGAAACTGATCCAGTTGGCAATGGTCGTGGGAACACCGTATTGGCATAGCGCTGCATTTATACTTTCAAAGGTGGTTTTGTCAAAGGCCCCTTCGATGTCAATGAACGCTCCTAGTGTGGGCTCTTTTTGGCCCAGTGACCTTTCAAAGAGGTCATTTTAATTCAAAATTTTGTACTTAAATCTAATTTAAAATAAATTACATTTGTGGTTCATTTTCTTACAAATGTAATCAATTTTAATTTAAACGATGAAAATGAAAATTCTTCAATCATTTCTGCTTTCGGTCTGACAAAATAAAAAACATTACATTATCGTGAGTTTTGTAAATATTTGGTTTTGTCACGAGTTGGTTGACTTTGCGTCAACTAGAGGAAGAAACCAGGTCTTTTTTTTAACTTTTGAGAAAGTTTTTGATATTGACCGAAATTCCAACATTTGTACTGGACGCATAAAAGTATTTGTTCGATTTTTTTATTTGTATTAATGCAGTAACAAAATTATATCAAATATCCACCTTCGTCCTTATATTGTTAAACACTTGATGATTTAAAGTTGGTTAAACATGATCAATTCATCACGTGGTTGCCAAGTTACACCCCCGTTTCTTTGTGGATTGATTTTTATTTACAGTTAAATGCGATGTTTTCAAAGCAACGCCGCTCTTCTGCAGGTACGGCCGGCGTCGTGCATAAACCAACCTTTCTTAGGCGATAATTAGGCGATCTAAACTAACTTAATTTAAAATTAGCATACAAAATACTACACTCGAGTTAAATTCTAAAATTAATCTCCCAATTGATGCGTTAATTAAAATTAAATATTCCTAAAATCCTCATTACAACATCGAGAAAGGAATTTAATATTTACAAATTATGATCATAAAATTATGTACAGGTTAAGTTGTACGACAAACTTTAATACAAAGTTTCAGTTTTCGTTAATATTAAATTCCTTTCATTAACGTACTAATGAGGATTTAACAAATTCGAGCTTTTATCTATGGAAAATACCTGTGAACAAAACGTGTTTGTTTATGTTTCTAATAATAAACAACAATTAGCTTAATTATATAATTATTAACAATGATTTCGAGTTGAGATGGGAAAGCTCGAGTGTTCGATAAATGAAACGCAAAAGAGAAAAGATGAAATTATCAGAATCTGATACCACACACCAAATGCCACAAATAGGATACCTTAATGAAGACATTAAAGACGAAGAACATAGAGTGGATCGACTTCCTAATTTGTCCTCACCATGTGCCGTCTTTGGAAGTTTCTAACGATGCCTTTAAAATAATTCGGCAATTTTTAAATTGTTTCGCAATTTCTCATTTGGCGCTCCATTTTCTGCTTTTGTCAATTGCTTATGTAATCATCCAATTATAAATTTATGGGCTCTCTAACAGAATTTAGTATTTCAATTTAAAATTTACATACCATGCTCTATTATCACTATCCTGCCATATAGACAGACGCTCGAATATGGCCGGGTATGCTCAACTACCTAAATTATTGTTCAACTTGAATAAAAGACAATCTCTTTTATTTTATAGGTCAGTTTTAATGTAATTTATTAATGTGTAGGTATTCCAACTTTGTTTGCACAATTTCAATTAATTTTCTCAACTAATGCAATATTATTAACATTGTTCCAACGATATAGAAATTTTAATGACAAAGGAATCTTAAACACACACATAGCTAATAATACAATGTTTAACAATTATTACTTTTAGTTGGTATAATGTTTCATGGAATAGTTTAAAGTTTAAAAATAAATAATATGGAATTAACCAATTATGATGGGCAAACGACTTTATTTAATTAGGATAGTAAAAGTTTAGCAAAGAAAAAGTCGAGTGGTCGCAGGAGAAAATTTTCGAAAAACCTACAGAAATAAAAGTTAACGCAAGAATAAATGTTATAAACGAGGTGATTTAAAAGATCTCTGGGGAGACCTTAGGGAGCGCCCTCGGTTGGTGGATGGGGAAATCCTATCGTATTGAATATTCAAAACAAAATCTCACGTTTGACAAGTTAGTATTTGTGTTTCTAGATTTTATGACAAAAGAAAAGCCTAAAAATTTTGGCGAAAGAGCAACTATTGAAGAAAAAAAAAAGAAAAACTAAGCTTTAAACTATTGGTGTAAAGAGCTTAGTAAAAGTTAAAATATGTGAAAATACAATAGGTAAAGAAAACTTTAAAAAGCTTTTAAGCTGCTCTATATATCTCTTATTCTGAATCGCTCAAGCTATTGAGTAAGTTTCAAATTTCAGTTGTTGAGTTTCGTCAATAATAAATTTTTGCCACCATTTGTTTGTGCATTTAACAATCAAAAATATTCCTTTGTTCTTCCCCACTATAACATTCAATTAAGATAAGAAAACAATTCTCAAGTGTCTCGATGATAATAGCACAGAACTCCACCTCCTTAAGTAAGTTAAAAACTCCCAACAGATCCATGATAATGTAAATTTAACTAAGAACGGAATAAAATGTTCTCTGCAGTGTGAAGTGGAAATAATGAACAAGAACAGTTGTTATTTTAACAGACTCGACATGCATGAAGAAAAGTTGGTGCAACCTGCTTTTCAAAAATTTATGAAACTTCAAACTTAAAAAATAATCATGAATTATTCATAAAGTTAAAATACACAAGTTTTATGCAATAATAATGTCAATAAATTTTGTGGTAATCTGTTATCAGTATATTCAACACTGTTGTCGATTTATACCCTTAATGTGTCTGTCATGAATAAATGGAACAGTACTCCGAACCTTTGAATCCATTCACTTTTTTATTTCGGCGTGTGATTGATGTTTTTATATTTCGTATACACAAAATATTAAATTAAATAATCTAAATTAATTCAACTCTTTTCATGTAATACCATCATTTATATTATACGAAACGCTCAACGGATTAAAAATTAAAAATATTTTTCAACCCAGAATAATTTGCGGTTAATGTAACAGCTTGAGAATGCAAAGCATTAGATTTAAAATTAAATAATTTTTATTATTAATGCATTGCATAGCACGAACCTTGTGGTTATTCACCATTATGAATATTCCACAATTGTTATATTATGTACATTCCAAGTCTCTGCTCCTAAATCTCATCCATAGTAGTTTTTTCCAACTTTCGGCGAAACTTTCACTCGACATTTTGGGAACCGAGAAATAATAATAAAACTTCAAACTTTCCCCTTCGATTACATATGTAAATAATCCCCCTAGCAATATCTTGAACGAAAGATTATGTATGCTGATGATAGCACGCTTTACATTTTAGCGTAGAGCAAAAGATGCAAACATGAAATGCAAAATGATTTCTTTGGAAACAACTTTGAATTTGGCAGCGAATAGAGAACATCTGCAACAAACCACTAAATTCTGAATCAAAAAATGATCTGTCTTGTTTGCACGATCAGTACATCCAGATCCAGACCGAAACCTTCTACGATACAATAGTATATTGTGATATAAGTACGCAAAGTACGCAAAGCACAACAGCTCCGAGAGTTTACACCGTAAAACGTCCGATGTTCATTACTTTAATAAAATAAAAAGGATTCGTCGGGTGACCTGGAACGAAACCAGTCTGACTAAGTTGAAAGCTATCAATTGGTCTCGGGCTTGGAAGTTGCTTTGCTTAAGATCGTTAAACGCATCCGAGTGTAATGTTCATTCTCTTTAGTTCAAAACCGCTGTAAAATCTATTTGAGACCATTTCACCGTAAAAATGATCATAATATTATTTTACAAATTTATCCAGATGATTCAGAAAGAAATGTTCTTTCTGTATTGCAGAATTAATCTTACCGCAATTTGAATCAAATAACAGTTTACCCACACTGAAATGCAAAGAAAAACATAAACAGGAATACCAAAATTTGCCTATAAATTCATAATTTTCATTTCATTAATCGGTAAAGATCTGAATTTTGGTACACATGCTTATTACGGCTTCCTGTTAAACATACTAAAAGTCCCCGTCGAAATGTGTTGCGCTCGAGCCGCCATCTTGGAAAAACGATACACTTTTTCAGTTTTTTGTCTATATGTCGGTAATTTCTGCTGATAGAAAAAAAAAGTTTAGATAAAAATTGTAGTTTGTTAAATTTTCTTCAAAAAAGTTAATATACATTTTTTTGTATCTCCAATACTTTAGCTTTAGATACTTCAGAAGGGATATCCAGTATGCAAGACAAAGCTGCAAAAACACCTTCTGCAGCAACGTCGGATTACAGCTAAAGTATTAGAGATACAAAAAAAAATATATAAACTATTTTGAAGAATATTCAATAAACTACAATTTTTACTTAAACTTTTTTTTGTATCAGCACAAGTTGCCGAGATACAGCCAAAAAACTGAAGTAGTGTACCTTATTTCCAAGATGGCGCTTCGAGCTCATCACTTCTACAGGAAGCCGTAATAAATATGTATACTAAAATTCAGATCTTTACCGATTAATGTTTTTATTTGCCGAAAATTGATCTAAATTGACTGGACTATCTGTTTTTCCCATTTAACTGACACAAGATTACATCTGAATGTTACTAGAAACAGCTACCAGCCCCGAGAACCGTCCGCTAGCCATGCAATTGTTAAAAGCATTCCCGAAGACGACCCAAGTCAAAAACAGAAAGGCAGAAATTTGTTTTTAAGTTAAATTCGTCTCCTATACTTAATGTTAACTAAATAAATAAATAAATTAAAATATTCACCTTTGTTATTAAATAGTCAAACGGATTTGAACAATTCACCTTTATTAAACATTTTTAATAAGTAATTACCCCCCCCCCCTCTTATTCGAACCTATTAGAGCGCATAGTTTTGTACACCAAACCCCCTTTTTGTAATGACTTTCAAAATATCCCTTCCTTTCTTAAAAGTACCTGCCCCTACCATCCCGAACAATATTTAATGGATTCTCTCTTAATTTTCTTTCTAATTCATCGCCTGATGATGCCATAGTATGGTGAAAACGTTTACAAATACTTACAGTGTATTTTACATGAGATAACTTAAAAACATTTTAGTTCTGAAAAGTGTTTAGTGCATTTTTTGGGTATTCTAAAATATTGATATGGTTAATGTTAACTGTTGCACTTCTAGAAAGCAATTGCAAGCAGAAAAATTTTTGCTGTAATTATCTTCAGGTTGAGTACACGTACCGTCAACAAAATGGATCTCGTTTCGAACAGCGGGGTGTTTCCTACGAACAAAACCTAAACTTTAAATTAATCGATATTAGAAGTTCCTCCGTAGGTTATCTCTCCATTATTATTAAGATTTATATTTTTGAATTACAAATTCAACCTATATTGCAATTGAAACTAAAAAAAATTGAAATTTTAATTTTCACATGCCTTTGGTGAGTATTCTCGCTATACAGGGTGTCTCCGGATACAGGGGTAAATAAAGCTTTTTTGAATTTAATTTTTTGTTTTGTATAGTTTCTTTTTTATTATTTTCTGATTTTTGTAAAATGGATTGGTTTTTCAAAAAAGTTGTAGTTCGTTAAATTTCCTATCTGGAATGGGGCGTCAGATTTTTGTAAAATGTTTCGTTTAGAAGATACAGTGATTTGAGAAAACCAAAGAAAAAAAGTTCAAAATTTTCAAAATTTTTTTACTTACTCTTTTTCATAACTCGAAAGCCGTTGAATTTAGACAATCAAAGGTTAAAATCTAGTTTGTAGACTATTTCACGCTCTTTAAAAAAGCGCCTAACCATTTTTACTGAAAAATCAATATTTTCCGAGCTATGACCATGTGAAAGTGGAAATTTAAAAAAATGCGGTATGTTTATATTTAGAAAAAAAAAATTTTGTTAAATATTTTTCTTAGAATAATGATCTCTATCACCACTGAAATTATGTAAAGGTATTCGGGGACACCCTGTATACACTACTTGATACGTAGATCCTCATACATATTTGGTATTAAAAAGTGAAAGGTAGCTGTTTAATAAAATTAATCACGCAATATGCACAAAACCTTCGGTCTGTCAAACCGGGGGGTCTGGTGGGTATGGAATACCCTCCAGTGCCTACTCCAGATCTGTTATAACTAAGGAGAATGCACATAAAGTGTTCTAATAAAATAAAAAGCTGATTTAGAATGACGATTGAGGGTTTCCATAATATGTTTTTTCATGTCTGTTGCTTAGCAACCAATTTGGATATATATCTTTTATAGACATAAGAGTACTTAAAGTATCCTGTCTGCACAGAAAATGGGGCTTGAGGCCAATGAAGATAAAACAAAATATATGATTGTGTATTCACGAGCAATGAACTGCAATCCTCCACTGCAATTTAATTTATCCACTGATAGGATTTGTGATTGTGACTTAGCGGGATATGCGAGCCAGAATCGGAAACTTGTTAGAGTTAAATGAGAGGTTCAGCACAACAAGTAAGTAAAATAAAAACTATACAAAAATTTGTTTCAGTTCTTCCGTGATTTGGATGCAGAAATCTGGAAGGAACCTTGTATCTTTCTCTTTTTTTTCTTAGTTTTACTCATTTCACCTGGCATTCAACAGCAATATTTTTTAAGTTTTAAGGGCAAGGTAAATAAGCATTTTTCATTTTGGTTTAGCAATTTTCAGCATTGCTTTACCTATAAAGCTGTTGTACTCACACTTATCTTGTGCGTATACTATACGAGAAATATAGCAAACACAAAAATATATTCTTTTATTGGTAATCTCCTTTTCTCGGCGTCTTTCAATTGTTATAATAGTACCTACGTATTCAATTTCTCTGTAGCTTTGTTATTTTCCTTTTCTACATATCATTATTTTTGTCTTCTTATTATTGATTTTCAGTTTATATTCATTATGTGGGATTCCCTTCAGATGGTTAATATCATCATATCGTCTGTAAACCTTAGCATGTCTATTCTTTATCCATGTATTTCGATATCGATCTCTATCTTTATTGCCTTTTGGATATACACGATGAACAGTAACTCCAGCAGTATTAATACCTGTCTAACCCCTTTTTGATCTTTACTCCTTTGATTTTTGAATAGGTTGTATGATAATGCTTGGATAAAATTAAAAAAAAAGTAAAACGTGCTAACCTAACTCTTATTATAAGTGGCGCCATCTGAGAAACACTTATTTCAACTTACAAATAAAGTTTATAAATTATTTTATCGATGATTTGTTTCTATTTCCTCCGTAATATGTGAATTTTCAATTTCGCTTTAGCTAAAACTGCCAGGTTGTGTTTTAAAATAAATCGTACATTGCATATTTGCGCAAATATTTAACCGTTAGTCATATTTTATGTTCTACAAAAACAATTCGTTTCATATCTATTTTAAACATTCAGATAATTTTTTATTTCTTTTTTATTATAAAATTAGTCATATTTCGCCTTTATTTATGAATGCCATTTGAATTTGAAAGAAAGTTTCTAAATATTGCAATGCTTAAAAGTTAAAAATTGGGTTGGCATATAGCATTAGAAAAATTTTCAGTTAAGCGATAGTTGGCTAAACGAGTAAAATTTGTTAATTTAGTTTGAGAAACTTTTCGAGCAAAATTTAAACACTTGATAAACTTTTTTAACGTTAAAGACTTTCGAGTGCGTATTAAGTTTAAAACAAAAAGATCAATGCCTTCTTTTGTAAACATTAGTTGGGTATTATACAAGCTCTACTTTGGAAAGCTTTTCAATTCTTTTCAAAGTAGACTTGCACCGCCAAACATAAAGTTTTTACTTTTCTATAACAACAGCTTTTCTTGTCAAAGTTTATATCGGGGATTTATAATAAAAATATCCCAACTTCAATAAACAATTCAACTTCTTAAAAAAATGTGTAGCTTTACGTCAACAAAAGAAGCCTTTATAATATTAATGACCTCATAAAAATTTAAATAAACTTGAGCAGGACTTATTGTGAAATTATTTTGCTATCGTTACCATTTGACTTCTCGAAACTTTTTTAAGTCTTTTTGATTAATTGGTTTTTTCGGCTTAATATTTGTCCTAAATATAATTAATGAAGTTGCAGGAGTTACCTAAACAATAAAGATTCATCATTATTTTTTGCAGCCTATCGAAGTATATTTTTTTAAGTAAAATGAAATTTTTATTATAATGATATTTTTATCCGCAAATTTACAGTTTATCGAAACCGAGAGCTTTTTTGTTTTCTTAAAATAAATATATTGAAAATTTTATATGTATGTATATCGATTTAACTCTAAACGGATCAGCCGATTTTTGATGAAATTTTATATATAATATCGAAGCATAAGGAAGATCGTATCAACAACTCCTGTCTTCTATACTGTAAAATACGTTTTCACGAAAGGTCGGATATTTTAAAAATTAAAATATAAAAAACTTGTATATCGGCACACAAAAATGTCTATTATCCCCGAGTTTAATTAACTTTCGACTTTGAGCGCATTTGCCCTGCACTTCATCATTTTGAAAATATCGCCCCAACGTTATTTATTTTTTAAATAATCTGCTTAAATTCCTGTAATTTGTAAAACAAATAATTTTTATTTCGACCTTATTTTCATTTTACAATGCAATATCAAATGCTTGAAGTGAACGGAGCTTACTAAATTGATTTACACAATTAGTAAGCTCTCCTACTACGTTTGTGCAGAGCACGAGAGGCTTATTTGCTCAGTATTATATCGTGTTTCTAAATTCATCCAATTAATTAAATAAATTTGAAGGTACAGAGCTAACAAAACACATGCATTATGTATTTTAAGTAAAAATAAATTTCCATCAAATTCCTCAAAATGAAAACTACTATATTTTGACCTATCATTATCCTTGCGAGTCGGTGCAAAAATATAAACACACAATTTTATTTAATACTCTGATTTTCAAATACCTGAAACTGAAAATCACGAAAAACGCAATTTTTGAACTTTCATCGGAAATATCTTGAAAACCAAGTCAGATTGGTCGATAACTATACGAGAATATATTTTGTCGAGCACACAATTTTCTACAAAATAAGTTTTTAGGAGTTCCTCCTCAGATTTGCCGTTTAGGCAGTGTGTGCTCCTTGTCAAATAGCAAAATAATGAAAATTACTTCAGTAATAAGCATATTTGACACTTCACCCTACCTAAGCGGTTGATTTTACAATTTTCCAAATATTTAAATTTTCGTTTTTGCAACCACCACTTATGTTGCTTTCAACTTTAAATCGGTAAGTCCATTATTTGCGTCAGTTCAGATTATGCGGATTAGTTTTTCAGTCAGTTTACACATTCAAAATGAAAAAATTGCATTAAATAAAAATTAAACGATAAGCGCTGTCACGGTAGCCCATTGAGAAAGCAGTTTCACATTCAAAACATCCAAATTGGGCATCGCTCCCAGTTCAATTAGTAGATTTTACGACTTGAAACATTAGATCTAATTTGAATAAAATTTGAGGAGAGCAAACTCGAATTTCTACTCGAAAAGTAGCATTAATTTCGAAAAGAATTAATCTACTAAATAATTATTATTTGTCGATGAGGATTTCCGATTTTCCAAATTCAAATTAAAAATTTTCAGCGAAAGTTGTATCGCCATGCAATTTTACATTCAAAACTTTTAACTTGATCATCGCCCACAGTCTAAACGGTTGATTTTACGAGTAAAACCATCAGAACTGATTTTGTAAAGAATTTTATGACTCACAAACTCCATTTGGAATAAGTAACAATAAATCTAGCTTAGTTTTCGAGATATTTGAACTGAAAGATCTAAATTTGCGATTTCAGCAATCATTTTTCACTTCTTATTTTATCAAAAAATTGAAATAAAAAATTGGAAATGTATTTTAATTGTAAACAAATTAAATTAAAAACTGGCTGTCCCGACACTGTCCTGTCATTTTGTGATATTTCGAGAAGTGCGAGAAGCTTGATCCTTAAAAGCAATTTAATTTGACAAGGGTTCTTGATGACCAAAGTTGAATGTGATTGTGTGCTTCCAACATAAACATATTCCTGGTTTTATTTTTTTGCTTTGCCTTTGCCTCTAATCTGTAACGACATTATCGGAAAATCTCTCAAATTTCTTTGAGTTTTATCTAAAATTTTAATAACAAAAATTCAACCTAACCTAACGTTACGAACATAAAGAGGAATAAGTGCTGCTTTCCTATCCCGACCACTACAATTTTCTAATTGCAAAGTTTTCTCGTTATAATTGGGGATCCATTTCAATATTTAAAATTGTTTAATTGTATTTTATTAAAATGTATGCAAACAACTTTAGTACAAAACTTTACGTCAGTAATATAATCCAAATTAACTTTCTCTTCCGTCTAATTAGTTTTTTTATATTATAAATTCTGTTGTATTATACCTTAATACTGGCAGTTCCATGCCAGCAAGCTAGAGATTAGAAAACAAAAAATATATTTTCTGCGCAAACAATGCAGGTAATCAGGAAGGGGGACTCAGTCATAAGGTCAGCTCTCACAAAAAAGCTTGTGTTTTTTAGAGAAAAAATAATTTTTTTCGAAGTGGTTTAATTTAAATTAGAATATAATTAAAAATTATTTAGTTATATTAAGGTGATTATAATATCAAAATTTTAATCTAATTATATGGAATGGAGTGACGGCAATTAGTTGAATATGGATTATATTTTATGTTATAAACAAATCTAACAAATTGAAAATAAAACCTGCCTGAAAGTGCAGAGTTTAACGTTACAGCCAGAGTGTAGATGACTGACGTTGAATATTTAAATTAAAATAAATTGAAAAATTTCCTTATTGACAGCCAAAAATCGCTAATATTTGTTTGTTTTGAATTATTGCAAATATTTCGTTTTAATGATTTTTTTAGTTAAAAATTGATTCAAGTTTGTTTGGCACAGTTATATTTTATTTTAATTCTCGTATCTCTTGTGTCAAGGAAGAGTAAGGGCTGGCGTACTAAATATGCTATCTATGTATATTTAAGCATGTGTTTTCAGCGTTAATGAGTTTTTGAGGGTGATTAAGGCCTATTGTAACGTACGATATGACATCTTCGCTGAGTTTCAGAATTTTTAACACCCTAACCCATTGAAAAATCATTTTGCTCCACTCTGTACGTTTTTTCATATTTTACTTAATATTATGGACAAAAGAAAAAAAAATTGTGAAGCGTCGGCCGTATACCAAGAATCCAAATTTACATCAACCACTCAGCCAGTTTGTAGTCCAATCGTATGCTTATACCGGCGGCTAATCTGATATATGGTCATACTATAAATTTTCCAATACATTTTCTATTTTAAGGCCGCTAAAATTTATTTCATTTTCATACAGATTCTCGTATCAGCTTTGAGATTTTTCTTTAAGAAGTTATTTTTAAAATTTTTTCTGCATTGTTCCCCTACCTTCTTAAAGCTGACATATTCTTAAGAAATAAATTTGAAAGTTGAAATTAAATTTCAAGTTTGAAAAAATCTCGTTGGAAAATTGAACTTTCTTTAGACCTCTTCGTTTACTCATTATAACCAGAAATGACCTGGGTTCTGTTGGCCGATTCGGAAAAACTGAAATGCTATAATAATTTTATTGATTTATATTTGAAATTTCCATTTTAAAAAATAAATAATTCATAAACAGCAAAACCATGAATTATTTGTTGAGTTTAATAAATGTTAATTTTGTAATTTACAGCTAGTTTCATTTCATATTAGCGCATCGGTAGCAAAGTCAACAATAACAAAAATTTATTGCAATATCAAAATTTTAATTTGTAACTCAGGTAAAATTGCATTTATTGCATTTCGAGTTACGACTTTGGTTCCAAATTCTTTTATTTTTACAATTAAAAAGCACAGTTAGACGATATAATTTATTATATCGAATCATAATTTTCAGCTAAGTTAAACGGTAAACCAACCAGCATAAGGAATTTCTTACATGTAAACATTATAAATAACAAGAAAAGCTTTTTATAGTTTGAAATGAAAAAAGTTTACTTCAAGGTTCAACAATATTTATGGTCTGAAACTTAATAAAAAGCTGGATTATACGAAATGTAGGTAAAAGTTATTAATGACTACGTTTTTTTTTCATTAAATGATTTAAGCTTACATAAAATTAAAATAGTACTTTTAAAATTCAAAATTTTATAGCTGCTTTATTACCGAAAAATAATTATTAGGAAATAAAATTCTTACTCTTTTATTTCAAGTTTTGAAAATCAGATTTATCTCTGTAGCACCTCAGAAAGTTTCTTTTTGTTTCGCAAGGGAATAAAATTAAAACGAACTGTTGAATTCTCGAATATTGAATTTGTTTATAGAAAAAAAATCAAACTGAAATGTCGTAAAAGCAACACAACACAAAATTAGTATGATAATGAGGGGTGATTTTCTCGAAAGCTCTAGTAGAGTTAAAATGGGCTTTTAGGTAATAATGGGCCACGTAATTTACCCTTGCTACCTAAATAAGAACAAATAGCTTACACTAAAATTCCAAATTGTGGGTTTTTATTGCTAAAGAATTAAGCATCTCCGTAATTAAATTTGCACCACAACAATTTGCTTAGAGAGACATACGAAATTGTTAAAAAAATTTGATTACAAAATTAATCACGTAAATAAAGCTCTTTGATAATTTTACCCTAATTTATTTTTTGTGCTTTCAATTTATTTAATGAATCATTTATTTCAAATCATTCAGCCCGTGTAAAACGTGTAATTGTTCATGTGTAACATGTAATTGCACATTCGAATTTTATTAAAAAAATTTTAAAACTTTTAGAGGTAAAAATAGAAAATGTAAAGTTCAATTAAATATCCATTCTGGTTTACTGCAGTGAACTCGGTGACCGTTAATTCGGTGTCTGCCGTACTTTTTTAAAGATTAAGATTAAAGAAAACAGGTAAAAAGCAATTTTACAAAATCAAACAATTTTTATTTTTAAATTTTTATAATAAATAATAACTGGTAGGGAAAAAAACACTTTGAATGGCAAAAGTTCAAAAAGATATTGTTGTATTCATGCAGATTTTTTTTATTTTAATTTGTTCGAGATTATATTTACATACTGTTAGATATTGAATATTGTACAGAAAATATATAAAAACTTGAATAAATCAGTATTTTTCTTTCAGCTCGAATAATAATTCTAATATTTGTTTTGTTATCAAATATTATTTTTTGTGCTATGAAGTCTTCGTATTGACTTACAATAAAAATGTTCATTGAATCAATGAAGTTGAACTTTCAACCAACGAACAAGAGTTCAAGAAATTGTTAACAAAAAATTTTAATTAACTTATTTGATTAAAAAAAACTCTTAAGAAAATGTAAATTTAAAAGTGGAAAGCAATTTTTCAGTTGACTGATGCGCACCTGAATTGAATACAATTTCAATTTAGAAATCGAGATTTGTTTTATTTGTGAATAAATAAATAAGAGTCAGATTAACTACACCGTCATGCAATTTTTAGAAAATTACCTTTTTAGTTTAAAATTTTATGATATCGCCCGCACCGTTTCACAATTTTTAGTCGACCCTAATAAATAAGTTTCATTTAAAATTTCCTACTTTTATACTAAAAGAAAAAGCTCGTACCTTCACTTATTAATATTTTAATAAATTCAAAGAATGTAGAAATGTTTTAAACAAAGCCAGTACATATTCGTAATGTGAGCTTGCAGCATAAATTAATTTTACATGACGAGAAGTTTTTCCTTGAGCTACATATACACTAATTTTAAATTAGCAACAAAGAAAATGTATACGGAATATTATAGCAACTATTTATAGTTGATTTTTAAAAACTGCCACTCCGCTGTAATAAGAAATATAATATTAAAACATTCTTCATACTTTCCAACCGAAAGCTCGGTCGAACGCAGTTAGATTTGCTTACATATATTGAGGTGCGTTTTTGTTAATCCTACACTTACTTGAAACAAATGGAAAATATCTTTAGCTGGGCAAAAATATCTGCACCACAACGAAGGACTAGCTAAACTTTAGATAAAAGTTAATCTAGGGTCAACTGATGTGGATGTAATCTGAGAGGCCAAAGCTAGAGTTAACCTTTGGTATTCCATGGGTTTTCGATTCGATTCGATACCACGAAACAGCACAGATGACTAGCTAAAGGTGTGATTCCTTAACTGCATGGGGCTAGCGACTGCCCTTCATGCTTCCTTATGAGACAATCGCATTATAAGGAAACATTCTCATAAGAAGGCATGATTGATATAAAAGCATGAAAGATTTGATTCCTTAGCTGTAGTTAGCTCCATACTTTCTTGTGGGGGTGTTACGTTAAGTCACTCGTGACGATCGCACTCTAAGGAAACACTCCCATAAGAAAGCATAGGGGATGGGGCAATACTGTGACTTCAGTCGCAGGGCTCTAGCCGCAGCTAAGGAATTATATCTTTAGCTGGGCAATAATATCTGCACCACAACAAACAACTTCTTAAACTTTAGATGAAAGTTAATCCAGGGTCAACTGATGTGGATGTAATCTGAGTGGCCAAAGCTACAGTTAACCTTTGGTATTCTATGGGTTTTCGATTCGATTCGATACAGCGAAACAGCACAGATGACTAGCTTAAGGTGTAAGTCCTTAGCTGCGGCCAGTCGCAGTGTTTGCGCTCCATGCTTTCTTATGAGACAATCGCATTCTAAGGAAACACTCTCATAAGAAAGCATGATTGATAAAAAGCATGAAAGAATTGATTCCTTAGCTGTAGTTGGGACTCTGCGACTGAAGTCGCAGTACTGCTCTACATACTTTCTTGTGGGAGTGTCACCTTAAGGCTAGGATATTGCGATGCGCTCTTGTATAACCAGCTTGCATTCAAAAACGGCTGAATAGATTTTCTTCAAATTTTGAAATTATATTAACGATAAATTAACGACTGTTGTAAAATAATTTTTTTTTGCAATTTGTCTAATTTAGAATTAATTGTGTTTAAATACCCCATTTGCAATTTTTTTAACAAAAATTAAAATAGATTAAATAATTACTAACAAAGAATTATCAATTAAAAAAAAAAAAAAATTGGCCAGGTGCAAAAAAAAATAGTAAAGCACCTTGCATTAAAAAACGGCTGAATGGATTTTCTTCAAATTTTGAAATTATATTAACGATAAATTAAGGACTGTCGTAAAATATTTTTTTTTGCAATCTGTGTAATTTAGAATTCATTGTGTTTAAATACCATATTTGTAATTATCAATTAATAACATTTTACTTATATAAATAATGTACACGTCTAAAAGAATTCATAAAGACATTTTTTGAAAATTTATTTCATCTATAACACATTATAAATGAAATTGCATATAATTGTTCAATTAAAATCAGGCGGGAATAATTTGAGATGAAATGAATCATTATAGTTCAGTCATTATCACAAAGATGGGTACGTGTTGTGTTCAATTTAAAGCAAATTTACAGTTGCCTGTTTTATACAGTCGCCCAAATAAATCGAAATGATAATTTGTAACTCATATATATTTTGAGTGACAATGCTAGAAATATTTTAAATGTTCTCCCGGTTATCTTATCTTATCAACACAAAAATATTTTTTGGTGGGGATTTGCGTTTCGTTTCAAATCTACCACCAATGTTTTAATACCTATGTTTACTTTTTAGATGAATACAAAAATATGTTATTAAATAATATAAATTCGCATAATTTTAATTCGATTAAAATAGCATACAATATAAGTGTAGGTAATAAATGAATGTAATTTTCTATAATCAAAATAAATAATATAATATTATTATAAAAATATTCAAATTTTTATTTTCTTTAGTATTGAATTATTGTACTAACAAAAGAGTAAAACCCTTCAATACACTTCTGAACAATCAGCTTCTTTCTCTTTCGAAAATGGTTAAACATGGTTACACGTACAGCATTAGACATGATTAGACCCAGTGCCGGATTACACTATTACAGATATTAAGGCAGAAAAGGCGGCTGCCTAGGGGCATCGTTAATTTTAGGAGCCTCGTGAAAACGGAAAAATATATTTATTTTAATTATAAATTTTCATTTTAAAGTTTATCAAGAATCTGTGTTTTAAAGTACATAGTAGTAAATATAAAAATATTAGGGGGGGGGGGGGTCAAGCCGAATCTCACCCACTCTCACATGGGGGTGAAATGGGTCTCGGCAAATATCATGTAATTTTTTTTATCTTACTAGTCCTAAATAAAAATAATTAAGGGGTAACGTCCACCAAATTTTTATTTTTTTTTCCAATTTTTTTGTATTGGCTTAAATCATGCTAAAACTATCATAGAATCAAAATCTACAACGCCCAAGTACTGATCTAAACTCAAAATTCGTTTAAATCAATTTTAACCGAACAACTTTTATGCTGCAAAATCACTATCAAAATCAATCGGTGAGCAGTAGAACTGAAAAAGTTTACATCCGATTGACTTGAAATTTTAACTGTAGCTTTTTCATTAGATTATCTAGTGAAGTACATACGATTTTAGCGATTGATTAACAACAAAAAAGTTATAAACAATTAAAGTTGATTTTTTTTGTCGAAAAAAAAAATTTTTTTTCAAATATTTTATTGAGACTGTTTATTTTAATTATTGAGTAGTAAAATTAAAAACTAATTACGCAAGTAATAATTTTCTAGAGGACCCCGAAAATTTAACTACCTAGGGGGCCACAAATGTTTAATCCGACAGATTAGACCCCACGGCTGCTTAAAGGGGTAGGTATTCTAGTTTAGAGGCATGAATTTCGGGCGGTTTTTGAAGCTTTGTACAAACGAAACAAAAAATATTTTTACTATCAATTTTTTTATCATTTATTTATGGATATTTTAAGATTGCATAAAAATTAACCGAGAAAACCCTCAAAATTCACAAAGTTATGAGCTGGCAAAGTGGGAGGTCCAAAAAAAAGGATGTTCTAATGTACCGATTTATTTGAAATTTGGTGTGAATGTTCTTTATCGATGCCGTTATAGCATGAACCGTGGAAAAGTAAAACAATTTTTTTTTCACGAAATGGCGGCCGTTAAAAATTTTTTTTTTTACTTTATCATACAAAATATGAAAAAGTATTGTTATCGTGCAGAAAAAGAAATTTGAGATTGATTTTGATGAATTTAGGCATATTGGGGTTCTAGAAGCGGAAAATCATCATTTCCAAAAAATGTCTGTAATCTGTATGTGTGTGTGTATGTGGTCAAATTTACCTCAACCTCTACTTCAAAACGTAATAGGAATTTTTTAACAAAATTTCGTATTTAGTATTACTGATATATTGGGACTTAGAACTGATTAGATTTTGGTTAAAATCGGTACACGGAAACGCAAAAAAAATATTTGGCAAATTAAAAAAATTATATTTTTCTTGTTCTCAAATTTTAGATTTTTATTAAATTCTTCTCTATAATAATAATATTAAAAAAGTATTAATCAATAATCGTGTAAATATCCAATTTTTGTAATTATTCTTTTTTCAAATGTAAAAAAAACTTTTTTCTTAATTTTCAAATTTTATTTTTTTATTATACAGTAAAACTTCTCTATAACAAGATTTTTGCTATAAACAGTCAGTTTAACATGTAAACAAAAGTCAAAGGACTAAATTTTTACTCGTTATAGCCGATTCTTCGTTATAACCGGACTCGTTATAGAGGGGTTCTACTGTATTTTGCACCATAATAATAAGTATGATAAAGTTATGGGCATGGCCACATCCGATTTTTTTACATGTTTTAATTAACAATTCCGAATTTTTTAAAAATAGTAAAATTAAAATATTTGATCTGAGCGTGGTTGAGGCGAAAATATAAAACGTATAGGTATTCTAAAAAATTTGGGTGGGCACTCCAGTCAATAGGGATTGGGCATGTGTCCACCCTGTTCCCCCCTCTGGCGCCGTCACTGTGTAATGTATAATTATTTTAATTACTATTATGGTATGGTCGTACGGTCTTCCTAAACCAAAAACAATACACGTCAACACTGTATATCTTGATTATGTATACATTGTACACTGTTGCGTATTGCTTAATCCTAATCGCATTTTTTACAACGCTGGTCTAATGTGACCTCGTCAATGCTATCGTATTGTTTTTGGCTTTAAACAGACCATAGCTTAAAATTTAAATTTTTACTTTTTCAAATACTATATGTATTATAAGATTATTATAACATAAATTATAATAATAGTGTTGTAAATCAAATACAGTGGCCGTAAAAAGTATTCGTACACCCCTATCTTAACCATGTAAATTGTACATTTTGAAGCCATTCTTTCACACATAAAAGTCGCTTTTACAACAAAACTTTTTAGACATTTTTTGTTAAGAATTTTATTGTCTTCAATTTTGTATCTATACATTTTTCTATTTTGTCGCCCCGTTTCCGACTGACAACAGCTTAAACAAGACTCCGTAAAATACAAAAAATATTATCATCTGTATCTCGGAAACGGTGTGATAAAATAGAAAAATGTATATAAACAAAAATGTAGGGAATAAAATTTGCAACAAAAATTACTTATACATTTTTCTATTTCGTTGCACCGTTTTTGAGATACAGGTGACAATATTTTTTGTATTTTACAGAGTCTTGTTTAAGCTGTTGTCAGTCGGAAACGGGGTGACAAAATAGAAAAATGTATAGATACAAAATTGAAGACAATGAAATTCTTAACAAAAAATGTCTAAAAAGTTTTATTGTAAAAGCGACTTTTATGTGTGAAACAATGGCTTCAAAATGTACTATTTACATGGTTAAGATAGGGGTGTACGAATACTTTTTACGGCCACTGTATATGTGTATTCATCATTTTGAACATAATAATATAGTAATCTTCAATACAACATAATATTATAATAAATTATCGTTGGATAACTGCAAAAGCAAATTGGAATACTTCAGTTTTCTGCATTCGTTATCTTGCAAGGTTAAATCGCAGATATGCACTGTGCATGGTTTTATACGATTGCAAATTTTTTTACAACAGATGCGAAATTATAATATTATACCGAATTTATATTATGCATTTATACATATTTTAAATTAAAAATAATCAGTACGTAAATCCAATTCCTAATTATTATAACTCGTAAACTAATCTTTGAAGTTTATTAGAATTTCCTATGCTTATAGCTATAGTTTATAGTTCGAATAAGGTTTCTTCCATTTTATTATAAAACAATTTAAACGATCTTATAATATATTTAATGGAAACAATAAGAATTAGATATTAAAGTAAAGTGCAAAATTCCCACCCTTACGATTGATATAATTTTTAAAAGGCGGAGCTTATATTTCAGCTTAAACGTAGGTTTTAAAAGTAGATTCCTGTAAGTTTGCTATTGAATTACCCATTAATGCAACCAGACTATTTGTGAAGCTTGTTGCCTACCAACGAATTAATTAATTAATTTATTCACCATAGCTTGTAAGCCCCCTCGCGTTCGTGAATTAAAGCTAGATCGACATAACCACTCCTTAAGTCACTTGCGACGATCGTCGCAGAACTCCAGCCGCAGCTAAGGAATTATTTTAGCTGGACAAAAATATCTGCACCACAACAAACGACTGCTTTAACTTTAGATAAAAGTTAATCCAGGGTCAACTGATGTGGATCCAATCAAAGTTTCCAGTTAACCTTTGGTATTCCATGGGTTTTTGATTCGATTCTAAACAGCACAGATGACTAGCTAAAGGTGTGATTCCTTAACTGCGTGTCGCAGAGACTGCCCTCCATGCTTTCTTACAAGACTGTTACCTTAGAGTCGCCTGCAATGATCGCATTCTAGAGAAACGCTACCATAATAAAGCATGAAGATCAACCACTGCGACTTCAGTCGCAGAGCTCCAACCGCAGCTAAGTAAACATATCTTTAGTTGTGCGAAATTATCTGCAACACCACGAAACTTTAGATAAAAATTGTTCCAGGGTCAATTAATGTTGATTCAATCAGAGTGGGCAAAGCCAGAGTTAACTTTTGGTATTCCATGGGCTTTCGATTCTGGGTTGCAGAGAAACACCACAGATGACTAACTTTAGGTGTGATTCCTTTAGCTCCAACTGCTCTCTATGCTTTCTTATGAGACAATCGCATTCTAAGGAAACACTCCCACAAGAAAGCATGATTGATATGAAAGCATGAAAGATATGATTTCTTTGTTGCGGCTGGAGCTCTGCGACTGAAGTCGCAGTGACTGTGCTCCATGCTTTCTTATAAGACTGTTACCTTAAGTCGCCTGCGACGATCGCTTTCTAAGGAGACGATCCCATAAGAAAGCATGGAGAGCCCAGCTGCAGCTAATAAGGAATTATATCTTTAGCTCGGCGAAAATTATCTGCACTAACACTAAGGACTAGTTCAACTTTCAAAGCAATCAGAGTGGCCAAAGCTGGAATTAACTTTGGGAATTTCATGGGTTAACTCTGATCTGAGGTTGATCTGTAATACAACTGGCCCCAACGATGCAGATTTGCATCCTGGCTTGCAGATGCCATACATGCAGTTTGTGCAGCCTCTCCGTGATTAGGATTCAACGTATAACTGTAGGTCCCGTTCTGCCGACTAGATGACCACTTGTCAGTATTTCTTGTCGCAGAAAGGAGCAGTACAGAAGAGTAGTCTAACTTCCAGTGATTTTATAGGAATCTCCATAAAATCACTATTGTCTAGCAGAATAGACTTAGTAGAAGGGATTTCACATTAAGCTGTAGATCCCGTCTTGCAGCATAGCCGACTAGATGGCGTACTTATCGACATTTGATGGCATAATGGATGCATCCATAGCTTAGTCTAACTAGATAGCCGCAAGCCAAAAATTGGTATGACAGCTTTCAAAAAAGCTTAAAAAGGAAACAGTATAAAAACAGTTTACGTGATTTACCTTACCGTCAAATACCAAATGTCAACAACATGGCGGCTTTATTACGTACACTTGATATTGTTTTGAGTTTGTTTCGGAATACTTTTATCGTAAAATTGCTGTGAAATAATAATTCACAAAATAGAACACAAAAATAAAGTAAAAATTTGGTTTGTAACATGACTTTCTATACCAACTATACGTGTTAGATTGACTCAATAGTTTTCCGCGTGGTGGCGTTTGCTTAATGTAAATTACGAATAGAGCGAAGTCATGGTATAATTATCAAAGATACAAGACGTATCGTACGAATGGGTAGGCAAATCGAAAATTTTTATACTGAACTCACCTCTCTTCGGTCTCTTATCACTTGTTATTTTGGAAATCACGTATTCACGAAAGGAGGGGGGTAAACTTATTTCTTTATTTAGAGCAAAAATAAGAGGAAATCTAGGTTGAGCCGCTAAAATCTCGAAGCTATCTGATAACTTGAAGGTAAGTAATTTCGAGACGAAATCACAAATTTCTAATTAAATTCCTAATTGCGATAATTACGTAAGTGCATAGAGTTAGAGCAGTCAAAACGTGCTATTAACGCCAATATAAACGATACGTGGCGTTACAAATTTGATTAATGACGTGCATTCAAATATAAATTAAACAAGCTCCAATAATTAACATTAAATTGCCTCAGGTTTTGTTCGGAACTGAAATTATTAAAATTATTCATAATTAATTTTGTCAAATTGTTAGTTTTACTAACCGAACCAAAATATTAAAATACTTAATTTCACGTTCGCGATTTAAACCGTCCGGAAATAGAATCGTTGAAATTTTGTCCAAAATTCAGGAAACAATTATTCAGTAAAAATTGCCTGCGAACACTCGATATTATAATATTTAAAAAAATCAATGGAGCCGAAAATTTTAATTAATGTAAGACGCTTTCGGTATTTCTTCGCACAATGCGTTCGCATTGCAGCACCAAAAAGCAGGTTTGATAATATCTGGTAGTTTATCAAAATTTGGAAAGGCGTGAGCGTGTTTACACATAATATTTAGTTTGTCAAGTTATAAAGTGTTAAGACGTACCTACATATCTTAACTATGTATGTCACAATGCCACATGCAAACTTTTGTTAAATTGATGACTTTAATACTCGGAGTAACAAGTATCGTTTGTTTCATTTAACTTTGATTTGTATAGACTGCGTCTATCTACAGCAGACTGTTTTTGGCGGAATAAACGATATTGTGAACATATTGGAAACATATTTCTATTTGCGTACGTGGCATATTTACTCAGACTTCAATTTTACAAACTATACGTTACTGCAACGCTAATACTGTTGCAAGAATCAATCATTACTATCGAATTTCACGCTAAAGCGGTCCATGGACTCACCGATACGCCTGCCTGCATCACCGCTACCTCCACAATACAGCGATGGACTGGTATGCAACTTGCAGCACACCGAAGAATACAATTTATTGCAAATGTTATACATTTTATTCTTTTCAAAGCGGATGCGATTCGCTTGCTATTTCAAACCACCGCTGTTGCTTGTGGTTTTTATGTCTTTATTAAAATTTTACTTATATCGTTTACTCAGCGGTATTATAAAATAGAAGCTTGATAAAACTCACACAATGTCGCAACTTTTTCTCGATAACGTTGGTAACAAAAAATTGTAATTGCCATTTAAATATCGATTTATCACAAAATGTACATACGCATAGTGAACTGTTGAGCAAATAGGAATGAGATTATCTTTTCCGTTATCAACAAAACGTGCCACTGTCAGGTGACCGCAATACGCCACAGGGGTTACCTGAACTAATTGCTACAGTAAATTGTTTTGAGTAAATTTACCGTCAAATTCAACTATCTCGTGTAAAACGACGTGAATGTGTAAACGTTTGTTGCAATTTTTAACGCAAAGGTGTTGATATCTGTCGAGTTTCCTCGATTTTTCTTTTTAAGAATACCTTTTTTCCGGTTAACTATTTTACAAAAATTTTGGATAGTATAGATTGAGTTTAATTATTTAGAATTACATAACAATAACAGACCTTCAAGGGCTGTAGAGTCAGTAAAAGCTGACTAAAATTTAAAGTTGTGCTTTTTAGTTGGAAGAAGTAATTAATTTGTCACTGGATACTCTCCAACTCTCTATATCCTAGCACACATAGGTTTGAATCAAAGTGAAGAACGGAATTATGAAAATCAGCATGCAATATTGGAAAACAATGTAGAACTAATATTGGACGAAGATCGACAGGCAATATTCATTGTCAATGTTGACGCAATATCGCAGGAATATTCAAAATTAATATTGTTTGAATTTGTCAATATTACGCCAACATATGTATTGACGCAATATTGCCCCAATATTGAGCCAATATTTTGTGCAACATGGGCTAGTAAATATTAAATATAAATTATTAAACTGATCAATCAAATAATATTGAATTGGTTTTTATAAATACCAAACATTTTTAAATTTTTAATCAAGATTAACTGAAAATTAAAATTTTATTTGTGTCCTGAATCAGAAACTGTAATATTGAATTACAAAAGAAATATAGCTACAAATAAAATTTAATATATTTATGGAAATCTCATTATTTATGAATTTGATCATTGTTTTTATAAAAAATTTATAAAAAGAGTGAATAATTTTAACAAAGAAACCGAGTTCAATATTATTGTTTTCAATAACATCAATAGAAAAATAACATTGATGCTTTTATTAAATTTTACAATGTTAATAATACAAATTTACATTAAAAGAGTGTTATATCAAAACAACAAAGAATAAAAAGATTTTGTTTAATTGTTTCTAAAATTACAGTAATCCAATGAATTAATTGAAAAAACTATTGCAAAAATTGTGAAAAAAAGCTTTAAAATAATTATTCCCAATTTGAAAATGAAGAGATAAGTGAACAAAGGCCTAAAAATTCCGATAATTCTAAATACAAATTTTGTAAAATTTAATAAAAAGAAATTTGTCGAAAAATGCAACATAATTAAAATGCCTACAGCAGACTTTAAAGCTATCTTTTGCATGAATTCCACCATAAATTTCACAAATATTTTATAATTCTGCCTGAATAATTAAAAACATTTAAAAAATGTATTTCTTGTATTAGTCCAGGCGACAAATTCACAAAAAAAGGTATAGAAGAAATGTTAGGAGGTGAACATATCAAGAGTCCCCGCCCGGGAGGAAGCGGGGGTTTGAATGTCCTATTTTTCGGATTTTTGCTTATATCTCGGAAACTATACGTCCTAGCGACATGACCATTCTATACAAAATGAAAGCTGATTAAATTTTCTACAAGTTTCATTCAGTCAAGTTTTTTGATATTTTGTATAGTTTTGGAAGTATTAAGGTAGTAGGCTGGTGACTTGCACGTCTTTCTACGTCTGTTACGGTCCTGGAATTCCCTTTATGAATTTATTAGAATTAGATTTCTGTATGAATTGTTTTCAAATTTCTGTGGATGGCGTTACTATTTATTATTTGTTTTATTTATTCGTAAACACATTTTCCTGGTTATCTGCTAAAAGATAATTTAGGAGACAATTTTTCGTTTTGGTAGTGAATTCGAATATTGAATTACATTAGTAATTTTTAGTCGTTTTTTTTGAGAGCTTATCGGCTGACATATCGTATTTCGGAAGTTTCCGTGCCTTAGTGGGATTTGGATTGTCGCCGTTCTTTTTGAATTCGAATTACCGGCTTTTTAAGCATTTTTGCTCGAATTCGTATCTTCTTATTGAAGGATTTTTTTTGCTCCAACTTATCATCTCGAAGATTCGCACCACAATTGTTAAACCTTATCTGGACCCTCGAACATCAGAGGGTTTTCGTTATCATCCTTGTTGGTATCTTATCGTTCGCTCGATTGAGTTCTTATATTGGAATTTTATCACGATTCAGTTCCGGTTCCGTAGATGATCTTATCGTTGGATTGTTATCGCAACATCGCCTACTGCATCAACCCTTATCATCTTGGTTGGTTCCACCACCAACGACCGTCCACTCCAGCTCCAGAGTCAACCCTCCAGAACAGCAACTACTAAAGATAAGATCTGTTGTGCCGTACGATTTATTGCTTTGTATATAATTTTTATCTTATTATTCTATATTTATTGGGCCGTGCTACTATCTGTACCATTTAGTTATTACGTCATTTCAGATAATTATTGTCGTAACCTGGAGAATATTCCAGAGGCGTGTATACTTTTGTACACCTAGTATACGTATACGGGGGTTATTTGCACATGTTATCTCATAACCTGTTAACTTTATTGTCATTATTTCGTCTGATTTTATCTATAGATTAGAGGGTAGCCCAATATATTTCCTTTTACTTGTTCTTAACCCTTGGGTTTTTTTTTTAAAACAATAAATCTGCGACTGTCAATTATTTATTCCTATTTAATCAGAGTAGTACCTTATTCCTTGTTTCCTACCATCTCTTCGCAGTTCAGGTGGTACTATTGCGGTTATTTTACGGAGTGTTACAAACTGCGTGGCGCTCAACTCACCATCTATTGCTTGCTCTCAGGAGCGGTCACATTAGCGGCATACTCCGTTCATTTATAAGGTTAGGTTTAGGTACTATTATTAGGAATCTCTTGCTCTCAGAGCTAGTCACAAGGGCAATGTTTCATTTTTCGAGCTAGTAGCCCTGAGCAACACCCCTACTGGCTAACACGTCTTTATTGGGAATTTTTTTTCTATGGGAAATTTTGAAATTTTTTATTATTATCATTATTGGTCAAAGTAAAAAGAAGATACGTAACTGGCCCGGGTGATTTCGGCTCTTGAGGACATCAGAAATAAAAAAATCAAAAAAAGGATTAATCTATACTTTCCATTTTACAGCCCGATTTGTGCATGAAAATTTTGTAAGTCGGCCATTTTGTTATTTTTTGATAAAATTTAATAATCCTAGTTCCAGCGATAACGACAAGTCTATAGCCCTATTAGACTTAGCCCTATAGCCCTAACATCTTCCGCATTTCGAAAAAGCAAGGTGGCATTTGCGAAGTTGTACCTGAAGTCACCAGAGGTTTAGAAAGCAGCGGTCTTTTCCGCCTCTTCCTCCACCATCGCCCAAGTACAAAAGGCAGGTGAAACTTGCATCTTGAGGTGGTATGGGGCTCCAGCGGAAGAGGTCTCCATCAATGCCTTCAGGTACAAGTCATTTTTAAAATCGGTAGCCACCACCCTCCCACCGAGGGAGCAGTAAAACTACATTCCCTCCAAACATTCCACCAAGTACAGCTGTGGCTTGGAAATATCCTGCCTCCTCAGATGGATGGGTGGAAGATTAAGCATGCCAAAATTGCCGGGGACACTGCCTGAATGGGGCCCCTCGAGTTGACTCCGAAGATGAAGACCGTTTCCCTGCAGAAGTCCGAAAAAAGAAGATGAAATTGAAGATGAGGATGAAGGTCCTTCCCACTCCAAGAGAACAAGAAATTGACTCAATGGTATCTGTTTTATGTTAATCCACTTTTTTATGCCAATAAACTTCTTTTTCATTTAATGGTTGTAATTTATAAAACTTGATGAAGTCGGAACAAGCAAACACTGCCTATACCTTGAAAGAAAGAAGAAGATGAATTTATAAAACCATCCCAATGCCTTATAGACACTTATATTGAAAGATTCATCACGCTCAACACTGAAATTGCTTTAACATTCGAAGTAAACTAGATAAAATAGTAAAGTAATACATATTATTGAAGGAAATTTAAAGCTCTAAAACTCTATCGTCGGAATTTATTTTTTGATTGCATCGTTGAAGAGTTACACGGTCAAAAAGAGCAAAAAATGTGAGGCAAACATGGTTACTTCCAAAATTACAGACTTTCAAGAGCGGATATCTCAAAAACTATAGAAGATATCAAAAAACTTGACTGAATAAAACTAATAGCAAATTTTATCAGCTTTAATTTTGTATAGAATGGTCATGTCGATAGGACGCATATTTTCGGATCTGGACTAAAGTCGCCAGATTCAAAACAAGTGTCATAAACTACTATTTTCAATTAAATAGTAGGGTAGTCCGGTACCCTTCCTATAATAAACATTTTAAACTGCGAACAACCTGTTAAAAAAGTAAGTACCTACCTCTTGAAATTAAAAATTTGAGTTATGAATATTTTTTTACGAGAAAATGGTATGATTTTTTCTTCTATTGTTATTTTTTTGTGCATACTGTTTGCTCGAGTAATCCACTAAACATTTACAGTCCATTCCAAGTTAGATAGTAATTTATGTGCAAATTTAATTTTCTATTTACATTCATCACCGAAGGACCAAGTTACGAAATAAAAAGTTCCAGTTTCAACACTTCCTAATTTTGCTTCACCTAAAATGACAAAAGTTTTGAGTTTAGAGTATAAAATTTTTATATCCATGATCAAATTTGTTAGTACCCGAATTAACATACTTTCCATTTAAATCTCCAATAAATTGAACTAGCGATAATGTAGCTAATAACGCAATACGGAAATTTAAATTTTTAGTAGCCGGTAACGTCGATACAATGAAATGCAAATGAAGCGTAAATCAGGATTTTATGTGTAGTTTTTCTACGACAGACTTAAGGGTCGTGTTTCGCTATGATTAATATGCAAGCTACGTCTTGGCTATACCTCTTGGGTGCCATTATCACATATCAACCCGTGTTTAAATAATCCAGTGCAGGCACGCACAAACTTTGGAAAAATATATTATAACTTCTCAAATATTTAAACTAAACATCCAAATACCTTCCACGATTACACCATTTTACCTTTCTGGTTTTAATTAACAAATTTCACGATAAATTAAGTCAGTTAAATTTAATGCCAAAGTTATATTGTTTGCTTTAATTATTATTAATGCAATACGTCTTCTATTAAATTTACTGATTTTCCCATACGTCGTCGCCGGTGTAGTCGTTTTACCACTGGTCTAACGTCGCTTCAACGTGGAACAAGTTCATAAATTTGATAAATTAAATATTATTTTCAATTAAAACATTTTAAATAGATTGTAAATCCATTATGCCAGATCAAACAAAATTTAGTCAATATTGACTGTCGAAGTTTGAAAATTTCAAAACTACGATTGTTCCAAACACATTTCTTTGTGAAATTTGCGTGCTGCCAATAAATTGCATTTTCTTTTGAGTATTTTATTTTATTAATTACATGCAATTTTTGGATTACAAATCGTTGTACATTCAAATAGCTATTTTATTAAAAGCACTGCGCATTAAAATCGATTTCAAACCCAAGTCAAGTTAGTTTGTTGCCTGAATATTTTTTATTTTTTATTTTTAAATTACTGTACGAAAGAGAATTTTTGAATAAAATTACAATAAACGAAATTGTGCAAATGACCTTTTTTACTTTTAACATCAGAGAGACTTAAATATTTCGAACAGGTGTTTTAACAAATATTGAATCTGCTCACTCAACAACATAAAGGGGGATCATGTTTTTTATGATTAGTTATAATTCCCTCTGTTTTCATACTATTTAATTAAATGTCCGAAAAAATGTTGCTACGCAAAAATTTTTATGGGAGTGCAAATGTGGTCTATGTACAATATCAGCATTATTTTTAATTAAATTTAGAGACAGGTAACAAGATTGTAAATTTTTTTTAATTAAAAAAACCAATATTAGCGGTAATGACTTTATGATTTTGACCCAACGCTCAAGTTTTTGTTTTTGAAGAAAATCTCACGTCGCACAATGGAGTAGAAAACTCACAGTCCAAATGTAAATTTTTTAAATAGTCAGATAGGTTATTCTATAGTCTCTATTGAATAGACAATAAATTCGAATTCCATTCCGTCAGATAAAAAGTTTTTATTAATAATAATTTAATTAAAATTTGTACCGCAGATACAGCTATATCTGTATTTTGTTGAAGCTTTCAGGATTACATAGTTTTCTCCCAGTCTTTCTTTACATAGATTTTTAAACGATAATATTTTCTAAAGATGTCAGAAAAAATCTTGCTCGTAAGTGCCCTTTTGTTAGTTTTTTTAAATTTTATTTATAATGCAATAAAAACTCTCACTGTTCCATTAAAAGTTTGTAATTTTGGCCCCAGTTTTAGATTTATTATTTGAAATTCCTCTCGATGAGAACCAATCGACAAAACAAAATTAATTGCATTGCATGATTTGTTACTAACTTTTAGGTGACTCCGAACGTAGAAAATGTTGGTTTGGCTTCACTAATATCATAGAGTGCATACGGATTTTTATTTTTAACGAAGACTTTGACTTGCACATAATTAATTATTCCAGGACTCTGAGAGTCCGGTATCACATAATATTCATATCGCTCATCGGCGCCACGAAGCTAGCAACTATTTAGTTGTTTTTCATTTTCTGGAAAGCTCTCTCGAAGCATTTTTCTTTCGGAAAGATAATTTTATGAATAAAACAGAAACTGTGAATAAAATCCGACATTTTAAAGAGACCTTTGAATTTTTTAGGATTTGGGATTTCTGTTTCTATAATTTGTTTATGTTCGTTTTGTGTCTGATTTTCCAATAATACTTAGAGTGTTCGTTCGTATATCTCTTTTTAAAGTGTTGTTTACCAAGTTGTAAATCAATGTTATTGTCCTTTGATGTGGCTTGTTTACCAGTCTATATGCATTCTTCTTTTTCCAATTTCAGATAAAAAATATTTCACGATTTTTTGCGAATGTATCAGTGAAAAGTTTATGAAAAAACCTAAAAGTAATTATGATTAAGTTCTCCGAAATAAAGTTGCTTTGAAGGTTGCTAAACTTTTAAATAAAAAATTTAGATTGATGTTTCAATAAAATGAAATAGTCGATCTAGGATCATCATTCGATTTGTGCTACATTCTCCTAAGCGAAAGGTGAATTACATTGGGGAAATGCAGAGCTATACCGGATAGGTGGAAATCGAGATTAACTCAGGCTAGGTCAAAACGTGCAGTGAAAAATTAATGAAAGATGTAAAATGCTGGTACAATTCACATCCCGTTAAAAAGCATTTCAGAAACATAAAATAAATAACCACAAATGAAACATTGCCAAAATTTTACCCAAGTAAACTAACGTCATTATTCTTATCCCTTAGACACAAATTTAACGTCGAAGTTATTTACATTTTCTCACTCGCGCTTTTAAATTTGCACCAAATAAAAATAAATTCCTTTATATTAAAAATTGCTTTAGTGTTAAAAAAATATCAATAAATTTAAAAAACTTTTTTATACACTGTACCGTAAACGGATTAAAAGTTGCCGTGCTGATGTAGGACGTAATGGAGAGAAACCAACCAATAATGATATCAAGTTTACATTAATCAAAGTTGCTTTTTTGTGCAATCTACTCTATTTTACCTTTATGGCTTTTTTAAATCTAAATTAAAAAGATTAAAATGCAAATCCGATTTTTGTAACAACGTTTCGAACTTTACATTTGTTTTCACATCCGAGTTTATAACAGAATTTATTATTTTTATTGTCACAGATATAACTTAATGCAAAGTGCAATAGGTACGGTCTTAAATTTACAGAGTGTTTTACTCGTTCTATTGACTGTACATGTGCTCGAGTTGAATAGGCTGACGCGGCCGCAGTTTCCTTCTAAGAGTGCAACAGTGATAATCAGCAGGTGAGGTACCCGTCTGCAAAGTTGTTAACGGGCGCCCTGCTTTTATAAAAGCATTATTATTATTTATATTTTTTTTTCAATTTTCAGAGAATTTTCTATTTCTTCTAATTTTCTGTATTTCCTAATTGTAAAATTAGTGACATTTTTATGGATTTTCTAAAATTTTCTGGGATTTCTTAACATTTCCCGCTTTATGGAGAAATTGTCATATGCAAAACTAAAGGGAAATTTGAGGAAATCTAGAATATTATAATATCCAAATTTCTATGGATTTCTTGAGATTTTCTATATTTCTTCAAAAATTCTAAAAATCTGTTCCTTTTTTCCAAAATTTCTTCAGATTTCCATTCACTAATACACACAATTTTTCCGGCAATTTCCCCTTAGTTTTGTACTAACTCGAAAACCGAAGGGAAAATTGTGATATACAAAAGTGAAATCCAAGCAAATTTTAAGGAAATTCAATAAAATCTTAGTAAAACTTAAGAATGAAAATCTTGGGAAATTTAAAAAATCGTTAGAATACCATTGATTAATTCTTATATTTTTTTTTAATTTTCTGAGATTTCCTTAGCTATTGGCTCTCCTAAGATTTTCTATAATATTCTAAATTTCCCCTTTAATTGCTTGGCAAAGGCAGATACAACAGGATATCAACTTCCATCCATGAGCCTTAGAAAAGAAACAAAATTTATTACGTTTTGTTTTGTTAAAATTTTAAAAATATTAAAATATTAAAATAAAATATTCTGATTAAAATACATAATATAATTATTCCCCATTCATAAACTTTGCTTAGATCCGCTCTTGGTTTTTGATTTCAAGGCTGTATTAGGTCCAGTATTTCAGTTGCTAGTTAAACTACGTTCAAAGATTAACTTTTACGTTTATGGCTACCTGATTGGTCAGATATCAACATGAACTGAGTTTAAACTCTGATCTTAGTTTAAACCACAACTGAAATACCGGCCCTTAGACTATAATGACTTCATAATTTTTTAGATTTTTGCACAAAGTTATGTACGAAAATGTCTATCCCTGGTGCGCATGAAGGGATTAACGAGATTATCATCCCAAAGACTTTGTGGGAGAAAAGTAAAATAACAAACAAAATAACAACATTTAAAATGGAAATGTAAAATATGAAATACAAAAATAATTTTTCCTAAAAATAGTTTTCCTTCTTTTTTTTATTAATTTAATTAATAATTAATTAAATTTTTAAAACCTAAATTATAATTTATTAAATAAATCAAGATTTAAAAATCGCTCAAGACTTTTAAATATTTAAATAGTAAATAATAATTGTATTAGTTGCAGACGGGGCCCGGGACCCTTAGGCTCCCCCACACACGTAATTACGCCACTGATTATTCCCTACATCAGGGTCGGCAACAGTTGAGTTGCTTGAGTGCTCGACCACCACACTACGGATTTTGAGGACCACACGGGAAAATACAAAATAGTAAATAATTTGGGAAAAGAAAACACTAAATCCTTGAAAAAAATTGTACCTACCTACTTATAATTTTGACATCCTAATCTATAAAATCCCAGCACGCTGCTCAAGCTTCAGCGTGCCATTTTTTGGTGAAAAAAAGCCCTCTGATTGGTGGATTCTTTTTATCAACCGAAAAATATTTTAAACTATACTTAAGATTAGGACTAAACATATTTGTCAAATATTAATCCAAACCGAGGAATTTAAAGTTTTAAGCAAAAATGAGACAAATTTAACCTTCGGCTAGAAAATATTAAAACTCGGAAAGCATATTTATATTTAATTACCTTACTGCTCACAGAGTTTAGCTGGAAAAGTTAATTAAAAATTTATGTAAAAATATAAAGTCAAAATTGTAAACCGGGGGGTCTGGGGGGTGTGGAACACCCTCCAGTACATATCGCAGGATTTCCACTATTTTAGAAGACTTGGAGAATTTAGAATTTTTCAAATTTCGCCAGGGAAAATCCGGAAATTTAAATTTTTAAGCAAAAGTGTGTGAAATTTAAACCTTTGTTTGTCTAGAAAATATTAAAGCTTGGAAGCTCGCAATCAGAGTTCAGCAGTAATTTTTTGCGTTATTTTAAAAATATAGAAAAACGGAGAATCCCCCTTTAGGGGGAAACTAAATTAAATGCTAAATTATTATACCGCCAAGAATGCTAGTCATATAATATTATATGAGCACCACAAGGCAAATCTCTTGGAAAATCTGGAAAAATCATGGAAAATTAAAGATTTCCCTAATTTTGTCATGGAATTTCTCACTTTTAGTGCCAAGTCAAGGAAGGTAAATTTTCAGTAGAGATAAGCAATTTAATTTAAAAGTTTTTTAAATTGAAAATTAATTTTTTACTTCCTTGTAAAGGATCTAAGCCTGAAATCGAAAAGTATTTTGATTTTGACAAAAAATAAATAAGAAACTGGGGGTATTCCATGTCCTCCTGTGTGTACCTCCTATTTTGGAGATTTTTATTAAGATTGAAAAGGTCACACATTGCAACTGGGAGCTCTTGTAGCCGGGAGCCCGCGTGTGTCGCACTACCGCACCCCGATAGTTCCGCCCCTGAAGCAACTGAAATATCGTAAAATATGGGATAATTTGATTTTTTTTTAACTTTCTAAAGTGGAAAGTGAATTTTCAACTAAATTTCCGTTACATGCAAGGAATTAAACTTTTTTATAATTTGAGAACGCAATTAAAACGATCTTTTCCACATTTTCATCAAATTTAAACTTTGTCAAAGCTATCGTATTTACTATTGTTATTTCTAAACTGCTTTGGAGAAATACACGAACAAAGGAAATCGTTGGGAAAGAAAAAAGCACACAGTCAAAGTGGATTGTTATATAAATTCTTTGGTGTTGTCAATACTTTTCTTTGGAATTGATGTAATAAATAATAATTTTGTTACAGAATTCTCTGTTGTATATTAAATATATTCAAGCTGGTGTGCTACAACTGTGCATGGGTTATTATGTTACCAACATTTTGGAGTCTCATATCAACATTAATTACTTAAAGTTCAAGTTTGCATCCTATGAAACATCAGGAAAAGTTTCCTGAATAAATAGCACTTCCAGTTAGGACTCTTGAAATTTAAATGTTGTTTTGCCAACAACACGTACATACCCTTAAAATTATAACTTTACATTGAGTTTGTAAAATATGAAAATTGTTAATTCAAAAATATGACATGAATATTTATTTGTAATTTTAGTGCAGTCAGTAGGTAACTCAAATAAGTATGTGGCAGGACAAATGAAAAATTGGACTGCAGAGAATTTAAAATCCTATTTAAACTTGAACGTATTTAAATAATTGGAATTAAATGGAATACAATGAATCGAAGTGGAAGTTGTATTGACTTAATTTGCTTGAGGTTGGCGAAGCATTATTTTAATTAACAAATTTATGGAGAAAAATAATGGGAGTTCATTTGCAATTTTAATGTCCCAGTTTATATTGGATATAATAACATTTGGAGAAAGCTATTATAAACGCCAAGGCAAAAGTTAGATTATGGTGTCAACATACAAATTACATAACAAAATTACTAATGGCTTTGGACTATTATTTATAACCGAAAGCTTCTCGAGTTAAAAATAATGTCAAGTCAAATACCCAAGAGGAGATTCCCTCCTATGCAGGTGTACTTTATAGGTAAATTATAAATTAGCGAGCAAGTAGCGGAGCAAGGAAATGCGAAGAAGGAAGCGATGACAAGGTACCGAAAACAAGAGATTGATTCTACTCCGATCAGATTACACCCTCAAGATATTGAACAATAACTCAACCAGGTGCTTTGAAACTTCTCCCAGCACTTATTAACGCCCAAGGGTGGCACATTCACCCGTTTGTACTACATTGATTGATGCATATTGTCGATTTAACGGCATCCTTTATTTCAATGACAAATTTCTCTCTAGCTTACGTTGTAAAATTTATTTTATCTATCCTCAAGTTAAATTTGGTAAATCAAACCCTATCTCTTATTTACTCAACAGCACAAGATTCTATTTTATTTGCACACAGGTTCATGAATATTTTACATAAAAACAAGCACAATTGTAAAGGACCCCGCGCCATTCTTACGGGAAAATGTCTTTGGATGATTTTTGGATATATGTACTTCTCATCATTCTGCTGCCTCCGAGTTATTAGTTCTAAAGGCTTTAGATTTAACATGAAAAATTTACAATTATTTTATTTATTTTTTATATTATTTATATTGCCAACGAATTGCAAGTAAACGTGTTCCTGCTACAGCGTGTCATTTTTTGGTGGAAAAAAAACACTATGATTTCCCTCACTTTTGCTTGAAAATTCAAATTTCCCGATTTTTCCTGGCGAAATTTGAAAAATTGTAAGTTCTCTATCTTTGCCAAGTATTCTAAAAGAGTGAAATCGTGCAATATGTACTGGAGGGTGTTCCACACCCCCCAGACCCCCCGGTTTACAATTTTACCAACCGAAAAATATATTACACAAACTAAGATTAGGACTAACCGGGAAATTTGATTTTTTAAGTAAAAATGAGGGAAATTTGACCTTCGGTTAGAAAAAATTACAACTTGGAAAGCATATTTATTTACCATATCAATATTTTAGAAAACCCAAAAAATGCACGAAACACTTTTCAGAACTAAAATGTTTTTAAGTTAATATATGTAAAATACACTGTAAGTATTCGCAAACGTTTTCACCACACTATGGCAGCATCAGGCGATGAATTATGCCATTATGCCAAAAGCCTAAATTATGCCAATTATGCCTGATGATGCCATAGTATGGTGAAAACGTTTGCGAATACTTACAGTGTATTTTACATGTGATAACTTAAAACCATGTTAATTCTGAAAAGTGTTTAGTGCATTTTTTTAGGTTTTCTAAAATATTGATATGGTTAATATCGACTTACACTACTTAAACCACGCATCAATAGATCATATTTATTTAATTATCTTACACCTCATGGAGTTTAGCAGCAACTTTCTGTGTTACTTTGAAAGTTAATTATAAAATATAAAGTCAAAAATTGTAAACCGGGGGGTCTGGGGGGTGTGGAACACCCTCCAGTGCATATCGCAGGATTTCCACTCTAGAATACTTGGAGAAGATGGGGAATTGTATACTTTTACAAATGTTTCCAAGAGTGGAAATCCTTTGATATGTACTGGAGGGTGTTCCACACCCCCCAGACCCCCTGGTTTACAAGTTTACCAACCGAAAAATATATTAAACGAACTAAGATTAAAACTAACCGGGAAATTTCAATTTTTAAGCAAAAATGAAGGAAATTTAACCTTCGCTTCGGTTAGAAAAAATTAAAACTTGGAAAGCATATTTATATAATTACCTTACACCTCATGGAGTTTAGCAGCGACTTTCTGTGTTACTTTGAAAGTTAATTATTAGAGATATGCTTGAACACAAGATATTGTACATATATAAATTACATCCCACATACTAGATATCGGGTTCCCTATTGCATATAATCCGGTCTCTATATAATTATAAAATATAAAGTCAAAAATTGCAAACCGGGGGGTCTGGGGGTTGTGGAACACCCTCCAGTACATATCGCAGGATTTCCAGTCTTTTAGAATACTTGGAGAGGATTGGGAATTTATAATTTTGCAAATGTTTCCAAGAGTAGAAATCCTTCGATATGTACTGGAAGGTGTTCCACACGCCCCAGACCCCCCGGTTTGCAAGTTTACCAACCGAAATATATTGTAGTGGAATTTTATGAAAAACTTAATTTTCCACAAAACCTTCGTTACTCCTTAGTTTTGCACCGGCTAGCTTAGATAATTTCAAAATTAGTATGGCGTCAAACAAAATTTTAATTTCATAAAAGGAAAATCGGCGGTCCAACTTCATGTGGCGCGATAACCCGATATTATTAATTTTAATTTATAATTTTCCAAATTTCTTAAAATTTCAATGTCCAGTATCCAAATTTAAATTTAATTAATATCCGATCCAAATTCATTAACATTCAAATCTTCTTCAAATTTTGAAAAATGGCACAATCAAAATAATCAAAATGCTCACCAAAATAATTTCTTTATTTGTTCTTAAACAACAAATTAAATCGCACAATTATAAAAGTATGCCAGAAACTGGCCAACAAGCTCAAAAATTACGAGAGCGTAGCGGAACACGTCCGCTCTCGATACACACGTCGGCAAAAAGCCCCTTCTCTTCCAAAAATTGTCGCCAACTTAAAATATTTCGCGCAATATTACCAAATTCAAAATAATATTTACAAAATTAAATAAAATTATAAAATGAACAAATTTAACAAAAAAAAATTCAAAATTTAACGTTTGAAACACGACAATATATTAAACTAACTAAGATTAAAACTAGCCGGGAAATTTTAATTTTTAAGCAAAAATGAAGACAATTGAACCTTCGACTAGAAAAAATTAAAACTTGGAATGCACATTTATTTAATTACCATACACGTCATGAAGTTTAGTAACGACTTTCTGTGTTACTTTGAAAGTTAATTAATAATTATAAAAATATAAAGTCAAAAATTGTAAACCGGGGGGTCTGGGGGGTGTGGAACACCCTCCAGTACATTTAGCAGGATTTCCACTCTAGAATACTTGGAGAAGATGGGGAATTTATACTTTTACAAATGTTTCCAAGAGTGGAAATCCTTCGATTTGTACTGGATGGTGTTCCACACCCCCCCAGACCCCCCGGTTTACAAGTTTACCAACCGAAAAATTTATTGTTTTTGAGCAAAAGTGAGGGAAATTAAGACGGTCGGCTAAAGAAAATTTGAAATTTGAATTTGAGAAACTTTTTTAGTTTTATGTTATAAAAAAATGTTTAATTGTCTTTTAAACTCTTTGCGTTAATTCGAAAATATAGAGAAACGGGGAATCCCCCAGTTGCGTGAAACGAAATTAAATGTTTAAATATTATACCGCTTAAAAGAGATCCACCGTCTAGCTGCCCGTCTACGGACGGGTTTTCCAGCTAGTGTTAAATAAATGGATACCGTTTTGTATTGTTGTGCTATGTTATATTTTATTGACACACATATACATTCGCAGCCATATTCGACTGGCGATCACTGGACCTTTCAGAACTTATAACTCGGAAACTGCACATAACATGAAGTTGTACTCAGTGAAACATTTGTTCAGAATGATGAGAATGAATGAAACATACTCAAAAATCAGCCAATATTCTACAGAAAGACATTTTCCCATAAGCATTGTGCGAGGTCCTTTGGGTGTTCAACCCCCCCTTCCCCCTCACCCCCGTTATAGGATAGAAAAAATAGCAGCAGGTGAAAAATATTACGTAAACATATTATTACAAAAAAATGTAGTTACTTTGAACTTTGAACTTACCAAAATTGTTAAATTTAATTGGATTTATATCGCAAATTGCTTTGATAATACGATTATCTAACATATAAACTACATATTTTATTCAAACTTAATTTCGCACAAAATTGTGATTAGCAACATTCTTACCCATTGGCATAATACTGGTATCGATAATTTGGTTACTACATAAATTTACTTTATCTCGAACAGTCAATACAAAACTTTTAAGGGCTTCCAAAGTTTCATAAAATATTTACCTAATAGTTTAGTAGCAAATTTTTGCTATTAATTTTACGGTTTTTCAATTTTTCGTTTAAATTCGCCATTAACTTTGGTAAAAATAGTAATTTTCTGACAAAGTAAAATTACTATCAAAGTTTATTTGTTGAGGATAGTCAACCTTCATAAAATTAATTTTCCTTTGATATTCCTTCTAATCCTTAGAAAACAGTTGCCCATCACAAATTAGATTAATATTTAACCAACTTGGACGTACACCTTTAGGAAAATAATTATCAAAAATGAATTTTAATTAATATGGGACGTTTGTTGGCCAAACTTTTGCCCGGCGATCATAACTTAGTATCTTCAATATTTTATTAAGTCGTAACACTGTTTCCCGTTTGTTGGAAAACCCTAAAAAGTTTTATTTTATTTTTATAAACCCCAATAAAGTGAAATAAATTCAAGCTAAACCGAAAGTGATTTATCTTGCAATTTGGTATGAATAATGATTAATTTCGCTTTTAATCAAATTTTTTAGTTAATTGAACCCGGTAATTTTCTACTGAACCGTTTCATAAATTGTTTCAGAGATTTAAGTTTAAAAATACCGCATCCGTTCTCCAAACTTAAATATTCAACTTATAACGGAAGGGATGTCCCGGGATTAGTACCCTTTCACTCTCTACTATGGCGAAGCTCACCTAAAAGCTTACTCAAATATTTAAATTTATATCAAAAAAATTATAATTTATTTAACAATTTCCTAATGCTAATTTAATGTAAAGCGGAAAAACTGAAAAATATGATCGCGTTGTAAAATTCTGATTAAGTAAAAGTTACCATTTCCCTTGCCGGATAACTCCTATGTGATTCACTTTAGGAACCCTACAAAGAATAGGTTTTAATTAGATATTGTAGCCTTCAGTTACAGGTGAATGTTACTTGCTTATTTAATTTCATCTTTATTTACCGATTGGTGCCCCCGCAGAATGTTTAAAAGTGTAAGTTTGCGTACTTGCATATGTTTAGTGCGGCCTTTGAAACGTTTGTCGTTTTACTTTAATTAAGCCAATTAATTTAACTTTCGGGGACTGACATCACATAAAACATGTCATTTTATTTAATGCCTAAGGGTTATGTCATTCGAGGGTTGGTTAAAGTTACAATGGCGGTTAAACAAAATTAAAGTTTGTATGACCACAATTCTAATTGCAAGTAGAAGTTCTGTTTCTGCTGTCCAAAGCAGTCATTTTAAGAGAGTAAACTAACTTAAAAAAGAAGTTAACGTTGCTCGTGCAATTGAAGATGGCGGAAAAATTTCAATCTAAATAAGGCACTTTAAAGAAAAGAAATAATTATGTGCATGAAAAAACTTTTTAAATCGATTTCGATCGAATCAAGTGATTGTAAGGTAGTTGGGACTAATTCGTAACCTTCGAATTTCCGCATCGCGTCAACCTCAAGGGAGACTCATTTACTTTCGATTAATAACAGGTTCCTTTCAAGCATCCACGAACCGCGAAGCGCATATTAAAAATTCATTATCCTCCCATTATTACCTTGCACGCTTATGATTCTTTCATGTTTTATTCTACATTTTTATAATAGAAAAAGGCAAATCATGTTGGAAAACATCCAATGAAATACTTCATTTTGAGTTCAAGTTAAAAACAAATATAATTTTCCACCATTTGCTTTTATTACTTCTTGCCAAATAGAAAATTTCGCGATTTTATTAACTTTCTAAGGCTAATAGGTTAGGGAAACACAAAAGGAATAAAAATAAAACTAATTTTAATATTACTTAATAAAGTAAGCAGCGGAAATTAAAATTCCCACCATTTCATTTTAATATAACATCATCTATGGAGTGGCCAGAAAGTCAGTCAAAAATGTACAAAATAGTTTTAATGACGTCAAAATGACGTCTTTATGCCACGTAGAATTGACGTAAAAAATTGCAAAAACAGGATTGAACAATATAAGTACATCCATGATAAAAATGATGTGCTGATTTGAAATTTCCTGTCCATCATAATTAGCACAATTGATTTCGGAAATAGATAAACAATCTGCATTACGAATATTGCTTTGCAAATTTTATTATATAAAAAATTGTTACAATTTAAATTATACTCGTATAATGTTGAAGCACAAATTATGCTTTGCAATGTATTTTCTAATATCTTTATCCCAAAATTTTGCAAGTGATGATTTCTATTCAAAAGTAACAGTTATCTGGTTGCCAGTAAGTAAATATTTTAATTTTTTTCTTTTAAGTTTCATCAATCAGACTACAAGTTGGACTTTCAAAGAGTAGTGTTGGTCGATTATAACAAATCTATTTTTAATTTAATTGAAATAAAAACTTTTAAGTTTAATCGAACGCTTCCAGCTGTGAATATCACGATCAACTCTAAAATCAAAATTGGCGGTGAATTAGAGGTACGTACCTATATGCAAAGAGAAAATAATTTATTATATCTTTTAAATTATTTTAGTTGGCAATACAATTTTACAAATTTCTAAGTAACGAATATCGCAGACTCCGCGGAACAAACTTTCAGGTAAATTATTGTAAAAGTTCCAAAATAAATATGATGGGGACTGCAGAATATATATAAATGTGGAAACTTTTCCGCATGTTCCTTCATTCCAGTAAATATTTGTTGAACTGTGTAATTATAAAAGTTAATAATATTTTTTGCTAGGAAGTGACCTACATAATTTGCAATGCTTATCCTGACGAATCTCGATTTCCAGCTTTCCTACCAAGCGGCGAATACAAACTTGGAGCAGATTATCTTTTTGGTGATGAAATAATTGCTACAGTAAATCTATATACTAAAATCTATCGTCCTATTGCTATAACGGATACTCGCTAAATTGCAAAACTTTGTAAGATGGAGATTTAAATAAAAGTTTAATTTAATACAGATATGTTTTTTCATAAGAATAATTAAATTTTTTTTTATTATAGATTAATCGAAATGTTACGGCGGATGAATTTTCAGTGGACGACAAAGATTGGCAATAATTTAGGGTTGGTTTTAGTTTTCCCATTGGAAATCAATCCAAAAAGATTTAAAAATTTAAAAGCAGTTCTTAATTTTTTTGTGTATTATTCGTTCACTGTAATGGAATTTCAGAAAATGTATGGTTAATTGATCCATAAATTAAATATAATTTTGGGATTGTAATAAAGTGGGGATTTGGTTTCGTAATTCTGATAATTTGAAAATTAATATTAAATTTTGCTTAAGTCCTTTTGGATATTAATTTTGCTTATAAGATAAAGTTTGGGGAATATAGAAGTTTTAATCTTGAAATTATACTGAAAATCCATAAATTAATTATAAGCCGAAATTATCGTCAATAATTTTCTTAAATCTGGTATAAGTATTAGGAAATTTTATAAATTTTTTATGAACAGTCCGATAAGGATTTGGCGTTGTTTACAGCTGATAATGTAGCTTGTCAAGTAAGAAATCTTGATAATAACCATAATGATAATTTTAGTTATCTCTCGAATGCGACTTCTGTCCTAGTTATGCTATTTAAAGGAAATGGGAAGGCGCAAATTAGTTGTTAAGCAATTAAAAGATCTTTATATCATTCTAACGAGTTTTAAAGCCTGGAGAGACGAGAGTTAGCACTTTAGTCGAATTTTGCATCTGTAATTGTACCTTCCTTTCGGTTTGAACAAACAAAACGATACAGGCGCTTTCGTTATTAAAAATTAATACTCAAAAGCTGCTTAGACTTTTATGCCACGTAGTGGAGAACCATAACCAAGTTTTAGCTTATTATGCATTGTTCTTGTGCTGCCACCAATTTGTTTGAAGCATAAAACATTAAAATTATACGTTATTCTGTTAGACTTTAGGCTAAACCAGTTGCGCTACACAAGTTACTCAAGTTGAATTAGTGCTGCTCCAAGGAGCAAAGTTTAGTCAATTTGGATTTTGCTTGCATTCCTCTGCTCCTATCGTGCAATATAGTTTTATTAATAATATAATCTACATTTAATAAAACATTTGAAATAGCTTTCATCACCTCTTCTCCAGAGCTACCTTCGCCGTGCGGTGCCTCTATAGTGCTTCATATTTACTTTTGTAAAGCTCTGCTTTTAGAAATGCTTAATTATTATTTTATTAATTTACCAGTTTTAGAAACCCGGATTTTACTTTGCTACTTGGTCGGTTTCCATTAATAAAATCTGACGTTTTCAGAGTTTCCGCTAAAATAAATTTTTTAATAAGCAAAATTGTAAACCCAGATGGATTAAAATAGTGAACGACGACTGCTAAGTCAATTCGCTCAAATTCTAAATTCTTTTTGCAATTCGAGAAATAATTTAAGAATTTCAAAAGATATAATTGTCTCAGTAATAAAAGTAAAAGAGTAAAACTTTGATAACTTGAAGCAATTACAGTGCCAGTAGATCCACCAGCTTTTAGTAAATGGAAGATAAAATTAAATTGGTTTATATTATTGTTAACCTCTTTAACGATACCAGCTGCGGTAAGTAAATCGTCATTAATTTTCAGTTAAAACGTTTACCATTTTTGTATATAAAATACAGTCTTGAATTTCTACGATCCAAGTACTTGGGTTGTTATTTTATTGGTTGAATAATCAGTAGTGGTATAATTATTATAACTTACAAAAATAAACTAAAATTTAAATTTAAGACTTTATAAATAAATTACACCCATAATTGAAAGAGAAAACATTGCAATATATACAATCAAAATCATTTAGTTTGGAAACATAACAAACAAGTTTGTATAGGAAAAGTAAGCAAAATTGAAGGCATAAAAAATTTGTTTAGAGGTATAAGTTTCGTTTCCCAATGAAATGAAAAGGGCATGATTTGCACAAATACAGAAATGCTTTTATTTTCTGGTTATTATCCCGTGGGTTAATTTAATGCGTTTGTTTATCAAGTTGGTATTATTTAGAATAGCTCTAATTATCTCCATTCAGCAACACACATAAACACATAATACGTTAAATTGGATCCAATACCCTTAGTTAGGATTAAAGTTAATATTTAATTAAAAATAAACAGAATATTTTTTCGAACGTAAAAATATTAAATATTTCTCATTTTTAATTTACATCAAATTAAGTTTTCCTCTCATAATCTTCAATTTCATGTTGTTATTTTTCTATATTTTCACTATTTATTTAGAAATATAAGAATTATTCGATAAAAACCAAATTGCTTTTCCGAATAACTCCATTTTACACCCGATCACGTAGCACGCAGCGAGTGCTAAGGAATTAGCGGAAAATCAAAATTTTAATGCTTTAATGCAAAAATTAATTTTCTTCGATAGATTCGAAAAACCGAAAAAACAAAAAATTAAAAGTATTATGTAAAATGGTGCAATTTAAAATTAATCGAAGTAAATAACGTGAAAATGCATTATTAGCAAATTGTAAGTTCTCTTGCCATTTCTGAAGTATTTTTGTATGCTGAACTTTATAAGATGCGGTATTCTCTAGAAAGTTGAAACTTTCAGGATTTAAAATGTCCTTTCTTTATCCAGCCAAGCGCGTCTAGTTGCTCTAGTCTTTCCAACAATGATATTTTATGAACGTAAAAGATATTTAATAATAATAAAGATTTTCTAGCTTTTTTCCTTTACTCCTTTTATTATTCTGCCAAGTTCCGACGTGTTTGCATTTTAAATGCTTGTAACAAATTTTGAACCGTATTTTTAATTAACAATATGTCAAGTTAATAAATTGCATTTTCCGACCGAGCGAAATCTTTCTGTGGCCTTTTAATTTTTTCTCTCCCTATAGGTATTATCGAAATGTATGCTAATTAATTAAAATTTGGACGTGCTTCTCGCGTTAATCCACGCTGTTACGCCGTAATATCGTGTAGGTTTTAATCGAATATGCAGGATAACAGGAGATTTGAAGACGCTGCTATGTTATCCATCTTAGAAATTGTATACGGAATTATGGTAAATTGATGTAGGTAACCGGGTCGTTTGCGAATAAATACGTTTAAATCTCTTAGTCGAGACAATCCATATTATTCGAAACGGCTTTAAATAATTCAAACACTAAAGTTTTAAACAAATAAACAGGGATTACTCTCGAGAAAATCTCGACATTAAGAAATCATGTTACGTTTTCGAGAGGATTGAATATTTTAATTTTAAAACTTACTTAGATGCAATAAATTTTAGAATTTTCCAAGAACAACCGCACGTTTTCGATGTTTAAAGTAAAAATCCTTCCGATATTCAATATTTAATCTGGGCTAAACATGCAAATTATATATAAAACAATAAATTTTGAAACTGTACAAGCCCTAAAGAAGGCCCAACGCAAAATCTTCTTGTTTAATTTCCTCCACCTGTGCCAAACGGAATTGCTCTCTTAGATCAAAATGTTGCCTTAGCTCTTCGGCAGTTTTTCCATGTAACATCAGCGTAATTGTTTTGATTGCCCCAGTTATCAATTTACCCATTTGTAAAAAATTCGCACTCTTGGTAATTTCACACAGTGTAGTTTGATCGCACCCGAAGAAAAAATTCCTATCGAATTCGGAAAACGTATCTGGACCATAGTTTTCGAAATAAACGAAATTTTCAAGGTAAAGATAATGTTTTAGGTGATAGTCAATCCACGTGAGGATGTGGTTGATTATTCTTGAATGTGCGTCGATGGGGTACGGATTATTGAGGGTGATTGCACTTCGCCTCTCCTTCATCATTTGCAAAGGTTTTGAAAATAACAAAATATCGACTGGAGCACGAATCATTACTGCGTCCGTACTTTGAAGAGTAATGAAAGGTATATTCAAAGAATTTGCAAACATCTTCTGAAAATTAACCAATCCACTTAAACAAGTAAAAATAAGTTTTGGTAGAACTTACTCGGTACTCTGACATGCAGGCTGACACTAATTTGATACAAAGATATTTTCTTGCCAAAAGAAAACTGCACATACAATTTTACAAAGTGAGTGTGAAAATATTAAATTTTACTGTGACACTCGAGGTCAACCGAAGTGCACGTTTTGGAAATGATAAAATTTATTATTTATTATATTTTGATCGAAAATTCAAAACAGCTATAAATTTTGGAATTTTAATTAATTACTTAATTTGCTTAAAGAAGTGAAAATGGAGATAAATAGAATCAAAGTGGAACATCGAAAAAACGTCGAGATATAGAAAATATTAATTAATTACTTCGGAAATTTTAAAAAATTCTTAAAAATAATGTAAAATAAGAATAAAATAATCATAATAACACTCTTTCTTTTAAACACAATGTATTACTACGATACTATGGGGGGTAATCTATAACCCCCAGATCCCCCCTCATATTTACAGGTACACGGTTATGTCTACATTTTGTGATTAATTCCTATTTTATTAAATATGAACTTTGTATTCCATTAGGACAAATGTATTTTTTATGTCGCAACGGTACGCACTGCCCTTCTTCAGAAAGAGTAAAAAGTTTAAATTTTGTAAAATTGGAATAAAAAATGAAGGTTATTCCGCAAAGCTTACTTGGAAGTTGTGAAGTTAGTTGAAACTTTTTTGGTTTATAGAATTAGATTCATCGGACCTATTTGTTTGCTGTCTTTTTTGTATATTCGATGTTTTCTTTCAGTTTAGTATCCATTTCTACTCATTTCATGTCTTAGGGTGTCACGGGATGTCTTCCTGCCTTTAATCTGCTAATTTAATTTTTTTAAACTAATAAATATTGTGAAATAATAATAAACTGCCCTCATGAATTTAAAAATTTTCTTTAAGGGATTTTCAAAATATCAAATTTTTTATTTTTGGTTTGATGTATTGTTTATACTTTTAAACGTTGAACCATTTCAAAATTCAAATTATTTCCACAATTTATAGCAATTAAAACAATATTAATTTGGTTTTAAGAGGCAAACGCAATACTGTTTTTTCTTTTGTGTTTTTCTCAAAACTACATTTTTCAAACTGTTGAACACAATATCTCAGAGGATCTACTTAACCGATTATGTTAAAATTTGAACCACAAGTCCTACTTTATAAAATCCCAGCACGCTGCTCCTGCACCTGCTACAGCGTGTCATTTTTTGGTGCAAAAAGAAACACTCTGATTGGTCGATTTTTTTTACCAACCGAAAAATATATTAAAGTAAGCAAAGTTAAGACTAAAAATATTTGTCCAATAATCTAAATGAGTGGATATCCTGCGATATGTACTGGAGGGTGTTCCACACCCCCCAGACCCCCCGGTTTACTTTTAATTTATTTCAAATAATTTTTAATAATAATTATATAAATAATATAAAAATATAAAGTCAAAATTGTAAACTGGGGGGGGGGGGTGTGGAACACCCTCCAGTACATATCGCAGAATTTGGAAATAATACGGAATTTATAATTTTACAATTTTCGCCAGGAAAAACCGGGAAATTTGGATTTTTAAGCAAAAGTGAGGGAAGTTTAAACTTTAACTTAAAAAAAACATTTATTTAAGTGCCTTTTGCGTTACTTTGAAAATTAACTGTCAAAATTATAGTCAAAAATGTAAACCGGGGGTTCTTCGGATGAACATATCCTGCGATATGGACTGGAGGGTGTTCCACACCCCCCAGACCCCCCGGTTTACTTTTAATTTATTTCAAATAATTTTTAATAATAATTATATAAATAATATAAAAATATAAAGTCAAAATTGTAAACTGGGGGGGGGGGTGTGGAACACCCTCCAGTACATATCGCAGAATTTGGAAATAATACGGAATTTATAATTTTACAATTTTCGCCAGGAAAAACCGGGAAATTTGGATTTTTAAGCAAAAGTGAGGGAAGTTTAAACTTTAACTTAAACAAAACATTTATTTAAGTGCCTTTTGCGTTACTTTGAAAATTAACTGTCAAAATTATAGTCAAAAATGTAAACCGGGGGTTCTTCGGATGAACATATCCTGCGATATGGACTGGAGGGTGTTCCACACCCCCCAGACCCCCCGGTTTACTTTTATTTCATTTATAATAATTTTTTTTAATTTAATCTATAATAATTATAAAAATCTTATTATATAAAACTCCAAGTTTGTATGTATGTATGTATGTCAGTCCCATCAAAATCTCCCCAACGGAAAGCACGATTGAATTGAAATTTTAAGAGTTCTAAGGTTAACGCCACTATTTCCAGCTCTCTACGTCAATTTTTTTTAATATATAAAACTCAAAGTTTGTATTTTATAATAATAAAATAATAAAATAATAATAAATTATAATAAATGATCTTGTGCAAAAAGGAGTTTCCAGGTCATTCAAATATTTTATAAATATTTATAAAAATATAAAGTCAAAATTGTAAACCGGGGGGTCTCGGGGGTGTGGAACACCCTCCAGTACATATCGCAGAATTTGGAAAAGCTAAAAAATTTATAATTTTCAAATTTCGCTAGGTAAAACCGGAAATTTGAATTTTTAAGCAAAAGTGAGAGAAATTTAAACCTTTGGCTAAAGAATATTAAAGCTTGAAAAAAAATTTATTTAAGAGTCTTACCGCTCCGAGTTTAGCAGCATATTTTGCGTTACTTTGAAAGATAACTGTCAAAAGTGTAAACCGGGGGGTCTGGGGGTGAACACCCTCCAGTATATATAATAAAATTCTCACTCTTCTAGAATACCAACAGAAGACTGAAAAATTATGTAAATTTCGTCAGAAAATGCTGGAAAATTTTTTGTTTTTGAGTAAAAGTAAGGGAAGTTAAAACGTTCGGCTAAAAAAAATTTGAATTTCAGAAACTTATTCATTTTTAAATTATTTAAAAAAAATTTAATTGCCTTTCGGCACATCACGTTTAGCAGCAATTTTTTGCCTTACTTTAAAAATATGGAAAAACGGAGAATCACCCAGTCGCGGGAAACGAAATTAAATGTTTAATATTATACCACTAAAAAGGAGATCCACCGTCTAGCTGCCCGTCCGCGGACGGGCTTTCCAGCTAGTTATTAATAATATTATCTAAGGCTAAGATGTAGCATAGGATTTTTAAAATTCAAAATTTCGATGAAAATCAGAGATTTTCTTTTCAAACTGCTGTCAATTCTACAAAAAAATTAAAACGAAATTTCCCCATTGCTACATCTTAAGTATTACCTTACTGTATAAGAAAAAAATTAATTTTTAATTTTTCTACGATATCTGACAGAGAAAATACTTCCACCATCAGCAAGGATTTTTCAAAAAGGGTCTAACTAAATGGCTCATATTTCCATCAATTTTTATTATTTTTTATTCGTTTTTATGTCAAATTATTCATAAAACTACTATGCAAATGTGTAACATAAAAATTATTTTATATACTTAATAGCAGCGTTAGAAAAAATTTTACTTTTTATACCTACCTACTTTTCCCAACGCTAAGATGGTGTAACCCCGTAATTTGTAAAATTTTAAATAATAAATTACAAACATAATAAACAAAATTAACAGAAACTGAATATCAGTATTTGATTGCAAACCCCAAAATACAGATGTATGACTAGCTCACGTAATTAAAAACATCACTAAAGCAGCTCCAACTCAAAAATTTTGTTTTTATGTTAATATGTTGTTAGCAATAGATAGAAGTGAAAAATTGGATGTTTAATGTTTCAATTGAATGTTATCTTTCAAATCCAACAACAATTTTTGTAGTTAAAGCTTGTTATAGTTATGGGAAAAACTCAAAAAGTAGTGCTGGGTGGGTTTTGATGTTATTATTGATTTTCCAAAATTAGTCTGCAAAACTTTACCATCGCTTGTATAATTTTAAGATAAATTACTTCTTCCTTGCATCCTTGAGGCCTAGTAATAAAATTCAAAACCGGTATAAATTATTTATGGTGGTAAGACAAACTACTCAAAGTCTGTCAAACATAAATTATAAAGTCAAACCATGAGTAACTACTAAGGATACCATTTCCTTAACTTATTCAGCGTTGAAACCATATAATAAATTGCCAGAAGATAAGATCAGCAATATCGAGAAGGTTAGGGGAGGAAGTAAATAATGAAAAATGATTTTAGAATATTTTTTGTTTAGATTTTTTAAACTTTCAATTTGATGAAAATTCTGGAAATGCGTTAACGGTAGTCCGCGTGGACTTGCAATCACAAATTTCAATTAGGTAAATTAAAAATTGCTTTATTTCGAGCATATTTCATCGTTTCCACTGTCATGTTTACTTCCAAACATTTAATAACCGCCACCTGATGCTAATAAGTACTACAAAATTGTAAAATTATAAATTTATTTCGTATTTCGAAGGCAGCCCAAATGAAAATTATTAAAGTGCATTACGCCAAATCCTAATTTATTAAGCAATTACACTTAACGATTTTTTAAGTTTTAAACAACCTTAATTACTCGGTATAATGGAAATTTTTTTCGTCCACAAAATAACCTTATTTACATAAATTTGTCCCGAAAACATTTTCATTGCTTTCGGAACGAAGCTTTAGTTAATTAAAATATCTGATTAATAACGGTTAAAAATTGCGTTAAATTTTTTCGCACTGCCCTGCCCGTACTTGCCTACTATAAACGAGGAGCTTTCGAGCTAGTTTATTTTCCGATATTTCATCGTCTTATATAATTTGTGAAATAACCATAAATGGTGACCCCGACGTGCGATAACTTAAAAGTAATTTCTTTATTTTTATGGATTTATCAGCGCTTTCCGAGTTTAAAAGTACTTAAAATACGAAATGTTTGTTTGCAGCTTAAAATGTAAACTCAATAACCGATATTATTGTTAATCAATCACGATTTTGTCATTCTATTAAAAAAATAAGGTTAACATCTTTTTCGGGTTACGTTAAAAATTTCATGGTTGTCATGCTGCAACAAAAATCTAAAATTGATCTCTCCCAATACATTATTAAAAAACAAATTAATTTTTTTAAAGCACACAACATTATTAGTTATTCCGAAACTTGAGCTTTTTTTATCATCAAGGTATAACAAAAAATATGACGTATTTTATGATGAATTTACGTTTTAAAAGTAATCTTCAAAAAACTGCAAAGACTTCATTTATTATTTTTAAAGAGGAATTCAAAATTCTAATATTATTTCCTATTTTGATTCGCTACGCAACCAGGCTCAATTTTTGTCAAAAAAATTAACACAAAATTAACATTCTCAATTGCCCTCGAAACTTCCAATAATTTAAAAAGTTTTTCTTGTTTTTTAGATTTAAAATTCGGCTGGATTCCTAAATTGACAATCATCATGACAAATCTTCACCTGTCTCCAGTGGTGAGTTTTCAGTTTCTCTGTTTCAATCCCAACTGGTTTCCCGTATTACTCATCCACGATATTTTTCTTCCGCTTTTCCCTCTCGTTCTTTTAATCCGTTGTGTATTGTAACGTAACATATTTTTATGGACGCGCCTAATGGCCTACATTTTTCACAAATTTTGGTTTTATTTAAAATTTAATTGAAAGTCTTCGAAACGAAATAAAGGACTTTATTTCGGGAGCGTTCTATATTTAAGTAATTCAATAAAACGAGATGTAACAAGTTCGTTTTGCGAAAGAGACATTTTTCATTCTCAAACTTTTTCGAGACATAAATATAAAACATATTGGATTTTTAAAAACTAAACCGAATCACGACGAGTTTATTTTACTTTTTTAAAGAAATAACAGATCAAGTTTTGCATATTATTTTTCGGTTTTTGCTGCTTTTAAGCTCCGGCTTAATCTAATCTATAATTTCCGCTAAACGAATGTATTGTTTGTGTTTTTCACCCTCGAAATTTCTGAACCGAACGCACAAAAAGCAGAATTTTTCGATTTTCAAAATGCCACATAAAATAGGGCTTTGTTAATTTTCTATTGCACAAGGTATTGTTAAAGGTGTACTCAAAAGTTAGGAACGCGATCAATAAACGACGAAGGCTCCGTAATATGGTCGAATAGGCCCCACAGGAACGCAGTTTTGATGACAGACGCCTTAGATCCGCATTCCATTAACAAACCTTTACAACTTTTTTTAGCATTTTTCGACAACGCCAAATCGGCTTTTAATTTAAAAAATCACAAAAAATTCTCTTATAAATATTATTTGATTATCTTCGCTTTGACACAATTTTAGGGCGGGTAAGTGGGCCAATAATAATTTTCTAGCTTCACGAAACTTTTAAGGTCGCAAGATTTTTATATATTGTGACACTGGAAAACCGTAATCTATCAAAATATTGTTAAAGTGCAACAATACTTCTGCTCCCAGCAACCGAAATTTATGTTTACGTGAAAATTGAAATGCTGAAAATTTAACACGCTGAACGTGTCATCATTCCTAGCGCTGAAAGATTGCATACCATAAAACCTTCATAAAAGTAGATTTCTCAAGTAATTGTTTCGTTTTACTAAAACATTTTACTACCTTAAAGGCCGGTTTATCGATACAATTACGTACTTCACGTTTGATCGGTTTATTGCTTCGAAAATTGTCGTACCTGCTCACTCGTCCCCCGTTCTATAAAAAAGGCAATTTTCTGATATATTAAAAGACGTATATTTGTATGCAAAATGCGGCAATAGAAATGCTTGAAAGTTTTACCTAACAGCAAGACACCGCCGCCGCCGCAAAAAATTTATTCCCACCGAGCAATAAAAAGGAATTGTCTGCCAAACTTCGTGAACTTGTATCGTAACAGGACATAAAGAAGTAATAATTCACAAGGTACATTCGATAGGAGAAACATCGACAAAATACAACTTAATTGAATTAATCACTATTTAGGTCTTTCCTCTCTGTTCGCTTTTCCAGTTTTGTAAACTCAAACTCTCCCATAACACGAATGAATTGCATTTCGAACGTTCTGTTGTCCCGAAATTTATTTTAATTTTGATTTTAACAAAATATAATTATTAAAAAAACAATAAAGGAAAGAAAATTAATTTTCTTTTCTTTAAAATAAATAAAAATTCAAATCAGTTCATGGGTTGTCGAGATATGAATAAGAATATACAAAAACTCTTTACCTGTTAATTTACTTGATTTTATAAACAAAAGAATTTCATTTAGAATTTTGCGGTTTAGCAAATTTAAATATCAACACAATTATTCATACCACAATAGAAGCTAAAATTTATTGTCTTTCATGTAAAGAACAGGAAATTGAAATCGGTTCGTTGGTTCCCTGGATATGAATAAAAATTTACTTATACGAAAACTCTTCACCACTTAAGTTGCTATCTTTAATAAAATTTTAAAATAGAAGAATTTAATTATAAAAATTGGGGAGACCAGGGCTAGCTGGCACGCTTACCAGTTCTTAATTTTTGGAATGGAAAATGTGAAAACTATCTTGGCATAATAGAATGTTAAGGACTTAAGAGCAAAATTGGCCTATTTAAATGAGGAATTAATGCATAGGCTTATGCCATTATTGGATCGAACAGTTACTGCCTTGAATATATCACTCTGTGACTTGAAACTGATATTGGAGACAAAGAAATAAAATTTTTTCGAACCCCACAAGTAGTTTAGAAATTTTATCGCCAGTTTATATCTGTGTGCAAGTGCAATATAAATTATTATTTTTACTGAAACTCCTGTGTTATGAATAAATCTCGTGTGTTACATTTATAGTGCAAGTTGCAAGCGTGGAAACGGGTAAGTAATGAATATCGACTGTTTCCATTGCGCTTTCAATTTAATTTGTGTCAAGGGATTCAAAGCAACACAGGAGACTAAAAATATTATAAATTATGGAAATATTACTCAGCCATTTGAAAAAGCATAAAATAATGTAAATTGCTTAGTTAATTTTGAGAATTGCTTAAACTTAGCAGGATATTGTGTTGTTTTGTTATTGATGAATTTCATCTAACTCAATATATTCCGAGTGCCGAATACAAACTTGAAGCTGATATGATGTATGTTAAAGACAAATCTACCACAGCAAATCGGTTTGAGCAAATATATCATTCCATTAAATATTAAAACTTTGTTTAGCTTTAATTTTAAATTTGGTTTCTCATCAATCAAAAATTCTATTTTTAACGCTCAAAAGCTCACGTGAAATTCGGATAAATTTTAAAAACTGAACTTTTGTAAGCCATAAACTTATATACGCTGGGGACAGCTAAAGATAATGAGATAAATTTTTAGCAATCTTAAATTTCTTAAAAATCCCAAAAACATATGGGAACTCCACGTAAACCGCATCTCGATTGGAATTTTTTTCTATATTATTAAAAACTATTAAATATTTATGTCGTTGAAATGATCATTAAAACTCGTTTAGATATTTGAATTTTGCTTTTACTCGATACCTAATGCAAATTTGCATTGGTTTTGCATCGTTTTCACAAAATATAAATTTTACGATTACTAAAAGCAGCAATAAACTCAATTATTTCTTTTGGTACCGCAATTGCATAATTTTCCGTTTCATCCTAATCTATAAAATTCCAGCACGCTGCTCCTGCTCCTGCTACAACGTGCCGTTTTTTGGTGAAAAAAAGCCCTCTGATTGGTCAATTTTTTTTACCAACCAAAAAATAGGTGTTCTACACCCCCAGACCTCCCGGTTTACTTTTAATTTATTTATAATAATTATAAAAATAAAATAAATATATAAAGTCAAAATTGTAAACCGGGGGGTCTGGAAGGTGTGGAACACCCTCCAGTACATATCGCAGAATTTGGAAAAGATAGGGAATTTATAATTTTACAAATTTCGTCAGAAAAAAACGGGAAATTTGAATTTTTAAGCAGAAGTGAGGGAAGTTTAAACCTTAGCTTAAAAATCATTTATTTAAGAGCTCCGAGTTTAGCAGCAACTTTTGCGTTACTTGGAAAGTAAAGTTAACTGTCAAAAACTACAGCGGGTCATTTTTTGGTGAAAAAAAACACTTGGATAGGTCGATTTTTTTACCAACCGAAAAATATATTAAACTAAGATTAGGACTAAAAATATTTGTTCAATATTTTAAATGATTGGATCTCCTGCGATATGCACTGGAGGGTGTTCCACACCCCCCAGACCCCCCGGTTTACTTTTAATTTATATTGTCGTGTTCCAAAATCCATTTTTTAAATTTAAATTTGATTTTGTAGTTTGTTTTTTTGTTCAAATTTATTTTGATTTTGTAATTAATTTTAAATATTTGAAAATTTAAATTTGCTCGTATTTCCCGCCGACGTGTCAAGTTGGTAGTAACGCGAAGGAAGTACGAGGCTTTTGCCAATTTTCAAGCCGCGTGGCAGGGTTGACAACTTAGGGGTTTTCCCCCTAAAAATCGTTGGCAATTTCATTAATAATATAATATTTTAAGGGTTTTTGACTTGTGCTTTAGGGGGATAAATTTTTGAGAGTTGACAACCCTGCCACGTGGTGCGGACGTTTTGCCGAAGAGGTAAAATTTTTATTTTATAATTACGATTTTGTTGAGTGATTTTTGAAATTTTGTCAATAAACGAGTTGATTTGGTGTGAGTGAAATTGTTTTCTAAGTTGGATTGATTTGTCCGAAACTCGATGATTTTTGAGAAAAATTTTGGGAAGTAATAATAATTCGCTGCTGCGGGTGAAAAAGGGGTTAAGTCATTTTTTTCGAAAATGGGATTATGTCATTTTGAGAACCTATAAGTGTTCATCTTGGCATTGGTAAAATAATTTAAGTCCTATCAATTATTGTTAGGAATTGATATCAATTATTGATACACTGAAAAAAAAAGTACATCAAAAATTCCTCATTTTTTTTCGCAATTTATTGCATCATCAGGCGATCAAACCGGTTGCGAATAGTAAATTTTTTATTGCGAAACAGTACCTACCCAAATGAGGAAATTAAAAACCAATTCATAGTATTGATAAAAAAATCATTATATTGATGAAATTTGTTCATCAATATGATGAATTCTGTTCATTGGCTGAAAAATTATGAACTTTTCATCAATATGATGAACCATTTTTTTCAATGCAGGACTTAAATTATTTTACCAATAATTATAGGTTACTATAGTTTCCCAAAATGACATAATCCCATTTTCGAAAAAATGACTTAACCCCTTTTTCACCCCCAGCAGCGAATTAATTGAACGATAAGTGTTAGTAATTTGGAGATAAGAGATTCATTTACATTAAAGAAGTTATAAACTGCATTAAATTGATAATTTAAAAGCAAAAATTAAAGAAATACAAAACAAGATATGAGCAAGACGGCGCGGCGTATGACGTTATCGTGCACATTGACCGTTCCATGGCAATTGTAGAAAATTAAAAATATAGTTGAATTTAAAAATTAATTTGGATATAAAATTAGAAAATTGGCAAGTTTACAAAAATACACTGCAATATAATATAATAATTATAAAAATAATATAAAAATATAAAGTCAAAATTGTAAACCGGGGGGTCTGGGGGGTGTGGAACACCCTCCAGTACATATAGTAGGATTTCCACTCTTTTAGAATACTTGGAGAAGATTTATAATTTTACAAATTTCGCCAGGAAAAATCGGGAAATTTGAATTTTTAAGAAAAAGTGAGTGAAATTTTTTTAGACTTTCATTTACCTATTTATTATTATTGTTTTATACTGTTTGACCTGGTTAATGTACCACCCGACTAGACTTGGGTTTTCCCTCCGATGGAAGAATTTTTTATTTCGCTAAAAGCGTCCTCCACCTTTTTCTATGAGGTATGTGTTATAGCCCTTAGTTTGCTTTTGTGTATCATGGTTCCTCTCTTTTTTAGCCTCGAAAATGGTTTAATTAGTAAAACCGAAACGTCGACAAAAACAGATTATTTGTTTTATTAAACGATCCAATATCCTGATAATCTTTTTACTAACTTACTAGAAATTTAAACATTTGGCTAGAGAATATTAAAGCTTGGAATTACATTTTTTATTTAAGAGCCGTATACTGCTCAGAGTTCAGCAGCAACTTTTGCGTTACTTTGAAAGTTAACTGTGAAAAGTGTAAACTGTGGGGGTTTGGGGTGAACACCCTCCATTACATATAATAAAATTCCCACTCTTCTAGAATACCTGCAGAAGACAGAATAAATATTCAATTTCGTCAGAAAATGCTGGAAATTTTTTTGTTTCTGAGCAAAAACGAGGGAAATTAAAACGTTGGGCTAAAGAAAATTTGAATTTGAGAAACTTATTTATTTCTATATTATTTATTATTAAAAAAAGTTTTTTAATTGCCCGTCGGCGCCTCAAGTTTAGCAGCAACTTTTTGCGGTACTTTGAAAATATAGGAAAACGGGGAATTACTCAGGAATTACTTATTATACTGCTAAAAAAGAGATACACCGTCTATCTCGGCAGTTCCGAAATAGGGTTTCTCGGAACCCCATGGGTTTCCAAGGATTCCGCGTAAAAATAAATTTTGCTGCTTAAAAAATAATTTTTAACTTTGTTTTTATTTTTTGAGTACCCTATACCTATCCTTACGTAATCCGGTAATAAAACGGATTAATTATCGGATTATATCTATTATTATCAATTTATTTTTATTTATTATTACGAAGTACCTATTTCGAGAGAGAGAGAGTGCATTCCCAAGCAACCTTTAAATGCAGAACTTGATTACCTTTATTTTAGCCAATAATAAACAAATTGGCTTGGGGTTCCGCCAAATTTTTTACATCGCCCAAGAGTTCCGCGGTCAAAACTAATTGGAAACCGCTGGTTCCAACTGGTTATTGTAATAAACTAAACATATAATTTCATTATTTTATTTACTTTAAAATAAATTATTCCAGAATTTGAAAATTCGAAACTATGAATTCACGTGTCGCAAACTATAACTTTCACATTAAATATATTAATCCAAAAGTTGTATCTACTACTATATCTCGCAAGTTATCGTTCGATATTTCGAAATTATATTAATTACCAAAGTTAGAATTTTAAATTTTAAATTAACATTACTGTTGATGTAGTACATCTCCAAGCCACAGTTCACCCCTACACGAAATAACTTGTATAACTTTTCCAAGTCTTATACAAGATGTTTCTCCAATATTTGTAATAATGTTGTAAAGTAAACTCTTGTAAATTAGAACATTAATTAGATTATAACAATTATTTCAGAACATATAAATGCCTGCAGATAGTTGCTGCGTGTAAACCAGCGTTTGTATCAGTTTTTTTATAAACATAATAATAGAATCTTTTTAAAATTTTATTTAATTGAGTGGCTGTACCGCCATTGTCTTGTCATCCTGCACCTTCTATAGCTTAAACCATGATTTTTTCTGATGAGACATTTCCTGTTTCTCTATGTATTTGAATATTATAACGATATAATAATAAATTGGACGTAGTTATGCAAAAAGGAACCATCCACCAATAGTTAGTTTTGAGGTATTGAAGCTTAAAGTTAAAATAATATAATTAAATCGGCTGATAATTATGCATAATTTAATTTTTTTGAATAACACGTAATCATATTACGTGTTACCAGAAAAATGTTGTAAAAATTAGTTATCACATTATTTCGGTCACTTAGAGGAAATAAACTAAATTTTATATTACTTTGTCGTTTGGTTCCTTTTTGCATAACTACGTCCAATTGTAGGTTTCATTTCAAGCGTACAAATGTTCCAACAATGAATAATGTCGTCGCTTCGATACATTTTCAAGTTAATCTATGTCGAGCGATTAAGCAGGATGATTATAAAATATGGAAACTTGACTGTTCGGTATTGGAAGAAAGTCAAGATTAGGCTGATACCATTAACCATATCATTGTAAAATTTAAATTTGTTGTAGGGAACTTTATATTATATAGGTACGTGGTTTGGTTGTCGATTATTCTCACTTTCCACCGCTTGTGCCGCCCGACGAATACAAAAAGGACATTTTTTAAATGCATTTGAAATACAAAGCAGTACTAGGTATGGTATTACAAAAGACATAATTTTGTATGTTTTTCATAAATAAATTAATTAATTAATAATTTTTTTAATTGAATAAACAAAATTAATTTTTGCTTTCATATATTCCTATTTTTAAATAAAATTAAATTGAAGCAGAATATTACTAAATTTTCAAAGCCTATAATATCAAAGAGCAAAAAATTATTATATTTTAATTTTGCGGATAGTCGTTTAATCAAAATTTTTTGTTAGAACAGAAGTGAAATTTATATTGGTATTTTTAGAACTACGTCTGTTGGATTATAAATATTGACATTGACAGGTGACAGTAACGATTTATAAAAACTATACTTTTCCTGAGCGTTTATTTACTTAAACGCATTTTTGGACCACCAATTTCACATTTTAATTGAAAAACAATTTATTTCGGAATTCAATTATTGTCATTTCGAAAAGCAAGTTTGTGTTTTACTTATTGGATAAGAAGTTGAACTTGATATATACTTACAACATTTATATCAATGAAAACCAAAGTGGAGTCAAGCAAAACTCACCTAAAACAAAGAGAAAACAATTAAGTTGTGAAATTGAATTAGTACCCAATACCTAGTATTGTTACCTTAGCTTTTATGTAATTTACAGTAAATTGTCGACTCTAAGCTGCATATTTCAGTATCAAAATATGCATTAGTACTTTTCTACGCTAAAGTGAAAGTGGACCTAAGCTCTCGGCGCTGTGGCCGATTAACCGAAATAAAGCTGACCAAATTTACTGTTTCATGATAAAGTTACCAAGGCAGATTTTAAAAATATAGCTTTAAAGTATATTTTAAAAGTAATATTTTTAAACAAATTTAGTGAAATCCCGCAATTTTTTTAAATCGATTTTCCTCGCATTTGCTTTTAGTTTTAAATATTCTAGATAGAAAATTTGTCGTAAATAAATAAATGGTATTTAGTAAAGCATTATATTTTGGATTTACGTTGTCTGCATTTATTTTACAATACACAAAGTAAAAATATGATTAATATTTTGTTCGTGACTATAAACTACATAGTAGATGATGCTTAACGTCGTTTTGCCAAGCTTGGAGCAAAAAGCGGAAGCTACCTACCTAACCTTGTTATCCGCAAATTGTGTTGTTGAGCATACTCGATTAATGTATTCTTCACAATTAACCCTAATAGAGATATAAATTTAAAGCTAGCACAATGAATTTTCCAAGACGCAGCTCCTCCAATGTAATTGTTTTAAAAGTATCAAAGTAGTCGATGCACTTTGCAATAATTCCTCTTTAATCGTCGCTTTTCAATATAATTCGTTTCCGTTTCTAATTTTCTTCAACAAAATTAAATGTAGAAAACCATTGTAAAGTCGTCGAGAAAGCGCTCGCTGTAGGTACATATTTGCCGGTTTGCTATTTGTGTTGGAATTACTTTCTTCTTCGATGCCTAAAAATTAATTTTTCCGAAGCAATTAATTAAACAAAACTTCTTAGAAATAAACTAACTCAAAGTGCTTTTCATTTTCAAATCTCAAGGAATTTACTTTAAACTTACTCTGGTATCTATTTTGTAATGTTAACAGTCTCAATATACAAACAATTAAACCAAGTTAAACAAAACCGCAAAATTTTTGTTCCAAGTTTGCCAAGTTTCGCGTAGGAAATTTATAAATTTGTTTCTAAGTAGTTAGCGAAACGCCTCTTTCATAATTAATTTCAGGAGGACGTTTCCCAATTTTTAGAACAATTGAATCATTTTTTATTTCATACATTTTCCCTACTCTCTCCATTTATTTGATTATATTTGTGAAAATGAGTGGCCACTATACCTGTACCTAAAGTATGTTATAACCGGAGTAAGGGGACGTCCATTAATTACGTGAGGTCAAAATGGAGGGGTCCGGCAAAATCTCACCAAATCTCATTTAAGGGGAACCTTTCAATTCAGAGAATAACATTATTATAACAGCTAACAATTTGTATTTTAGTTTATTTAGTTAATTTTTTTTTATTTTACTTATTTTTTACTTTTACCAAATTTAATTAAATTTGTTATTTCTTCTTATTGTTGTTGTCCTCTTATTTCACAGACAAAAATGTAGTAGTACATAGAAGACATCAATCAATCAACGCTTATAGGTATTTAGTGGTATGCTGGTATGAAACAAAGTACATGAAAATATCAAATACATTTAATTATTAAAAAATTATAGAGTAAATCTTATGTGAGAAGATAGAGAGGGGGGATGGTTCTCGTTACATCTCACTAAAGGTGGGGGGTCCCACTCTTCAATGAGAGAGAATTGAAAGCAGCGACAAAGAAGATGCCGAATAACAAGGCTCCGGGACCGGACGGAGTCCCATCGTCCGTTATCAAGGAGCTGGCGGAGACACGACCCGAAGTCCTGTTGGACGTTTTCAACGATTGCTCGCGGGAAGGCAACTACCCGAGAGAATGGAATCCTACTACTAAGAAAAGGCAACAAACCTCTGGAGCTCCCGAGTTCATACAGGCCGATTTGTCTACTGGGCCACGCTGGAAAGCTGTTTAAAAAACTAATACTTCGCAGACTTCAACAAGGGATCGACAAGATCGAGAGCCTCTCTGATAGGCAATACGGCTTCCGGAAAGGCAAATCCACCACCGACGCGATCAACAGCGTGGTCCGGACGATAAAGGCGGCTAGAGAGGGCAAGAGAACGAGGCGTTACGCAGTCTTGATAACGCTCGATGACAGGAACGCTTCCAATTCCACTAGATGGCAAGTGATCACGGACGAGCTAGAAAGGAGAGAGGTGTCACCTTACCTCCTAAACATTTTAGCAAGTTACTTCCACGACAGAACGCTGGTATTGGACGAAAAACTTTGGCAGCAGACCTTGCCGGTGTTCAGTGGAGTTCCCCAGGGTTTGGTACTTGGACCCCTGCTATGTAACCTGATATATGATGGCGTCCTTAGGCTCCCCACACTACCCGGGGTGAGCATCACCTGCTTCGCGGACGACATTACCGTCGTAGTAGAGGCCGAGAGAGAAGAGGAAATGGAGCGACTTGTCAACGCTACCATAGCGGATATAGCTGCATGGATGGCTGCTAGGGGCTTGCAACTAGTCCCGGAGAAGATGGAGGCGGTTGTAGTCACGGGGAAGAGGTGGATCTGACCGGTCCAGTTCTCGTTGGGCGGACACACCATTTCAACGTGTGACCAGGTCAGGGTGCTGGGCGTGGACATCGATCAGTGCCTATCGTTCAAGCGCCACATCTCAAGAGTTGCAGCCAGAGCAGCATCTACAACCGAGGCATTGAGCAAGATCATGCCAAATTTGAATGGGCCTACACAAGACAAGAGAGCGCAGGACTCCTGAGCGTCGTGGCGGAGTCCATTATGTTTTATGCCGCCCCGATATTGGTCTCGGCTCTCGAGAGGGTGACGTATAGGTGCCTGCTGGAGTCAACCCAGAGGAAGAGCGCCCTGATGATATGTAGAGCCTACAGAACGGTATCCACACAGGCAGCACTTGTGTTGGCGTCCCTTCTGCCAATCCACCTCAAGGCAGAGATGTGTGGCGCCAGATACAGAACCAAAAACAAGTCCCTTCTCGAAAGCAGGTGCATGGACATTCAAGAGCGGTGGCAGACCTCCTGGTCAACGTCGGAAAAGGGCAGATGGACACATCGCCTGATTCCTGACATAGCGCCGTGGGTTGACAGGAAGCACGGTGAGCTCACCTGCGAAACCACCCAGGCCCTGAGCGGGCATGGATGCATCGCTTCAAGAGATCTGATACCCCCAGCTGCCTCTTCTGTGGAGAGATTGACGACGCGGAACACACCATCTTTTCCTGCAATAAATGGACGGACGGATTCCCACAAACATCGTGAAGCTGAAGCTGGCTAGCAAAGAGCACTGGACAGTCATTGAGAGGACAGTTCCTCCTATGGAAAGGGTCCCCAGTTGTACTGTGACCTTTTCAATCTTAATAAAAATCTCAAAAATTACTATCTCAAATATCCCCAGGTCACCAGCAATTATGTTCAAATGATTGCCATGCTATTAAACCTGTGACTTCCGCACCAGGAATTTTACTATAATCTGTGGGGTGTTCCACACCCCCCAGACCCCCCGGTGTTAATATGCACTAAGACGTAAGACCTTTTGTTTATAAAGCTGGGGGTACGAATTGTATACAAATGACATATAAATATATTTGTTTTATATATTGGGAGGAATAAATATATTATTTATTTTAATAAGAATATTTATATTTTTAATGTTTTAATATTAATATTTTAATAAAATCAAATTATAAACACAGGGTGTTCTATGGAGCACTTTCCGAAGGAGTTAAACTGACATGTCATAAGGACAGTACAGGGGGGGTGTTGAAGGATATAGCCTCACTCATGACCTTAAGGTTATTAATCGTAGTAAATTTTGTTGCTTATTTAAGGCTCATGGGTGGGAGTTGATATCCTGTTGTATCTGCCTTGGCCAGGAAATTTCAGATAATTAAAAAAGGAAATAAAGAATTAATTTATAGTATTGTAAAGATTTCATAGAATTTCCCTAAAATTTGCTTGGATTACTTTCACTTTTGTATATCACGATTTTCTTTTCGGTTTTCCAGTTAGTACAAAACTAAGAGGAAATCGCCGGAAAAAGTGTGTGTACAATGGAAATCTGAAGAAATTCTGAAAAATTCCAAGACACCTCAAGAAACAGATTTTTAGAAAATTTGAAGAAATATAGAAAATCTCAAGAAATCCATAGAAATTTCAAGAAAATCTTAGGAAACTTGAGAAAATTTTGATAAATAGGAAATCGAGAGAAATGCAGAAAACTTTAGAAAATTTTAAAGCCAATGAAATCTCAGAAAATGAAAAAAGCAAAAAAAAAGTCTATAATATTCTAGATTTCCTCAAATTTCCCTTTAGTTTTGCATATGACATCCATCATTTTTCCACTTATTAGTACAAAGCGAGCGGAAAATGTTAAGAAATCCCAGAAATTTTGAAAGAATGTCACTAATTTTACCATTAGAAAATGTAGAAAATGAGAGAAAATAGAAAATTCTAGAAAATCTTGTGAAGTGAGAAATCACAGAAAATTCTAGGATATAATATTAAATATCGTCCAATGTTATTATATTTGATAGAAATCTTGGGATTAGGAATGCAAAATAAAAACTAATGATCTGTCAACGTTTCGTCTCATTAACTGAAGCCATCTTACTACATTTGTATTTACCAATATGTTTCTAAATTAAAAGCTTTGAAGATGGCATCAGTTAATGAGCCGAAACGTTGACAAATAGTTAATTAGCTTTAATTTTGCGTTCCTAATCCCAAAATTTCTATCTAATATTCTTGGATATTTTAGGAAATTTAAACAATCTCAGAAAATTGAAATATAAAAAAACTCATCTATATATTATTTTAAAAATTTAATAAAATTAAATAGTGGGAGGATAGTTACTAGTCTCTATATCCGCTCTTGTTTGGAAGCAATTCTTTGAAAGTCGGAATTTCGAGTCCTGCATACAAATTTTCAATTTTTCTTTTATAAAAGCAAGGCCCCCGTTAAAAACTTTGCACACGGGTCCCTCGCCTGCTTGTTACGCCACTGCCTCTAGGAGTCAAACAATTACCACAGAGCAGTGTTCTGATTTAATTACCAGGTCATCTAACAATGCAGTTCAAGACTATAGAAGGAAACTTTCAGTTTTTTTTAACTAACACTGAACTAATACTCTGTCAAGATATTATTATTGTTATTAGGGGCTGTTCACAAATTACGTAACGGCATTAGGGGAGGGGGAGAGGGATTGACAATTTCTTACGATTTGTTACGGTGGGGGGCGGGGGTGTTTTTCAAAATGTTACGTAACCAAAAAATTTCTTTTTTTACCAAAAAATTAGATATTTTTTTATTTATTTAATAATTCGATAATTTTCATTAATTTGATAAATTAACCCAAAGAGATCCATTCAGTCAAGAATCATAACAATTAAAATTTGTTGTTACGTTATTCCTCTGGGGGGGGGGGGCTCGTAATTTGTTACGATCTGTTACAAAGGGGGGAGTTAGAAACGTCAAAAATTGCGTTAAGTAAATTGTGAACAGCCCCTAAAAATAAGCTGCACGGGTAGTGGTTCAATGCCCATACTTTGTACTGAAGCTCTAAGCTTATTGTACCCCGCTTTCCATTAAGATGTTAAGGAAAGTTATTAGTATTTCGATCCACAGTTTGATGTCCACCAGAGGGCTGAGCTAAGAAATTCTTCCGAGTCCGGGATTTGAACCCAGAATTTCCGCTCATAACTCAACTAGCGGTCACATCAAGCCACCACTGTGGTCGAACAGCCCTTAAAGAATTTAATAGTTCCTGGAAGAAGTAAAAATGCACCGACCGAGTCTGTTTACAAAAAATTCCAGGAATAAAAAATTCGTTCATTTATAGGTCAAATATTTTAGAAGATTTATTACTTCCTGGAAGAATGCACCGACTAGATTGTTTATATAAAATTCTAGGAAGAAATTCTTTCATTTATAGGTCAAATATTTTAAAAGATTTATTAGTTTCTGGAATACGTAAAAATGCACCGACCGAGACTGTTTACAGAAAATTCTAGGAAGAAATTCTTTCATTTATAGATCAAATATTTTAGAAGATTTATTAGTTCCTGGAAGCCGTAAAAATGCACCGACGGAGACTGTTTACAGAAAATTCTCGGAAGAAATTCTTTCATTTATAGGTCAAATATTTTAGAAGATTTATTAGTTCCTGGAAGCCGTAAAAATGCACCGACCGAGACTGTTTACAGAAAATTCTAGGAAGAAATTCTTTCATTTATAGGTCAAATATTTTAGAAGATTTATTACTTCCTGGAAGAATGCACCGACTAGATTGTTTATATAAAATTCTAGGAAGAAATTCTTTCATTTATAGATCAAATATTTTAGAAGATTTATTAGTTCCTGGAAGCCGTAAAAATGCACCGACGGAGACTGTTTACAGAAAATTCTCGGAAGAAATTCTTTCATTTATAGGTCAAATATTTTAGAAGATTTATTAGTTCCTGGAAGCCGTAAAAATGCACCGACCGAGACTGTTTACAGAAAATTCTAGGAAGAAATTCTTTCATTTATAGGTCAAATATTTTAGAAGATTTATTACTTCCTGGAAGAATGCACCGACTAGATTGTTTATATAAAATTCTAGGAAGAAATTCTTTCATTTATAGGTCAAATATTTTAAAAGATTTATTAGTTCCTGGAATACGTAAAAATGCACCGACCGAGACTGTTTACAGAAAATTCTAGGAAGAAATTCTTTCATTTATAGGTCAAATATTTTAGAAGATTTATTACTTCCTGGAAGAATGCACCGACTAGATTGTTTATATAAAATTCTAGGAAGAAATTCTTTCATTTATAGGTCAAATATTCTAAGGGCTGTTCACAAATTACGTAACGGCCTTAGGGGGGGGGGGATTGATAATTTGTTACGATTTGTTACCGTGGGGGGCGGGGGTGTTTTTCAAAATGTTACGTAACCAAAATATATCTTTTTTATCAAAAAATTAGATATTTTTCTAGACATTAAATTTTTATTAGTAATTTGATAAATTAACCCAAAGAGATTCATTCAGTCAAGAATCATAATAATTAAAATTTGTTGTTACGTTATTCTTATGGGAGGGGGGGGGGTTCGCAATTTGTTACGATCTGTTACAAAGGAAGGTTGGTTAAAAAACGTCAAAAATTGCGTTATGTAATTTGTGAACATCCCCTTATCCGGGTAGCAAACTATACTCAGCCAGTTGCATAGTTTTGATTTAATAATAATGTAAGTTATGCAATTACAATAATTTTATTATAACAAATATTCACATTATGTGCATGTTAATTTCAAGTTTAAAATCTGCAAATGAATGGCCACTATAAGTTATGTTATAACCGGAGTAACTTGACTCCTCTGGGAGTCAAACATTTATGTTACATACCAGATACCACAGTGCAATGTTGTGATTTAATTAGGAAGTTATCAAATAATGCAGGTCATAAAAGGGAATTTTGAGCTTGAGCTGCATCTGTCGAAAATATTTTTTTATTCTACTTTTTAGACAAATTTTAAACGTATTACGTCTCACGTATTCGTACCATTTGAAAATCAAAAAAATAAAAATGCAATTCCTACAAGCCATTCTTATACATATTAGATTTTCAACTGATTTGTCACTTTTGTATAAAATGAAAGAGAATAAAAGTGACGAATATATTTTATTACTCAAAGGTCTTAAAAATTCAAACATCAAAGACTCTTAATTTTTCTTGATTCTACAAAAAGCGATTTTATTAAAAGCTAATTCTGTGCACTAAGTTCGTTTGAATTTTTATTGTTTTAAAATATAAAGTGCAAGCAAGAAAATTTTTGCAGAATAAATAAATTAATTTAATTTTTTTGAGATTTTATTGATTTGATTCAAATGGAAACTTTTTTACTTTGTTTATCGAACGTTTGCGCTTCAAAGATTTTTGGTGTAGCATATAAAATCGATCACCTTGGTTGGGATTTCACGTGGTTGGGCTCCACGTGATCAAAGAGATGTTGGAAAAACGACAATTTTTGACTTAATTTTTCGTCACCTCTTCATTTCTAAATCGTTTTTCTGGATTGATGACATTATTCCAGGATATTGCTTATCAAAATTCTCAAGTTTGCGAATGTTGAATTTCTATTGAACAGAATAATAACGTTGATTTACACGATTACTTTTCACATCATGGACTTCTATTCCAATCCCGTGTTAATTTCATATTTTATTAATTTTCCGGCATCATAAATCATATAAAGGTTCATTCAAGTTAAAGTGTTTCTCACATCTTATAGATTTTCATTTGAATAGGAAAACGGGTTAATGTGAATGCACAACTTTCTCATTATCTACGTAACGAGACTTTCATTTCATTCCGCGAAGAGATCATTGGAACTATATTAAAGCAGAAAACTGTTTATTTTCATCCCAAGCATAGCAAAAAAATTCGTTTAAGTTTATTTCAAATTTATGAAACTAAATAAAGGTGCGGGTTAAGTGAGTTATTATTACAAAACTTCTTTGGTAGACGTAATAACGAAATTTTCCGACCAAAAAAATGAAATACTTTTGTTGTTGTGTCGATGATTTTAAATTTTGAAACGCAGTTTTAAGTAAAATGGTTTCTAATTAAGTGCATTCCTTAAAGTTTAGCAGAAATAAATTGCAAAAATTTTTAAAGCACTCAACACGTTTTGAACATTTCGACATAAATTACGAGCTTTTATTTTCTTCCAGGCGAAATGAAGGTTTTCTGTGTATGTATCTACTTCAGCTAGCACGTGGAAGCAGTCAATTTACCATTCCGCATCTCAACATTCAGCTGCTTTTAATGTTCCAAAATATTTTTTCACAATTGTTACTTTCCGAATCGATAATGTTTCACCCTTTTTCCGCTTTCGTTTCGTTTTCGCCCAAATGAAGTTATCGGGGTAACGGGGGGAATCACCGAGAATGCATTTTGGGAAATTTGATTTGAATATAAAAGGGAATATTAAATTTGGAGCGTTTAGAGGGTGAAACGTGGGATTTACATTTGGGTACGTGCATTAATTGATTATGGATAAGCAATTAAAAATTAAAACGATTAACACTTAATAAATTAGATTAGTGCACCGGCTAATGTATGCATAAATGGATGCCTTTTATTCAAATTGAGTTTGGCAGAACAATTAGAAATAGAAATGCTAAAGGGTAAGTTGGTTAACTCGTTAATTACAGACGCTAACACTATTGTTAAGTTTGTGGATAAACTACATCATCCGATACATTAACTTTAACTTACACTTAATTGAATATGCAAATTATATATCCGTGTATATTTTATAAATTATATAATAAGATTCTAAGGATAAGGTCAACGTCATCTTAACTTGTCACCAGCACACATAATTTACACCCCCTAATATTTACATCACAATTATACACGAACAATTACACAATTATCGTTTGACTAAACAAATTTTAATTAATTTGACAAGTCTAGTGAGTTTCCAAATTAAACGTACACGTTCATGTCGTATTATGTTCCAAACAATACTGTGTCAACACACAACAATTTGACGTGATGTGGATTATACGATTGAAAAACTAAAGCAACTTGGCTTTGCACCATAAAGACCATCAAATTCTAAAGCAGGGGTTGCAGAAATCTTTATTATAACAATAAAACCAAAAACTCATACGCCATGAGTAATAAATGCAAGAGACGACACTGCTCGTTTTAAGCATACAAGAAGGGTGCAAATTGTGATTCCAAATCATTTTCCCATTACCGATTTCAGTTTGTATCCAATATTCCTATTAATCGATTTATTAATTAATTTAATCTAAATTTGCATGTTTTGTCTGCAAAGTTATTTCATATCATATTCATGTTTGCACTCGTAAGACCTCCATAAGATTTCAAACAATTTAGATTCTCTGCCAAAATGATAAGAAAATCTGTTTGACCAACAAACCAGATCAATTTACTTATGTAGATGGTTGTTACCAGGTTACGATTATTATTATTATTAGTTCATTCGATCTTAAACATATTATGGTCCTTCGAGCCGGATTCCAAAATACAAAATAGAAAATAAGTGAAAAATAAAATACTTAGGTAATTAAATTAAAATGTTTGAGGAAATAATTAAAGTGCAACCTGGTTGAAAGACAATAAACAAAGGTAGGAAAGTATTTATCTCTTAGGAAAATCAATGAAGTAGAAATAGCCAGTCAAAATTAAGTTCATAAAAATGAAAACAGAATTAGATCAAAGAAAATTCCAACAAGAAATTCTTTGTAAAAAATACAAATTTTAGAGGAAAAATATCACGGCAATATATAATTTGGTTCAGGAATATTTAAGTTCTGGAATAAATAAGGATATTTCTACTTCTTATAAGTTAAAAAATAACATAATCAATCAATTTTTTTCAGATTGATCCTAACTTGACAAGAATGAAAATTGTATGAATCAAAATACTTTTTCTGTAATTTAAAAAAAAAGACAGCTAAGATCAGGTTTAGGATATTGTTTTTCTTTCGATTGTTAATATTTTCAATTTGAAAAAGTTGATTTTCATATGTTCGGAATCCTTAGCGTCCAGGTAATAAATATAGATTAGAAATTCACTTATGACGAATTAGTAAATTTATATATTTATCAAGGTTGGAAATCTTTTATTATCAATCATATGGCTTTTAAGGACATGTGAACTTTGCTCTGCTTCAGTTGATCGGGATTTGAACTAATCTATAGTTATTTATAACATTTCTTTGACTTATTCTTTTAGGAAAGATTGATATCTGTAATAATTTATTATTCATCATTTTTCGATGTATAATTTATTTATAAATTTTCAACATGCAGTTGAAAACTAATTGACCAGATGAAACCTAATAAACAGGTTGCTAATCGTAAGTCTTCAACTTAGTGCTAATTTTGTTTTGGTTTTTCACACTTTTGCTAATTTTGTTACTGCAAATTTTAGATTTGTGTTAGCAGTGGTTAAGCTGAAATTCATGAGAGGTTAGAGCAGGGGCGGAACTACCGAGGTGCAGTGGGTGCGATGCACGCGGGCCCCCAGTTGTACGGTGACCTTTTCAATGTTAATAAAAATCTCAAAAATAGGACGTGCACATCTCCATGCTATTTGAAGTCTGGAGAAGTTTAGAATACCCCCAGGTCACCAGAAATTATGTTCAAATGATTGCGATGCTATTAAACTTGTGACTTCCGTACCAGGAATTTTACTATATTCTGTGGGGTGTTCCACACCCCCCAGTGCGAATTTTTACGGCACATGATGTGTGAATATGCATCAAGACTTTTTGTTTATAAAACTGGGGGTATGAATTGTATACAAATGACGTATAAACAAGGATGTTTTACTCTGTAAGCTAAAAAGGCTAAAGCCTAAAGCGCCAAATTCTAAGAGGCGCCAGAAAAACCCCAAAAAGTTTAAAAATCCCGTAATTTAATATGCCATATGTTCGAAAATGAATTAGGCATGTCTCTTTCAGTAACTAAACATTGGTTATCCATACACTTAGTTAGGTGGGGGGGGGGGGGTCAGCGCCCATTGATAGTTAGCTTAAGGCGCCTTAAAGCCTAGAAACGTCCCTGCGTAAAAATGTATTTGTTCTGTCAGAATGAAAAAGTTTTATTACAAAAATAAATCACAAAGCGTATACACGCATTTTTGGGCTTCCAAACCGGGGGGCCTGGGGGGTATGGAATACCCTCCAGTGCACCAGCAATTATATTGGTTGAAAAAACACATTAAAGTTAAAACCTCCCAGTTTTTTATTTTTTTTGTCAAAATCCAATTTTATATTTTACTTTTCGATCCAAATCCTTTTTACAAGGAATTAAAATTTTTTAATTAAAATAAATTAATATTTAAAATTTATTTTAAAATTTAAAAAAACTTTTAAATTGAATTGTTTACCTCGATTGAAAATTTAATTTTTTTGACTTGGCACTAAAAATGAGAAATTCCCTGACAAAGATAGGGAAAACTTAAATTTTCCAAGACTTTTCCAGAGTTTCCAAAGAAGTGGGAACCCTGCAATTGTATTTACGTGGGAGGGGGGCTTAGGAGGGCTGGGCCCCTTCTGTAACTAATCAATATATTAAATAACAAACAATTATTATTTGTTATTAAAATTTTTAAATCCTGATTTATTTAATAAATTAAATTAAAAAAAAAAATAACGAAAATTATTTTTTTAAAATTATATTTGTATTTCGTATTTTACATTTCCATTTTAAATGTTATTTTATTTGTTGATTTTTAAGGCTCATGGGTGGGGGTTGATACTCTGTTGTGTTGTATCTGCCTTGGCCAGGCAATCTTAGAAAAGAAGAAATTTAAAATATTCTAGAAAATGTTAAGAGAGCCGATAGCCAAGGAAATCTAAAAAAATTGAAAAAGGAAATAAAAGAATTAATCTTTGGCTTTGGTATTCTATTTCCTAAATTTTTCAAAATTTCCTTGGGAAGAAAATATCATTCTTAAGTTTTACTAAGATTTCATAGAATATCTCTAAAATTTGCTTGGATTTTTTTTCACTTTTGTATATCACGATTTTCCCTTCGGTTTACCAGTTAGTACAAAACTAAGTGGAAATCGCCGGAAGCATTGTGTGAACTAGTGAATGGAAATCTGGAGAAATTCTGAAAAATTCCAAGACATCTCAAGAAACTGATTCTTACAAAAAATATGTAGAAATATAGAAAATCTCAAGAAATCTACAGAAATTTCAAGAAAATCTTAAAAAACTCGAAAAAATTTTGGTAAATAGGAAATCGAGAGAAATGCAGAAAAAAGATAGTCTATAATATTCTAGAATTCCTCAAATATTCTTTCAGTTTTCTCCTTATTAGTAAACAAAGAACGGCAAATTTTAAGAAATCCCAGAAAATTTTAGAAGATCCATAAAAATATCACTCATTTTACAATTAGGAAGTGTAGAAAGTTAGAGGAAATAGAAAATTCTAGAAAATCTTAGAAATAATCCAAAAAATCTTGTGAAGAGGGGAATCAATTCTAGGATTGAAAAATTGAAAATTGAAAAATAAAATACTCATCTATATATTTTTTTTAAATATTAAAGGAATTCTTTGGAAATCACTGGAATTTCATGGAAATCACCAGCTTGTTACGCCACTGGGTTAGAAGTAAAATAGTCGGTAATCAGCTCAAACTTTTTAGATCATCCTGAAGAATTATTTACGTTAAACAATTGTTTGCTTGATTTGGAGAATAAAATCTTGGGAAATTTTCATCAGATTATTTGTTAGATCTTTGTGTGTTTACATGTAGAAAGTCAATTCTCGCGGATTATCATGCATTTTTGCTCAGATTTCCCGAAGTAAGATTTTCGCATGACTTTGACTAATAAAAAATACATACCAATGAGTGAATATCTTGAAGAGGAAGCAATAATCCCCCTCTAGTTGATGAAGGAGAATTTAAATTTTATTACTCTTAAAAACAGAATAATGTTGTGTTTCAATTAAATAGCGACTTTTTCATGCAGAAAATGTGGAAGAAAATGGAATAGCGTGACTAAGTTTCATAAACTATGCTAGTATACGAATGTTCGATGCAAGTCTAATTAAGCCTCGTTATCAAACCTACTTTGTACTTTACACTTGTATGAAAATAAATGGTTAAAAAATTTGTGTTTCAATACATTCCTATTGAAATAAGAACGTCAATATTTTAAAATTACACTTCATTAGAGAAAATGCATTAGAATGCACAAAATGAAATAAAGAACTAGCGTGTGTAATTGTAATTACTTAATCAATTATTACAAGTTGGAAAAAACAGTCGCTCGTATGTTTGATTGAATTTAAAATTTTAAAAAGCAGCTTCTGTGAGCAACATCGAATGTTGCTTTAATCCTGCTTTTGTGTGTATGTAAAGGATATATTAATCCCAGTTTTACTTGTTCAATTGATACAACAAAAGATGGAATAGAAGCCTCATCATGAGACTTTTTACATCATCTATAAATTTGTTGCTGAACCGATATATCAAACCGTGATAATATTAAAACAGCGCAAAGATAAAATAATTTATTGCAATTTACAAATTAAATACCAAATAGTAGTTAAATTACTGCAATTTCTACTCTTGTCTGTTCATCGAATTCGATAAATTTAAATTTTCCAATTTGCAGTAGTGTAGTTTTCAATTACCGCACAATAGCAAAAATGAAATCCACTTAAAATATTTCTCTCAAAACCTAAATACTAAATTCTTGCATATCATTAGGAGTTTCTTTGTTATTAATTATTAAATGTTTTGCCATTTAAAAATTAATGTTAAATATCATAAATCGGCTTAAGTTTCTCATTAAAAATTCAAAATTATACACACAATTACCCTCGATGTTAATCCTCAAGTATGATATTACAAGTTTTCTTAAACAATTTCCTTCCAAGTAATTTATTTGCGAAAATATCAATTAAACGGTTTCTTTTCAAAGGCTTCGCGTATTAAATTAAATTAAGCAAAAAATTGCTCAAGAAATAAAAAATAAACCATCCAATTTTTCATATTTTTTTTCGCTAAAAAATTAAAGAGGTTTCTGTTGAAAAAATTTTCACATTTTCATTTTAAACGATTGTTCTCCATAAATTAGCATTTTGCAAGTATCTCTCGCTATTACGCACAATTAACTATTTTTTTCGTTATGAAAAAAGTAAATAAATAATTTTAAAATTCTTCCAGGTTACATCTTAAAGCTTAGAATTTGCACATTTTTACATAAAAGTGTACTTAATCAACATAACTTAAAGTTCCCAGTTTCTAAAGCAACCGCAAGTTAGACACTTTAAACCTGTGATTGAGTCGTGCTTGAGTATTAAAGTTTTAAGTTTTCTAATATTTTATTTGGTTAAATGGAATTTACTCCCGGGGTGATTTAAGGACGAAGAAAAAGAGCGAAAATTATTTCAAACGGTGTGCAATTTTACTATCTCTCGTATTATGTCGGTAATAAAATACTTGGGGAAAGAAATTAATTTTCATTAAATGCTCCATGTTTGTCTTTTTTCAAATGTAACCAAGCGAAAAATAAAACTTAAACGTACAACAGATTAGAACGAAAATAGAGACAATTTTATTGTCCCACAGACAAAGTTGTTGTTCAGCTTATTGCGATAAAATAAATTAAAAAGTAATAAAATACAAAATTGAATAACATGCTGCCTCGGGCTAACAGTAAATCGCGGAAATTTTTTATAATTTTTAATTTATTAGCGATTGTTTTACCAATTCAACTCATTTTCTCTTTACATTGCTGAATTTATTTCTAGTGTATTTTAAAATTAATTAAAAGAACAAAATATCGAATATCAAACGCGGAAAAAGAACTTCTTTCGATTGATACCATTTCCATTCTTATCTGTTACAATGAAAAGCGCTTTAATTATTTTCATTCTTTTAACAAATAACGTAAAACTCAAGGGTTTTTAAACAAAACTTAATCAATTCTTTAAATTACTCCAGTGTGTAAAATTCAAATCAATTGGTATTAGCGTTCGTAGATACTTACATATAAATAAATAACGTCCGATTATTTAAAATAATTAAACATTCCCTAAGTATTCTAATAACTGTTAATTAGCTTTAATGAGAATTGTTAATAGGTTTATCATAAATCAGAAAAGCTTTTTAAATTTTAAAATGCGGACAAATTATTTTAGTCAAAAGGAAAATTTAATTACTGATTAACTCCCTGAAGCTTTAGTTTTTTCAGAAAATTTCATAACAGGATTTGAGTCGATGGCGCAACGTACTGAGTTCTGATTTTCTTTTGCCAAAAGGACCAAAATAAATCTACCGCTTCAAATGCCAGTTTTAATTATTTAGTTAATTCTGTTAATTTACGTTGAAATTTCCTTACGTTAACGTTACGCTGCTGATTACGGTCGATTCGAAAATAAAATTAATTTTTACATTTGGTTTTTAAAATTTTGTTTTTCACTGCAATTTTGAAATTGTTATTTATTATAATTTAATTGTTCTCTTTAGTTTTCTTATTTTATCATTTTACCTCTCTAATCTTTAAAAAAAATAATGTTTTCCATCAGCCAAAAAAAGTCGGGTCTGAAAGGGTTAAGTATAAGCTATTTGACAGGGGAATGATTTTATATAATTTTTATTTTAATTAATTCATTTGGTTTTTAAAATTTTGTTTTTCACTGCAATTTTGAATTTATTTATTATAATTTAATTGTTCCCTTTAGTTTTCTTATTTTATCATTTTATCTCTCTAATCTTTAAACTTTTTTTATTTTTAAAATCAAACATATTTTCAAATATTTCTTATTTAAATTTTTTTAATTTAAAAAATAATGATAACCGGTATGAATTGAATTTGAATTTGTACAAATTTATTCTTAATGAATATTTAAAGACGAACTATAATAATTAAGGAAGAAATTTATTTGCTTTATAATTACAAGATTCTGTAGCAAAAATTATTTGAATATTTATCACAAATTATTTGTTACTAAGCTTAACGGTTCAACGATCATCAAAAGCTGAAATATTTTCAAAGCAAAATTATATTGTTTTTATTGTTTATTTAATTAATTTATTTAATTATTTTTTTATGTAGTACACTCCCCTCCCCTCTCTCAGCGAAACTGATATAATCGATGTAATAGAATTACAGATTAAATTGGAACAAATTTACGTTCAGATCTACGTACTCTTGACATTGCTACATAGAGATTCAGGCAGATATATTCCAACTTTTTCTAACGTCTGTCCCAGCGCCTTCTTGATCTTCATGGAACAGGCAAGTTTAATTGGAAACTGTCGCCGTCTTAAAACAAACGGCAAGTCTGTACTTGGGGCTACATCTATGCTAAATCTATTATGATTCAACATAAAATATCCGATTATCCGCTTATACACTTATCCGATTATCCGGTTATCCATTACTTTTATTTTATTTTATTTTGGAAATTGTCCGAAAGTTTAGACGAAATTTGGAGTTTTATTTGAATTTATCTGGACGTTTTGTTGTTTCATGCTTTCATGCTTCCGACATATTGAGCTGGCTGAAGTCTTTTTGGTTTCACCTCAGGATTTTAAAATTAAAAATTCCAAAATAATACTTATATATCTTGACCGGTGGATCTCTCTTTTGACGGTCACAATTAAGAAATTAATCCTGTGGAACTCAATTGATGTGTTACTCGATTACTTAGTTGGGATCTCGATTGATGTGTAGCACCGTGGTATTCTTCTTCTTCTTATTCTGTTATAAGATCTGTTGATCTGTTTTTAAACCGAATTTCGGACTTCCGGAAGTCTTGTTGGACTCATTCTAGTTCATTTGGAATTTTGTCTATTCCGGGAGCTTTTTTATTTTTCAGCTTTCTGATTTCTTCCAACACCTCCGTGTGTTGTACTTCCATCCTTTCTTCCTCCATGCTTCTTTCATCTTCCTGCGGCGTCGTCTTCTCGGATTTATACAACTTTTTGAAGTATTTTATGTAAACTCGTTTAGAGGTTTTTTCTTCTTTTGGAGCATTTTCCATATCTTTCTTTGTGCACCGTACAGGTCGTGTTCCACTTCTTTTGTAAACCTTTCCCAGTATTCTGTTTTTATTTTTTTGATTTGATTGATTTTTTTATTTCTTTGTTTTGTTTTCTTCTCTTTTTGCTATCTTTGACGGGCGGTATCTCTTCGTTACTTGCCGTTACTTCTTCTTTCTCTTTTTATATTTCTTTTCGTCATTTCTTTCCTTGTATTTCTTTTCGTTTTTCTTCTCATCAATTCTGTCTTCATCTTTTCATCTTCAGTAACAATTGCTGTTACTTCCGCTGTCTCTTTGTTCTTTCATTTCTCCTCTTTGTTTTTCTTCATGTTTGCGTCTTCGAGTTTTTCTAAGCAAAAATATTTTACTAGGATTATTGCTAGTTTTGCATTTTTATGTTAATAAATAATTGGCAAATTAGCAAACAAACAAAACTGTTATGTTCAAGATAATTGTAAAGCCGGAAACGCAAATTTGCTAATATCTTTTTTCTAAACTGAACTGATAGTTCAGTTTTTTTTCATTAATTAATACTAATGACAAAAATTGTGTGCATTAAAATTTGAAATATGAAGAAAATTTCAATTTCGTGAAGAAAAATATTGCGCATTTTTGAAGGAGCAGCAATTGAAAATGAAAAACCGCGTGTTCTTTTAACGTCTCTTTCGGGAAAACTATTAAAGATAGAACAAAATTGCAAATAAACTAAACCATCTTATTTTGTAGATCGTAAAATTTTCTACGAAAAAAGTCACGAATGACATATTTTTATCTTTATATGTACATACATGAGTTGCAGTATACGTTCGAAAATGAGTAATTCTTTATTGCGTTTAATACGACAGCGTTAAATTGAACAGCTGAAAAAATTCATAACTTTGTAATTATTTACAATGATTGAAACTTAAACATTAAAATTTAAATAATTAATTTGAACCCCCAAAGAAATCATAATCAATCAGGGTCTATTTTACCATTAGACGCATTAGGCACGTGCCTAGGGCCCAATGGCCAGAGGGACCCGAAAAGAGAACGTAAAATCGTGCAATAAAACTCAAATCCTGATCAAATAACCCAAAAATTAAGCCTTCGACGTTATTAGTTAAAGTCGAATATCAGGGGCCCGAAAATTTGCTAGAGGCTAGAGCGCAACCCAATTAAAAATAGGCCCTTCTCTTTTCTTCTCAAAACTGCGACATCCAAATACGGCGCTCACAATCAAGGATCCCAGCATTGGCTACTAAGAAACTTTTCGTTACCGTCATCTGGGGTAACATTGGCCTAACGGGTAACTTTAGCCCACCTTTCGGAAAAAAATTGTTTATGTTATAATTCCGCAACCAACAATGCAACTTGTATGATTCTGATATGAAATGATAGGTTCTTTTCTGAAAACCAACTGAAGTTGTTCCTATTTCTTCGGTCTGCTTTCAGAAAACGATGCCTAGAAACCCGGTAAAACGCCTTGGGACGAGAAATTACGCAAATTTGCATTTTGTTTACTTAAATATCATTTCGGTAGATATTTTTATTTTTATGCACTTAATTTCATTTGTATTTCTTGAGAAAATTAAAATAAATGTTTAATTTCTTCCTATTTTGCAATTTTTTTTACTATGTGGGTCAAAGTTACCCCAAGTGTAGGTAACTTTGGCCCTATTTTTCAAAAGATTGTTTCGGGGGTTTGAAAGCGTCGAAATATTGAAATTACGCTATGAAATTGTTTCTCTGTGTATGCTGAAGTAAAAAAAATTTATTGTAAACAATTTTTGCATTCCGTTTTTTCAAAATTTAGCTTAATATGTAAAAAAATGCGAAAAAGTGGGCCAATGTTACCCCAGATGACGATACTGAAGAAGTAATACTATTGGTCTATAAATAAAGGGTAAACCGTACACTGGGGGGTATGGAATACCACCCAAACCCCCCGGTTTGCCGATAGCTACACTAAAGCTCAATCAATATTTGAAGTTATAATAATAAATAAATAAATACATTTAACCTCGGGCCCGTTTTATTATAGTTTCTGCCATCGATCGACGATATTCAACTCGCGGGTACCGTAAACTGGGGTAACATTCGCTCTACGGGTAACTTTGGCCCACCTTCCGGAACAAGATTGTTTATGCTATAATTCTGCAACCAACAATGCAAATTGTATGATTCTGATATGAAATGATAGGTAGCAGCATTAACTTCATATTTCAGTCCCTATAGTGATAGTTCATGCTCTCACCACCGCTACAGCAGTTACTCAAGTGAACGCCGCAAAGAAAGTGCGTCGTTCTAGGCTGTAAACTGTAAATCTAATTCTTACATTATTATAGGAAGAGGCTATAAGCATATAATTATAATTATGTTGTTTTGGTTTGAAGTAGTAGCTACTTTTTGTTTTGGGGTAACTTTGGCGCTTGTTAGGGGGTTACTTTGGCCCGGGCAAAATTTTTGACATTTTGATTTATTAATTATTAGCAATCTTTTTTAAAATAGTTGTTTTATATTTTTTTCTGTAAACTAACTGAAGTTGTTCCTATTTCCTCTGCCTGTTTTTAGAAGACGATGCCTAGAAACCCAGGAAAACGCCCTGGGTCGAGAACTTACGCAAATTTGCATTTTGTTTACATAATTATCATTTCGGTAGATATTTTTATTTTTATGCACTTAATTTCATTTGTATTTCTTGAGAAAATTAAAATAAATGTTTAATTTTCTCCTATTTTGATTTTTTTTTATTAATTATCATTCTAATCACTGGCTTTAAACATGTGGGTCAAAGTTACCCCAAGTGTAAGTAACTTTGGCCCTATTTTTTTTTAAATTGTTTCGGTGGTTTGAAAGCTTCGAAAAATTGAAATTACGCTATGAAATTGTTTTTCTGTGTATGCTGAAGTAGAAAAAAATTATTCTTAACAATTTTCGCATTCTTTTTTTTTTAAATTTAGCTTAACCCTTTCAGACCCGACTTTTTTTGGCTGAAGGAAAACATTTTTTTTTTAATTTCGTATTACTGTGCTCTAAAAAGTGTTTTTGGCAAGTTTCATAGTTTTCCGATTTTGAAATAAGAAAATACAGCTAAAGTAAACTTTAGTTGACCTAATACATAAACTATTATAAAATGCATGATAACAGATTTAAACAGGTGACTATTATTTGTAGACCAAGTTTAGTATGATAACAACTAGCAGAAAAAAAATTTTGCTTTTATAATGATATTTGGCTGAGTTATTCTTAACTAAAGTTATACTTAACCCTTTCAGACCCAGGGTACACTATAGTGTACCTACGTTTATTAATTTTTTTTGAAGTTGTTGACAAACTTATATGTTAGATAGCAATCATTTCTTAATGAAAGAACCACAAGGAATTCAATAAAAATATAAAAAATGTTCTATGAGTAACATAAACTATGATAATAAATTAATTAAAATAAAAAGTGTATAAAATCATTCCCCTGTCAAACAACTTACACTTAAGTATAACTTTAGTTAAGAATAACTCAGCCAAATATCAATATAAATGCATAATTTTTTTTTGCTAGTTGTTATACTAAACTTGGTCTACGAATAATAGTCACCTGTTTAAATCTGTTATCATTCGTTTTATAATGGTTTATATATTAGGTCAAAGAGTATATACATACTCTTTGATTAGGTCAACTAAAGTTTACTTAGCTGTATTTTCTTATTTAGAAATCAAAAAATTATGAAACTCCCCAAAAACACTTTTTATAGCACAGTAATACGAAATTTAAAAAAAAATAATGTTTTCCATCTGCCAAAAAAGTCGGGTCTGAAAGGGTTAAGTATAAGCTATTTGACAGGGGAATGATTTTATATAATTTTTATTTTAATTAATTTATTATCATAGTTTATGTTACTCATAGAACATTTTTTATATTTTTATTAAATTCCTTGTGGTTCTTTCATTAAGAAATGATTGCTATCTAACATATAACCATATAAGTTTGTCACCAACTTCAAAATAAATTAATAAACGTAGGTACCTGGGTCTGAAAGGGTTAATATGAAAAAAATGGGAAAAAGTGGGCCAATGTTACCCCCGATGACGGTACTGAAGAACTAATACTATTGGTCTATAAATAAAGGGTAAACCGTACACTGGGGGGTATGGAATACCACCCAAACCCCCCGGTTTGCCGATAGCTACACTAAAGCTCAATCAATATTTGAAGTTATAATAATAAATAAATAAATACATTTAACCTCGGGCCCGTTTTATTATAGTTTCTGCCATCGATCGACGATATTCAACTCGCGGGTACCGTAAACTGGGGTAACATTCGCTCTACGGGTAACTTTGGCCCACCTTCCGGAACAAGATTGTTTATGCTATAATTCTGCAACCAACAATGCAAATTGTATGATTCTGATATGAAATGATAGGTAGCAGCATTAACTTCATATTTCAGTCCCTATAGTGATAGTTCATGCTCTCACCACCGCTACAGCAGTTACTCAAGTGAACGCCGCAAAGAAAGTGCGTCGTTCTAGGCTGTAAACTGTAAATCTAATTCTTACATTATTATAGGAAGAGGCTATAAGCATATAATTATAATTATGTTGTTTTGGTTTGAAGTAGTAGCTACTTTTTGTTTTGGGGTAACTTTGGCGCTTGTTAGGGGGTTACTTTGGCCCGGGCAAAATTTTTGACATTTTGATTTATTAATTATTAGCAATCTTTTTTAAAATAGTTGTTTTATATTTTTTTCTGTAAACTAACTGAAGTTGTTCCTATTTCCTCTGCCTGTTTTTAGAAGACGATGCCTAGAAACCCAGGAAAACGCCCTGGGTCGAGAACTTACGCAAATTTGCATTTTGTTTACATAATTATCATTTCGGTAGATATTTTTATTTTTATGCACTTAATTTCATTTGTATTTCTTGAGAAAATTAAAATAAATGTTTAATTTTCTCCTATTTTGATTTTTTTTTATTAATTATCATTCTAATCACTGGCTTTAAACATGTGGGTCAAAGTTACCCCAAGTGTAAGTAACTTTGGCCCTATTTTTTTTTAAATTGTTTCGGTGGTTTGAAAGCTTCGAAAAATTGAAATTACGCTATGAAATTGTTTTTCTGTGTATGCTGAAGTAGAAAAAAATTATTCTTAACAATTTTCGCATTCTTTTTTTTTTAAATTTAGCTTAACCCTTTCAGACCCGACTTTTTTTGGCTGAAGGAAAACATTTTTTTTTTAATTTCGTATTACTGTGCTCTAAAAAGTGTTTTTGGCAAGTTTCATAGTTTTCCGATTTTGAAATAAGAAAATACAGCTAAAGTAAACTTTAGTTGACCTAATACATAAACTATTATAAAATGCATGATAACAGATTTAAACAGGTGACTATTATTTGTAGACCAAGTTTAGTATGATAACAACTAGCAGAAAAAAAATTTTGCTTTTATAATGATATTTGGCTGAGTTATTCTTAACTAAAGTTATACTTAACCCTTTCAGACCCAGGGTACACTATAGTGTACCTACGTTTATTAATTTTTTTTGAAGTTGTTGACAAACTTATATGTTAGATAGCAATCATTTCTTAATGAAAGAACCACAAGGAATTCAATAAAAATATAAAAAATGTTCTATGAGTAACATAAACTATGATAATAAATTAATTAAAATAAAAAGTGTATAAAATCATTCCCCTGTCAAACAACTTACACTTAAGTATAACTTTAGTTAAGAATAACTCAGCCAAATATCAATATAAATGCATAATTTTTTTTTGCTAGTTGTTATACTAAACTTGGTCTACGAATAATAGTCACCTGTTTAAATCTGTTATCATTCGTTTTATAATGGTTTATATATTAGGTCAAAGAGTATATACATACTCTTTGATTAGGTCAACTAAAGTTTACTTAGCTGTATTTTCTTATTTAGAAATCAAAAAATTATGAAACTCCCCAAAAACACTTTTTATAGCACAGTAATACGAAATTTAAAAAAAAATAATGTTTTCCATCTGCCAAAAAAGTCGGGTCTGAAAGGGTTAAGTATAAGCTATTTGACAGGGGAATGATTTTATATAATTTTTATTTTAATTAATTTATTATCATAGTTTATGTTACTCATAGAACATTTTTTATATTTTTATTAAATTCCTTGTGGTTCTTTCATTAAGAAATGATTGCTATCTAACATATAACCATATAAGTTTGTCACCAACTTCAAAATAAATTAATAAACGTAGGTACCTGGGTCTGAAAGGGTTAATATGAAAAAAATGGGAAAAAGTGGGCCAATGTTACCCCCGATGACGGTACTGAAGAACTAATACTATTGGTCTATAAATGAAGAGTGAACCGTACACTGGGGGTTTGGAATACCCCCCAGACCCCCCGGTTTGCCGAAGGCTACACTAAAGCTCAATCAATATTTGAAGTTATAATAATAACCTCGGGCCCGTCTTATTATAGTTTGTGTCATCGATCGACGATATTCAACTCTTTCGATAGCCTCTACAACTTATTAAATTTTGAATTTAAGTTTAAGAGGCACAAAATAATAAAGATAAACCGGGGGGTCTGGGATACCCCCCAGTGCACGCTTTTATTTTATTCCCAAATTGCTACGCCCAACCCACAAACTAGACTAATTCGACTAACTCGAATATCAGGGGCCCAAAAATTTGCTGGAGCCTAGGGCCCAACCCAGTAAAAAATAGGCGCTGTAATCAATAAATTGCACTGTACAAATTAGCTTTGCACATCATAAAGCGTGCAATGTCTGTCAGATTGACATACAGATGCTGTAGTCGAGGGCTCGATCCTGGTTTACTTTAAGTTTTTAAATTAAAATTGCAGAAAGTACTTTTTTAAAGCTACCAGCATAATATCTGTATATCCAAACTCAAAGACGACTTTCCTAATTATTTAAACTTTAGAAAGAATTCAGAACTTCAGTAGCAAATCATTGAATTGGTGACCCCGAATTATTTAAATTGGCTTGGTTTCGAATCTAGATCGAGAAATATTTTAGCTAAAAATTAATTGGTTACTTAGTTTTTATAATATTGAATCTGAATGTCGTTCGTCGTGGAATGGATGCCGGAGTGGCTCTTGAAAGGATAATTAATTTAAAAGACGTTATATTTAGTCAAGTGCATCTTGTAAAATTTTTTAGAGAATTAGGAGAATTGAATTGCGAGGACAACATGAAATAATAAAAACGAGTGCTTTTTTAAGGATACTAATTTATCGAATCTAGCAATAATCTGACAAAGTTAAGCCGTACTTAGAGTTTCAACGGTACTCAAACTCCACTTGTTTGTTATTTTTAAAACGAGTTACGTCAAAGCAAGTTTGAATTACTTTTTCGACGGTCAAAAAATGTCAAATTAACTTGCTCGTCTGTTTTAAGCGAAATTTTTTTGGCATTGGGCAGTAATCAACAAGTAAACGCCAAAGTGGGATTGAGATTTTGTTAAATTCTATTTTGTGATGAATTTTCCGTTTTAGAATATGTATTGACTAGGGTCGTATATTATGTAGTAAAAAGTTGTTATTTTTATCTACATCCCCCGTTTTTCCGATTGAACGATTATTGAGCGATGAACGAATACTTAACAGGACGCGGACATGACAAAGGGTCATCAGCTTCAAATGAATGCTTGTACTTACCAGAACATATACAGCAAACGGCATAACGACCACGGCGACCAGAAGATCTGCTAATGCCAAACTTACGATGAAATAGTTAGTAACTGTTTGTAAAGTTCTCTCTCTGTAAACACTAAGTATAACTAAAACGTTTCCGAATAAGGTAAGTATTGGAAAAATAACTAGGAGCAACGCCCAATAATTATAAATTGTTTCTTTTTTGGGAGTCTGGCGAAAACAGGTCGTGTTGGTGTTGTTCAAAAAGTAACTGCAATTCAGCACCACCTGATCGTACAAATTTTTTAGCTCGGTCTCGTTTCCGGAATAATTGAGATGGTTAAAGTATTGGTCTATGTCTTCGAACAATAGCAAAAAGGTTTCGGTCGATTGATTTACGAAGGAACTCTCGCTGGAATTTTGCTCGACAAAATTTTGAGTAACATTATACATGTCCTCGAACCAAATCTTTCTGTCGTTCAGTGATCCGTTTACTGCGATCGTTTTTTTGGGGATCATGTTTGCAATAGAATTGTGGTCAATTTCAAAGCATTTTGCAATTTATTAGAATTTACAAAGGATTCGTTATCCTACAAGTTTTAAGGGTATATTCAGTTGTCTGGCTAACACAATCAACCTCTTCCGTCTGTTCTTGATACGCTCTCTCCGGAAATGATGTCTTTACTTCTTTAGACTCCTTATTTCTTCTTAAGCTTGATCTTAAGCAGTTCTCCAATATAAGCGGCAATAAATCTGTTAGTAATCTCGGGCAAGATTTTTATATTGCTACAGAAACTTGTGCATCGTCATTTTTTATTACTCTTTATCCTCCCCCATATTATTCCCGCTCAAATTTTATTTTTAAATTTTTTTCACCACAACAAGTTGCGGTCACATTTTTACACTTCACCCGTAACATCTTGGCGCTTAATTGACGACGAATTTTTTTCTCTAGAAAATTTTAAGTTTCCACTTTATTTTCGAAAATATTAAATTGTGGTAGGTTACATACGCGCGAATGTTATAAGAAAGTCACGTGTAACCCGGGTCAAGTTCGGGAACGGTCTGCGTCGAGACGCTATAACAAATACGAAACGCGCACCATCGCCGCCCTATCTGATGCGCCCTCCGACAGAGGCGCTATGCATTTTGAACCACTTTTCTAGTTAAAATAACACCAAATTAATTTTTTTCTTTTATTTTATTTGGTTTTTTTTTTTATAAACGCCGGCATCGAAAGTTTAACCTTTCGTAACCAATTTCGAAAAACCCACAAACCCTTTCGGTGGCTACGTGACTTGATTTCTTTACACTTGACACTTGTGCCTCGATTCCGACATTAGATCTTGATTTTTAAATAAAAAAAAAGGGATGACGCTAATTAAAACACAACATCACCTGAACGTGTAAAAGTAGGTTAATAAAAATTTTTAATAATAATATTAAGGGCTACTTGACCCACTTTCGAGGGTTAATTTATTTTTCAACCCTTTCGGTCTTAAAGAGAAAGGAATTTCTGAAAGTTTCACTTTACACTGCCACTACACTTCATTGTCAAGCAGTTTACACTAATAAAACACGCATGGATGTTTAATGACCTAAATTAATTTAAATTTCAAATGTCACCAGATCTATTATAATTACATTAAAAATTTAAGATCTTTTCGAATTAAATTATTTCTATTGTATTGAATCAGTTGAACTCCCACTTCCTGTTTACATTCTTGCAAAGAGCACATTAAATGGAATATCTTAACTTTTTTTATTAAATAATAAATGTTAGTTCTAGTTCGGCGGCAAATATAATACAAAACAACAATTAATAAAGTGAAAGTGAAAGCATCCAAACTTATCCTCCTGTTTAATTTAATTCTTCTAAATCGAGACGGAAATCGTCGATCTTGAACAGCAAGACATAATACCCAGGCGCCGATTTCGGATCCGATGACCAGCTTCTGACGGCCAATTTCAATTAATCTCGTTAATCTATTTGTGCGCGTCATGAATTACGACTTTTGGCACGGACAACCGCAACTAAAAAAAGGAGGTGCACAACTAGATGCTATAAGTGTCTCAAATCCAAAATTTCAACTTTCTACGACCTACTGTATTTGAGTTATGCGACATACAGACGTCACAACGAAAAGAGTCAAAGTGAATTCAGAAAAGAGCAAAACGGATATTTCCGTTAAAATCTGGAAACCGAAAAAAATCGGGATTACAATCCTTGTAAAATAAGGAAGTAAAAACCTAAAGCGAGCGAAAACATCTAACAAGCTCTGACGTGAGGAAATGCAGGAATTTGAAATAAATATCAAACCGAAACTCAGTGGCGCAACAAGCAGGTGGGGGACCCGTGTGCGAAGTTGTTAACGGGGGCCCTGCTTATATAAAAGCATTTCCATGCAATTCCAGTGATTTCCAAAGAATTGCTTCCAAACAAGAGCTGATATAGAGACGAGTAACTACACCCCACCCCCTATTTAATTTTATTAAATATTTAGAAAAACATTTACTAGGATGAGTTTTTTATTTTTCAATTTTTTGAGATTCCCCACTTCACAAGAATTTTTGGATATTTTTCTAAGATTTTCTAGAATTTTCTATTTCCTCTAATTTTCTACATTTCCTAATTGTAAAATTAGTGACATTTTTATGGATTTTATAAAATTTCCCGCTCGTATTTTACTTATATTTTAACATAAGTGGAAAAATTAAGGAGAAATTGTGATTATGCAAAACTAAAGGGCAATTTGAGGAAATCTAGAATATTATATACTATCTTTTTTTTGCTTTTTCCATTTTCTGAGATTTCATTGGCTTTAGAAAGTTATAGATTTTCTAGAGTTCTGCATTTATCCCGATTTCCTATTTACCAACATTTACTAGTTTTCTAAGATTTTCTTGAAATTTTTATGGATTTCTGGAGATTTTCTAAATATTTACAATCTGTTTCTTGAGATGTCTTAGAAAAATACGCCACTGATTATTCCCTATATAAGAATTACAGGATTCCCACTTCTTTGGAAAATATGGAAAGGTCATGGAAAATTTAAGGTTTCTCTAATTTTATCATTTTTAGTGCCAAGTCAAAGAAATTACATTTACAATTTAATTTAAAAGTTTTTTTTTAATTTTAAAATAAATTTGTTTTAAAATTTTACTATTAAATTTATTTTGTTTAAATATTAATTTTTTTAAATTAAAAAATAATTTTTTATTTTCTTGTAAAAGGGATCTAAGCCTGGGATCGAAAAGTAAAATTAAAAATTTGATTTTGACAAAAAAGAAATAAAGACCCCCCAGACCCCCGGTTTGAAAACCCAAAGGTGTGTGTGTGTACGTTGTGTGATTTACCTTCTTATGAAAACTTTTAATTATCTTAGAACAAATACATCTACACACCGTTTGTATACAAACAAAAGGTTTAAGTGCATATTTATACAGCATTATATCTATGCGTCGTGAAAACTCTCACTGGGGGGTCTGGAGGGTGTGGAACACCCTACAGAATATAGTAAAATTCCTGGTACGAAAGTCACAAGTTTAATAGCATGGCAATCATTTTTGAACATAATTGCTGGTGACATCCCCAGCCTTCAAATAGCATCTAGTTGTGCACTTCCTATTTTTGAGATTTTTTATTAAGATTGAAAAGGTCACAGTACAACTAGGGGCCCTTTTAGCCGGGGGCCCGCGTGCGTCGCACCCCGGTAGTTCCGCCCCTGCCGAAATTGTTTAAAAGTCGAAATGAAGAGAACTGGCATCATGGTTCTAACCAAGAATGGAAAAGTCTGAAGAGCACATTCAAGATGCAGCTAAGGAAGGAAAAAATACTAAAACATGGATAACACAAAAAGCGTTGGTGTTGATTGAAGAACGAAAAGGACTGATAAGCGGAAAACAGAAAGAGAAACAAATACAAAAAGAATGCTATATCAGTAAAATATGTAAAGAAATAGAAGACCATCATACGCCACTCGGGATCTGTTTGACAAAGTGAGAACACTAACGCGAAGCTTTAAGCCAAAAACACTGGTGATAGAGTTTCAGTTTTGACCATGACGAGAAAGAACCAGCTATTATCAAGACTGACGAGGCGCAAAAATGACGAGGTATCTTCTGAGATGCTGAAGACACTGGGGGATGAGGGGGTTTAAATACTTCTAAACATCTGCAATAAAATTTGGAGAACTGGACAATGGCCGAAAGACTGGACAAAAACTCCCTGAAAAATACAGTTTAATACTCCCATATTTGCCTTTGGAAGCTTTTGACTGTGTACGCTCAGAAAGGAGTTCCACAAGGATGAATACTCTCTCCAGGCTGTTCAACGTATATGGCAAATACAATTAGTCATTAAAGAAAGTGAACCTGTACCTACCTTGGTTCATTGCCATGACTAAATTAAAGAAGGTATGGACCGACAAACAAATCACCGCGAATACCAAGATCTATCTGGCTAAGACCCTCATCTTCTCAATTTTGCTGTATGGCGTGGAGTCATGGACCATCAAAATGTCAGATAGACGCCGCATTGACGCTCTCGAGATGTGGTGCTGGAGACGTATACTGAGATCTCTATCTAAATTTTACTGATTTTTATCTCAATATTTTCAATCCAAAAGTTTTGGTTCAATTTACTCTTAATATAAGTGAAGAATCATAGCAATATTTATTTTCAAACCCAAAAAATGCTAAATCCACCTCTGGTTACATTGATCTGTAACCACTATAAATACGCCTGCGTCTACTACTGAATATTAAAAATATTATATTGTATTTTATCAAAGAAAATCGTTTGGAGTCTATAAGGTTCGCTTAATAACTTCAATTGAATTTTTATGGCTACTCAATTAAAATTTTTGTACACTGTTTTCTAAAATTTTATTTCTGCTCCTTTTAATGAAAATGACTAATAGGATCTAAAAACCTTTTACTGTTTTGTGGATGCCGCTTTTAAAATATAATAACAGATGTAAATGCAGATAATTGAAAATTTCTACAATAATTCTACTTAACAGATATTTTGATTTATAAATCAGAAATGTGAACTGAATACGTAAAGCGTAATTGTCAAAGATCCCACCAAGAGATAAATCTGTAATATATGACGTGAATTCGGAACTTGTGAGGTTTCATTAATCTTGACGTGCTTATGAAAAAGAAGCCCCTGAATTTCACACTTAACCTTTAATAACATTTAACTTCCACTTTAGAAATTGTTTAATAAGATTTTATTATTAAATTCGTACGACTGATATCTAGCATTGCATTTTGTCATAAAAATTAATTTAAAAAGTCAATACCTAGACAGATTATATCAATAATACTAAATGAAGAAGAACGTAGAAAAAACTTTATTTTACAATTACAATTTGTTTAAATAATTTAAAAAATCAACAAAGTTTTGTTCACTAGCTTAGAAAATCATTTAAATAAATAAAAAATGTTACATTTCGCTAAATCATCAATCATTTGTTGCTATATGAATTATGGTATTGATAATCCTCTCTCCTTTTTCGTCATGCAATAAATTTAAAAGTGGGGATTTAATTTTTTCTTCTAACAAATTTAATAATTCTATGCGAATGGCTTTGATCATTTCCGCAACCTAAAATACATGAAATTTTAGAAAAAATTACAGGATTCAATTATTGACTTACTTGATGATCTTCCACATGAAATCTAATCCATCCATCGGCCAAAACAACAAAAGTTGTACCATTGTTGACGCATATATCTACTTCGGATCCAGAAAAGAGAACTAGGGGAATCACCGGCACCATGGTACAATCCCTCACATAAATTTTACTTGTTCTAACTTTCTCTTGATAAACCAAATATGGACTGTGGTATCTGGTTACTGAAAAATTTACCGAACTGGGATGTATGAAAACCTAGAAATTAAAAAACTACAGAAATATCCAAAAAAATGTAACCAACCTACAGTTTCTTGTTGCGTTCTGAACCGAAGTTGTTTAGCTTCTCTTTCAATAGGAACGGCACCAGAAGCGCCCTTTAAGTAAATGGTTTGAGGTGCACACACCTTCACTATATTTGGATACAGTGCCGCACACAGAACTGCATTCAAAAGGCGTATGCTCTCAGAATGTTCGTTCAACTCTTTTTTAGTCAAAAGAAGAATGTCATCTTTTCCAGAGCGATGTCTGTGGGAGGTTAAATCAAGGGGCGCAAAGCCTATATTGACCAACAGTTCCAAAAATTGATATTTTATATCTGCAAGGGTTTCCAAAGTTTTTATCGACAAGTAATTTTCGATTGCAAAATTTCTTCCAGCAGCATAGTTGTTGGCACTAACCGTCCGCCATTTCTAAAAATATTTGTTCTAGACCAACCGGTTACTTACAAATTGGGATTTTTACCTTGTAAACTTGTAAAAGCGTCAAGTGATCGCTGAAACCAACTGAAAATTCCTTCTTTTTTGCCATTGCTTGCTCTTTTTTATCGAATGGGCTCACAAAAGGACTTTTGTGACTGAGCGCGGCCGCGATCGTAAGAGCTGAATCGATGCAGGAAAATATTGTTCCATACAACATCAACTTGCCAATTCGGACGTCAACTGGAAGCATAGCCAAGTGGTGACCCAATGGAGTTAAATTGTTTTCTTTATCGAAAGCGCCGACATTTTGTAAGCGTATAATAGCGGATTCGATGTTTTCCCTAACAGGAGGCTCCAAAGTTGATCCTAAAATAAAAATGTTACCCAATATATTCATCGCAAAAATTAAATAAGTGATTTGCGGCAGAATAAAATAAAAAGCTCACCTAAAACGTCATATAAATTCCGATCCGAAAGGCAAGGTAAAATTTTAATATGCAGCAGCAGTTGTTCAAGAGGAACTCGGTGTATTTCGGGTGTGGGTTGGGTTAAAAATTGATTTTGGAATCTGTTATTTGTAAAGAGATGAAAGCAATATCCGGGCATGACACGACCGGCTCTTCCTTTTCTTTGTAGCGCGTTAGCGCGTGTCACCCAGACCATTTCCAAACTTTCCATGTTGCGGTTTGAGTCAAAATGCTTTTCTTTCATTTTTCCACAGTCAAGTACATAAACACAGTCATTGATGGTGACCGAAGTTTCAGCTAAATTTGTAGAAAGAATAATTTTTCTAGTGTCCTTAAATGTCCTAAAAAAGAGCAAAGGATTTGATTTCCAAGTGAAATTCAAAGAATTTTCGAGATATCTATCTCTTATTAATTATATTAAAAATACATACTTAAAAATAGCGGCTTGCTCTTCACTGGTAAGGGATGAATGTAAGGGAAACAGTTTGTATTTTATCCGACCGTCACCCAAAAGAGCGGCATTATTGAGTAGGCGTTCATACAGTGTCGTGATTTCTGAGATGCCAGGTACAAACACCAAAATGGAACCCTCACAAGGATATTCGTGATCTCCAGATATAAGCCACTCCAGAACAGCCTCAATCAGATCGATATTGACCTTTTCTGGATCCATCAAGTACAAATTTTTACAAGTTTTAAATTCATATTCTTTGTAACGAGCTAAAACTTCAGCAAATGTTAATTTCTCATCAGGAATTCGATCATCAGGTCTGGGACAATTTGCTTGGACGGTGCTCGACTCAAATTCGATATTGAGGAGATCTTCGTCTGTGTCACAACGTTTCACTTTCCGCGTGAATTGAGTATTTTCTTCCATAACATAATCGATTAGATCCAAAACATCTTCGAGGTAAAACTGCTCGACAGGGAACGTTCGACCGGGGATGTTCACGACGGGAACTGAACCAAAATAATCAGAAAATAACGAAGAATTTAGAGTGGCGCTCATCAAAATCACCTTTAGATCTTGACGAATCTTCAACAGGTCTTTTAAAATTAATAATAAAAAGTCGCTCTCTTCGCTTCTCTCGTGCACTTCGTCAACAATTATGTGCGACACGTTAGCCAGAGTGGGATCGTACTCCAACCGCCGCAATAAAATTCCAGTGGTGCAAAAACAAAGCCTGGTACTATTCGACATTTTGCTTTCTAAGCGAATTTGGTAACCTACCGTATCACCGACTCGTTCGGCCCTTTCCTCGGCCACCCTTTCGGCAACTCCAATAGCAGATATTCTTCTGGGCTGGGTACAAATAATTTCAATGTGCGCACTGCTGTTAGAATCATAATTCGTAATCCAATCTTCCAAAAAATATTGAGGAACTTGAGTACTTTTCCCACAGCCTGTTTCGCCACTTATCACAGTCACTTGAGACGACTTGACCGTATTAATAATATCGTTTCGTAAATTATAGGCCGGTAAGTTTTTACGGTTGTTCAACATAGTGATATAGGCACGCGTCTGCAATTTTTGCTTTAGTTTCACAGCCAACCGCCTGTCGTGTATTAAAATTTCCGTCAAAGTTGAAGTTTTCTTGTTGTCTTTGTTTGTAAATCCCCTCCTATTATACTTTTCGACCTCTAATCTATTTTTGTTATTAGTTTCCTGCATCAGCTTTTCCAAAGATGAAGGAAACTGCACGGGAGTATGTTTCAAGTAATCAGTCATTTCCTCTTCGTTCTTTAACAATTCCACCACAGAATAAATACTAGGAATTCCATCACGAGAGAAATTTTCCGCTTCCATGTACAAACGCTTCGAAATGTGAATGTTAAGCAGTTCGGGCAGTAAAATATTCTTTTTCAACATGATAACGGGCGACTCATATGGATACTTTAAATCTTTTGTAAACCTAATTTCCAATTCAAAGGTATAATCATTGAGATGATCGTTTGACTTATTTTCTGTCGGATTTTCAACATGATGAGAAAATCTACACTTGCCGCCGAATTTACAGTTGCCTCTGAGAAAACCACGACACATTTCCTTCTTCTTTTCGGTCCTATCAGTCGTAGCACGTCCTTTGTTTATCCTCTGAGGATGAAACATATTGACTAAGTACTCCAGGTTGAATTTGAACACCCAAACGTCGTTAGTGAACTTTTCCTCAAACGCACTCTCGTAGATCGATTCAAGAACGCTCTTTTCGTCGGCCTTTTGTTCCAACAGTTCGTTTTCTGACAGTGTAACATCCGGCTTGACGCGATCAATACCCAGGTATTTGGTATACAACAGACATAAAGCGTCTTCCATATTTTCTTGACAATATTCTAAAGCTTCCAGGCAGTGAGTTTTGTGAAAACCGTAACTTTCTAACCGTAGGAGTGCAAACATTTTAAACTTTCCGGCATCACTATTTTCGTTCATCTCGGTGTGATGGAAAGCTCCTTTAATGACCAAACTGCTGTTTTTTAAATACTTGCTACTTATCTGCAATTGTTTATCTTCGTACGTTGATGAAGCACACAACCGGTATTCCTAAAAAATACAGGAAATATAGTACGATACATTGGCGATGAAAATCTTTCCGTCTTGAAAATGTATAGAAATTATATTAATTACATATTTAGATTATTTTCTTCATTGTTGCGCAATATTGACACACTGGTAAAACAATACGAATGTATCTCAGAGTCCACAAAAGAGAACTTTTTATTTTTTCGTTATCTAGCTTAGTTTTGGCGGTGTAAGCTATAAAGAGCAAACCTGTGTCATTTCTACATTAAATTTTGTAGTTTTTTATTTATTAATACTGCTTGTCATTTGTGCATTGTCGATGTTGATAGAAACACTGGCCTAGTAAAACATCGAGAATACTTACAGGTCCGTGTATGAATTTTAAAGTTTCCATCACCATCTGCTGCGAATTTTCACTCAAATGAAGTACCTTAATTTCTTCCTTTACATGACTCGTGGGAATTTCTTTTTTGCGCTCCTGCCTAAAGAAGTGGAGTTGTCTTAAAATATTAAGGGTTATTAATATTTTCTTACCCAATTTTGACTTTGGGAATGTCGCGTAAAAAGAAGTCCGCACGACTTTCCGCCTCTGAACTATCCATTTACAATAATTTTGATTATTTCGTAATGTTGCAGCATTTAAACCATACCTGGAAGAAACGTCAAAATTTCAAAGGTTATGTTTTTGATTTGGTTACCGACAAACTCGTACCAACAGATGTCACCCAGAACAAAATCTTCAACTACTTTTCCTAAAATATACAAGACCATGCAAAAGTTGATAATATCAAATCGGTTGCACAATTCAGCGAAATTAGGAAAATTGTGAGTACTTTAGAGTTGCAAGTTCCTGATTTTTTACCCTATAAACTTTAAATTTTATAGAACTTTTCGACAATTAATATAAATCGGTTGAATGTTGAATCAGTCACTTAAAAATACATTTAATATTCAAAATTAAACGTAATCATGTCTTCTAGTAAGCTAATGTACTAATGAACTAATAAAAATAAATTAATGATAATTAAGTAAGTGTTCAGAATGACGTCCATTTTCTGCTTAACAATATACAAGCTGATTACTAAGTTTCTACTGCACATTTCAAATAGCATCAGGTGTGTAAAAAAAGGCCAATAATTTATAGAGTAAATTTTTTATAATTACCTAAAACTAGGGTATTCCACATTCTACCTGTCACTTTAATTTCGTCTTCTGCAAGGTCTTTTTTAACATCTGAATTTAAAATTAATTAGGTCATCGTAACAGAGGTAAAACCCATATACTAGTGTTCCATACCAGTAATTTTTTGATTATTCTTAAAAATGTTCCACCTAATGCTATCAGTCTTGCGGTTATACCACAGAAGAAGACACCGTATTCGTTAGTCCAAAAACAGTTGTGCTAGTGGTTAAATTAATATAGCACTTTTCCCACACTTACCACGCATGGAAAGCCGCTAAAAGCAGATACTAGCGGTGCCAAGATAAAGATCAGATAAGACAAAAAAGGAAAACGGATGAAAAAACAGAAATATGCATTCCAGCAGCCTGGAATGTATATTTTTTGAAATTTCCAGAAGGATAGAAGTCTACCCACCGTTTTTTACTAAAGACCTACATATTATTAGTCTTACTGAGCTAATGGTTTAACTGAAATCTAAAACCTTAACTACTCTCATGGTCTTATGAACTGTTATTTCTAGGAATACCTATTTATAAGCTATCATTACATTACATTACATTTGCATTCGTTCCTGACGGTATATTGCTACCATTACGGTCTGCAGGGCCTATTATACCACTAGGCGTATTAGGCACGTGCTAGGGCCCAATGACTAGAGGGGCCCGAAAAGAGAGAGCATAAAATCGTAAAATAAAAATCAAATACTGAGCGGAATCCATATACTATTCGTTAGGATCAGGGCCAGCGCTAGGCACTAGGGAAACTGCCTAGTGCCAAAGAGTATGTATATATAGAGGGACAGCCATTAACAAATATTTGTCACAAGTTTTTGTTAATGGGTCTGCTACGCCATCTAGTAGACGGTGTGATCTCTACGTTTTAATTTTTAATATATGGCTGATCCTTTATATACAGGGGGGGTATTTTTACAAAAATAAGTTTTTACATGTTAATTTCCTATGTTCAGCTAACTCATTCAGCACCCTGTATATAGAGTACCAAAAATAAAGACGTAGAGATAACCCCCTCCACTAGATGGCGTAGCAGAGCCATCAAGATATACTTGTGACAAGTATTCCCATAAGAGCTGTCCCTCTATATATACATACTCTTTGCTAGGGCGCAAACCAGATTGAGATGCAAAAATTAAAAAAAAACTTATAGTAACTTACTATCTACTAAACATGATAAGCATGATAATAAATGAGATAATTGAGAAAAACTGTTTTTTACTCTATTTACAGTCTAACTCTACAAATATCGATTCTAGGGTAAAAGTTATATAAACCAAACTTGTGGGAAATTATATTTCCCATAATTTTCAGTATTATCATTTTTGCTCTAAAGTTGAGAATAAGTGAGTTATTTGAAAAAAAACACCCTTTAAATCAAGATGGCGGCAAACGCAATGGGGAGATTTTCCCGAAAATCAAGATTTACACTAGCAAACAACCCTCCTTTAGTTTAAAATAATAAAATCGCTCCCGGAAATTATATTTCCAGGTGAAATCCTAATTTGACTGGACTATAGATACAAAATGTAAGTGGCAATCCGGGGGGTCTGGGGGGGTAAAGTGCATCTTTAGTTTTTTATTCTCGCATCCGAACTAAGGTAGGTAAATGCTACTTGGGTATAGTTATACTCATATTTAACCGACTATTGTAAAAGCGGACCTTAATAGTATGAATTTTTCTGTGAGCTTGCAGAGAGCTGGCAACAGGTTAATAGGTCAGTTTCTAGTTCCTTTTTAATTTTTTCCGAAATATGGGAATCGTAGAATACCCCAGCATTGATTTTGCTGCTCGAACAAAGAGCAAAAGGTGCACTACCCCCCAGACCCCCCGGATTGCCACAAAACAGTTTTAGGTAGCACTTGAACTAAATCTGATCAAAACTTTACAACCAAATTTAGAAGTTTTAACAATTAATTGCCTAGTTTGCTATTGTAATTTCTAAATCTGTTTTAAAAATTCTATAAGGTTCAGTTTAGCTGCTATTACGAAACTGGTTTAGACACAAAATGTAAGTGGCAAACCGGGGGGTCTGGGGGGTGTGGAACACCCCTCAGTGCATCAATAAATATCCTCAATGCTAGAAGGCCGTACAACCATCCAGGGTTCCCACTAAATTTTCCAAAGCAAATTTCCTGACTATGGAGGGTTATTTCTAAAAAATAACCAAAATAGTATAAAATATGCAAGACTTTAGATTCTAAACAGTAAACTGTGCACTGGGTTTACCAATTTTTACCAATGGCTGCTTTGAAGCTTAATTATTATTAGGTGATATTACTTGTGTGGCTTAATAAACTCAGGGCCTATTTTACCATTAGGCGCGTTAGGAACGTGCATAGAGCCCAATGAGCAGATGAGCTCAAAAAGAAAGAACATAAAATCGTAAAATAAAAATCAAATACGGATAAAATAACCCAAAAATTGGGCCTTCGATGCTATTAGTTACACTCGAATATAAGAGGCTCGAAAATTTTCTATAGTCTAGGACCCAACTCAGTTAAAAATAGGCCCTGGTTTTGTGTAGCGTCTATGGTCGATCCGTCGATCTTCCTTCTCTAAATCCACATTGATAACTCCTTATTATATTCTCAGTGTACGCCTTTAGTCTTTCACGTACAAGTGTTGAAAATCCTTTATAAATAACTGGCTACAACGTTATACCTCTATAATTTTCACAATCCTCTCTGTCTCTGTTTTAGCTAAATTTAGCTAACATTTTTGCGGTTCCTTATGCAAATTGATGAGAAAATTAGAATGGCGCAGTCAGAGTTTCCCCAAGTATAATACTTTTCGTTATATCAGCTTGAAAGTTCGAATTTTTGATTTGCATTTATTTGACTTTGGATCTCTTCCGCCAGTCCCAGGCTGCTTTATTATATGCAGGCAATAAAATACGTCGAATTAACTTATAAAAAGGCCATCTAAATTTTTTAAAATTTTTGAAAAAAAAAAAATTTTAGGTTGGAGGTAAAATAAAATTTATTAATTCGAAACTGGTGCCATTTTAGATTTCTGTCTGAAGATTAACAAACGACTGCGATTATCTTACGGATAAATAAATTCGCAAAATTACAACATAGATAACCTTTTTGCAGGAAAATTAATTTTCCTGTTGAAATAGGAGGAATTTGATGGTGTAATTTCTCTCTGTGACCGCTGCAAGCTTCCAAACACTGGAGAGTCACATTTCCTCCAAATGTCTACCTATAATTTTCTGAAAACTGATGTCCCCCTTTTCGAACCCGTTTTATAAAAGAATGATGAAAATATTGACCGTGGGAACAGGTCATTATTTATTTTAATTATAAATGATTGTTTGTTACGTCAAATCCCTCAAATTATATTTTGTCAATATTATATTGGGCGACAATTATTTGTATAAATAAAGAAAGCCACAACAATTTGTCAGTGACGTAGTTGATTCTATTTTCAAGTAAATAGAAAATTTAAGTAGCTATGTAAACAACGCTAAAATTAGCGTGTGAAGTGCTAAATAAACAGTACAAATTTTTCAACTTTATGCAATTCAGGAGGGAGTTTTTCGCAAACACGTGGGTGTGCAGGCAAGGAATACTATGCGTGACAGGATTTTGTTAAAAACGGAACCCTTCTTTAACTTCTTTAAATTTTACCGGTGGGATCTTGAAAAAATTGGGTAAATTATTTTTTTCGAGGACGGAAAAAATTAAATAGCAGGGAAAAATGCAAATAGTATTAAACAATTTAAATGTGGTTGGCCTCATTAATGTAATATGAAGAGCATTTTAGAATAATAATGCGATTATTTTACATAACTTAAAGTTGTAATACATTTCTTACACACAACAATGAAAATATTGCTGATGTGAGTTGTATTATTTAATAACGAAAATTAGAGGAAAATTACTCTAGAAGGTTTTTCTGGTTGGAAAAATTATTTTTCATGAGAGATCAGAAAAATTCCAATTTTGGATGAAATTATATGAAAGATTATAAATAAAAGTGTCGCATAATATAAAGGTGAACAATGTCGATATCGAATCTAATATCGAGTCTAAAGTTTTATTTTCATAACAATAACCGAAAAGAAAATATTAATTATTGACGTAGGTACATTTAAACTTAATTATTTCATATTTTCGAAAGAAAATTTTTATGGAAATTATGTTTAATTATTTCTATTGCTTCATAACGGTGATTAATTAGGATGTAAAAGGTCATAGGCTCCAAAAAAGTGACAAACATTTAGTCGAAATCAGTGGCGTATTACGAGGACGTAAATTTTCAAAACCGCAAGAAAATGGTGATTTTTAAATGGAATTTTTCAAGTTTGTGTATACCTAGTTTTTGAAGTGTTTAGTTAACCGGATTTTATTTTATCATTGATCAAAAACACAAACACACAATTCAAGTTTAAGTGCAATTTTTAAAAATGGAATTCTTAAAACCGCTACACTTCCTTTAAAATTTCCAAAATTAAGAAGTGCTACAGCTGTAATTCGATTACTGTTTCAACAGAATCGTAGAGATATCGCTACGATAAAATTATTTACATCCTAATTATGTTCGAGCGTTTTTCTAAAATAATATCTAATCACATAGTAACCAATATCTATAAATGATTTTCCAATCGTTAAATTGACTTTGGAAAATTATAATTAAAGTAGGACAAGTGGTAACTAATCTGTCTAGCTAATATTAAAAATTTTAAGAAAACATTAAATTGAGTGATTTTATTGCCAAGATAATGAAATCGCTACTTAAGTAACTGCTACTTAACGAAGAGGAAAACCAAAACAATTCAAGAAAACGCACCGGACAGACAGTCGGACAGACGAAATATGGCTAAAAATTCAAAAGCGCACCGAGAGCAGGAGGAACTTTTTCAAAATCAATTTAATTTTTGAAAAAACAAGGATTAAAGGGTTAAAGCTTCTAAAATTAAACAAGATAAGCAATTGAATTACCCAAGTACAAAGCCTCGTGACTTTTCAATTACACCACCTTTTCAAAACGATTTCTCCTCAAGATAAAGCAACTTCAAACAAATCCGATTTTTAACGACAACTCAAAATGGTGCCCTACTATATAATGCCCGAAACCCACTATGGACGGTTAATAATCGCCGACATACATACACCTCAAGATCGGTTTTGTTATATAAACTAAAACAAAAACAGAATTTAAATAATTTTTCATTGTTAAAAACTCATCAGTTACAGTTGTGTGATCGCCAGTTTCGGTTTTATTTTGTGTAAATGCATCAAAATTATGTTTGGAAATCAAATCGTTTCGATTCTTCGTTCAAAATTAAACCACCACACCTTTAAATTTTTTAACAAACAACCGACCATTGTTACGTATGTTTCATTGTTGATGTTAATTTTATTACAAAAGGACCTTCCCGAGATGAACTGTGCATTATAACGTTAAAAACTTTTAAGTGTTGTAAAAATTCAAATAGCAGTTCAACTAATTTTTGGAAATATCAAACCAAATTAAAATTATTTAAAGGATCTAAAGGAAGGTAAGCAAGAAGACTTTAATTGTTGCACTTTCCACTAAATTTTTTCAAAATTAACCATATCAAAATAAAAATTTTATTTAGAAAAATAACTTTTCCAAAATGATGTCCAAAATGCAATGGTTTGTGCTTTTATGCGCCTACGTCATATATTTGCTGCTGGGAGCAACAGTCTTTCACGAAGTGGAAAAAAGGCAAGAAGAGAACGTGAGAACCGAAAACCGAAAGGAACGGATAGAAATTGAAGGTACAGTGAAACCTTTCTCAAATAATAATGACCCACTAAATCGGTTAATCCAATTTGCAGACTTACTCGTCAACCATTATATACCAAGCGACGACCACCCACAGGACGAAATCTTCGACAGGCTTTCCAGTTACTGCGGAAAGCCTTTAAGCGCAAACATGAGCGATGTCGACCCACCCTACCGATGGGATTACTACCATTCTTTATTTTTCGTCATCACAGTCGTTAGTACCATTGGTAAGCCGCTCATCATTTTCCCAAATCTTATTGTAAACCATACATTTTAGGGTACGGTAACTTGGCACCCACTACCACCTTCACGCGCATCTTCATGATATTTTATGGTATAGTCGGTATCCCAATCAACGGTATGGTTATCATAACACTTGGGGACTTTTTTGGAAAATCGGTAAGAACAACCAAAGCTATTTTGGTATTCTTTTACTTATGATAAAATTTTTGATTTAGTTTCTTAAATTGTACGACCGTTGGAAGACGCTGCGGGTGCAGCATGCCTTAGCTACGTTGGGTTTGGTGGGACAAATCATTTTGTACCTAATCCCAGGATTTACATTTTTTATATTTTTACCATCGATCATCATAATGTTCTACGAAAGATGGGATTACGACGTTGCAGTTGCCTACGCGTTTGTAACTTTAACGACAATCGGATTTGGAGACTACGTAGCTGGTAAGCAAATTGATCACATGTTTAAACATTACACAAAGAGTAAACATAAATTAGGAGGTGCTAATGTGTTAAAATCTTCGCACTAATTTTAAGTCAATTATGACCCTCTAATAAGTTGACGATAATTAATTATTATCTTAATTGTTTTTTACTTTCAGGTACTCACGAAAATGGATATGGCAACGTCCTCTACACTCTTTACCAAATATTCCTATTGTTTTGGATAATATCAGGATTGGGCTACATAGTCATGGTTTTAGGCTTCGTTTCGCGGGGAATCAGGAGCAAAAAAATGCATGCCATAGAACACAAAATAGCTTACAACCTTAAGAAAACAAACCACAAGATACGCGAAGAACTCAGATCGGTGGTGAACGAATACTTACTGATGAGAGTGAAACGGGTGTACAAGGAAAAATTTGTTTACGTTCCAACCAGACGGCAACGAAGTCAGAGTTGTCCAGATTTAACCATTTACAGAAGCGCAACTTCGATAGCTCACACCAGGAAACGAGCCATATCGGCTCATATTAACCTGACACCTCCGGAAATAAGCCGAATTCAGTCGGATTCGGATTTGGTCCGAATCGATAAGGAGGAAACCTTCAAACCGTCGGTCGCTATTGTAGAACCAAGCAAACTCCTCATGAGAGTGGTGAACGCGTTGGGTCATTACGATTCACTTCACTCGAATGAGAATTCGAGTCCGAACAGCGGAAGCTCCCAGCTGGAAGGAATCGACATGTTTCCATCTAACGAAATTTTGGCCAGCGAAAGATATAATTCTGGTTGGTCTTTGGGAAGCCATAAAAAGAGTTTGACTCCAAAAGTGCCAAGACCTCGCGCTGCTAGTGAGTGCAAGCAGCCGTTAAGTGATAACTATAACATCCAAATAAACGACTTAACCTGGTATGGTCCTCCTGCAACGAAACGGTTAGAGGAGTTACGAGAACAGGCCCGGTGTAACAATGCTCGTTGCAAAACATTGCCCCCACTTACCTCCACGATACAATCGCCCGGCTTTTTCGCAAGACTGAAGAAAACGTTCAAGAGTTCCAAAGAAGGAGATAAGCCAAAAAATATCGATGTGGAGCGTCAGGAATATTTTAATCCGCCCGTTAACCAAGCGGCGGCGGCGGCACCGGTGGATAACAATAAAGTGTTGGAAGAGACCTCCATTGCAGACTTTATTCGCGCCCTAACAGCGATAACCATTTCGGAAGAAGAACCCAACCTCCCGTGTAAACGAAAATTGGGTACGGCTTGTCTGACGCCGCCCGATAGTAATTCCCAAAGTAATTTAAGTACCATATCCGCTCAAGTAGCAAATTTGAGGCGGTCTTCTGTGATTCCTTGCCCTACCATGTATGACAGAAGATTTTCTTTAGCCACCGATCGAGCCCCACCTCCTTATTCTCCAAATACTGGAGGTTCAATTAATGTGCCATCGAGAATCTTGTCTCGCAACCGAAGATTTTCGTTACGACCAGTTCCTAGTCCTGTGCAAAGACGTGCATCAAAGTTCAAACCATCCTTGACTTTAGATCCTGACCTTAAAAATAAAAGTCAAAATAATACTAATACGTAAATTATAATGATAAAATAGTTTTTAGAGTAACATTTGTGACGCACTTATCTGCTATTTGATAATGTCCTGTATATAAGTTTAATTTAAGCTGCAAAAGTATTATAAATTTTATTTATTTGAATGAAAATTTTTAAATTAAAAGTTTTCACAAAAAATGCATGCGTTTCTTTATTGATTCAAAAAATTTTCAGGTATTCAGATTTGTTGAAACAAACGAAATGCGTTTCCCACGATTGTTGTTTTTTTTTATAATTTTGTAATAAATTTTTTTCAATGACGCACTTCTTGAACATTATTTTAGGATATGAAGGAAGATGAACGTATGTCCTTGTTAGTAGCCGATTTGAACCAGATCAAAGCTCGATAATGAAAGCAAAACTGAACTAAACTCACATTATTTTAGGATATGAAGGAAGATGAACGTATGTCCTTGTTAGTAGCCGATTTGAACCAGATCAAAGCTCGTTAATGAAAGCAAAACTGAACTAAACTCGTCCTTAAAGGTGGGCAAAGGGGGAGAGGTAAAGAGAATAATTTTCCCGCCTTGATTTTTCAAAATTAGTTTTGCCAAATAATCCCAGTAATCAATATAAATTACTTGAATTTTATAAATTTTTTTGTTTGGAGTTTTTCCTTTAAGAAAATAAAAATTTTCCATTACATTCGTTTTTTTTGCAATACAATTTTTTTGAGTAGGTCAGGATTTATGTAAAATTTTGACCAATTTTTAAGCGACAACCTTTGTCTGGCATTGAATTTTCACGTAGTAGATTTATTAGTCGGATAACCTCAGATTTCAAAATTGATACATACATAATTTTCATGTTTTTACCTAAAAAGTTTAATTTTAAAAATTAAACGACAAAAGACAGTGGCGGACTGGCAGTGTTTGTACAAAAAACAGCACCAAACCAATAATTCCACTTTTTATTTATTTTTCATTTTACCAATACAATATGTTTTGAATTTTCTTTTTGTTTTGTTTCCGAAATATATAATAATTTCGATTGCTATATGAACTTGACCAATTATTGGTTTTACAAGTACATATCTGCAATATAGATATTGTTGATATTACTCTTAATCAATAACTTAGATAATTTTTATTAATATTATATTATTAATAAAAAATTAAAGTAAATATAAACCTTTTTATTAAATTCAAAATAAATTAAAAATGAGCTGATAACGCCATCTGTGATTTAATAAACAAGTCAAGTTTAAACGTTATAGCTGATGATAGCAATCATAGTAGCGGATTTCGCTTTTTGGAGGTCCATAGCTTGTGTTACGGAGAAGGCTCAATTTTTGGGTTATTTTATCATAATTTGATTTTAATTTTACGATTTTATTTTCTCTTTTTTCGAGCCTCTCTATTCCCCTATGGAATACCCCCCAGACCAACCGGTTTATCTTCTTTGCTTTGTGCCTCATAAACTTAAATTCAAAATTTAAGCCTTCAGAACCTCGCGGAATCAATCAAAACTGTGTAAAATCGCGAAACAAATTAAGGGCTAATTGACTCCGAATGTGTTACGTTCAAAGCCAAATAAAATAAAAAATATTATACTTACGAGAAATCTGACTGCGCCAATCAAATTTTCTTATCAAAATACGTATAAAACTGTGAAAGAAGTTGACGAATTCCACTTTTCTTTATTTGGGGTCAAAAAACACCAAAGGGGTTAACCTTACGTTTTTTTCAAAAATCTTAAAAAATTTAGGTGGCCTTTTTATTACTTAAATCGACGTACTTAGATGCCTACTGCTGGACACAGCCCTCAGAACCTCGCGGAATCAATCAAAACTGTGTAAAATCGCGAAACAAATTAAGGGCTAATTGACCCCGAATGTGTTACGTTTAAAGCCAAATAAAATAAAAAATATCATACTTACGATGAATCTGTCTGCGCAAATCGAATTTTCTGATCAAAATACGTAAGAAACAGTGAAAGAAGCTGACGAATTCCACTTTTCTTTATTTGGGGTCAAAAAACACCAAAGGGGTTAACCTTACGTTTTTTTCAAAAATCTTAAAACATTTAGGAGGCCTTTTTATTACTTAAATCGACGTACTTAGATGCCTACTGCTGGATACAGCCCTCAGAACCTCGCGGAATCAATCAAAACTGTGTAAAATCGCGAAACAAATTAAGGGCTAATTGACCCCAATGCTTTACGTTTTAAGCCAAATAAAATAAAAAATATTATACTTACGAGAAATCTGACTGCGCTAATCGAATTTTCTGATCAAAATACGTAAGAAACAGTGAAAGAAGCTGACGAATTCCACTTTTCTTTATTTGGGGTCAAAAAACACCAAAGGGGTTAACCTTACGTTTTTTTCAAAAATCTTAAAAAATTTAGGTGGCCTATTTATTACTTAAATCGACGTACTTAGATGCCCACTGCTGGATACAGCACTCAGAACCTCGCGGAATCAATAAAAACTGTGTAAAATCGCGAAACAAATTAAGGGCTAATTGACCCCAATGCTTTACGTTTTAAGCCAAATAAAATAAAAAATATTATACTTACGAGAAATCTGACTGCGCTAATCGAATTTTCTGATCAAAATACGTAAGAAACAGTGAAAGAAGCTGACGAATTCCACTTTTCTTTATTTGGGGTCAAAAAACACCAAAGGGGTTAACCTTACGTTTTTTTCAAAAATCTTAAAAAATTTAGGTGGCCTTTTTATTACTTAAATCGACGTACTTAGATGCCTACTGCTGGATACAGCCCTCAGAACCTCGCGGAATCAATCAAAACTGTGTAAAATCGCGAAACAAATTAAGGGCTAATTGACCCCGAATGTGTTACGTTTAAAGCCAAATAAAATAACAAATATCATACTTACGATGAATCTGCCTGCGCCAATCGAATTTTCTGATCAAAATACGTAAGAAACAGTGACAGAAGCTGACGAATTCCACTTTTCTTTATTTGTGGTCAAAAAACACCAAAGGGGTTCGCCTTACGTTTTTTTCAAAAATCTTAAAAAATTTAGGTGACCTTTTTATTACTTAAATCGACGAACTTAGATGCCTACTGCTGGATACAGCCCTCAGAACCTCGCGGAATCAATCAAAACTGTGTAAAATCGCGAAATAAATTAAGGGCTAATTGACCCCAATGCTTTACGTTTTAAGCCAAATAAAATAAAAAATATTATACTTACGAGAAATCTGACTGCGCCAATCGAATTTTCTGATCAAAATACGTAAGAAACAGTGAAAGAAGCTGACGAATTCCACTTTTCTTTATTTGGGGTCAAAAAACACCAAAGGGGTTAACCTTACGTTTTTTTCAAAAATCTTAAAAAATTTAGGTGGCCTATTTATTACTTAAATCGACGTACTTAGATGCCTACTGCTGGATACAGCCCTCAGAACCTCGCGGAATCAATCAAAACTGTGTAAAATTGCGAAACAAATTAAGGGCTAATTGACCCCGAATCTGTTACGTTTAAAGCCAAATAAAATAAAAAATATCATACTTACGATGAATCTGTCTGCGCAAATCGAATTTTCTGATCAAAATACGTAAGAAACAGTGAAAAAAGCTGACGAATTCCACTTTTCTTTATTTGGGGTCCAAAACCAACAAAGGGGTTAACCTTACGTTTTTTTCAAAAATCTTAAAAAATTTAGGTGGCCTCTTTATTACTTAAATCGACGTACTTAGATGCCTTCTGCTGGATACAGCCCTCAGAACCTCGCGGAATCAATAAAAACTGTGTAAAATCGCGAAACAAATTAAGGGCTAATTGACCCCAATGTTTTACGTTTTAAGCCAAACAAAATAAAAAATATTATACTTACGAGAAATCTGACTGCGCTAATCGAATTTTCTGATCAAAATACGTAAGAAACAGTGAAAGAAGCTGACGAATTCCACTTTTCTTTATTTGGGGTCAAAAAACACCAAAGGGGTTAACCTTACGTTTTTTTCAAAAATCTTAAAAAATTTAGGTGGCATTTTTATTACTTAAATCGACGTACTTACATGCCTACTGCTGGATACAGCCCTCAGAACCTCGCGGAATCAATCAAAACTGTGTAAAATCGCGAAACAAATTAAGGGCTAATTGACCCCGAATGTGTTACGTTTAAAGCCAAATAAAATAACAAATATCATACTTACGATGAATCTGCCTGCGCCAATCGAATTTTCTGATCAAAATACGTAAGAAACAGTGAAAGAAGCTGACGAATTCCACTTTTCTTTATTTGGGGTCAAAAAACACCAAAGGGGTTAACCTTACGTTTTTTTCAAAAATCTTAAAAAATTTAGGTGGCCTATTTATTACTTAAATCGACGTACTTAGATGCCTACTGCTGGATACAGCCGTCAGAACCTCGCGGAATCAATCAAAACTGTGTAAAATCGCGAAACAAATTAAGGGCTAATTGACCCCAATGTTTTACGTTTTAAGCCAAATAAAATAAAAAATATTATACTTACGAGAAATCTGACTGCGCTAATCGAATTTTCTGATCAAAATACGTAAGAAACAGTGAAAGAAGCTGACGAATTCCACTTTTCTTTATTTGGGGTCAAAAAACACCAAAGGGGTTAACCTTACGTTTTTTTCAAAAATCTTAAAAAATTTAGGTGGCATTTTTATTACCTAAATCGACGTACTTACATGCCTACTGCTGGATACAGCCCTCAGAACCTCGCGGAATCAATCAAAACTGTGTAAAATCGCGAAACAAATTAAGGGCTAATTGACCCCAATGTTTTACGTTTTAAGCCAAATAAAATAAAAAGTATTAACTTACGAGAAATCTGACTGCGCCAATCGAATTTTCTGATCAAAATACGTAAGAAACAGTGAAAGAAGCTGACGAATTCCACTTTTCTTTATTTGGGGTCAAATAACATCAAAGGGGTTAACCTTACGTTTTTTTCAAAAATCTTAAAAAATTTAGGTGGCATTTTTATTACTTAAATCGACGTACTTAGATGCCTACTGCTGGATACAGCCCTCAGAACCTCGCGGAATCAATCAAAACTGTGTAAAATCGCGAAACAAATTAAGGGCTAATTGACCCCAATGCTTTACGTTTTAAGCCAAATAAAATAAAAAATATTATACTTACGAGAAATCTGACTGCGCCAATCGAATTTTCTGATCAAAATACGTAAGAAACAGTGAAAGAAGCTGACGAATTCCACTTTTCTTTATTTGGGGTCAAAAAACACCAAAGGGGTTAACCTTACGTTTTTTTCAAAAATCTTAAAAAATTTAGGTGGCATTTTTATTACTTAAATCGACGTACTTACATGCCTACTGCTGGATACAGCCCTCAGAACCTCGCGGAATCAATCAAAACTGTGTAAAATCGCGAAACAAATTAAGGGCTAATTGACCCCAATGTTTTACGTTTTAAGCCAAATAAAATAAAAAGTATTAACTTACGAGAAATCTGACTGCGCCAATCGAATTTTCTGATCAAAATACGTAAGAAACAGTGAAAGAAGCTGACGAATTCCACTTTTCTTTATTTGGGGTCAAATAACATCAAAGGGGTTAACCTTACGTTTTTTTCAAAAATCTTAAAAAATTTAGGTGGCATTTTTATTACTTAAATCGACGTACTTAGATGCCTACTGCTGGATACAGCCCTCAGAACCTCGCGGAATCAATCAAAACTGTGTAAAATCGCGAAACAACTTAAGGGCTAATTGACCCCAATGCTTTACGTTTTAAGCCAAATAAAATAAAAAATATTATACTTACGAGAAATCTGACTGCGCCAATCGAATTTTCTGATCAAAATACGTAAGAAACAGTGAAAGAAGCTGACGAATTCCACTTTTCTTTATTTGGGGTCAAAAAACACCAAAGGGGTTAACCTTACGTTTTTTTCAAAAATCTTAAAAAATTTAGGTGGCATTTTTATTACTTAAATCGACGTACTTACATGCCTACTGCTGGATACAGCCCTCAGAACCTCGCGGAATCAATCAAAACTGTGTAAAATCGCGAAACAAATTAAGGGCTAATTGACCCCAATGTTTTACGTTTTAAGCCAAATAAAATAAAAAGTATTAACTTACGAGAAATCTGACTGCGCCAATCGAATTTTCTGATCAAAATACGTAAGAAACAGTGAAAGAAGCTGACGAATTCCACTTTTCTTTATTTGGGGTCAAATAACATCAAAGGGGTTAACCTTACGTTTTTTTCAAAAATCTTAAAAAATTTAGGTGGCATTTTTATTACTTAAATCGACGTACTTAGATGCCTACTGCTGGATACAGCCCTCAGAACCTCGCGGAATCAATCAAAACTGTGTAAAATCGCGAAACAAATTAAGGGCTAATTGACCCCAATGCTTTACGTTTTAAGCCAAATAAAATAAAAAATATTATACTTACGAGAAATCTGACTGCGCCAATCGAATTTTCTGATCAAAATACGTAAGAAACAGTGAAAGAAGCTGACGAATTCCACTTTTCTTTATTTGGGGTCAAAAAACACCAAAGGGGTTAACCTTACGTTTTTTTCAAAAATCTTAAAAAATTTAGGTGGCATTTTTATTACTTAAATCGACGTACTTACATGCCTACTGCTGGATACAGCCCTCAGAACCTCGCGGAATCAATCAAAACTGTGTAAAATCGCGAAACAAATTAAGGGCTAATTGACCCCGAATGTGTTACGTTTAAAGCCAAATAAAATAACAAATATCATACTTACGATGAATCTGCCTGCGCCAATCGAATTTTCTGATCAAAATACGTAAGAAACAGTGAAAGAAGCTGACGAATTCCACTTTTCTTTATTTGGGGTCAAAAAACACCAAAGGGGTTAACCTTACGTTTTTTTCAAAAATCTTAAAAAATTTAGGTGGCATTTTTATTACTTAAATCGACGTACTTACATGCCTACTGCTGGATACAGCCGTCAGAACCTCGCGGAATCAATCAAAACTGTGTAAAATCGCGAAACAAATTAAGGGCTAATTGACCCCGAATGTGTTACGTTTAAAGCCAAATAAAATAAAAAATATCATACTTACGATGAATCTGTCTGCGCAAATCGAATTTTCTGATCAAAATACGTAAGAAACAGTGAAAGAAGCTGACGAATTCCACTTTTCTTTATTTGGGGTCAAAAAAAACCAAAGGGGTTAACCTTACGTTTTTTTCAAAAATCTTAAAAAATTTAGGTGGCCTATTTATTACTTAAATCGACGTACTTAGATGCCTACTGCTGGATACAGCCGTCAGAACCTCGCGGAATCAATCAAAACTGTGTAAAATCGCGAAACAAATTAAGGGCTAATTGACCCCAATGTTTTACGTTTTAAGCCAAACAAAATAAAAAATATTATACTTACGAGAAATCTGACTGCGCTAATCGAATTTTCTGATCAAAATACGTAAGAAACAGTGAAAGAAGCTGACGAATTCCACTTTTCTTTATTTGGGGTCAAAAAACACCAAAGGGGTTAACCTTACGTTTTTTTCAAAAATCTTAAAAAATTTAGGTGGCATTTTTATTACTTAAATCGACGTACTTACATGCCTACTGCTGGATACAGCCCTCAGAACCTCGCGGAATCAATCAAAACTGTGTAAAATCGCGAAACAAATTAAGGGCTAATTGACCCCAATGTTTTACGTTTTAAGCCAAATAAAATAAAAAGTATTAACTTACGAGAAATCTGACTGCGCCAATCGAATTTTCTGATCAAAATACGTAAGAAACAGTGAAAGAAGCTGACGAATTCCACTTTTCTTTATTTGGGGTCAAATAACATCAAAGGGGTTAACCTTACGTTTTTTTCAAAAATCTTAAAAAATTTAGGTGGCATTTTTATTACTTAAATCGACGTACTTAGATGCCTACTGCTGGATACAGCCCTCAGAACCTCGCGGAATCAATCAAAACTGTGTAAAATCGCGAAACAAATTAAGGGCTAATTGACCCCAATGCTTTACGTTTTAAGCCAAATAAAATAAAAAATATTATACTTACGAGAAATCTGACTGCGCCAATCGAATTTTCTGATCAAAATACGTAAGAAACAGTGAAAGAAGCTGACGAATTCCACTTTTCTTTATTTGGGGTCAAAAAACACCAAAGGGGTTAACCTTACGTTTTTTTCAAAAATCTTAAAAAATTTAGGTGGCATTTTTATTACTTAAATCGACGTACTTACATGCCTACTGCTGGATACAGCCCTCAGAACCTCGCGGAATCAATCAAAACTGTGTAAAATCGCGAAACAAATTAAGGGCTAATTGACCCCAATGTTTTACGTTTTAAGCCAAATAAAATAAAAAGTATTAACTTACGAGAAATCTGACTGCGCCAATCGAATTTTCTGATCAAAATACGTAAGAAACAGTGAAAGAAGCTGACGAATTCCACTTTTCTTTATTTGGGGTCAAATAACATCAAAGGGGTTAACCTTACGTTTTTTTCAAAAATCTTAAAAAATTTAGGTGGCATTTTTATTACTTAAATCGACGTACTTAGATGCCTACTGCTGGATACAGCCCTCAGAACCTCGCGGAATCAATCAAAACTGTGTAAAATCGCGAAACAAATTAAGGGCTAATTGACCCCAATGCTTTACGTTTTAAGCCAAATAAAATAAAAAATATTATACTTACGAGAAATCTGACTGCGCCAATCGAATTTTCTGATCAAAATACGTAAGAAACAGTGAAAGAAGCTGACGAATTCCACTTTTCTTTATTTGGGGTCAAAAAACACCAAAGGGGTTAACCTTACGTTTTTTTCAAAAATCTTAAAAAATTTAGGTGGCATTTTTATTACTTAAATCGACGTACTTACATGCCTACTGCTGGATACAGCCCTCAGAACCTCGCGGAATCAATCAAAACTGTGTAAAATCGCGAAACAAATTAAGGGCTAATTGACCCCAATGCTTTACGTTTTAAGCCAAATAAAATAAAAAATATTATACTTACGAGAAATCTGACTGCGCCAATCGAATTTTCTGATCAAAATACGTAAGAAACAGTGAAAGAAGCTGACGAATTCCACTTTTCTTTATTTGGGGTCAAAAAACACCAAAGGGGTTAACCTTACGTTTTTTTCAAAATTCTTAAAAAATTTAGGTGGCATTTTTATTACTTAAATTGACGTACTTAAATGCCTACTGCTGGATACAGCCCTCGGAACCTCGCGGAATCAATCAAAACTGTGTAAAATCGCGAAACAAATTAAGGGCTATTTGACCCCGAATGTGTTACGTTTAAAGCCAAATAAAATAACAAATATTATACTTACGAGAAATCTGACTGCGTCAACCGAATTTTCTGATCAAAATACATAAGAAACAGTGAAAGAAGCTGACGAATTCCACTTTTCTTTATTTGGGGTCAAAAAACACCAAAGGGGTTAACCTTACGTTTTTTTCAAAAATCTTAAAAAATTTAGGTGGCCTATTTATTACTTAAATCGACGTACTTAGATGCCTACTGCTGGATACAGCCGTCAGAACCTCGCGGAATCAATCAAAACTGTGTAAAATCGCGAAACAAATTAAGGGCTAATTGACCCCAATGTTTTACGTTTTAAGCCAAATAAAATAAAAAATATTATACTTACGAGAAATCTGACTGCGCTAATCGAATTTTCTGATCAAAATACGTAAGAAACAGTGAAAGAAGCTGACGAATTCCACTTTTCTTTATTTGGGGTCAAAAAACACCAAAGGGGTTAACTTTACGTTTTTTTCAAAAATCTTAAAAAATTTAGGTGGCCTATTTATTACTTAAATCGACGTACTTAGATGCCTACTGCTGGATACAGCCGTCAGAACCTCGCGGAATCAATCAAAACTGTGTAAAATCGCGAAACAAATTAAGGGCTAATTGACCCCGAATGTGTTACGTTTAAAGCCAAATAAAATAACAAATATCATACTTACGATGAATCTGCCTGCGCCAATCGAATTTTCTGATCAAAATACGTAAGAAACAGTGAAAGAAGCTGACGAATTCCACTTTTCTTTATTTGGGGTCAAAAAACACCAAAGGGGTTAACCTTACGTTTTTTTCAAAAATCTTAAAAAATTTAGGTGGCATTTTTATTACTTAAATCGACGTAATTACATGCCTACTGCTGGATACAGCCCTCAGAACCTCGCGGAATCAATCAAAACTGTGTAAAATCGCGAAACAAATTAAGGCCTAATTGACCCCAATGTTTTACGTTTTAAGCCAAATAAAATAAAAAATATTATACTTACGAGAAATCTGACTGCGCTAATCGAATTTTCTGATCAAAATACGTAAGAAACAGTGAAAGAAGCTGACGAATTCCACTTTTCTTTATTTGGGGTCAAAAAACACCAAAGGGGTTAACCTTACGTTTTTTTCAAAAATCTTAAAAAATTTAGGTGGCATTTTTATTACTTAAATCGACGTACTTACATGCCTACTGCTGGATACAGCCGTCAGAACCTCGCGGAATCAATCAAAACTGTGTAAAATCGCGAAACAAATTAAGGGCTAATTGACCCCGAATGTGTTACGTTTAAAGCCAAATAAAATAAAAATATCATACTTACGATGAATCTGTCTGCGCAAATCGAATTTTCTGATCAAAATACGTAAGAAACAGTGAAAGAAGCTGACGAATTCCACTTTTCTTTATTTGGGGTCAAAAAACACCAAAGGGGTTAACCTTATGTTTTTTTCAAAAATCTTAAAAAATTTAGGTGGCCTATTTATTACTTAAATCGACGTACTTAGATGCCTACTGCTGGATACAGCCGTCAGAACCTCGCGGAATCAATCAAAACTGTGTAAAATCGCGAAACAAATTAAGGGCTAATTGACCCCAATGTTTTACGTTTTAAGCCAAATAAAAAGAAAAAATATTATACTTACGAGAAATCTGACTGCGCTAATCGAATTTTCTGATCAAAATACGTAAGAAACAGTGAAAGAAGCTGACGAATTCCACTTTTCTTTATTTGGGGTCAAAAAACACCAAAGGGGTTAACCTTACGTTTTTTTCAAAAATCTTAAAAAATTTAGGTGGCCTATTTATTACTTAAATCGACGTACTTAGATGCCTACTGCTGGATACAGCCGTCAGAACCTCGCGGAATCAATCAAAACTGTGTAAAATCGCGAAACAAATTAAGGGCTAATTGACCCCAATGTTTTACGTTTTAAGCCAAATAAAATAAAAAATATTATACTTACGAGAAATCTGACTGCGCTAATCGAATTTTCTGATCAAAATACGTAAGAAACAGTGAAAGAAGCTGACGAATTCCACTTTTCTTTATTTGGGGTCAAAAAACACCAAAGGGGTTAACCTTACGTTTTTTTCAAAAATCTTAAAAAATTTAGGTGGCCTATTTATTACTTAAATCGACGTACTTAGATGCCTACTGCTGCATACAGCCGTCAGAACCTCGCGGAATCAATCAAAACTGTGTAAAATCGCGAAACAAATTAAGGGCTAATTGACCCCAATGTTTTACGTTTTAAGCCAAATAAAAAGAAAAAATATTATACTTACGAGAAATCTGACTGCGCTAATCGAATTTTCTGATCAAAATACGTAAGAAACAGTGAAAGAAGCTGACGAATTCCACTTTTCTTTATTTGGGGTCAAAAAACACCAAAGGGGTTAACCTTACGTTTTTTTCAAAAATCTTAAAAAATTTAGGTGGCCTATTTATTACTTAAATCGACGTACTTAGATGCCTACTGCTGGATACAGCCGTCAGAACCTCGCGGAATCAATCAAAACTGTGTAAAATCGCGAAACAAATTAAGGGCTAATTGACCCCAATGTTTTACGTTTTAAGCCAAATAAAATAAAAAATATTATACTTACGAGAAATCTGACTGCGCTAATCGAATTTTCTGATCAAAATACGTAAGAAACAGTGAAAGAAGCTGACGAATTCCACTTTTCTTTATTTGGGGTCAAAAAACACCAAAGGGGTTAACCTTACGTTTTTTTCAAAAATCTTAAAAAATTTAGGTGGCCTATTTATTACTTAAATCGACGTACTTAGATGCCTACTGCTGGATACAGCCGTCAGAACCTCGCGGAATCAATCAAAACTGTGTAAAATCGCGAAACAAATTAAGGGCTAATTGACCCCGAATGTGTTACGTTTAAAGCCAAATAAAATAACAAATATCATACTTACGATGAATCTGCCTGCGCCAATCGAATTTTCTGATCAAAATACGTAAGAAACAGTGAAAGAAGCTGACGAATTCCACTTTTCTTTATTTGGGGTCAAAAAACACCAAAGGGGTTAACCTTACGTTTTTTTCAAAAATCTTAAAAAATTTAGGTGGCATTTTTATTACTTAAATCGACGTAATTACATGCCTACTGCTGGATACAGCCCTCAGAACCTCGCGGAATCAATCAAAACTGTGTAAAATCGCGAAACAAATTAAGGCCTAATTGACCCCAATGTTTTACGTTTTAAGCCAAATAAAATAAAAAATATTATACTTACGTGAAATCTGACTGCGCTAATCGAATTTTCTGATCAAAATACGTAAGAAACAGTGAAAGAAGCTGACGAATTCCACTTTTCTTTATTTGGGGTCAAAAAACACCAAAGGGGTTAACCTTACATTTTTTTCAAAAATCTTAAAAAATTTAGGTGGCATTTTTATTACTTAAATCGACGTACTTACATGCCTACTGCTGGATACAGCCCTCAGAACCTCGCGGAATCAATCAAAACTGTGTAAAATCGCGAAACAAATTAAGGGCTAATTGACCCCGAATGTGTTACGTTTAAAGCCAAATAAAATAACAAATATCATACTTACGATGAATCTGCCTGCGCCAATCGAATTTTCTGATCAAAATACGTAAGAAACAGTGAAAGAAGCTGACGAATTCCACTTTTCTTTATTTGGGGTCAAAAAACACCAAAGGGGTTAACCTTACGTTTTTTTCAAAAATCTTAAAAAATTTAGGTGGCATTTTTATTACTTAAATCGACGTACTTACATGCCTACTGCTGGATACAGCCCTCAGAACCTCGCGGAATCAATCAAAACTGTGTAAAATCGCGAAACAAATTAAGGGCTAATTGACCCCAATGCTTTACGTTTTAAGCCAAATAAAATAAAAAATATTATACTTACGAGAAATCTGACTGCGCTAATCGAATTTTCTGATCAAAATACGTAAGAAACAGTGAAAGAAGCTGACGAATTCCACTTTTCTTTATTTGGGGTCAAAAAACACCAAAGGGGTTAACCTTACGTTTTTTTCAAAAATCTTAAAAAATTTAGGTGGCCTTTTTATTACTTAAATCGACGTACTTAGATGCCTACTGCTGGATACAGCCGTCAGAACCTCGCGGAATCAATCAAAACTGTGTAAAATCGCGAAACAAATTAAGGGCTAATTGACCCCGAATGTGTTACGTTTAAAGCCAAATAAAATAATAAATATTATACTTACGAGAAATCTGACTGCGCCAATCGAATTTTCTGATCAAAATACGTAAGAAACAGTGAAAGAAGCTGACGAATTCCACTTTTCTTTATTTGGGGTCAAAAAACACCAAAGGGGTTAACCTTACGTTTTTTTCAAAAATCTTAAAAAATTTAGGTGGCCTATTTATTACTTAAATCGACGTACTTAGATGCCTACTGCTGGATACAGCCCTCAGAACCTCGCGGAATCAATCAAAACTGTGTAAAATTGCGAAACAAATTAAGGGCTAATTGACCCCGAATCTGTTACGTTTAAAGCCAAATAAAATAAAAAATATCATACTTACGATGAATCTGTCTGCGCAAATCGAATTTTCTGATCAAAATACGTAAGAAACAGTGAAAAAAGCTGACGAATTCCACTTTTCTTTATTTGGGGTCCAAAACCAACAAAGGGGTTAACCTTACGTTTTTTTCAAAAATCTTAAAAAATTTAGGTGGCCTCTTTATTACTTAAATCGACGTACTTAGATGCCTTCTGCTGGATACAGCCCTCAGAACCTCGCGGAATCAATAAAAACTGTGTAAAATCGCGAAACAAATTAAGGGCTAATTGACCCCAATGTTTTACGTTTTAAGCCAAACAAAATAAAAAATATTATACTTACGAGAAATCTGACTGCGGTAATCGAATTTTCTGATCAAAATACGTAAGAAACAGTGAAAGAAGCTGACGAATTCCACTTTTCTTTATTTGGGGTCAAAAAACACCAAAGGGGTTAACCTTACGTTTTTTTCAAAAATCTTAAAAAATTTAGGTGGCATTTTTATTACTTAAATCGACGTACTTACATGCCTACTGCTGGATACAGCCCTCAGAACCTCGCGGAATCAATCAAAACTGTGTAAAATCGCGAAACAAATTAAGGGCTAATTGACCCCAATGTTTTACGTTTTAAGCCAAATAAAATAAAAAGTATTAACTTACGAGAAATCTGACTGCGCCAATCGAATTTTCTGATCAAAATACGTAAGAAACAGTGAAAGAAGCTGACGAATTCCACTTTTCTTTATTTGGGGTCAAATAACATCAAAGGGGTTAACCTTACGTTTTTTTCAAAAATCTTAAAAAATTTAGGTGGTATTTTTATTACTTAAATCGACGTACTTAGATGCCTACTGCTGGATACAGCCCTCAGAACCTTGCGGAATCAATCAAAACTGGGTAAAATCGCGAAACAAATTAAGGGCTAATTGACCCCGAATGTGTTACGTTTAAAGCCAAATAAAATAAAAAATATCATACTTACGATGAATCTGCCTGCGCCAATCGAATTTTCTGATCAAAATACGTAAGAAACAGTGAAAGAAGCGGACGAATTCCACTTTTCTTTATTTGGGGTCAAAAAACACCAAAGGGGTTAACCTTACGTTTTTTTCAAAAATCTTAAAAAATTTAGGTGGCATTTTTATTACTTAAATTGACGTACTTAAATGCCTACTGCTGGATACAGCCCTCAGAACCTCGCGGAATCAATTAAAACTGTGTAAAATCGCGAAACAAATTAAGGGCTAATTGACCCCAATGTTTTACGTTTTAAGCCAAATAAAATAAAAAATATTATACTTACGAGAAATCTGACTGCGCTAATCGAATTTTCTGATCAAAATACGTAAGAAACAGTGAAAGAAGCTGACGAATTCCACTTTTCTTTATTTGGGGTCAAAAAACACCAAAGGGGTTAACCTTACGTTTTTTTCAAAAATCTTAAAAAATTTAGGTGGCCTTTTTATTACTTAAATCGACGTACTTAGATGCCTACTGCTGGATACAGCCGTCAGAACCTCGCGGAATCAATCAAAACTGTGTAAAATCGCGAAACAAATTAAGGGCTAATTGACCCCGAATGTGTTACGTTTAAAGCCAAATAAAATAATAAATATTATACTTACGAGAAATCTGACTGCGCCAATCGAATTTTCTGATCAAAATACGTAAGAAACAGTGAAAGAAGCTGACGAATTCCACTTTTCTTTATTTGGGGTCAAAAAACACCAAAGGGGTTAACCTTACGTTTTTTTCAAAAATCTTAAAAAATTTAGGTGGCCTATTTATTACTTAAATCGACGTACTTAGATGCCTACTGCTGGATACAGCCCTCAGAACCTCGCGGAATCAATCAAAACTGTGTAAAATTGCGAAACAAATTAAGGGCTAATTGACCCCGAATCTGTTACGTTTAAAGCCAAATAAAATAAAAAATATCATACTTACGATGAATCTGTCTGCGCAAATCGAATTTTCTGATCAAAATACGTAAGAAACAGTGAAAATAGCTGACGAATTCCACTTTTCTTTATTTGGGGTCCAAAACCAACAAAGGGGTTAACCTTACGTTTTTTTCAAAAATCTTAAAAAATTTAGGTGGCCTCTTTATTACTTAAATCGACGTACTTAGATGCCTTCTGCTGGATACAGCCCTCAGAACCTCGCGGAATCAATAAAAACTGTGTAAAATCGCGAAACAAATTAAGGGCTAATTGACCCCAATGTTTTACGTTTTAAGCCAAACAAAATAAAAAATATTATACTTACGAGAAATCTGACTGCGCTAATCGAATTTTCTGATCAAAATACGTAAGAAACAGTGAAAGAAGCTGACGAATTCCACTTTTCTTTATTTGGGGTCAAAAAACACCAAAGGGGTTAACCTTACGTTTTTTTCAAAAATCTTAAAAAATTTAGGTGGCATTTTTATTACTTAAATCGACGTACTTACATGCCTACTGCTGGATACAGCCCTCAGAACCTCGCGAAATCAATCAAAACTGTGTAAAATCGCGAAACAAATTAAGGGCTAATTGACCCCAATGTTTTACGTTTTAAGCCAAATAAAATAAAAAGTATTAACTTACGAGAAATCTGACTGCGCCAATCGAATTTTCTGATCAAAATACGTAAGAAACAGTGAAAGAAGCTGACGAATTCCACTTTTCTTTATTTGGGGTCAAATAACATCAAAGGGGTTAACCTTACGTTTTTTTCAAAAATCTTAAAAAATTTAGGTGGCATTTTTATTACTTAAATCGACGTACTTAGATGCCTACTGCTGGATACAGCCCTCAGAACCTCGCGGAATCAATCAAAACTGGGTAAAATCGCGAAACAAATTAAGGGCTAATTGACCCCGAATGTGTTACGTTTAAAGCCAAATAAAATAAAAAATATCATACTTACGATGAATCTGCCTGCGCCAATCGAATTTTCTGATCAAAATACGTAAGAAACAGTGAAAGAAGCGGACGAATTCCACTTTTCTTTATTTGGGGTCAAAAAACACCAAAGGGGTTAACCTTACGTTTTTTTCAAAAATCTTAAAAAATTTAGGTGGCATTTTTATTACTTAAATTGACGTACTTAAATGCCTACTGCTGGATACAGCCCTCAGAACCTCGCGGAATCAATCAAAACTGTGTATAATCGCGAAACAAATTAAGGGCTAATTGACCCCAATGTTTTACGTTTTAAGCCAAACAAAATAAAAAATATTATACTTACGAGAAATCTGACTGCGCTATTCGAATTTTCTGATCAAAATACGTAAGAAGCAGTGAAAGAAGCTGACGAATTCCACTTTTCTTTATTTGGGGTCAAAAAACACCAAAGGGGTTAACCTTACGTTTTTTTCAAAAATCTTAAAAAATTTAGGTGGCATTTTTATTACTTAAATCGACGTACTTACATGCCTACTGCTGGATACAGCCCTCAGAACCTCGCGAAATCAATCAAAACTGTGTAAAATCGCGAAACAAATTAAGGGCTAATTGACCCCAATGTTTTACGTTTTAAGCCAAATAAAATAAAAAGTATTAACTTACGAGAAATCTGACTGCGCCAATCGAATTTTCTGATCAAAATACGTAAGAAACAGTGAAAGAAGCTGACGAATTCCACTTTTCTTTATTTGGGGTCAAATAACATCAAAGGGGTTAACCTTACGTTTTTTTCAAAAATCTTAAAAAATTTAGGTGGCATTTTTATTACTTAAATCGACGTACTTAGATGCCTACTGCTGGATACAGCCCTCAGAACCTCGCGGAATCAATCAAAACTGGGTAAAATCGCGAAACAAATTAAGGGCTAATTGACCCCGAATGTGTTACGTTTAAAGCCAAATAAAATAAAAAATATCATACTTACGATGAATCTGCCTGCGCCAATCGAATTTTCTGATCAAAATACGTAAGAAACAGTGAAAGAAGCTGACGAATTCCACTTTTCTTTATTTGGGGTCAAAAAACACCAAAGGGGTTAACCTTACGTTTTTTTCAAAAATCTTAAAAAATTTAGGTGGCCTATTTACTACTAAAATCGACGTACTTAGATGCCTACTGCTGGATACAGCCGTCAGAACCTCGCGGAATCAATCAAAACTGTGTATAATCGCGAAACAAATTAAGGGCTAATTGACCCCGAATGTGTTACGTTTAAAGCCAAATAAAATAAAAAATATCATACTTACGATGAATCTGTCTGCGCAAATCAAAATTTCTGATCAAAATACGTAAGAAACAGTGAAAGAAGCTGACGAATTCCACTTTTCTTTATTTGGGGTCAAAAAACACCAAAGGGGTTAACCTTACGTTTTTTTCAAAAATCTTAAAAAATTTAGGTGGCCTTTTTATTACTTAAATCGACGTACTTAAATGCCTACTGCTGGATACAGCCCTCAGAACCTCGCGGAATCAATCAAAACTGTTTAAAATCGCGAAACAAATTAAGGGCTAATTGACCCCGAATGTGTTACGTTTATAGCCAAATAAAATAAAAAATATCATACTTACGATGAATCTGTCTGCGCAAATCGAATTTTCTGATCAAAATACGTAAGAAACAGTGAAAGAAGCTGACGAATTCCACTTTTCTTTATTTGGGGTCAAAAAACACCAAAACCTTACGTTTTTTTCAAAAATCTTAAAAAATTTAGGTGGCCTATTTATTACTTAAATCGACGTACTTAGATGCCTACTGCTAGATACAGCCCTCAGAACCTCGCGGAATCAATCAAAACTGTGTAAAATTGCGAAACAAATTAAGGGCTAATTGACCCCGAATCTGTTACGTTTAAAGCCAAATAAAATAAAAAATATCATACTTACGATGAATCTGTCTGCGCAAATCGAATTTTCTGATCAAAATACGTAAGAAACAGTGAAAAAAGCTGACGAATTCCACTTTTCTTTATTTGGGGTCCAAAACCAACAAAGGGGTTAACCTTACGTTTTTTTTAAAAAATCTTAAAAAATTTAGGTGGCCTCTTTATTACTTAAATCGACGTACTTAGATGCCTTCTGCTGGATACAGCCCTCAGAACCTTGCGGAATCAATAAAAACTGTGTAAAATCGCGAAACAAATTAAGGGCTAATTGACCCCGAATGTGTTACGTGTAAAGCCAAATAAAATAACAAATATCATACTTACGATGAATCTGCCTGCGCCAATCGAATTTTCTGATCAAAATACGTAAGAAACAGTGAAAGAAGCTGACAAATTCCACTTTTCTTTATTTGGGGTCAAAAAACACCAAAGGGGTTAACCTTACGTTTTTTTCAAAAATCTTAAAAAATTTAGGTAGCATTTTTATTACTTAAATCGACGTACTTACATGCCTACTGCTGGATACAGCCCTCAGAACCTCGCGGAATCAATCAAAACTGTGTAAAATCGCGAAACAAATTAAGGGCTAATTGACCCCAATGTTTTACGTTTTAAGCCAAATAAAATAAAAAGTATTATACTTACGAGAAATCTGACTGCGCCAATCGAATTTTCTGATCAAAATACGTAAGAAACAGTGAAAGAAGCTGACGAATTCCACTTTTCTTTATTTGGGGTCAAAAAACACCAAAGGGGTTAACCTTACGTTTTTTTCAAAAATCTTAAAAAATTTAGGTGGCATTTTTATTACTTAAATCGACGTACTTACATGCCTACTGCTGGATACAGCCCTCAGAACCTCGCGGAATCAATCAAAACTGTGTAAAATCGCGAAACAAATTAAGGGCTAATTGACCCCAATGTTTTACGTTTTAAGCCAAATAAAATAAAAAGTATTATACTTACGAGAAATCTGACTGCGCCAATCGAATTTTCTGATCAAAATACGTAAGAAACAGTGAAAGAAGCTGACGAATTCCACTTTTCTTTATTTGGGGTCAAAAAACACCAAAGGGGTTAACCTTACGTTTTTTTCAAAAATCTTAAAAAATTTAGGTGGCCTTTTTATTACTTAAATCGACGTACTTAGATGCCTACTGCTGGATACAGCCGTCAGAACCTCGCGGAATCAATCAAAACTGTGTATAATCGCGAAACAAATTAAGGGCTAATTGACCCCGAATGTGTTACGTTTAAAGCCAAATAAAATAAAAAATATCATACTTACGATGAATCTGTCTGCGCAAATCGAATTTTCTGATCAAAATACGTAAGAAACAGTGAAAGAAGCTGACGAATTCCACTTTTCTTTATTTGGGGGTCAAAAAACACCAAAACCTTACGTTTTTTTCAAAAATCTTAAAAAATTTAGGTGGCCTTTTTATTACTTAAATCGACGTACTTAAATGCCTACTGCTGGATACAGCCCTCAGAACCTCGCGGAATCAATCAAAACTGTGTATAATCGCGAAACAAATTAAGGGCTAATTGACCCCGAATGTGTTACGTTTAAAGCCAAATAAAATAAAAAATATCATACTTACGATGAATCTGTCTGCGCAAATCGAATTTTCTGATCAAAATACGTAAGAAACAGTGAAAGAAGCTGACGAATTCCACTTTTCTTTATTTGGGGTCAAAAAACACCAAAGGGGTTAACCTTACGTTTTTTTCAAAAATCTTAAAAAAGTTAGGTGGCCTTTTTATTACTTAAATCGACGTACTTAGATGCCCACTGATGGATGCTGCCCTCAGAACCTCGCGGAATCAATCAAAACTGTGTAAAATCGCGAAACAAATTAAGGGCTAATTGACCCCGAATGTGTTACGTTTATAGCCAAATAAAATAAAAAATATCATACTTACGATGAATCTGTCTGCGCAAATCGAATTTTCTGATCAAAATACGTAAGAAACAGTGAAAGAAGCTGACGAATTCCACTTTTCTTTATTTGGGGTCAAAAAACACCAAAACCTTACGTTTTTTTCAAAAATCTTAAAAAATTTAGGTGGCCTATTTATTACTTAAATCGACGTACTTAGATGCCTACTGCTAGATACAGCCCTCAGAACCTCGCGGAATCAATCAAAACTGTGTAAAATTGCGAAACAAATTAAGGGCTAATTGACCCCGAATCTGTTACGTTTAAAGCCAAATAAAATAAAAAATATCATACTTACGATGAATCTGTCTGCGCAAATCGAATTTTCTGATCAAAATACGTAAGAAACAGTGAAAAAAGCTGACGAATTCCACTTTTCTTTATTTGGGGTCCAAAACCAACAAAGGGGTTAACCTTACGTTTTTTTTAAAAAATCTTAAAAAATTTAGGTGGCCTCTTTATTACTTAAATCGACGTACTTAGATGCCTTCTGCTGGATACAGCCCTCAGAACCTTGCGGAATCAATAAAAACTGTGTAAAATCGCGAAACAAATTAAGGGCTAATTGACCCCGAATGTGTTACGTGTAAAGCCAAATAAAATAACAAATATCATACTTACGATGAATCTGCCTGCGCCAATCGAATTTTCTGATCAAAATACGTAAGAAACAGTGAAAGAAGCTGACAAATTCCACTTTTCTTTATTTGGGGTCAAAAAACACCAAAGGGGTTAACCTTACGTTTTTTTCAAAAATCTTAAAAAATTTAGGTAGCATTTTTATTACTTAAATCGATGTACTTACATGCCTACTGCTGGATACAGCCCTCAGAACCTCGCGGAATCAATCAAAACTGTGTAAAATCGCGAAACAAATTAAGGGCTAATTGACCCCAATGTTTTACGTTTTAAGCCAAATAAAATAAAAAGTATTATACTTACGAGAAATCTGACTGCGCCAATCGAATTTTCTGATCAAAATACGTAAGAAACAGTGAAAGAAGCTGACGAATTCCACTTTTCTTTATTTGGGGTCAAAAAACACCAAAGGGGTTAACCTTACGTTTTTTTCAAAAATCTTAAAAAATTTAGGTGGCCTTTTTATTACTTAAATCGACGTACTTAAATGCCTACTGCTGGATACAGCCCTCAGAACCTCGCGGAATCAATCAAAACTGTTTAAAATCGCGAAACAAATTAAGGGCTAATTGACCCCGAATGTGTTACGTTTATAGCCAAATAAAATAAAAAATATCATACTTACGATGAATCTGTCTGCGCAAATCGAATTTTCTGATCAAAATACGTAAGAAACAGTGAAAGAAGCTGACGAATTCCACTTTTCTTTATTTGGGGTCAAAAAACACCAAAACCTTACGTTTTTTTCAAAAATCTTAAAAAATTTAGGTGGCCTATTTATTACTTAAATCGACGTACTTAGATGCCTACTGCTAGATACAGCCCTCAGAACCTCGCGGAATCAATCAAAACTGTGTAAAATTGCGAAACAAATTAAGGGCTAATTGACCCCGAATCTGTTACGTTTAAAGCCAAATAAAATAAAAAATATCATACTTACGATGAATCTGTCTGCGCAAATCGAATTTTCTGATCAAAATACGTAAGAAACAGTGAAAAAAGCTGACGAATTCCACTTTTCTTTATTTGGGGTCCAAAACCAACAAAGGGGTTAACCTTACGTTTTTTTTAAAAAATCTTAAAAAATTTAGGTGGCCTCTTTATTACTTAAATCGACGTACTTAGATGCCTTCTGCTGGATACAGCCCTCAGAACCTTGCGGAATCAATAAAAACTGTGTAAAATCGCGAAACAAATTAAGGGCTAATTGACCCCGAATGTGTTACGTGTAAAGCCAAATAAAATAACAAATATCATACTTACGATGAATCTGCCTGCGCCAATCGAATTTTCTGATCAAAATACGTAAGAAACAGTGAAAGAAGCTGACAAATTCCACTTTTCTTTATTTGGGGTCAAAAAACACCAAAGGGGTTAACCTTACGTTTTTTTCAAAAATCTTAAAAAATTTAGGTAGCATTTTTATTACTTAAATCGACGTACTTACATGCCTACTGCTGGATACAGCCCTCAGAACCTCGCGGAATCAATCAAAACTGTGTAAAATCGCGAAACAAATTAAGGGCTAATTGACCCCAATGTTTTACGTTTTAAGCCAAATAAAATAAAAAGTATTATACTTACGAGAAATCTGACTGCGCCAATCGAATTTTCTGATCAAAATACGTAAGAAACAGTGAAAGAAGCTGACGAATTCCACTTTTCTTTATTTGGGGTCAAAAAACACCAAAGGGGTTAACCTTACGTTTTTTTCAAAAATCTTAAAAAATTTAGGTGGCATTTTTATTACTTAAATCGACGTACTTACATGCCTACTGCTGGATACAGCCCTCAGAACCTCGCGGAATCAATCAAAACTGTGTAAAATCGCGAAACAAATTAAGGGCTAATTGACCCCAATGTTTTACGTTTTAAGCCAAATAAAATAAAAAGTATTATACTTACGAGAAATCTGACTGCGCCAATCGAATTTTCTGATCAAAATACGTAAGAAACAGTGAAAGAAGCTGACGAATTCCACTTTTCTTTATTTGGGGTCAAAAAACACCAAAGGGGTTAACCTTACGTTTTTTTCAAAAATCTTAAAAAATTTAGGTGGCCTTTTTATTACTTAAATCGACGTACTTAGATGCCTACTGCTGGATACAGCCGTCAGAACCTCGCGGAATCAATCAAAACTGTGTATAATCGCGAAACAAATTAAGGGCTAATTGACCCCGAATGTGTTACGTTTAAAGCCAAATAAAATAAAAAATATCATACTTACGATGAATCTGTCTGCGCAAATCGAATTTTCTGATCAAAATACGTAAGAAACAGTGAAAGAAGCTGACGAATTCCACTTTTCTTTATTTGGGGGTCAAAAAACACCAAAACCTTACGTTTTTTTCAAAAATCTTAAAAAATTTAGGTGGCCTTTTTATTACTTAAATCGACGTACTTAAATGCCTACTGCTGGATACAGCCCTCAGAACCTCGCGGAATCAATCAAAACTGTGTATAATCGCGAAACAAATTAAGGGCTAATTGACCCCGAATGTGTTACGTTTAAAGCCAAATAAAATAAAAAATATCATACTTACGATGAATCTGTCTGCGCAAATCGAATTTTCTGATCAAAATACGTAAGAAACAGTGAAAGAAGCTGACGAATTCCACTTTTCTTTATTTGGGGTCAAAAAACACCAAAGGGGTTAACCTTACGTTTTTTTCAAAAATCTTAAAAAAGTTAGGTGGCCTTTTTATTACTTAAATCGACGTACTTAGATGCCCACTGATGGATGCTGCCCTCAGAACCTCGCGGAATCAATCAAAACTGTGTAAAATCGCGAAACAAATTAAGGGCTAATTGACCCCGAATGTGTTACGTTTATAGCCAAATAAAATAAAAAATATCATACTTACGATGAATCTGTCTGCGCAAATCGAATTTTCTGATCAAAATACGTAAGAAACAGTGAAAGAAGCTGACGAATTCCACTTTTCTTTATTTGGGGTCAAAAAACACCAAAACCTTACGTTTTTTTCAAAAATCTTAAAAAATTTAGGTGGCCTATTTATTACTTAAATCGACGTACTTAGATGCCTACTGCTAGATACAGCCCTCAGAACCTCGCGGAATCAATCAAAACTGTGTAAAATTGCGAAACAAATTAAGGGCTAATTGACCCCGAATCTGTTACGTTTAAAGCCAAATAAAATAAAAAATATCATACTTACGATGAATCTGTCTGCGCAAATCGAATTTTCTGATCAAAATACGTAAGAAACAGTGAAAAAAGCTGACGAATTCCACTTTTCTTTATTTGGGGTCCAAAACCAACAAAGGGGTTAACCTTACGTTTTTTTTAAAAAATCTTAAAAAATTTAGGTGGCCTCTTTATTACTTAAATCGACGTACTTAGATGCCTTCTGCTGGATACAGCCCTCAGAACCTTGCGGAATCAATAAAAACTGTGTAAAATCGCGAAACAAATTAAGGGCTAATTGACCCCGAATGTGTTACGTGTAAAGCCAAATAAAATAACAAATATCATACTTACGATGAATCTGCCTGCGCCAATCGAATTTTCTGATCAAAATACGTAAGAAACAGTGAAAGAAGCTGACAAATTCCACTTTTCTTTATTTGGGGTCAAAAAACACCAAAGGGGTTAACCTTACGTTTTTTTCAAAAATCTTAAAAAATTTAGGTAGCATTTTTATTACTTAAATCGACGTACTTACATGCCTACTGCTGGATACAGCCCTCAGAACCTCGCGGAATCAATCAAAACTGTGTAAAATCGCGAAACAAATTAAGGGCTAATTGACCCCAATGTTTTACGTTTTAAGCCAAATAAAATAAAAAGTATTATACTTACGAGAAATCTGACTGCGCCAATCGAATTTTCTGATCAAAATACGTAAGAAACAGTGAAAGAAGCTGACGAATTCCACTTTTCTTTATTTGGGGTCAAAAAACACCAAAGGGGTTAACCTTACGTTTTTTTCAAAAATCTTAAAAAATTTAGGTGGCATTTTTATTACTTAAATCGACGTACTTACATGCCTACTGCTGGATACAGCCCTCAGAACCTCGCGGAATCAATCAAAACTGTGTAAAATCGCGAAACAAATTAAGGGCTAATTGACCCCAATGTTTTACGTTTTAAGCCAAATAAAATAAAAAGTATTATACTTACGAGAAATCTGACTGCGCCAATCGAATTTTCTGATCAAAATACGTAAGAAACAGTGAAAGAAGCTGACGAATTCCACTTTTCTTTATTTGGGGTCAAAAAACACCAAAGGGGTTAACCTTACGTTTTTTTCAAAAATCTTAAAAAATTTAGGTGGCATTTTTATTACTTAAATCGACGTACTTACATGCCTACTGCTGGATACAGCCCTCAGAACCTCGCGGAATCAATCAAAACTGTGTAAAATCGCGAAACAAATTAAGGGCTAATTGACCCCAATGTTTTACGTTTTAAGCCAAATAAAATAAAAAGTATTATACTTACGAGAAATCTGACTGCGCCAATCGAATTTTCTGATCAAAATACGTAAGAAACAGTGAAAGAAGCTGACGAATTCCACTTTTCTTTATTTGGGGTCAAAAAACACCAAAGGGGTTAACCTTACGTTTTTTTCAAAAATCTTAAAAAATTTAGGTGGCCTTTTTATTACTTAAATCGACGTACTTAGATGCCTACTGCTGGATACAGCCGTCAGAACCTCGCGGAATCAATCAAAACTGTGTATAATCGCGAAACAAATTAAGGGCTAATTGACCCCGAATGTGTTACGTTTAAAGCCAAATAAAATAAAAAATATCATACTTACGATGAATCTGTCTGCGCAAATCGAATTTTCTGATCAAAATACGTAAGAAACAGTGAAAGAAGCTGACGAATTCCACTTTTCTTTATTTGGGGGTCAAAAAACACCAAAACCTTACGTTTTTTTCAAAAATCTTAAAAAATTTAGGTGGCCTTTTTATTACTTAAATCGACGTACTTAAATGCCTACTGCTGGATACAGCCCTCAGAACCTCGCGGAATCAATCAAAACTGTGTATAATCGCGAAACAAATTAAGGGCTAATTGACCCCGAATGTGTTACGTTTAAAGCCAAATAAAATAAAAAATATCATACTTACGATGAATCTGTCTGCGCAAATCGAATTTTCTGATCAAAATACGTAAGAAACAGTGAAAGAAGCTGACGAATTCCACTTTTCTTTATTTGGGGTCAAAAAACACCAAAGGGGTTAACCTTACGTTTTTTTCAAAAATCTTAAAAAAGTTAGGTGGCCTTTTTATTACTTAAATCGACGTACTTAGATGCCCACTGATGGATGCTGCCCTCAGAACCTCGCGGAATCAATCAAAACTGTGTAAAATCGCGAAACAAATTAAGGGCTAATTGACCCCGAATGTGTTACGTTTAAAGCCAAATAAAATAAAAAATATCATGCTTACGAGAAATCTGACTGCGCCAATCGAATTTTCTGATCAAAATATTTATTCTATTAAAATTAATACCGTACTTACCGTGTTACCCACCCACATTTGCGTAATTTACATTTCAGATTACTGTCGACCTTTTCGCTCGAAGCGCAATTTACCCTTTTTTTTATACCTGCCTAATTTGCGCATTTCACATCGACCCATTCTATTGATTTTGATGGGTCTTGGGGGGGGGGGCAGTTACCCCCTTACCTCTCCCTTCTTGGAAGTCTTTGGAATTCCGAGTCCTGTTTACCAATTTATTTTGAGATATATACCCCTTGCTCTGAACCCTCGTTATGGAGGTGAATATCGTCGATCGATGGCAGAAACCATAATAAAACGGGCCCGAGGTTAAACGTATGTATTTATTATAACTTCAAATGTTGATTGAACATTAGTGTCGCCATTGGCAAACCCTAACTATTTCTTGAGTCCATTAATTTGTGTATCCAATCTGTCGATCCTTTGGTGAGATGACTACAATAAGAAAGGTAATCTTTCTGTTTTACATAAGTACTTAAAAATATTCTCAAACATTCTGAAAACAATTTTATTTTAATTTTCATATTTTATATTTAAAAGAATAATTTTGATTTCAAAGTTACATCTATGCACTCGAATAAATCCACATAGAGTTAGGCGATGGTAGGTCACAGACAGTAAGAATCCATAAGCTATTGTTGTAAAAAGAAATTACTTTCGAAGTTAAAATCAAATTTTAAAATCAACTATGGAATAAACCCTCAAGTAAATGTACATTACAATATTTTGGTAAAATAAATCCCACCTAAACACCAAACATGGCCTCTATTGAGTCGTATTGCCTGGGGGGTTCCCCCGACCGCCCGGTCAGAGATCCTATGGTTTAATTTATTCTACGTCAGAAGACTTATCAGTAAACCATAATAAACAAAATTTATAATAATTGGTCATGGGGGGTTATGGAATTAAAAAAAAGGTTATTTAGAATTTCCTAACCCATGGGGGAGTTTGAACCCCCAAAACCACCCCCTTGTTTACAGCCCCGTATAATATTTATAAAAAAATTTGTAAATCTCATAATTTTTTTCTATTTCTCAAATGCTAGTGACTACGATGGCGGAGAAATGTTGGTTTGTATATTATTTGGTGAAGACCCCAAGAAATTTGAAGCTATGCCAAAAGCTTGCAGGTTTACCCCTGCTTCCTTTGTTGGAGAAAAATGTCTGTGAGTAATTTATGATTTTATTAAAACAGTGAATATCTAGTTTTCCGCATTGAGCAAAACGAATATATGAAAAAATGACTTGATGAACATAATCCAAAAGATAAGATCGCATTATCACGAGTAGCTACTTACTTAATCGTATGATATCGACTGTGAAGTGTTTAAATTTTTAATTTTGTTGATTTTCGTAAGTGTTTTGTTATCTCTGGAAATCACTGGGGTAAGCCTTAATGTAGCAATGGAATTGCATAAAAATGATGTCAAAAACGCAATGGTTCGTGCTTCTTTGCGGTTTCGTGTGTTACTTATTATTTGGGGCATCAGTTTTCTATGCCGTTGAAAGCAAGCAAGAAAAGTTGAGACTGGAAGCAGAATTTTTAGAAAAAGTTGTCATTGAAGGTAAACAAAAGTATATTCACCTTGAGTATAAAATTATCGACTTCCACTTTTGCTCAGATCTGATCTTCCAATATTATGAAGAGCATGGAAACCACACCATAGAAGAATTGTTTTACAAAATCTCCAGTTACTGTGATAAACCTTTAGGGAGCTACACACCCAACAAACTAATGAATATGGAATGGACGTTTTATCATTCGGTATTTTATGTCATGACCATAGTGAGTACCATAGGTATGTTGAACAACAACATTTTCCAATTACTTAATATATTTCAATGTGAACTTTAAGAGCCGGGATCGGCTTTCCATCTTCAAATTGTTTGGATAAACGATAACAATCTTGCAATCCACTTGTAACTCTGTAATCATACAAAATTTACAAAAGTCCTTGGTTGCAGGTTACGGAAACTTGTCACCAAGTACGCCATTTACCAAAACCTTCATGATACTGTACGGACTCATTGGAATACCCATAAATGGAATGGTGTTCATCACTCTGGGAAGCTTTTTTGGAAAAACTGTAAGCTTATCTTCGACCTAAAATGAAATTTTTTTTAAATTCCATTTTTAGTTCTTGAGACTGTATAAAAAACTAAAGAATTCAAGGATTGAAAACATATTCGTCACGTTGGGACTTGTTGGTCAGCTCATTTTATACATCGCTGTTGGCATAACTCTGTTCATCTTCGTGCCATCGATTTTAATCGTGTTGTACGAAGAATGGACCTTTGATGTTGCAATCGAATTTACTTTTGGAACTCTCACAACGATTGGAGCAGGTAGCACCATACCTGGTTAGATTAAATCACTAAACTGTTCTTCCTCCAAAATTACCGGTATCTTTTTAGGAACTTTACAAAGAGAATACAGTCCTTTCGTTTTCACTGTGTACCGAATATTTTTGTTGTTATGGATTTTAATTGGACTGGGTTACGTGGCGATGCTGTTTGGATTCATCACTCGAGCTTTGCACAGTAAAAAAATTCACGCTTGGGAGCACAAATTAGCAGTCAACATTAAAAAAACCAACAGGAAAATTCGACAAGAACTAAGGACCATGCTTAACGAATACTTGTTGATGAGGATTAAGCGTGTATACTCGGAAAAGCAATGCCATCGAATTGTATTGCGCAAGAGTAAAAGTTGTCCCGACCTAAGGTTCGATAAAGCCGTAATAACGGTGCGTAAACGCGCATTTTCCGAGTGCGATATGAAGGATTCTAAGAAACTGCCACGAAATCAATCCGATTCGGAATTGGACAGAATCGATAAAAAGCGTACATTTTCGTTTTCGGACCAGGAAGACGAAACAGATAAATTTATTATGAGAGTGGCTAGTGCTTTGGGTAACTACGATGATAGTGAAGAGAGGGGTGACGATGACGAATACGATGATTGTTCTGTGGAAAACAGATTTTCCGGAAAGGAAAACGAAGAGCAATCGAGAACGAGACCGAGAGCAGCCAGCGAATCGAAGAAAGATAAACCAACTGCTATTATTAATATGCCTTGGTATACGTCTTCCAAAACCAGACGTATGTTGGAAGTTAAAGAAAAACAAAAATATGGGAAAGCTCGCAGCCGAACGCTTCCAACGATTACAAAACCCTACCAACTGATCAAAAAGTTACGCAGTACCTTCACGAATGACGATAATCCAAAAAGTATTGATGTAGAAAGTCAGGTATCGTCTGAACCCAAGGTGGAAGCACGGAACTGTATTCTAGAAAAAACTTCCATGGCAGAATTCATCGACGCTTTAACTGCTATTAGTTTCCAAGCGGATGTGCCCCCTAAGGTGCGTCACAGTTCTATCGCGGTGACACAAAGGAAACCTTCGTTGCTGCTTGCTCCAACGCGTGAGGTCCGAAACAGAAGGTTTTCCATTTGCCAATCCACGATTACTGAAAAAGAAACAACACAACTTAAAGGAATTAGAAAATTGGATGATTTTAAAATTGAAAGGGGCATAAAAGAGAAGAAAGCGAGACCAAAGAGGATTTCATTTCAAGATATCAAGAAGGATTAAAGCAACCCAACCGGTCCGGAAGTTTGCTTATGGGAAGGTTGTTTTTTGGACACCAGAAATTAGAAATAAAGGTAGTGGTTACTTACTAACAGATCGCCCGAGATAACAAGAAAAGACGTCAAATGACTAGATACTGACGTAAGTATGACGTCAGAAAAGTAACGTAATTTTAACGTGTTGTTTAAGCTTAAGCTAAACTTAAGCGATCTGTAAGTGAGTTGCCAGCATTAGGAAAATTAAAACAGTACGCAGGACGTATTCATAAACGTAACCCAGATAAAGTGAGTATATGTATGCGGCCGGCAATAAAACTTAAAATTTAATTATAATTTAATTATAATTAGGTACGTTCTTACAATCAGTGCGTTATTTCGAATATTGATACGTACGTGTTTTATGTATTTATGCGTACATACGTAATAAATACCTTTTGTATAAATAATTTATATTTACATTTCATTTTTCTTAATTTACGAGATCTGCGCTAATAATAAAGCAATAATTTACATGCATTACAAATTTGTATTATTTTACATCACATAACAATAAATAAATACTACTTACTAAGGCAAAACCACGAGGGGCGAGCGATTCGAATTTAAAAAACGTAAACTTAAAGTTATTTTACAATTAATTCGTTTTCTTCTTCTTCTCTTTTTAAACACTCCCGAGGATCTGGCAAAGTTAACGGGGGAGTTACACAAACTCGTTGCTTTTCAAGCATTGTGACGAATATGCTGATGAGGTTGTTGATTCCAATAAGGTACCCATCTTCGTGATTACCAACTTTCCAACAGGAATTATGGTCGATGCTTACCTCGTTGGGCAACAAAAGCGTTTTTGCAAAATCGATAAGCCAAACATTTGCGTTGTAATGATCGTGAACAAACAACAAGGAACTTCCAATTACCTAAAAAAAAAGGTTTTAAATATTCCTAGTAGTAGAGAATGGGAAAAACTTACCTCGTGGGTGCCGAAAAATTCTGAAGCCTCCAGCGTCGCTTTGATAGCTTTCAACCTTTGGATGTATTTGGGCTAAAAAGAGAATTTTATTAATTAACTTTAAAAAGCAATAGAAACAATTATTCACTTACTATTGCGTGAGGAAAGGTTTCCGTAAATTCCGAAAAGGCTTGGATTATTTGATCTTTCGATTTTGTAGTTTTAAAGTCTTTAGTGGACGTTCCATCGGCCTTCCTAATTCCTTCTATTCTGAAACCCAACGTCGCCGTTGAAGAAATCGTTTCCCTCCACACCATGTACCTAGGTTTGGTTACTGCTTTGAGCCTATGTTCTTCCTCCGTGGGCGCCTCGGTGTCGATCTGTATCATTTTGTCGTACATGTCCTTCCTTAATTTTGGTTTCTCTTTTGCCTTTGCAAGTTCTTCTTCCAGATACGTCCTCACCCCAATTTTGCAATCCATCACGCAGGGCGAGATAAAATCCCCTAGTAAATCTTGGAGTTGTATGTAAGAACATTCGCCATCGTCGCTCGTCACTAATCCTTTGTACTCAGGAACGTAGGGTCTTAAAACATCTGCCATTAAAACCTACCAATTAAAAAAATGGTAAAAAGGACAACCAAAAACGGAATGGTGATTTACTTTGAAACATTTTTCCTCCTTGACGCTCAATTTTTTCAAAATTGTTCCCTGGTCTGGACCAGCCTTGAAATTTCCTTGATGACCAGCTAGCTGCACCCAAGGATATCTTTGTTTTTTGTATATCTGGAAAAACGGCGTCCACTGCACGATGCTTCGGAGTTTTCGCCAACCGGAAGCCTGAAATAAAAAAAAACTGTAAGGACAATTTCAAAATTTTCTCAAAACTGCCGATGTTCGTGCATTTAAAAAATTATATTTACTTCGTCTTTGTTATTTTATCAATTCATCAGTTTCCGGTTAATTATGAAAACTAATTTTTACAAAACGTTGGCCTTCCATTTTCAATCGTTGATCTGATTACGCGTTTGCGGTTTTTGCGGTTGAAAACTAATTAAATTTTTGGCGTGTGTTCAAACTTTAGGGGGGGGGACGATTAACTCTATTGTTAGGAATCCCATGGAATGTTTTTCAACTTTTCTATCTTAACGTAATTGTGGTGTACAATTAAAAAAATATTTTCAAGGTTGCATTATATGTATTACCTAAAGTAATTACGTTCCAGAAGAGTGCGCATCAATGGTTACGCTTCTGCAATATATGCGGGTGTTTTCATTGGCCAATTTCCGCTACTACATAAAAATGCAACCGGTTAACACCTTCAAGAGGTACCTAATCGAATAAACGGTAACATGAGATTCGACATAAATATTAGTTACCCAATGACGTAATTTTTGATATTAATTACACAAACAAAATATCTAACCATATATCTCCTGAACAGTTACCGCGGCTCCCATTAATCAAATTTAAAAAAGAAAAACTAGTTTAGGTGTTAAGCAGAATTAGTTCGATCTTAATACGTCGTGGTGGATTCGTGTAGTTGAATGACACCTTGTGACGCACCTTATACTACAAGATAATATTACAATACATAAATGATTATTTGATCTGCCACCACTTATTGCCTCTTCGAATGAGAAGAAGTAATTAAATGGCTTCTCTTCCGCACGATTTTAGTTAGATACAAATTAATTGCCCATCGAAAATATCCAAAATCTCATTAAAATTTTTAATTCCCAGTTAAGGAAATGAGCGCTTTATCACGAATTTTCCGCGCCAGAGAATTCGTTGACGTCAATCTATTACCGTAATGTCATTTACTAATTGCATTTAGTTGATTATATAGAAGTTAACATTCTCGTGACTTTGCTGAAAAAATGTCGAATAAGCTGATTTAATTTATGATCCTGGTGGACAAACAAAGAAAATAAATAATGATTGTAATTGTTATTATCAGCTACAAAAATATCAAAATTGAAGTACTCTGGACTTGGACAACCCCAGTGGTCAACAAATAATGCGTTGTTTGTTTGATTTTCAAATTAACCAAATTTTTCTGACGCAAGTCGAAAGAGTTACACAAAGTCAACTGTAAATTGCAGAACGCAAATATATTTTTAACTTCTGTATTTGCTTAAAAAACCAATCGCACGTACAATTGATGAACAGCTTTAAACTAATAACTTCTATTCTTTAAGTTATTTACTTGAAGAAGAGAATTTTGATTTGTGATCTAACCTTATGCAAATGCACTACTTCTGGCACATCCGAGTCCCATTCTGAACTCAGATCATCACTGGAGGCATCTCCATAATCGGCGTGAACTGGGACCTCCAGCAAACTTTTTTGGTATTGTTCGTAGCCAAAGGAGGTGCAACTGGATGCTCTTCTGGCGAAAGGACTGGAAGACCTCCGGTGAAATCTGGGAGACGTGCTTAGGGAATCGGGAGGAGTGCGCGAAGGCGATTTGGTCCTGATCAAACGACCGCATTCGTTGGAGCAATTGTCCCAGGGATCGAAAGTGCAGGGGGACGGCGAACACTTGATTTGGGGAGAAATAAAATTTGGCGAACTTAAAAAGTCCAGTTTGTCACTTTCTAAAGCTTCCGATGGAACACACGTGCACTGTTTGAGTTGAGACACCGAATCGTTTTCTTCGGACATGTCTGTGGGTCCTTCTGGTGCACAGCTAAAAGTACTCTCGACTTCTAACATATTCCATGCACAAAGGTTTGTTTTAAACAAACCAGATAAGATAAAAGTCGTAAAGTTCCTATTTTTAATTGAACTGTCCGAACTAGGAAGTAAAATTTAAAATTATGGAATTAAGCACACTTTGGCACGGCACACGAAACTGGAATGTAAGAAATTCTCATCGCAAGTATAGAAATTCAAAAGTGACGTTAACATAAACACGCACGCGTAAGCACTGTGCTAGTTCAATTTATTTCATTCAACAGAATCAACCAACTTATTATAATAAAATACCGGATTTTAAACCACAAATTCGTAATCTACCTTTTTGTTATCATCCAAGAAAACAAATTTCCCTATCAAAACGTTGGACACTTTCGATTTCGGTCTAATCGCTCCAGACTAAGAAAATTGCAGTCGGTTCTAAGTATAAACAAATTATACAAATCTAATGAGGTTAAAAGAAATTTTTAGCTCTTGCAGACTTTGAACGTCTACTAGGTACTCACAAATCCTATTTGTTTGTGACCCACAAAGTGTATTGTTGTAGACGGTTTCGCCTTTAAAATAGACAATTTTAGAAAAAAAAACCTTTAGAATGGTTAATGTTGCACGTAATGGTAATGGATCGGTAACCCTCATTAAAAAATTCTTTCTACCTTTAATATGAAGGAGGAAGGTGGTCGTCGTGAGAAGAGAAGAAATGTGGGTCGCTAGGTCAGTGTAACATTAACCTCGGATTATAAGATAGAAGATTCTGTATATAACGAAACACTTGGAATCTTTCCACGCGAAACGAATGGATTTTTCGATAAAATAACCAGGGGATGGAATGGGGAAATATGGCAATAGTTAAAACAAAACTACATCAATTTACAATAAAATCCCCCCCCCAACATACGGAAAAGTCGATAAGCAGGAAGAAATGTAGAATTTCCCTTCACTTATACACTGGATTTTCTCAGCGATTTCCCTCTGGTACTGTAGCAATCACTACAGTAATTGGCCATGAGGAACCTAAACCCTTTTTCGAAATTTTTCCAGTGTTGTTAACTGCAATAGATCTCGGAAACGACATATATATTATAATACACACTAAAAACAAGGAAATGTTCAGGTCAAATGTATAATCTATTCTTTCGAAAATTCAAAAGCGGTACGATTAATTTTCATGCACAATCAGTACAAAGGCATATTAAAATCCATTGTTTCCTTGAAGAATAACATTTAAATTAGCAGCATTCTTAGGTATTATGTTATAACTCCCTTATACTTTCGTAATGTAGTAATCTAGTTTTTAATTACCAACAGTAATGTAACTTCAATGTAACCAAATATATTTAAAGAATATAATATCATTTTGTTCAAGTACGCGACCAAAGCGGGGCCTAATTTACCCCTAGGCGTACTAGGCACGTGCCTAGGGCCCAATGGCCAGAGGGGCCCGAAAAGAGAGAACATAAAATCGTAAAATAAAAATCAAATACTGATAAAAGGGGGCCGAAAATTTTCCAGAGCCTAGGGCCCCCAACTCAGTTAAAAATAGGCCCTGGGTATAAACAGGTTAATAGATTAAAATTCAGACCCTGTTATGTACAATGCCTGGCATTTTTGATTATGGGGTGTCCTGAGCGAAAACCATACTATTCGTTAGGATCAGGGCCAGCGTTAGGCACTAGCCAGATCAAGGTGCAAAAATCAAAAAAAAAACTTATAGCAACTTTTGCCGCAAAAAGGCCAGATTTTTTTTTTTCTGAAATTATCAGAGGCCTGAAGATCGTAAAATATCCCTAGCATTAATTTTTCTGAGCGAACAAAGAGCAAAGAGTGCACTGGGGGGTATTCCATACCCCCAATTACTACATTGAAGCTCATTTATTAATATTTTCTTCTTCTTCTTCCACTTTTAGGCTAGGATAACTCCTGTTTGCCTTGACATTGGGCTGTCTTCTATCGAGAAGACCGAGCCGTAGTCACAAAGTCTCTGAGCATATAAATTGCTTTACATCTGCTACAGCTTGCTGGGTTTGTCTCAGATGTGTCCGTAACCCTGGATTTTTGTTGATGAGGGCAAATCATCAACCCAGGGGGACCACCGGCTTTAATTGCCCTCCGAAGCATTTTAATTTATAATAATAAATACGTTTAACTTCAAAAGTCCATACTAAAGGTAGCTACTTCTGAGACAAGCAAATATAGAATTACTTGTGAGCTTGGCAGCGGAACCAGTTTTTTTATTGCTTAAAATTAAACTTAAGTTTTAAAAACACAAAACAATGTATACCGGAGGGGTCTAGGGGGTGTGGAATTTCCTTCTATTTGTGAATTATTCCAAAATTTTTAAATTGGAGATTCCCTGTCAGTGGCGGATCCAGAAATTTTTTCTGGGAGGGCACAAAGGGTCCAGACGGGCAAAAAGGGTTTCTAAGATTTGGGATGGTCTCCTTTATTCCTTTATTCCTTTATTCCTGAATTGCAAAAGGGGACCTAAATAGTATGAATTTTTCTGTGACTGGCAGACAGCTGGCAACAGGCTAATGGGTCAGTTTCTAGTTCTTTTTTAATTTTTCCCGATATATGGGAATCGTAGAATACTCCAGCATTGAGTTTGCTGCTCGAACAAAGAGCTAAAGGTGCACTGGGGGGTATTCAATACCCCCCCAGACCCCCAGGATTGCTACTAAACAGTTTGATAGTAGCAGCAGAACTAAATCTCAACAAAGCTTTACAACCAAATTTAGAAATTTTATTTCTAAAATCTGTTTTAAAAATTAGATAAGCTTCAGTTTAGCTGCTACTACAAAACTGGTTTAGACACAAAATGTAAGTGGCAATCCAGTGCATCTTTTGTTTTTTATTCGCGCATCCGAATTAAGGTACTATTTTTAGTAACAAATATTTAAAGGTACCGACTCCATAGTAATGAAATAAATATCATCAATGCTAGAAGGCTGTACAACCTTCCAGGGTTCCCAGTAAATTTTTCAAAGCAAATTCCCCGACTATGAAGGGTTATTTCTAAAAAATAACCAAAATAGCAAGAAATATGCAAGACTTTAGATTCTAAACAGTAAACTGTGCACCCGGTTTACCAATACCAATATTGGTAAAAATACCAATATTATTAATACTACATAATTATGTACTTATGTGGCTTGGTAGCGGAACCAGCTTTTATTGCTTAAAATTAAACTCAGGGCCTATTTTACCATTAGACGCATTCCACTTAAATATAAGGGGCTAAAGCCTAGGGCCCAACTCAGTTAAAAATAGGCCCTGGACCAAAGGATAGCTTCCAACAGGTTATGAGCCCAAAATATTAAAATATTAAGACATACTTACACTGAAAAAAATGGTTTATCATATTGCTGAAAAAAATTCACCATTTTTATACCTATGAAAAAAATTCATCATATTAATGAAAAATTCATAGTATTTATGAACAAATCAATGTATTTATGAATTTCTTCATCAATATGATGAATTTTGTTCATGGGTGTAAAAATGATGAATTTTTTATCAATATGATGAAAAATGATAAACCATTTTTTTCAGTGAACGTGTGCTCATGTGCAACCAAGCTAATCCAAAATCCGAAATTAATGATCGAAACACCAAAGATGGATCCAAATCTCATTGGAATCTCAGAATTAATGTAAACTGAATGGAGATCGAAAAATTACCTACAGAAAAATGGGTTTCCAGTTGATTCTAACATAGGGCGCTTATAACTTTCTATAATAGAATGTTACCAGTGACATAACAGAATAAATAAGTAAGTAAGTAGACGTCAATTTCAGCGAGACATGAAGTAAAGGAGATGTCTAGGATTACAACTGGATTAAAAACCTATTAGAATAATATGTTTTTCCGAGTAAAATTTATTAATTATTATTTAATATTCCTTTTGGAAGGGTGGCGCCTTATCGCTCTCCCTGTACCAGCCGCCACTGGTATTAGCATTTTTCTGGCGTTCACAATAACATTGCTTTTTCCCATTTAACTGATAAAACACCTAAATGATATCAGAACCTCATACCACATCCACAAGCTCTCGGAATTGCTCGGTAACATCTCCGTATCTAGCTAACACCTGCATAATATCTCGAGTTAGGCATGCAGTAATTGTGGTAAAACTTGAGGTTTTGCTGTAATTTTAATGATGAAAATTTCGACGAAATTTTGTTGATTGTCCAAACAATCGGTCAGATCTTGAAATAAATAACAGATTGCTATATTGGTGTTGTGATAGGCATCCCTAGGCAACCCCGTTTCACTAATCAAAAGTTGTTGCTCCAACTGTTAAAAATGAAGGAACAAATGTAAAAATAACAATTTTTTATCATCAGGAGTTAGGTCACAGGCAAACAGTTTCCCCTTAATTTTGCGGTTATATGGCTATCTTCGAGTTTCCTCCAAACACAATTAAACCGCAAAAAAAATCTCTCCAAAAAGATTGCGACTTACGTCATACACCGAAATGATGGAAAAGGTCAGGTTTGCGACAAAATGAGATGGCAAGTTTCAAACAACTCCGTATAATAAGCAAAGCAGTAGATTCTCACGTTTACATGTTCCCACATTATTATCCCCATAATTTCTTTTATGAAAAATAAAAATCGTACCCAGATCATCTTAATGGCGCAATTAAGCAAGTTAGCGGCGCAATTTTCTCAAAGAATCTGAAGATTTTGAACAGATGAATTTGCGAAGAATTACAAATTTTTTCCGTCTCTCCAAGTCAACAACCAGAAGTTCTGATCACAAAAAGTATTACATAAGTGGAGTAATTTTGAGCAAAAAAGACCAAAACAAATTTATAACAGAATTGCAAATTACAACAAATGAAATTATGTAATAAAAAAACCTCAAATTAGTGAAAGTGTAAACCGCAAGATGTAATAGACTAATAGTTTGTCAACCATCTAGTTTTGTTACAGATCGATACGCATGCCTCCTAACGCTAAGTTTTCAAAAAAACTTCAAAATGGAAATCATATAAATATCGATCGATTAAAATATCAAATCAGTATTAGCAAGTGTCTTAAAGTAACCACTAGAGTAAAATGGTGTTGGTATCACATCGTGGACTTTGCGTCCTAGGTTTATTTATTGCCTCCATTGTGTGCCTGGCGTCGGGACGTGAAATTACCAGACAAAAACGGGCGCTCGATTTAGAAGTTGCCGAATCGGGACACCACTGGAAGAAGGGCGGAGGTAAAGAACACCACTCCGATCATCACAGTAGTCACGGAGACAAAGGAGATAAAGGATACAAGGGAAACCATCATCACGAAAAAGGTGAAAAAGGACACCACGATAAGGAAGGTCACAAGGGCCACTACACCGATCATGGTGGTCACAAGAAATCGCACCACCACGACGACGGTTACCACGCCGAACACCACAAAGGAGACAAAGGCGAAAAGGGGCACAAGTTCGCCGAAAAGGGAAGCTATAAAAAAGGTCACAGCACCAAGGGCGGACACAACATTCACAAGTTAGACGAATTCAAAAAAGAAAAACACTTCTTCGACGAAGATCACGATTCCGGTCATCACGAAAAACACGGAGGATTCCACCACGAAGACGGCTACAAAAAGGGAGGTAGCAAGAAGGGAGGTCACCATAAGGGAGGTCACCACGAAGATCACTACGGAAAGAAAGGTCACCACGAAAAAGGATCTCACTACCACGACGAAAAAGGCCACAAAGACGCCGCTGGACACGACGAGCATTACGGTCACGATTCAAAATACGGAAAGAAGGGAGGCAAAGAAGGTCACAAAAAATGGGGATTTAGCAGCGGACATCACTAAAACGCCTTCTTGTATCTACATTGTTGTTGTTTTGTTTATTTCATGCATTAAATCGTAAATAGAATATAAAATTGATTTCTATTGTTTTTCTTAAAGACTTACCCACCCCCCATTCGAGTTTATAGCATTTGCAGTCCATAATGTGCAGCATTGCGTAGGGAAACAAAATCACTTCTTCTTCACATATAATATCTAGCAATTCAAAATTTTCCATTTTACACACAATTAAGCGGCAAAATTCCTAAGAAATTACAAATGTTAACATTAACTGGCAAAGCTTGACTGGCTTGGCGACTTGTCAAGCATTATTAATAATTGCATTGTAATACATAATAAATAAATAATAGTTCTATATATGGTAAGAATAATAATATAATGAGATAAGCAAGTCAGAAATGCAATTTTAAAATGTTAATTAAAACGCGCACAATTAAAAGGATCGATCAGTTACGCAATCATCGTGTCAAATCGATCAATGAAACTTTTGTAAATTATCAGGACGTTACTAAATAGAAATTATATACTCTGGTACATAATGGAAACGTAACATATAATTACTACGATTCCTCGAGTTAATTAGTTCTAATTGGCGCAACAAATCTGTGATTAACAATAAAATTATAAGTTGTCCGATTGATAAAATTAAAAGAGTTAAGAAATGTGTTATTATCTTTGAATAATAATAATATTGAAAATAAAGAAGGGGAGGTATGGTAAGACCGATCGAAGGTACCATTTGGATGGAGAGCCTTCAAATGTTTCTAAATTAGACTACCTAACAATAAAGTTTGGAAAAACGTACCTTTCTCTTAGGTTTACTTTCGTCTGATGGTCCCAGAGCATACAAGTCAGCAATTCCCAACAGACAATCGTCACATCTACAAATGTCACTCGCATTTGATGAAATCGATCCCAGAGAGCTAGCCGAATCCGCACTATCGGTCCTGATAAGCGTTCGTCCGGGAAGACCTCCAATTCCAATTTGATCCATTTTAACTACAAGAAGGGATTCCATAAAAGATTTGGATTTTGCAGTTTGTGGCGAAACTATTAATGGTAATTTAATGGAGTCTTGCGCCACTGGCGAAGCTGAACGCACATTCTGAGTCATTTTGCACTCTTTATCAAGTTTTCGCTCGAAAAAATTATCACATCATTTTCACACGTTTTCTCGTTTCACTAAACAATTAAAATTATTCCAGTTATTACGTCGGGAAAAAACAATCGGAGATGCGATTCTTTGCTTAAACTGTTTAGTTGGGCATCACAATAACGTCTAAGGTCGAAAAGTCAACAGATAAAAAACTTTTTCTTGTTCGTTTAACATTAAAGTAGTCCACAGACAGTGTCGGATCTACATTGAAACAAATGAAGTAATCGCTCCGGAACCCTGATCTAAAGAAGTTTCTGATTACCAAATCACTCTGAAAAAGCAATCCCCCTTATGAAATTATACACAGGGTGTCCCTGTGACCGTAGAGAACATTTGAGTTTGAAATAAAATTTTTGTCTAATACAGCAATTTTTTAAATTTCTGATTTCAAACGCCCATATCTCCTATATTATCGATTTTTTAAGCTTAATGGATTAAAACTTTTTTAAAGACCATTCACTTATCTACAAATTAGTTTTTAACCCCTTATCATCTAGAATCAACGGATTACAAGATATAAATTAAAGTAAGGAAAGAAATGTTACAAATTTCAGGTTTGGATTTTTTTACTTTTCTTGCAAACCACGTATCTCTTAAACAAAACGTTTTAGCAAAAAACTGATGGCCCAAACCGGATAGGGAATTTAACGGGCTACAACTTTGGTCAAATACTTTGGTGTTTGACGTTTGAGGGACATTGTTATAAAGCGCATTAATTTATCATTAATTACTTTATCCATTTATGATAATAATTCATGAAAAAGGCCATTTTGAAAATTTATTAAAAGAAATTTTGTTAATTTATTTTTTTTAAATTTCTGTGAAAAAGGTTGGTTTTCCAAAAAAATGTATTTAACCAAAGTTGTAGCCCGTTAAATTCCCTATCCGGCTCAGGTCATTAGTTTCGTTCTAATATGTTTCGTTTAAGAGATACGGGGTTCTCAAAAAAATAAAAAAAATTAAAACCTGAATTTTTTTTACATTTTTTCACTTAATTTAATTTATAACTCAAAATCTGGTGATTCTAGACGATAAGGGGTTATAACCTAATTTGTAGATCAGCAAATTATCTTTAAAAAAGTTCTAATACATTATGCTTAAAAAATCAATAATATCGGTGTTATGGCCGTTTGAAATCAGAAATTCAAAATATTCACAAAGCATTAATTTTCTAATTTTTCGCAAATATTCCGAATTTTTGGCGTCGTCAGTTTTAGAGAATAAATTAAATCAAAGGAATGCTTATACCTCTCAGACCCTCCCCCTCGGATTTACAACTCTTTGTTACAAAATTTAAAAAAATAATAATTTTATTTCCGCCCTTACGTTAGCCTCTCTCTCCGATTAAGTGCACTGATTCTGTATTCAGTTTATCTTCATAAAGTTACTTTTTCTACAGTTTCATACCAATCTCTATTGGATTACAAACTATCATAAAATCAATTTTTTAAGAGTCATAAAAACAAACACTAAATGCCCGCCGAATCCGCCAATTTAAATTACTGTATGGTTAAAATACAAGCGGTTCGATAACAATTAAGCAGAGCAGAATTAATTTTATTGATTCGGTGTGTTAATTATCCAAAAGTTTTTTTTTGTGTTTAACTGTCATTCAACTTTTAGAGGTGCATCTGCAATACTCAGGCCACACAAATGGGCATAATTGTAAATTGTACCTTTCGATGACATTTTTCTCGTATAAAAATTGCTTTTACAGCAATACTTATTAGACATTTTTTGTTGAAAATTTCATTACCTTCATTTTTGTCTATATACATTTTTCCATTTAGTGACATCGTTTCCGAGATACAGTGATTTGAAAATAATTTGGTAAACATTTTAATGAAATTTGTACAAAAACTTTTTCAAGTCGCTACATCTCGAAAACGGTGCGACGAAATGAAAAAATGTATATAGACAAAAATGAAGGGAATGAAATTTGCAACAAAAAATGTCGAATAAGTATTGCTGAAAAAGCAACTTTTATACGAGAAAAAAGTCTTCAAAAAGTACATTGAAACACTGTAAGGCGGGGATTCACAGATCAGTGCAATTCACCTTCTGGTTCAAACCTGACTTGGGGCGCCAAACTAAAGAGTTCAAGCAAAACCATTACATTTTCGGGAAATTATAAAAAAATAATCGACTCATTAGCCAAGTCATTTAATCAGTCACCGTAAATGCTGGATAAATTTTTCTCTAATTAGGTTGACCACAAAAATAAGTATAATTAATGACGATAAAGGAGCAATAATTAAAGTCGATAAATTTTGATATCTGGATATGAAATGGTTGGTAAAACTTTGTGTTTTGACTCTTTTCGATAAATCACGATTAGCTTTGCGAAATTTAGAAAAACGATCTTCTTGCCAATTAGTGCATTTACCCGTTGAATTACTTAAGACAATGTATTAATGTGACACAAATTAATCGTCTAATTAATTCTAACGCGTCATCCTATATACATTTAACCAATGTAATACACAATTTTACGTTATGAAGACATATTATTCGCATTAACCTTGTGTTTAACTTTTTTTTATAATTATGGAGGCAATTTATTTTAGTAATAAAAATGAGAAAGTTACGAACTGGGGAACGACTCGCACTAATCGAAAAATTGGATCAACGATCTGGTCTACCAGACACGTGTCTTCCTGTTGATTTGGAGAATGCAAAAAGTGAACCCCAAGGATTTGAAAGAAATTCTTGCTGTGCAACCGGCGTTCTCCTAAAGTCCACTTTTGGTAAGCAATTCATAATAAAATTCCATTTGTAGAATGCCCGCTAGTATCCATGAAAGCAATGTATGGTAGTTTCCCGCCTTGTAGTTACAGTTTATTCAATTGCAAGTGCTACTTGCAATAGCAATAAAATTTCAAATTAAACCGCATAAAAATATTTCGAAATTGATTCTTTCTGGAACGTTTAATTATGCAAAATAAATTAATGGACTGAACGGAAAAAGGTTATTAATTTATTGCACCTCAGAAATGTTTTGATAATTTGAATTTTGCTGTACATGTAAATCTTACAATATCATAAATCATGTTTAACAAGCCAATGTTGAATAACACTTAACCAACTTACGCAATAAAACCTACGATTAAATTTGTTTAAAAATGTCAATTAAAAGTTTTTGAAAAATTTAGCGGGGTTTTGGATTTCGAAACGAAATTCGGTCGTCGGTCGGTTTCTTTGAGAATCCAAAGCTTCTCCCGAATTATTTTATTATAAACAAATTAGAAAAAAGTTTTGCTAGTTCTTACACAACATGTGGATGGACGATAAAGAACCAAGTAATATTGTTGGTACTTTTTTCGAGCCACGTTTTTTATTGCATTGACGTCAAACAAAATAAAACTTTAAAAACTAAAAATTTAAGTTATTTAAAATAATTCTAATTTTTATGCACGTTTGGCCTTTAATAATAATCCAATTAGGTACATATTACATAAGTAAAAGTCTTAAATTGTTACGTAATGAATTTGTGCTCAAATAATAATATAATTTTCGATTTTTAATTTTTCCGATGCTTATCGCGGCAATAAATGGAACGGAACAACCACAAAAGAACCAACAATTTAATGTTTGTAAATAGAGAACCACAAAACTTAACAATTTTAATTGTTGTGGACCAACAATACAATCAGCTAGTAAGTCTAAACCGCTCCGCGTTTTATTTCAAACTAAGTTGCCCACACTAGTTTTATAATAACGAGACCCGCATGTGAGATTTTGCTGGTATCACTCACTACTTTTCATCATCAAATTGTAATTAAAACTTCTACCGACAATAAATTATTGTTTCGCTAACAATACAAATTTGATCTCCGAGCAACACTGGAATCCTGCTAAGGATTATTTAATAAGTAATTCAGACCAACTTATTCTTATCAACTTTAATTGGCTCAGTCCCCACTCCAAATTTTGTAATTAATTATAATTTCGTAAATTTTTAAAATATCAAACAATGGTGCGCAGATATACAATAATTATTTCTGAAGCTTCTGGTATAAGCAGTGTGGTTGGAATATTTTTCAAAACAAAAATTACGATTATTATTGACATTGAGTCGTTTTTTTCTCTCAGTGTAGATCGTCAAGTATAATTTTGGGAAAAAATGTTCTGGTACTCGTACTTATGTTAAACGCACAGCACATAGTATATTATAAAAGGTACAAATATAACAAATGTTGGTTTCATAACGGCTTAATGATCTGCTTCATTGTTATAATATCTAATTTATAGCTAACTATAAGTTATTTTTTATACATCCTGTATAATACACCATAATAATATGAAGATTGATTTTTTAAATGCTATTATTTTGTAATACCTCAGAAATTAGCGTGAGAAACACTAGAACGACATTATTTAGTTAAGAATACCCCCAATAAGTCCAGTCAATGGGGAATTTTGTCGTGCAATAAATCATAAAAAAGTCGCCATTCCTCCGAGGTCCGGAAGTGTCCGCCATCTTAGATTTTAAGTGACAATTTATGGTTTTTCAATAATATCTTCAAAAATATTAACTTTACAAAAAAATAGTTCGTATAAAAATTGAAGCACGTTAAATTCTCAATAAGAAAGTTTATATTCAATATTAGCGTCAATGTAATATTTAACCGACAAAATCCATTCGCCTGTCGTGAAATGTGGTGCTGCGACTCATTATATGACTATAGTGTAGCGGATGATTGTCAAAAGGGTTCACTACCTAGAAGTATTATTATTATTTACCTAGAATTTTAATTTAAATAATCAGATTAACCATACCAAAACCATTAATTTTTGAGAATTTTTTCCGGATAGAAAATTTAACAAACTACAACTTATTTCACAGAAAACAACAAAAATAATGAACTACCTGTTAAATAAACAAGTGTTTAACACGAGAGACAAGGAAAAGTTTTGCGCAATATTTCCTTTTAGAAGATTTTTCAAATATTTCTTCAGTTTTCCTCCTAGATTGCCTTAAGATTAAGAGGAATAAAAATTCCTAACCCTTGTGAGGAAACAGAATTTTTTCTACACGCCAGATAAAAGAAAAACCAGCTTTAAATTAGTGTAGGCACCCAAGATGTTGAAAAAAACTAGCTATATTAGCAGTGGCGATGATATTAATCAGCGAATGTAAGCAATGCTTAGGGGCCCGGGACCATAAAGGGTAGTAAATCACAAAAAAGAGATTTTTAAATAATATACGCAATTCAAAATTTATGCATTAAGCTAGCTACTCTTGCACTACCAATGGCCTATTGTACTACCTCCGGCGATGCAGCGGCTCTCCATCCTGTCACTCCTCAAGCCATCCTGTTTCGATCGAATTCATCCTGGAGACAAGACAGAGAGCCGCTGCAAATGATTTAATAGCCTAAGTGCGCGTAGGGACATCTCCCTGCCTTCTTACCTTAAATTCAGAAGAGTGCACTGGGGGGTATGGAATACCCCCCAGACCCCCCGGTTTAAACCAATTGTTTTGTGACTTTAACTCCCTGATGTGCAATAATAAAATTACTTTTAAACTTAGCAGCGAAACCAGCTTTTTCCGATTCCCAAGTTGTAAATATATTGTTTAAGTCACAAAACAATTGGTGTATTCCGGGGGGTCTGGAGGGTATGAAATATCTCCCAGTGCACTCTTCTGGATTCTGGATTTTAGGTATGCGCACTTAGGCCACTAAATCAACTCATGCCGTCCTGTCTCCAGGATGAATTTGATCGAAACAGGATGGCTTGAGGGGTGACAGGACGGAAAGCCGCTGCATCGGAGGTAGTACTATGGGCCAGTGACGGTGCAAGAGTAGCTAGTGCCCGTAAGCACATAAACAAAACGGGCCCCTAAAAAGCTGGTTTCGCTGGCAAATCTAAAAGTAATTTTATTTTTGCACTTCAGGGAGTTAATGTCACAAAACAACTGGTGTAATCCGGGAGGTCTGGGGGGTATGGAATATCCCCCAGTGCACTCTTCTGGATTATGGATTTTAGGTAGGAGGGCAGGGAGATTTTGTACATTTGCTTACCGGCACTAGCTACTCTTGCACCGCCACTGTATCATATATGAATCAGGAGCAGGGGTGACTTCGCCTAGAAACATAAAAAGACAAGTAGGCCACCAAAAGTAAAAAAAATTACTTGTTTCAAACCACCCGTAGCTGGAAAATGAATGCGAGCAATGATAACACAGTTATCGATAGAATGGCTCGCCAAATGTTGTCTAATCTTACAATCACTAGACTAATTTGAAAATTTCCAATATAAAATTATTAAAATATTCTACAACAAACTCAGCGGAGAAGAAAACAAAATTCAAATGACTGCGACGAATTGCAAAACCTCGATTTCAAGCAAATACGATTTGAGTATGTAATATCAAAACGACATAAGTAAACTTACGCAAAAATATTGGTGAGACAAAATTAAATCACTTCACCACACACAATCGAAATTGTTTTTCCTCGTTCGCGATTCCAATCCAAACTGAAGTCCGCGTTCTCACCACTTCCTTGCGCGCACCGATTGCGCAGCAGAATTCCATGAGCGTACCTGAACAAAAGGAATAGGGAGCACACTGTTGAGGAGAGCGGTCGCACAATAAAAATTAATACAATATTGTCCAAAAATTTTATTATTGCTAGCGTACAACGGAGGAGAAATTCCAAAAATTTGGGGTGCATCCCATCCTCAGTGATAAATTAAAGTGTAGGTCTTTTTCCGACTTTTTCAATCAAATTCACACGATCGATGACTGTTGAGCAGTTGGCCGATAGTTCGCCTACTAGTTCGAAGACAATCGTATGTCCATCAAACTCGTTGTCTTCATAATACTGATTAAGAAGCCGACCAAACTATCGGCCGATAGGAAGTCTGTAGTCTGCGAGGGGTATTCCGTACCCCCCAGACCCCCCGGTTTACATCATTTTTTTAAATTAAATGCAAGACGGTTTAGAGCTTTGGGTCCCGAAAAGCTGCTTCCGCTGCTGTTTCCCTTTTTTCTCAACATAAACATTTAAAATCTATATATTTTTTATAAGAAAGAGACATCACAACAGTTTCGCTATAATTCCCAAATGCTTTTCTTCCATTGTTACGCACCAATATATTCCTGATTTAGTTTGAATTTCTTATCGCCACTGCCGTTGAGGGAAATTATACGAATGATATCAGAAAAAGGGAAACTACCCTATTAATTATATTCCCAAGTAAGTCATAGTGGTTTCAAATTCATCGCATGCGCACTACATATTAGTAGAGGGGCTATGAGAAAGCTGCGTCACTTATTAGCAAAATTTTCTAAGTCAAAATTTGATTCTATTTTTTTTCTTTAATTTCTTCACTTTGCATTTGCTGGAAAACTTTCTTTGGGCTTACAGAAAATTGCAACTTAAAAATTTTATTTTGGAGTTTTTAGAATTTTTCGAGTTATTCAGGAAAAACAGTCTTCCACTGATTGCTGGATGTATTAATTTCGGGTTTATCCCATACAGGAACAGCGTCATTGGGTGTATATTTTTGTATTTAATAAATACACCTGAATAGTTGCACGTCTGAATTCTCTAAAATCACAGAAAAATATAGTGGAGTTTGCGTCAATTGTAAGTTTCTTGTAACATTCTGGAAATTTACACTAAGCCAATTTCGGTTAATTGAAGGTCAAAACAAATAATTATTTCGTTGAACTGTAATAATATCGAGTAATTTTTTATTACAACAGTCGTTTTTGGGATTTTTCATCTAGCAAAGAGTTTGGCAATTTAAAGCAACAGCCATGTCGAGGTGTGCCCCCATGTCATTGGGGCCTTTTGATATGTTGGAATATTTTAAACTTGATTGATCTGCCTACACGATTTCACTGTTAATTTATTTAAGTCCGCCTAATTGTTCCTTGTTCAAACTTTAACTGTGAATTAATTTCGAGATACGAATCAAACACACCGTCTGTGTAGTCGTATAACAAAACGTTTCAAGCTTGTTCTTTAAATTGGACTTCTGAATTAATTCCTTTTAGCAAACCGAAATTAAAACTCGTGACGAAGGAATGGTTATATAATTTTTAATTAAACTATTGTTATAATGCATCTTAGGAACAATGAACTTGGTGACTTATTAAATTCAATGACGCAATTTTTTTAAATACACACCCAAAGGCTATAAATTAAAATCTTTGTATCCGCAGTAGCTGTAGTCGAGAATAAATTTAATTCCATTGTTACTTCGAGATTACACAATTTAATAGTAAAAAATGTAAACAAATTAAAATAACAAAAATAATAAAAAAAAACTGTACTAGTTGTAATGGAGTGGCGCCCGATTACCAGATATTTAACTGGTTCTGTTAAACCAAAGGTCGCCAGGCGCGCGACGTTTCGGCTCTGCAGCCCATCGACGAACGCGTCCAGCCACCACCGTCATGGTCATTCCATATCTAATTGTGTTTTGGAAAATATTTTAAAAACGATAAGTATTTCCTGCGACATTGCCGCTAACGTACTTGGTCATTTCCTGTTTGTGAAAACCGGAAATAAACACAAACCAATTCATCATACATAACTGATCGACCTACAATTTTCTTTTCAACAAAATAATTGCAATTTATTTTTACCCCCCCCCCCCTCTCGCCACTAAGAAAAATTAGAAACCGCAGACGATGGAAAATTTGAAGAAGTAGATTCCATCTGAATTGCTAATTGTAGTTTTTTGTGTCTAGGTAATAAATTCCTCCATTCTTGAAAACAAATTAATCTCTGATTGTAGTCTGCATTCTAGAGAATCTAAAATGAATGTCTCCACCGCAGAAATTTAAAATCAACAGGTGGGAGTGTTCATTGACGCAAGTTTGTTAATTTAATACAGACGTCAACATTAAATTGAAAAGGGAATTGAATAATTACCGGTTGTGGGTGAAATAATAATTATTGTCACTAAATAGTTGGTAAACAAATCTTACCTTAATGTTTTCTTTAATTGGCGGTGGAACCGGAACGTCTGGTTCGTCTTCTATGCTGCAATTTGAACAGGTCGAGCACACCGACGTCTTCCTATAGGGTGTCCTCAAAATGTATTCCGCATCCAAGTTACTGATGCTGGATCCGCAATAGTTTAAATTGCTACAGGAACTATGTAAACTAGAATCCGGAGAGGAAGAAACGTCCCTCCTCTGACTACGGAAAAATTCGATGTCTTCTAACGTTAGACCGACAACGTCGTCGGAATAATCACTAACAACAACCGACGGCGTTCTCCAAAACCGACACCTAGGAACTTCATCACCATCGTCTGTAAAACAACTCGGCCTCCGGCTATCACTAACAATCTTGTCTTCACACTCCTCACTATCACATATGCTCGATTTCCGATCGATCAAAATTGGAACGTAGTGAGCCTCGATTAGAGTTTTAGACGGAACTTTGATGTGATCTACGGAACCTCGTGGACTGTACGGACTCCTCAAATATTGAGAGTCCTTGATGATAGCTTCCTTCACATCTTTTTTCTCGCACGGCGTTTCGTCGTCACTGTGATTCAAACCCACTGCCGAATCAGAACTTCCACTTCGCTGCAACTGTCCACTTTTGGACCAGTCTTTATCTTTCTCGTCGTCACTAGTACCCGAAATCGAACTGCCGTAACTGCTAGGGGAAGGTGCCAAAAGGGATTCGTCAAAATCGTGATTTGGCGATAACAATTGGACCTTCTTGTCGTTCCGAATTATCTTTTCTGTCGTATCCTTCAGCATTGCTAAGTAATTGTCGCGCATTTGTTTGACACTTATAAAAATGGTATCGCTCTCTGTCGAATCGTTACCCAACTGAAATACTCCGGTACGACGTTGCCTTTGTGTGGTGTCGATAGTTGGTGGCCCTTCATCAAACGGAAGTTGCTTTTTTATTGCATTTGCGGTGACATCCGACGGATTAGAAAGTGTAGCGTCGTTTTGTGTAATTTCGTAATTTTCGGTACCGCAAAGGGTCCTGAAGTACTGTTTGTGTTTTTCGGCCTTATGTTGAATTATCTCTTTAATTTCTTCTTCCGAAATGTGCTCGCACGCTTTGCCCTTGCAAGACATGGCGGTAATTGATTTGCACAACCGGTGAGCGTCTTTTGAATGATTATCGTGCACTCCGGACGACGACCGTTGGAGGTTCACCCCGCCGATGAGCCAAAGAGGTGATAGAGGGTCCTCTTCTAACCGGCGGGACCACAAGCCACTGAAACTACAGAAGGATAAATCAGTAATTTAATATTAAAAATGCCACCATTATCAATAGGAGCTTTATCAAAGCGACCTTAACTGAATACGTCATTAACATTTAAACCGTGATAGTTACTATTATTAACTTGCTTCAGCAATAAAAATAAAAAACCAATATAAACACACCATAATTACAAATACATGTAGTCAAACAAAAACATACCTCGTAAATTTTTACAGCGCATAATATAAAGTTTACTGTGTGGTATGTGCGAAGAATACAAAATAATTAGGTAGGTAGCTAAAAATAAAAGTAAACGCGTGTGGAATAATGCAAAATTAAAATTGCATAACCGCTTTTTAGATAAAAGAAGAAGTAATCTACGTGTTAATTATGTGAATTTCAAATTTTTAGAAAAATACAGAAGGTGGACCAAGGGTCGGCGAACTCGCGCCCGAGGGCGTCGCACGGACGTCAATTCTCAATTCTTTAATATTATTATTCTCCTTTTCTATCTCAAAATAATCGCAAATTGCACTTCACTAATGCTTCATTGATAAACATAATTACGTCATAACATCTATCTAGGTCGTAGTAGTATTCCAAAACGTCCAATTTGATTTAACTACTACTATTAATCTACAATAGCCAACCACTCCATTCTTCTGGACGAAACCGTTATGAATAACACACTGGTGTGCAGAACTATAATAGTGCTTCGAGATGAAAAAAGTGGGTTAAGAACCTTTTGACCCCCAATGAACACTCGAGGTTCTTGACCAGTCTAACCCAAACAAGCTTACTACACAAGTTTTTTTCTTCGCGTAATTCCCCCATATTCCTGGGTTTAAATCAAAATACCCGCCAAAAAAATGGGCAATTAAAAAAGGAAGAGAAGAGGGTTGGAAGTCCAAAGACCACACCAACTGTTTATATTTAATAATTATCGTAGAATTCGCAGACGAAATAATCTTATCGTCGTAGACTAAATTTGAAATATGTGCGAAAAATCGCTTGTAGATGGCTACACCATCTGCCTTTAGCTGTTTTCAAATTTTATTTGACCCATATCATAATCTTAGTTATGTTTTTATTTATTCGTACTTGTTATTATGAAACGCAATATTTAAATATAGAATATAGAATATTAATATTAGCTGCAAACTGCAAATATCAACCTACAGCTAGCCAGCTAAAAAAATATTGTGATGCTATGGAGTGCCATGGATCCTGGGCTCCTGACACCAAACCGCCACTGCAGGAGTCTTTGTTTATATATCATCAATTTATTTTTACACTAACTACGAGAATTATAAATTTTTACGTTTTGTTGTACAAATACTGAATCGTGAGTACAAAGTTGAATTTGATGATGACGTAATATAATTATCAAAAAACTAATAAATAAGTCAACTTTTTGTAGGTTCGGGTGTCCTATAACTACATGTTATTGTTATTTAAAAATAAAATTATTATTACACTGAAATAATATATATTTTATTTTTTAAACTTTTTTAATTAAAATATTCTATTCATAATCCGGTTTTCTGGTCGATAAATCACACATACCATACAATAAGAAAATGAAAAAAATTATAATATTCTACTCAATTCAGCCTGGTTATAAACAATAATTAGAATAAATTTTATTTGCTATTTTAATTTAATTAATTTAAAAATTCTTGCCCACTTCCAAGCGGGCCAGTCCCCCCTCCCCATCTTAAATTTTAAATTATATTAATCATCCGGGAGAAAATAGCAGAAGATTTTCCGACATATAGCAGTATATGGAAAGAAAAAACAAAAGAAAGTGTTTTGTACGAAGAAACAAAACAATACCCCACAGTTAACGAACAATCATTATGGTTGGACAAATCGAGAGATCAATCGAGCACAACACAACTTTAACAGTTGTGGGGGTCTGGGGGGTATGAAATACCCCCAGACCTCCCGGATTACACAAAGTTTACGTGTGCGTTCATCTTAAACCGATGATCAACGAGCATAAAGGGAAAGCAACCCAAAACACAACAATTAATATTATTAACTTTTCATATTATAAAACTGGGCAATAGCGGAGCGTCTACCCCACAATCTCCTTGGCTGATCATACATTGAGGGACCGAGTCTTCATGTTGCATTTAAACGCAAAATTTCGATTAATCCCTTCTCGCGAATTATCGTCAAGTTCAATTTTGCCATATTTCTTATATTAATTGTACCGAAGGGTATTCCATACCCCCCCCCCCTCCAGACACCCCGGTTTACACCATATTTTTAACTTTTGTCTACTCGAATAAGAAAGAAAGCTTTCACAGAAAGGAAGAATCGAAAACAAGAAAACTCCTAAGCTTTCTTTCTTGGAATTTCACTGAATTTTATTTAGATTTCCTAAAATTTTCTAAATAGATTTTCAGGATTACCTCAAGGTTATCTTTTGAAATAGTTCAAAAACAAAAAAAATATTTTCTTGGATTTCCCAAGTTTTCTTCATAATAATGATTATTATGATTATGTAGATATTCTAAGATTTTCAGAAATTGAAAATTTGTGTTTTTTTTGGATTTCCTAAGATTTCCTTAGATATCTTAAGATTTCCTCGGATTTTTTAAAAAATTTTAAATTTTCTAAGTTTTTTTGGATTTCTTACGATTATGTGGATTTTCTAAGATTTTTAGAAATTGAAAACTTTCTAGATTTTTACGATTTCCTTTGAAAATTGTTCAAAATACAGAACACAAAAAGATTTTTTTGGATTTCCTAAGATTTCCTTAGATTTTCTAAGATTTCCTAAAGCTCTCGTTGCAATTCTTAAGATTTCTTCGGATTTCCTTAGGTTTATTAAAATTCCTAAGGGACGTTCATTAGTTACGCGAGGTGTTTAGGGGGTGAAAGGGGTCGAGCAGAATCTCACATGGGGTGAGGGGGGATCTCAGAAAATATCACGTAATTTTTTTCTCCGCAAGAAACTGTATTAAATGAAGTAAAACAATCTCACGTGAGATTATAGAAGGGGGGGGGGGTCAAAAAATCTCCAAAATCGCCTCACGTAATCAATGGTTTAATTCTTGAATTCTCTACAATTTTTTGAATTACCTAGGTTTCATTAGATTTCCTTTGGATTTCCTAACATTTAGTTTGATTTTCTACAATTATTTGGATTTCCTAAAATTTTCAGTAATCTCCTAAGGCTTTCTAGATGTTCAAAATTACCTCAAGATTTCCTTTCGGAATAGTTCAAAAGGCAAAAACAAAAAATTTATTTCTTAAGATTTCCTTAGATTTCCTAAGTTTTATTGGGTATTTTACAATTGCTTGGGTTGTAATCCAGTAATCCAGTTCAGTAATTTTCTAAGATCTCCTAGATTTTTAAAATTGCCTCAAGATTTCCTTTCGGAATAGTTCAAAAACCGAAAACAAAAAAAATTTCTTAAGGGGGTATTCTAGTCTAGAGGCATGAATTTTGGGCGGCTTTTGAAGCTCTGTACAATCAAAACAAAAAATAATTTTACTATCCATTTTTTTACCATTTTCTTTATTGATATTTTAAGATTACATAAAAAATTAACCGAAGAAAAAAGCTCATAATGAACTAGCGAAGTGGGATGTCCAAAAAAGGAGAGTGTCCAGGCGTGCACGATATCTCAAGTTCTAATGAACCGATTTATTTGAAATTTGGCGTAAATGTTTTTTATAGAAACCGCTATAGCATGAACCTTGGAAAAGTAAAAAAAAATTTTTTTCACAAAATGGCAGTTCGAAAAAAATTTTGTTTTGGCATGCTTTAATTAACAATTCCGAATATTTTAGAAATTTTGATCTGATCGTGATTCATACGATAGAACAATGTATAAAGAACATTTACACCAAATTTCAAAAAAATCGGTTTATTAGAACTTGAGATATCGTGCATGCCAGTTTTTTTGGATCTCCTTAAGATTATGTAATCTTAAAATATCAATAAACAAATGGTAAAAAATGGATAGTAAAAATATTTTTTGTTTCGTTTGTGCAGAGCTTCAAAAACCGCCCGAAAATTCATGCCTCTAGACTAGAATACCCCCTTAAGATATTCTTGAACTTCATAAGTTTCCCAAAAACCTTCCCTAATTAACCAAATTGTTAAGATACACTTGATTGTAATTTATTATAATTTTGTTCAATTTAACTTCAAATTTTACACAGTAATAATTGTATTTATTAATAAATGTACATATAATATTATGTATTTATACGTAATTTATTTAAAATTCGAATACCAAATATCATTAATTCTGGCAAAATAACAATATTGTTGTATAATCAGGTTGTTATGTGAAATAATTATATACAATACGAAAGGAGGGGCTGTAACCCACTCATCAGAGACGTACTAGACTTTCAAATGTTGGGGTACTCTTAAGAAAATGTTTTTTTTTAGGCGGTAAATGATTTAAGGAACATTAAGCGACCTCTAGTTTCGCAAAGTTAAATTAACGTGCTGTAACGCCGAAGTAACTACGGATAAAGTATAAAATTACAGTTTTTGTATTATTAAATTATCCAAATCCGGTTCTGATACATTAATAAATTTATAAAATCAGTCGCAAATTGTGACGGTTACCTACTTACAGCAACATTAATTATCATGATTTATAATTTAATTAATTAAAAGTTAATATAATAAATTGCACAGACATAAACCTACCTAATGATATAGTAAAACCGTGTAATAGAATTTGCAAAATATCAATAAAGAGATAACATGCTAATAAATTACACTAATACAACTGTAAACACACTAAATCCTGCAAACGGATTAAATATAACAAGATCATTTTTTAAAAGTCATGAAAGATAATGAAACGAATAAACAATAATTTGAAAATCCCGCCTTGAACCAAAAATTTCTCAAAACTGCCATCTTCTTTTCTCGTATTGTTTCATATTTTGCAGATGGAGATATTGGCCGGCGAAATAAAGCACGATATTGGGGTCAAGAGAATTAAACAAGGCTAAACGTTTACAATGCCAATATCTGTTATCTCGTTTGATAATTGTAATCCATTTTCACCTATAAGGTGTGGTACTTTCGGAAGTTGTCCTGTAAGTGTAGAAAAAACATTGTAAATCCAATTCTCTGACAGTGACAGCCGTATAATTTACGCACGTCAGAATCAACGGGCGTCAACATCAAAGGGCGTCAATTTATGAAGTCAATAAAAACTAAAAATAGAACTAAATTGTTTATATCGACCACAATAATTTCTTAATTAAACAACAAAATTATAATAATAAAATAATTACACCCTCCACTCCGGCGTAAGTTTGGCACCTGCGCCCTATTTAAGGCTTAAGTTATTTAAAATTTAAATTACGACAATGAAATTGCAACAAACAACAAAATTGAAGTTTTAATTTAAATGTAATTGGCTAAAATTTAATAAATATTTAAAAGAATGAATTTGAATAAATTAAATCAATGCAAAGGGGGGAAATTGGAAATATACAAAGCAATGGTTACCTGATTTGTTCAAAACGCTGAAACGTAAATGAGAAAATTCTGGTATTATTGCTCGATGGAACGATAGAATGTGACTGCTTATTGAAATATCTTATGTTATCCAGTGACGAACTGCTGACAGCAAAATTGTTGCATTGTGTAACAAGTGCACTCGAACGTAAAAACAATTGGAAATTGCACAATGTGAATAATCACTGACAGTGATAATATATTTCATTAGCGTTGGTTGAAGATTCTGCAATCAGTTACACCTGCATATAAATTCTAATTATCATGCAAACATCAGTAAGAGAGAAACGTAGAATATATTGCCGTGTTTTCTTTTACCGAGCCTCTCTTAGCCCGAGAGAGATGTAAAAAATTATATTTTTTGGGAGGTGTTGGAGTCTAATTCTAGTGTAATTGTTGTATTAAAAGAAAAAGTAAATTATTTAAAGGAAAATTTATTCGTGAAAAGATAAAAAGTTTGAAAGTTTGATCAGCAGGTAAAAGAAATAAATAATTAATTTGAATAAAATATTTGTTGTGTAAGCTAATTCGATTCAGTGACGTAACTAGATAATGCAAAGCCTGTACGTAATTAAAAACATTGATTGACATTGAGAAGAAATTGGGTGTTCACAGGACCGAGATGTTCATAGTATAGACTGTTCCTGTTATCGAGCTTCTATTGTATTTCAATAAATTTTTTGTTTTAAAAACTTTTTTTATTCATTTGATAATGTTTTTGATACTGAAAATAAAGCGGGGACCATATTTAAGAGCCCCAATGAGCTCGGGCACTAGGTTATAGGTTACTCCGGCCCTGCGTACAGTCATATGCTAGCAATGTAAATCGTACCTTCAGAAGATTTATCTTATCTCCTATAAAGATCGCCTTTACAGCAAAATATTTTAGACATTTTTTGTTGAAAATTTTATTCTCTTTATTTTTGTTTTATACCTTTTTTGACTTTGTCGCACTGTATCCGAGATACAGTAACATTACTCTTATGGGTATTTTATTAAAAAATATTTACAGAGATTTTCTAAAGTCACTGTATCTCGGATACGGTGCAACAAAGTAGAAAAATGTATATAAACAAAAATGAAGAGAATGAAATTTTCAACAAAAAATGTCTGATAAATTTTGCTGTCAAAGCGATTTTTATATGAGAAAATATGCCTTCAATACGTACGATTTACATTACTAGCATATGACTGTACGCTTATTTTTGTAAGCGAGTGTACATACAAATCTTCGGTCTTTAAAACCGGGGGGTCTGGGGGGTATGGAATACCCTCCAGTGCCTCAGAAATTTAATATTTTATTTTGTTTTGTGCCAAAAATCGGTAATAAAGTGAAAATTATGATTAAAATTTTTCGAAAATCAATCATAGAATTTACTCCTCGGATTTTTGGATTTGCTCAGATTTCCCATCAGCGAATTTTCCCTCGGTATATATTAATATATTTTCATAATAATATAAATTACGTAGTTTTGTTCGTTTGCTTGTACTAACTTGGACCGAGCAACCAAAGGAACCAACCAACGAACACTTTTATTTCGCAAGCAAACGACAGACCTAATGCTATTTTATGCAGATAACAGTCCTGGTGGGGTTTAGTAGTTGTTGTTTTTGGATTTCGTCTTGAGTCATCAAATTCTTGTTGCTGCGCTTTGCGGAAATGTTCTTTGGGGCTCCAAAGACCAAAATCCAGATGTATTTAATTTTCGCACTCGCCACTTCCGGTGCACACAAAATAAACCAATTGAAAAGTCTCATTTTTGTGCTTTGTGGTTTTAGCTGTAAAAATTTTACTGCTAGAGATATCTACCCGACCAAGGTGGCATTTTGAAGCTGAGGGATGGTAGTTTCTTAAAAAAATAAAAATTTGCAGAATTCACACTTCCAAATTGTAGCCTGAAATATGCAAATTCTTAAAATTTCTTCTTGAAAATAACAACAGAAACTTTGAAATTTTTTAAGTTAAAGGTAAGAACTAAGTATCCTGCTAATTTCAAATGTCTTCCTCTTATCAACATTTTCAAATTGTAGCCTGAAATATGCAAATTCTTAAACTTTTGAAGATTTTTTCATGACTAGTTGATTGAACGAGACTTTTATATTTAACAGCTCAGCCACTGGAATCAATTGAAAATCTCAAAAAATCAATAAAATACACGTATTTTCAATGCCATGTTATTCTTCAGGTTTTATTTTTTTTTTTAGAAACTACAATCTTTAAGCTTCAAAATGCCACCTTGGTCGACTAGTTATCTCTAATGGAAAAAAATTTACAGCTAAAACTGGAAAGCACAAAATTAAGACTTTTCAATTGCTTGATTTTGTGTGGACCGGAAGTGGCGAGTGCAAAAATTAAATCCTTCTGGATTTTAGTCTTTGGAACCCTAAAGAGCATTTCCACAAAGTTTAAGGAAAATGATGCAGCAACAATTTTCTTTTTTTTTATGATTCTCTCTTGGAAGTGATTTAGTAGATACTGCCGCAACTGGCACATTTTGACAAAAATCTATTTACCGTGCGTCTATCGTAACCAACTTTCTTGTTTACTTTCACTTCGTAAAAACTAACATTTTCAGCTTGGTTATATTTCTAAGCTTTGTGGAACTACAATTACTGAAATTTTCAACCCGATTTTACTAAAAAATTCCCACACCCTAGATTAACTGCTATTGCTATTGCAATTTTGGAAAAGAAAACACTAAACACTTGACAAAATTGCACCTAATTATATTTTGCACATCCTAATAGACAGGAAAAATGCTTGCTTCCGAGAGCAAGAAACCAGCTAATGCAATAAACAACCAAAATCGGCTACAAAAATAAAAATTTTGGTTTGCGTGTCAGGTTGCTAATACTAATTTCCAGCAAAATCATCCTGAAGCTCATAGGAGAGCTGCAGCTAAATATCTGCAGCAAAACTCTAAGGTTCTTAGAGCAGCTCAAAATCGTTATGAAACAAATGCACCTTGAGTTTGAAGAGATACGGAAATGTCAATAGAGAATAGAAATTTGTGCAGCAATGGAGTATAAAGTAGAAATCAATTTTGAAACAGATCCACGTATGATCATAGGTATATTGAATTCTGAGTTGCAATACTGTGGAGCTCTTAAACGGAATATCTGGAATGTGTATCGAAGTACTTCTGGCGAAGACAAGAAGCCGGGTATTTAGCTAGTAAAAATATAAAGTCAAAATTGTAAACCGGGGGGTCTGGGGGGTGTGGAACACCCTCCAGTACATATCGCAGGATTTCCACTCTTTTAGAATACTTGGTGAAGATAAGGAATTTAGAATTTTTCAAGTTTCGCCAGGAAAAACCGGAAAATTTGAAATTTGAAGCTAAAGTGTGGGAAATTTAAACCTTTGGTTAAAAATAATATTAAAGATTGGAAGCTCAGAGTTTAGCAGCAACTTTTTCCGTTACTTTGAAAATATAGAAAAACGGGGAATCCCCCAGTAGCGGGAAATGAAATTAAATGTTAAAATATTATATCGCTAAAAAATGCTGAATCCTTAATTTCTATTATACATAATATCAGTGTGAAATTTTATTTTTTCATTTTCTCGAGAATGCTTCATTTTATCAATATTACGCAAGTGTACATTTTTTCAAAAATTTAAATATTAAATCAAAATTTGGTAATAATTGTAATGGATTAGTTTAATCATCTGAGCAATTAAAGAATTTTTAATTCGAATTTACAAGCGAAGTAAGTAAGCGCTAATACTTACGATTTACTAAACCGAAAAATAACTAAATCCTTATTTTTCACAACCTTTTCTGTGTTCTGAAGACTCGTAACTGTGGCTTCTTCAAACCACAGAATGAAACTGAAGTCGAAGTTAAATCTCTTGAAATATACGATAAACAAAGTACAAATAAAAAATTTTCCACTTGAGCTTACCAATGAAACAATTATGATGTACGTACAGAGTTTTATAAAGCAAATACAGGTAAATCAAAAAAAAATGTTAAAACCATAATTTCGCAAGATTTCCGTGACAATGTTATCTTTAATAAAATATTTTCACTTGGATAAATGAAATTTATAAGCCTACGTGCAATTACTCTGTAGACGTAAGCCGACTATAATAAACTATGATGTAAAATTGTAAATCTTTGTAAATTAACGTTTTTATGATATTTATGAAGCAAATCAATAATATTGATGTATGGAACAAATATTGCTAAACCGCAACGTTTCTAACTTTACAATTTAAAGGATTTTGTGCAACTTGTACGGAGTAGTCGATTACCTTGTTCGTACAAAACTTTGAAACTATTACTGTGTAATACAAGACTTACAAATTGCAAATGAATAAAAATTACATCCTTATAAGGACACCTTTTTAACTTATATAATATACACAGTGTAAACTGTGTTCTCGAATTATGAGGGGAACCTAGATGAATTTAAAATGATTTGACCGCTGCTCTACCCAAAAGCTCTCAAAATGGGATTGGTAAAAATCAAATTTTACTTACACACAAATCGACTGCGAACGAGTTCAATAATTCAAAAAACTGAATTCTGATTCAACTTTTATGATATGATATCAGGATATCACACTATGAGTGACTAAATTGTATATTCACGATGCGCATAACTCCATCAGAAATGTGCGATAATTCTGAGATAAGCTTGTGGTCAGAATTATTTTTATCTTCCCATTACACATGCAAACCAATGAAAACGGTCATAAAGTACCACTTTACCGAATTATAAGACGATTAAACTCATAATTACACCCAAAGTAAGGCTATAAATTGACCGGTTTAACTTCATTACCTTCGTAACAATTATCTTATTAAGGTGAATCACGATTGGTATTTCGAGGAATGGTGGATTTTTTGCTCCCGTCTGCGTACAGTGACTCTTCAACTACCGTCACCAGTTTTTGTCCAAGATTAGAGAAGAGACAGAACAAAGCTGGATCATCGAGCAACCTTTTTCCTATTACCAAACTAAATGCCAAAATCACTTTTAAAACTTAACGACGTGACTAGTTGGGAAATACGTCTTTTGCGAACCCAATTCCAAATAATAATTCGAAGGTATGGAACCAAATCGGCCACCGAAGAATCGCCAGAAGCACGCCACTGCATTAGAAGTTCATGACCTATTTATGCAATATTTTGAACTTTATTTAAAATTAACATACAATTTTGGCTGTAATTAACTTTTTAATTAGACACAACAAAACCGCCAATGCATCGACAAAAAAAAACGTAAAATAAGCGAAACATTTCGGCGTTATCTTATCAGAGCGCACTCAAAAGCGTGACATTTTTTTGACACGAATAATCCATAACTTTCATTAAGTAATTCCATTTAGCCAAAATAAAAAATTTTTAAAAATCAAAAACACCCACCGTGAAATCATACCCAGTGAAGTAAAATTCCAATTGCACATATCACTACACACATTCACTACATTTTCAAACTGATGCCAGTTTTATTATTTGTTAATATAAAACAGTAATTTTTTGAGCGCATGCGTTACTTTAATTGAGCAATTTTTTAATTAATGAAAATTTAAATACTATTATAACATTTTTATTTATTTAAATCATTTTTTGTGTCGAAATTATGGAAACTTACACTTGACTTACTAATTATTAGCCCACGAGCCACTTAACGACAATTATTAACATATTTAAATTATGCTAATAATACATAAAAATTGATTAGATTTTCTAACGTACAATTTAATTGTTGCAAAAAATAAATTGAATTTTTAATGAGAATGCACATTCATTCACGAGCGGTTTATCTCCGAACAAAAGCTTGAAAAGCCACCTTTGCTTAATTACAAATTTTTCAAAAACAAAAATAGCATACAACGCACCAAGACACTAAAGTCCTGAAAAGCATATTACTAAGTAAACTTTTTTTTAAATTTTTAAAAGCAGATCTTCAGAATCCTCAACTTCGCCGGTCCGCCCGCCCATGGGTGAATTTGCTTTATCTGAAAAATATTTTGAAACGGCACTCGGCGAAATATCGCACAATAAAGCAAATTAGCACCTAACCACAAACGGCAACATAAATAACCAGTTTAAATGGTGTATTTAAAATAATTGTGTTAATGTATTTATGTAATCAAATCAAAGCCTAATTCAATCTATTAATATAAAACATTGACGTCATATCGTTGATTTGAATAGATGTCGTTAGGTCGCATCCGAATTACAAACCAAATTACGTACGCTTTTTTTTTATTAAACAGCAACTTGAAACTCACTAATCTCATTATGAATATTTTAACATTTTTGAAAGCAGTGGCAGCGACAAAAATTGGGCCCCCCTTTTCTTAAAAAACTCCAAACAAGCCAAGACATCGAGATAGCACTACACTTTTTTTAAAAGCCTAATATATTATTAAAATTTAAATTTTAAATAATGCACCAAAGGTTACGCTGAACCGGACATATTGGAGTTCCGCCGCTGACGTCAATAATTGCTATTTGACTTTATTGTTTTGTTTAATATAAACTTATGCAGGTTTCTAATCTTTGAAATTCCACAATCCTCATTATTGAACATTTATTTATATTTACAAATTCCCTATTTAACCTGCGATGGCGACACCATTTTTGAAATGGGTGGGCACAAATTGGGCCCAATATATTTGGGGTGGGCAGAAGCACACAAAATTTATAAATAAGCTCAAAAAAATACATTATTGAAATAAGCACCTAAAATACTTGGGTGGGCACTCCAATTAAGTGCCAACCCTGACCCACCCCTGGCGCCGTCACTGTATTTAACATATTAAAAATTTTCGAAATATCTGGAATTCCTTGGAAATCATAGAAATTCTCTATATTGGAACTAAGTTTGAAAATCAAAGGCGGATCCAGACAAAGTTCATGGAGAGGGTAAATGAGGCTAGTAGGGGGGGGGGGTAAATAAAAATTAAGTAGATTTTGTTGGTTTATGAGCAGTCATGAGAGGAAATCTGAAAGGGGGAGAATTCGAGAAAATTTAGAAAATTCTATTATTTTAGAAAGTCTAGAAAATCTTAAGAAAGCCAAGGAAATCTCAGAAAATTGAACAAACTAAAAAATATATCTTATCTCGATTATTCTTAAAAAATTCTAGTTTCATAAGATTTTCCTTTACTTTTGTATATCACGATTTCTCTTCGGTTTTCCAGCAAAAAACTACTGAGAAATCATAAAAAACCTCTGGTGTAGTAGTGAAGAGAAATCTGAAGATTGTTGGGGAAATTCCAGCAAATTTCGAAGAGTTTTAGAATTTTAAAAAAGTTTAAAAAATTTATGAAAATTTTTAAATTTGTATTTTAAATTGAATTATTAAATTCAAGGTATTCTCAGGAAATTCTATGACATTTTATTAAATAGGAAATCCGAAGAAATGTAAGAAATCCTTTGAAATTTTAATAAATCTCGGAAAATCTTAAGAAAATTAAGGAAATTTCAGAAATTTTCCTTCAGTTTTGTATATGACAAATTTCAGTCGGTTTTCCACTTAGTTAAAATCTAAAGGGAAATCTGGGATACAAGTGAAAGGAAATCCACAAAAAAAATCCCAGGAAATCCAAGAAAATCTTAAGAAAATGAAATATCAAGAAAATCTTTAAAAATTCAAAGAAATATAGAAAATTCTTAGATATCTTAGGAATTTGAGTAAATCCCAGAATATTGAAAAAATAAAAAGAAGCTCATGAATAGTATTCTTAAGATTTTCTAATTTTCCTTCAGTTATACATAAGAGCGGATTCAAGAGAAACTCGCGAATGAGGCAAATGAGGTTGGGGAGGGTAAATACATATTTTTTGATAAGAATTTAGGTATATCTTTAAATTTTAACAAAATGTAGTAATTGTATTAGTTTTAATCAGTCATGGAGAGAGGGACAGTTATCCGTTTCCTTCCCCTTGTTGGAAATCATTGGAATTCTTTGAGAATCCTTGGAATTCCATAGAAATCATTGCTATTCCAAGTCCTGTGTACAAAATTATTTTCAGATATTTACCTCTTGTATTAAATTAATGTTTTTAAATATTGTTTTTTCTTTTATGAGTTTCCTGACTTTGTTAGTCAACTATCAAAACACGAAAGTTCCATAAGAAAAATTTTTAAATTTGAATATTGAATTTCAAAAAATATACAAATATCATATTTTTCAAAACATTTCAAAACCAAACTGCTATAGGCTAGTTACACTTACACCACACTTGTTTTTAATTCTCAGATTAATAATTTATCAAATTCATGTAATTTTGCTTTTTGAAATTAAATTCCACAATTACGCAAAGTGCCATCTAGTTTAACTTGCAGAAGCTTAAAATTAAACGTGGTGACGAACTTAGCTAATAATAAATCAATTTATTAGTTTGATCAATAAATCTTTAATTCTATAAAAAAATACATAAACCACAGTAAAACATTTTAACCTGGATTCGATTTATTTAAATAAAAAATTTAAATAATTTAGAAAATATTGGAATATTTGTCCAACGAAAATTGTACCTGGTGGTAACGCTTATTAACGGTAAAACAAATTCCTTTCATGTTTAAGTTTTTATTCAAGTGACAGATAAGTGGCGTAGTATGGTTTTTGTGTTTTTAATTATTTAATTTTTTTTAAAAATCCGATAAAATATGATTTCATTTACTTTTTAACATAAGCACGTGTAGTTAGTTAAGTTTAAAGTATTTTTTTCGATGACGATTTAAACCTGAAGAAAATCAGGTTAAGTTGTTTATATTGACACCCTTATGAAGATTGCACTGACTGTTAAATAAATAAGAAAACATGTTTGCCAAGAAGAAAAAGAAGCCACAAATTTCGCCACCAACAAATTTCGAACATCGAGTGCACACAGGTTTCGATAAACGCGAAGGTCGCTACGTAGGGCTTCCTTTACAATGGGCTTCCATCGTAGGAAATAATCAAATACTCAAATCGACAAACCGACCCTTACCATTGGTGGATCCATCAGAAATAACACCAACGGAAATTTTGGATTTGAAAACCATCGTTCGAGGTGATCACAGTAAACTAGTAGTTGTCAACAATCAAGAAATCAAACAGCCGGTTACAAATGGCATAGTTCTTCCTAAAACTTCAAACGTTGCCCGTTCGAATTCACTTCGTTCTTCTAGTCCTCCACGTTTACGACGAGACAATCGAAACAACGCCAACATACCGCCTGCAGTTCCAGAAGACCAAGTCATGCAGTATCCTTCTTTAAGGCGAGAACCTGCCTTTAGCAAACCTCAAATCCGGGAAGCCTCGCCCGTAGAACTCTCCGCGACAAACCACGAAATAACTACCAATGGCAATTTACCGGCCCCAAAAGTACCACCTAGTGCTACGGTACCTGCAACCAACTTACAATTTAGTGGTTCCACCTCTTATCAACCTCAAGTCCCGGGACCTTACCCAACACGACCTGATCAAAACCAAAACATTAAAAATGGATCCCAAACTTTAATACCCCCTCACACTACTCCCCACATACCAAGCAGTGTCGCTGCCAACAAACATCACGAGCAACGACTAACACATGAACAATTCCGGGCAGCTTTGCAAATGGTCGTGTCGCCCAAAGACCCACGCGAAACTCTTGAACAATTTGTGAAAATCGGCGAAGGATCGACGGGCACTGTGTGTATAGCGCGCGATCGTGCAGTCGGCAGACAAGTCGCGGTTAAAAAAATGGACTTACGTAAGCAGCAACGTCGCGAACTTCTCTTCAACGAAGTAGTTATAATGCGGGATTATCACCATGCAAATATAGTGGAAATGTTCGACAGTTATTTAGTTAACGATGAACTGTGGGTCGTCATGGAATTTTTAGAGGGAGGCGCTTTGACCGACATAGTAACGCATTCTAGAATGGACGAGGAACAAATTGCTACGGTGTGTAAGCAGTGTCTCAAAGCTCTCGCCTATTTGCACTCTCAAGGAGTCATTCACAGAGACATAAAATCGGACTCGATATTATTAGCACCGGACGGTCGGGTGAAGTTGTCCGATTTCGGATTTTGTGCTCAAGTATCACAGGAATTGCCGAAGCGGAAATCGTTGGTTGGAACCCCGTACTGGATGTCGCCCGAAGTGATAAGTAGGCTGCCTTATGGACCGGAAGTTGATATCTGGTCGCTCGGAATCATGGTAATCGAAATGGTCGACGGTGAGCCGCCGTTTTTCAACGAACCACCTTTGCAAGCAATGAGACGAATCAGGGAGATGCCGCCACCTAAGATCAAAAACGGACATAAAGTGTCGCCCAGGCTTTTAAGCTTTTTAGAAAGGATGCTGGTGAGAGATCCCACCCAACGGGCTAGTGCCACCGAATTGCTGCACCATCCTTTCTTGAGGCAGGCTGGACCGCCTGCTTTGCTGGTTCCTTTGATGAGGGGAGCCAGACATACGAATTATTGAGAGTAAGTTGAAGTTTCCAAAGGGCACTTGACGTTTTTGGAACCAGAAAGTGATTTTTATTGTTGATAGAATTAATTTGTTGATGAGTGATTGCTTGATTAAAGGACGATTCAGATATACCCGGCATGCACAGACCGACACAGCACGGAACGGACCGACAAAGGTGGACATACTTTTGAGGAATGTTTTGCAGGTGCCGGTACGTGTCTGTATGTATTGTATGTGTATGACATATGTGAAATATGTCATGTTCCCGCATATTCTCTTTCTTCTGAAAATAAATGTTTAAACATTTTCATCATCAGAATCTTTATGATACCTACACAGCTTTTACATGTACGTTTCAAAAACTGTCTGTGCTAATGTGAACACTCGGCAATTTGTCGGTCCGGTACGTGCTGTTGCAGGTCTGTGCATGTCAAGTATATCTGAATCGACCTTAATGCATGATGTGCCTTTGAGCCGAGGGCGCGCATTGTATAGAGGAATTAAGTTGCTCCGCTATACAATTCATACTCTTTGCTTTGAGTGAATGATTATTATATTATCATGACTTGGGTGCCTTTCTTTACATAAGGAACTTACATTTGTTGATTATATATTTAAGATTTGCTACCTTGTTATTATTATGTAATGGAATTAGCATTTTATCAAAAGCGAAGGTTTTGGAATGAACAACATTTTTTTATCAATATTATATTATATTTGTTTATTTGACCAAAACATTCATGGGTTATCTGAAAGGAAGCACGCATTTCTTGTCTGGTTTTTTATATAAACGAAATTACTCACCTTTGGTTTCTTCCTTAGATTATAGATTTAAATTTTTTAATTTCTGAACCAGAAATTTTTTATTTTACCTCCAAAGGGTAAAAATCTCGAAAATTTTGTGTAAAGTATTATACAAATTTTTTTCGAGATATTTCATATCATAATTAGCTCTTCGGTCTACTCCTGGACCATCGGCCTCTTTCTTTTTCGAGAAAGGTTTTGGCATTAAGACCTCAAGGCTGCTTAAACCAGATTGGAGAATGCCTGAAACTCTGTTTTTTATACTTGATGGCCACAATCATCAACCTTGGAAGACTGCCGGCTTTACATTTCCGTATATTTTTTGCTATTTATTATTGCAAAATCTACCCAAAAGCTCTCAAAATGGGATTGGTAGATTTGAGGTGGAAAATAGTCTATTCTATATCACCAAACACGATTCCTATTTGATTTTACCCAATTTAATTCATTGTTGGCTTTGGACAGCAATTGGCTGCTTTCTTCTGATGATATTATTTGCAAGTCGAAGCTCATAAATTAAATTGAATTTTATTACGTTTACTTAGCTTATTAATAGACAAACGTATTTAACTGTTGGTACACAAATTATATAAAATAATATTTTTCTTTACGGACTTAGTTCTGAATCTTGATTTTCTACGAAACGGTTCAACGTGTGGGTGCACCTTTAGATAACCGAATGCTTGTAATTTGAGAATAAAATGTGGATTATTCCAATCTTGACCAGTATTAATTGACATAACCGTCCAGAAATGTGCCTTTTTAACAAATTCAACTTTTTTCTTGTGCTTTTAAAATGTGTATCTTAAGAGGTAGCTATTTTAAAATGTTGTAGTATTATAATGTATAAGTTTATCGAACATTATTTTGTTGTAATAAAATTCTAAATGTTGATTATATGTTTATTTATGAATCTGTTAACAAAAGCGTTGCATGATTTACAAACAGCATTGAAAAAAAAAACGAGGCACGTTTACAAATATACAAATATATTATTGCTCACTTTCTACCTTATATACCTATTATTCATATAATATGGCGCATTAAGCTAAACATTTCTATTTTGTTGTATCTAGCTACTGCACATTTTGCAAAACCCCCTACTGCCGATGATATTTTCTTTAAATCATTGATATGTTCTTGCTGATTTGTGAAAAAATTTTAAACAGATATTTATTTTTTGTCCAAATTGACTTTATCTTTCCCATCGTTAACTGCAAACACCGCAACTAAACTTAAAAAATCGTCAATCCTTAAAAGTACTTACTCCGCCTATTCTATTCTATCACTCAAAATCATTATAAATTCTACCACAGTCTAAAAACGTCTAGAATTTGTGATTTTCTTATTTAAAACGACATTTATAAAATGTCTCCCTTAAATTTACTCATAAAAAAAATGACAAAGAATGTGCCTGCTTATATGTACGTGTCTTGATAGTGCAATGTCGATTAAATCAATTTTTTATTGATGATGTATGACATCAAATTTATTATCTTTGGCATTTTTACAAAATTGTCGTCCATTTATTATCGAAATGGCTCGTTAATTTTTAATACTGTGGAACACTGCCAAAAATGACCACAAAATATTACGCACAAAGTGTGTATTTTCGAAAATTTATGAGTTTATTTACAGTTGACAAATTTGCATTCGAAAAGATACTCCCCTTCCGCCTCGCTCTCAAAATAAAGCCGCTCTTCTGCCAGATACAGCACAACTTTTATGTTCCACCTCTGGATCGATCGTCACAATATTTAAATCAATTTTTGTTGTAAATGTGATTACCGATTAGGAACTAATAACCATTGACGGCGCTGGGCCTGGGGCGGAGTTGAACTATAAATGAAATTTTTAATGGTTTTTATTTACTTTTGCTTTTACAACGTAAAATTTGGATATCTAATTAGCAACATTAGGTTAATCATAAAAAATTTATTTAGAAAGCTTGTTTGTTTCTCTTCGAACTAATTTGAGAACAACACCCAATTTATTCCGAAACCAGGTGGTTTTGTTCTGAAATTATAAAGCTAAATTTAGATGATTCAACAATAATTTATACAAATAAATAACAATTTTTACAATAATTAAATTTTCTTATAAATGCAGCTTGGTAATTTCAGAATTGTAAGTAGTAATCGAAGTGTGTTTTCTTGGACCGAGTTTAATAGATGATAGAAAAATTCTAAAATAATGGTATTAGGTTGTTTTTATAAACACAACATGGTCAGTGCCACAGTCATATTATTTTTGTTGTTGTTTTTATAACCACATGGGCAGTGTTACGGTCATATTTTGACATAATATTAAATACATAAAAAAATTATCTTAATCTAAATTTGTAATTGATCTTTTTTAAACACAAAAAATTATACCCAACTGATGCTGAAAGACTGAAGCAGAACTCTATGCAATCGATTAACATAGCATCGAGACATTGCACTACAAGAATATTTAATTTTTAAAATAATTAATACTAAAATGAAATGATTACCATCATTATTTTATGCTTACCAATTAATTCGAAATACGCACCACGCTATCACTAATCAAGATTTAACAACACACAATCACTGAGCTCAATATTACAGTACCTACTAAATCTATGGTTTTTAGTCTACAATGACCAATATTATTATCGTATTATTACAGTCTGATTCAATAAGTTATTTGATTGTTTTATCATAAATTTTTGGCTCTTATGACTACAATATTGGCAAATTTCGTTTTATTTCTACTAATCGCTGAATTTTTTTCAATTTATTTTGCAATATTATTCGTTGGAATGTACATCTGAACTCGAGAACGAGTAAATTATTTATGGTAAGTACCGAGAATTATTACATTCCTTATTATTCTGAAATTACTTCATCTCGAAATTTTTGAACCTGGCTTGGCAGCCGCTAGATCTATCTTCACATGGATTCCATCTGTTCCGTGAGCTCTAGAATCGGGCTCTCGCTAAGAGGTAATAACGGAGGCCATACGTTTCCAGCAAACTGCGGTCCCTAATTTAAAAGTATAATTTGGGATCTGTTTTGCACAGGAAAACAAAAAACACTCAAAATCGCATGCAAAAATTATTAGGCCAAAATAAAAAAAAATCTAATTATATGCCAATATATTTAGCAATTGCATACAACAATTAGAAATTGTTATAAATATTTTAACTACTACAACATAGTCACAAGAAAAACAAACTCTCACATCAAGGTTTCTATTGAATATCAAAAATTTTCGACCTCTAAGCATCGAAAACTTTTTCAAAAGTGTCTACTTAGTTATGTAAGTAAGAAAATGCAAAAACTTGAGTGTATGGGGCCCGTATTCAAGAGAAACCTTTTTCTCTAATAGTGTTGTACCTGGCTCCATGTGGAAAGCGGTGATTGCCATGCAGGTGGAGGTGGAATCGTTTCTGAGATCTGACAAGAATTTTGTAAAGTAACCGGCAGTGAATGCCACGCTTCTCCAGAACCTTCGACTATTGCCTGGAACGTCAATAAGTCTTTACTCTCTGTTTCGCTTAATGGTAATGGAGGTAATACGGGTTGCTGCTGAGCAATTTTATAGCTTGCTTGCCGTAGCATGTGCCTTCGCGCATCCAAACTGCTGTTGGAAGTTTGGTGCGTCATGGCACATTGCTTTTGCAAAATTTGTCGCTTTTGCTGCAAGAGGCGATGTTGCATTGCCGTTTGAAGATGAATAGGTTCGGGCGTGGGAGCTGTGTAACTAAAGCTATCCGGTAGACTAATTCGCTTGTTGGCACGTGGTTGGAGGTATTGACTGTGCTGTTTTTGCTTTTGCGTGGTCTCTTCTGGCGGTTCCTTCGCTTGGAATTGCGTTTGCAATCTCTGCGCTTCCCGCTGCACCAGATGCAATTCAAGAACGCCTTTGGATTTACAATTCTCGCTCAATTTTTGCGAATTAAACGCAACCACCCCATTGGCGGCAGTATCTATAACTTGCTGTGCGACTAATCCATCGCTCGCCCTCCGTCCTTCCCTAAAATCGACCGGAGATCTCGTCGTGTTTCTATTTGTCGTTTTAATGCTCGACAAATAAACAAGCGGGTTATGTCTGTGCAAGGAGGATCTCGAGTTTATCGAACAGTTTCCGTACGACGGTGCGATGGCACTTGCACCGGTGTGAACAGGTTCCGGTAGATTTCTGTCACTGGTGGCGCAACTGGGCAAGCTACTCGTCAACTCGCTGGACTCGGAAAGCTGATACTCCAAGCTTTCGAAATTGCTATCGCAACTTAAATTCTGACTAAGGCTTTTCGACGTGTTAAAGTTCGTCACGACGCCGCTAGACGAACTAGACGAAGCGTAACTTAATCGCGGATTGTGATCTTCCAAATCGGTTTCGACTCCTTCGTCGGTCGAACTCGAATACTGCGTTTGAATTTCGCCACTCCTGTAGCCCCTACAAAAATTAACATAACTGTATTGCCCAAAAATTGTGCCACACAAAATTTCACACCACACGAAGACATACAACGGAACTGAAGAAGTAAGAAGTTGTGTACATGCGGTTTCCCGTTCGTCCGAAGAGCATGCAAAATTTAAGAACGATAAATAATAAACACAACTTTATTGTACAGAAACTACGTACATAGATCAATATACAAAAAAGTGAAAGCATTGATAAATAAATAATAAAAATTATAAACAATAAAAATGCAATAAACAAATACTGTTAGATTTTAAAAATGTGCGATTGTATACAAAATTTGATCAAACAATATTTTTGATCAAATTTTTTTATGGGAAAGCATTTTTGATTATCAATGCCGTAATATTTGGAATACAATTTATTATTATTGAAATATTTCGCGAAATTATTGCTACACTCTACAACTATCAGATTACATAATATTATAAATAAATCGTAAAAGTATCGTTTGGGTCCATGGAGACACAAATATTTCAGTCAAAAATCGATAAAACGTCAATATACTACAACACTGCAACACAAATGTTCTACGTACCCTGTATTAAATCTGCTCAAGGATCCCTTGCTATCCGTTTCTAATGTTTGATGTCCTAATGCATTTTGCATGTAAGAGTAAGTGTGAATGTGGTTTAAATAATCTCGAAATGGAGGAATTTCTGCAGGTTGTGAGGGTGGAACAGGTGATGATTGAAGAGTGGCCATCAGCTTGGTAGCTTCTGTAGACATCGCAAAAGTGCTGGATGTGGATTGCTGTAGAATTTTAAGAGCGTCGTCGCTGTTTGTTGCCGCTAACAGTTTGGCGGCGTCGATACCGTGCGACGGCGGAGATTCACAACTTCTAGGAAAGTCGACTTTTCTTTGGGGAGTACACAACCGACTATTGCTGGCCGTTGGAGTGGCCAGAGAATTTTGAAACAGTTGCCTACAGTCTTCTGTTGTACTGGCCCTACAAATCGTACGCATTGCTTGTTCTGCGATGTTCGAGGGTCTCCTCCTTTGCACTTCGTGGTTGCCGGAGACGTTGTTCTCGGCGGCCATCAACGCCAGTTGATGATTTTTAAATTTGTCAATCAAGAGATGGTAGATTGCCGAATGGTGATCGTAGTTATTCATGCGAATCGACTGCAAAGGTAAACCCTATCCATTATGCAAGCTTCATAACAATTTAGAAAAGTACCTACCTCTCTGGTCCTCGAGCTTTCTATGCCCAAACTTTGCATTATTCGCACCACCTGCTCGTTCGGTTGACTTACATTGGATAGGACGGATGGCGGTTCTACAGACGGTACTTCGACCTGCATCCATCGGTGCCTTTTTATTTGAGCTATGCTGTACCGTTTCGTAGGATCCAATACCAGCATTTTGCGTATCAGCGATTCGCAATCTGAAAAAACAAGATCTTTAGCATCTCAGTTGAGAGAAAATGGAATTGCAAGCGTCGCCAAAGATGTTAATTTGGGAAGACCTTGATCGTGAAGTTAATTATGACCGGGGAAATAAATCAACTTCAGAGTTATTTTGGAAAGCGAAATAGGAAGTTATTTTTGAATTGTGTGACTTGAAAGAGAGCTAAACCGATTAGAATTTCGTCGTCGTTTTCGTTTTATTAAAAATTGTTGCATTGGGCTGAACAAATCTCCAAACGAAGTGTAAACTTGCAATCTACGAGGGAATCTAAGCCAAACCAACAAATGGATAAAGAATAAAGTAAAATTAAGTGCTCGAGAATGTCTCGAAAGAGCCCTCAAAATAGTTTTCAACCCGACCTTTAAGAAAGCTTCGAGAACACTTTAAAGCGTTCTCGATAGATTGTCAATGGGGGTTTGGGGTTCTACCATTGACGTCAGACGTGCGTCATAGACGCTAGCACGCACCAAAAAAGTGAACATCTCTACCAAATTGACACATTTATTATCAACGAAAATTTGAAAATAAACCAACTTTCTGGCCAAAAAACACGCAAACCGAACATTATGATTTTGTTATTATACAACGCAAAATTAAGTATGCGAATGCTTAAGGTGCCCGCTAATAGGCAAATCGACGCGAGTCGTGTTGGTTACAAATAGGACGATAATTAGTTAAAACGACAAAAATTCCGATTAGAAATTCCCAATTAGCTCGAGCTCGTTGCTAAAACAAATTAGGAAGAGAATTTTAAAATGCAATTTGTTCGAGTCAAAAATTCCATTTCGATACGTCGGAATATTTTCCTTTAAGTAAACTTCCATTTTCTTAGCGTGAGTGAGGTTTTGACATTTAAATTTATATCAAAATATTTCTGTGACATCAAAACACCTAAGAGAATGACACACGAAATCCTAATACCAAAATATCGAGTTCTTATATTATTCGGTTCGCATTTTCGACTACTATAACTTTTGAAAAACATTTCCTTACCTGAACTCATAAAATAAGGTATCCTAAATCGTCCTGACAAAACTCGATCCCTTAAAGCCTGAAGCGAGCATCCATCAAACGGCAAAGCTCCACAAACTAAGACATAAAGAACAACCCCAAGACTCTAAAAAATTCAATTAAATTAAATTAAATATCGCCAATTGTTGCTTACACGTACCCAAATATCAATCTCGGGACCTGTGTACTTTTTTCCCTCGAAAACTTCTGGTGCGGCGTAGGGGGGAGACCCACACCAAGTTGATAATTGTCCCCCCGTGGTGTAATAATTAGAAAAACCAAAATCGGCAATTTTAATATTATTATCTGTATCCAATAGAAGATTTTCAGCCTGAAAATAAATCACAATAATAACTTTTTTTTAATTAAACGAAAAAGTGATGTAACATCAACAATCAACGTTTGTGATGCGAAAATTAATCGCGTTACATAATTAAATTTTAAATTAAAATAAACACGACACAATTTATTATACAATTGATGAAGGTTTTTATTATTAATAGAATTAACCAGTAAAAAATTACATTTTCACCTAGGCGCGTATAATCCGGCGGAAATACATTTGAAACGCAATCGTAACACTTTTAATCGCCATTCATAAAATTGCATTTAAAAAATAAATTGCCACCAACCGTTTAATAAATTAATTACAAATAATGTTAAACCTACGTCGAAAAAGAAATTAAACCTTTTTTCCAGCTTCAAATGTGAAAACCAATACCGTGTTTGACTTGTCTGTCTATCGCTAACTCGCACGAATGGATTAATGAGCTATATTTTTTTTTTGGGGTTAAACGTATTTTTTACCATTACAACTTCAAATATAATTTGCATTTATGAATTTGTTCGCCGGTACAAAAATAATCTGATTAATTCTTAAATTATGCTGAATGAGAAAATCGAACAATGACCGCTCAGCAGCTTGTATTCGTTGCTTATTTCTTCGTTTCTTCAAGAAAATCAGATAATTATTATTTCATTTATTTTTTTTTATAAATTTTAAACTTTTCATTAAATTGCGTCTGGTTTAAAAAAGTTGCCAAAACTTTTGTATACAACCCACAACGTCTTTTGTAGTACATACACAGGTACAGCAATCCAATTTACATTTTTTTGTAACGCAAATTTTTCTTTATATTATTCGAGCAACATGTTTTTAGTCAATTTATTTAAATGAGTTTGAAAATAAATTTAATTTCGAGTTTTTTTTAAGTTACGGTTTGGGTGGTTTAGAAAATTACGCGTGTAGGAGTTTGTAAGCGCAAACGGAACTATTCCGGGTACTCCTACACGCCAGTAGTGACGTCATTAGGTTGAATCGATTGCGTCCCGACGGCGGCGTCATTTGCGAACTTGAGTTACCCTCAGGACTGTGTTTTAAAGTGGGAAAACATGTAAACGGTAATAAAATCTTTCACGGACTAGTAACCTTACCTTTAAATCTCGATGTACTATATTACGGTTGTGACAATATTCCACTGCCGAAAGAATTTGCCAAAATGTTTTTCTTGCCGTTTCCTCCGTCATACGACCATATCGTGCGATATAATCTGAAAATATTTAAAAAAAGAGCTTAGCGTTTGCGTCACACTGACGAATTCTCATTTTCACCTACTTACAACGAAGAACAATAATAATTTATCCACTCCAAGTCTCCGACCAACGTCAGCGGAGCTAATTTTTCAGATTTATTCGATTTATTGATTTTGCGCATTTATTATTTATAAATACTTGCACCAGATAATATAAGGAAATCCGTCTTATTAGTTTCTCGGCTGACGTTGTGGAAAATTACAGTAAAACCTCTTATGCAAGTGCGGCACTGCTGAATATCTATCTGATAAGCGTTCAATGAGCCCTTCAACGTTAAAAAAATAATGCAAGCAAATATCAAACCAAAAATAGTTTTATTATTGTCGACTCGCCGAAAGATTAATTGAAATTTATTAACCAAATTTTAATATTTTTTTCGGATGCCACAAACCGCATAGTGATTGAAACAATAATAATAGCACAAAAAATAAGAATAATTTGGAAACTACTGCGCAGTGGCGTCAAACGCTGAATAATTAATATTCCCAAAAAGTTTCGCACGATGAAAATTTGAACCCAAGTGCAATTAACTTTTCAGTTGATTTTTCATTTAAAATTGAAGTAACGACTAAAAGAAAATGCGGAAAAGCTCTCACAATGAGATTGGTCCAGGGTCGTTGTAACCCTGGTTGTGTTAGGAAGCTTTAATGCTCCCCAACCCTTGAATGACGTCAAACTTCAAGGTTAGGGTAGAGCGTGGGTTTAGCCCAGAGAGAAGCATCGGGAAAAGCATACTCCGTGACATTAGTTAAATACTTACCAAATATTTCCCCCTGGCTTGCATATTCCGAAACCAAATAGATCATGTTGTTTGTTTCCATTACCTGTTAAATAAAATTCAATATTTAGTAATATCTACATGCTGGCATGACATTTTTGAGGTGGGTGGGAGATGGGAGATTAATTAATTACTCTAACATGGATGAGAGTACCATGGATCGATAGGAAAAGTTATCTAATCAATGTAGCGCGCCCGTTATCGTGAGGTTGGAGAAATTAAGCGCGTAGCGTGTGGTTGGAAGGTACTTGAGTAGGTAACCACTTTGGAAATGCCTCGAACGTCTCGGATAACCTTTGAAGCATACTTAAAATCATTTCCAAAGAAAAATACGATTATAGTACTAGCTACACCAGTTACTATCCATTCGGTGGGCTTAGGCACTAAATTATTTTTAAGCCTCTACCTCTTTACGTTTGTTTGGTCTTCCAAATATAATTTTGTTTTCCTCTACCGACCGACTACGTGCAGACTATTTAAAACCCCAGATCTTATCTACGAAATATTGATAAAATATCATTTTATAATTAGTAAATAAAGTCTAAAGTAGCTGACCCGAATTCTAAGCTGTAAAACACTTGCTTGGTTTTAATTGTATGTCAAGTCCGGAGCGAGGCATTTCTACCAACTATTTTATATTTTTTCGTTGGGATCTGTTGTCAAGTACGGTACTGGCGATGCCCAAAAATCAGAACGATTTAATTTTTATTGACCTTCGCCCACCCAACGACCTATACCGCTTTACTGGATTAATTTGTCAATACGAAACGATGAACTTTCATATTTAACTTTTAACATAAATTTATAAGCCGAAATGTAAACAATTGAGGTAATAAATCAAAAAAAAGTAATAAAATAAAATCGTTATTGATAAATACGATGACCCAAAGTATGACCCGCAACGACTTCTTCCAGGAGTAGGAACTCACAAATCGAAACATTTAAATTATTACAGACTAAGGGGCAAATTTCCTAACATTCAGCATTAATTATTTTTTACCAGCTTCATAAAATATTTAAAAATACCCTTCGCATAAAATTGTCGAGCACCTATTTTCTACTTATATTGCATTACGCTCTTCCATTTGCGTCAAATGATTATCGTCATACAGATAAAAATAATTTAAAGTAAATTGAAACTCGATTAGATTGTAAATAATAATAATTTGATAAAATTAAAAAGTAAATATCGTCGTCACATCAATTAAACGCGCGATAATTAATAATTATGATTTATCCTTTTTAAATTCGTCCACTATTCAAAAGTTTAAAAATAAATTTAAAAACTTTTGTCTTCATACTTTCAAAACTATGACGCAGAACTCATAAAACAATGCTCAAATTGAAGAAAATCGACGAAAAGAAGTTGATCGCTTCGGGATGTTGGGCTTCCAAGTTCATATTTGCAAAACTCAAGTTTTCTCAAAAATAAAAATAACAAAAATGTTACTGAATATTCAAGGAAATTTAAAAAAAGCAGCTAACGGCGACCGAATAAGTAAACTGGCTCTTCATTTTTTCTCCGAGCACAAAAGCTCTGTGGGGAATATTGGAATATTACACAACGGTTATTTTCAAGATGATTTTAAAGCCGAAAACGCAAATTTACCAATATTAGCAAAGTACAATAAATTGAGTTTCGACCCAAAAATACATTTAAATTAAACATATTGCAAGAATTCCATGCTGCAACTACGCCAACAAATTGCAGGTGAAGCTCCAATGTTGAAACTTCTCAAGCAAATTCGAAGAATAAATAAAGAGTAAACCTAGGAAAATTGATCCATAGAAAATGGTCTGCTTTACATTATGCACCAAAAATATATTTAAATAAAATGTACTTGACCTAAATATTTAAATAATAAGTTAATAAATACTTTTTTAATTGTCTAGTCGTAAATAATAAAAAATATTATCTTATTAAAACGTCTTTTTTATATTTATTTATTGTTCGTTATAGTATTATAATTTAAATACTAGAATATCAATTAACAATTTTTTTTACATAGTTACAATCTGCTTCAATAAAATCGATTGGGTTTTGATTAAAGTAAATATTGTGATTTGGACAAATCAGCCTATGACGTTGATTTTTTAATATTACACTGGTAGATATGACTAAAAAAATATTATTTTAATCTCCTAGTTTCAAGATTTTATTTAGTTTTTAAAATAATTAAAATTTTTTATTATTTATTAGTTGAAGTATGTATGTAGTCGAAACGCATCACAAAAATAAAATTATACATATTGTCGTGTTCCAAAATCCCCATTTGAAATTATGTATTTTTATTTTTAATTTCTTTTGTAAATTTAATATTTTTGAATTTTACCGAAATTTTGTAAGAGCTGGCGCTTAAAGATGGCCGCTCGAAGCAGAAAGTAACCTCCATCATTTTTGATTTTTTGAGACTTTGGTTTGGTGAATTGATATTTGGTAAATAAATTTATTCAGTTTGAGCGAATTGAAATTTTGAAGAAATTGAGTTTTGAAACATTAAAAGATTGATATGGGATAAGTTTGGATTTGGAAAATTGTAATTCATTTAGTTGGTGAAATTATAAAGCTTAAAATTTGAAAATTAAAGGTATCACGTGTGGATGAATTATCTTTCGATTTATTTTTCCATTTATATTGAAAATTTATTATAAAATTAAAAAATTGGGATTTGGATTTTTTTGAAAAAATTTAAAATTATAAAATATCACTTCAATAGTGCAAATATCTTATTTACTATTATTTATTTTTTTATTTAAATATTTGGATTATTTAGAAATGTATCCTTGCTAACTACGCTTTATCCATGGTTTTGTATTGATATAACTGCTATGGTATTAATTTCTTTGATCAATAAAACAAATTGGACTTTAGATTAAATACTTTCACTTTGACATTTAAATAATGCCAACCCTCATCCCTATAAGCCCATGCAAGTTGGTTTTTCCAATTTACAGCTTCCAGCCAATTTATACCATTATTATAAATTATAAAAATTTAAACAAACATTTTGGTTTTTTGCTCAATTATTATCATTCCTCACTTTTTACTTCCTTGTAAAAAATGAAGTATTGCAATCTCGGATTTTTTTTACAAAGACTGCCGCCGAGGAACATTGGCTGAACACTTCGTTCGGTCGTTTCCGACGCTCCGAGGGATTCTCCCAAAGTAAAAATCTGTTTGTACGTTCTTCGCGTTCCGTTTTGCATGTGAGCTGTGAGCAAAATAAATGTTGCTAGAAAAATTTATGAAAGGCAAAGTTTTATCATAAAGTACTAACGGCCCTAGCGAATACTTGTGGGATGAAAATATGGAAATAAAGAACTGAAAGTCGCGTTTTGTAGGATCTAAAAGATTAATCGCTGGAGGCTGGGTTTTGAAAATAAGCGGCAATCGATAAATTGATGCGTTGCCCACATGATCATCATCAACATAAAATAATACGGAATCGAGTTATTCAATGAACCGAACTAATGAGATTTTCGTTAGTCAAGCATGCACGCGTGTTAATGGGCTCGACTCTGCTAATGGGTTAAAAAAATCGTGCCATAACAACAATAAATTTGTTATCACTACTTTAATAAAAAAACAATATACAATTATCGCGACTGCTGGCCTCGTTAGATTTGTAAAAATGCGACGTTGTTATGTAACGCTTTTATCTCCGCTAATTGACCGATTTTCGCTTTGCACAATCTGTACACAATGCAAATTGTCCTTTTTTCTCAAACACAAATTGACGGTAAGTAATTGCAAATTAATGTAAACATTTTTTGTATAATGCAACCATAGTATAGTAGAATATCGTGCTAGCGTACAGCGACGCCGATAAGCGCCGTGCCGCAAGCGTCAGGGACAGTCAAGTTTAAGGTAAGCTAATGAACTCCACAGTAAAATTGCTCACGCTATTTTCTATACATAAATTATTATACTTACTTGATAAAGTTTTATTATATGGGGGTGATCAAGCCTTTTCATAATTTCCACTTCCCTATAAACTTTCTGTAAGTTTCCTGCATCCAACTGAGTTTTGTCGATAATCTTGATGGCCACCTGAAGCAAAAATATTCATATTTAATGTCGACAAAAAACTTGTTGAACGGTCGATAAAATTACAATACTCGCATTTTTATTATCCAAAGCTAATAACATGTAATAATCGATTATATCGCACTTGGCTGTAAGTTTCCCGCTAAAGCAGCTGACACATTCGGAAAACGAGAGAATATTACCATAGATCAATAAGCTTTTAAACGAATACTTTCCAGATCATTCCTTTTGATAAAATTTAAAATCTTATTAAAAAGATTTAAATAATAAAACGCCTATTTTCAAGGCGATGATAAAGCCGGAAACGCAAATTTGACAACATCCGCAAAGTACCGCTACTTCCAATTTTCAATACATTCAGACATTGTTAGCCACAGGGGGGGGGGGATTTTATGAATTTTATGCAGGGCCAAAAATGCATTTAAACAAAGGTCCGGTAGATTTTGGAAGCCCATGTTACAATGATCCGAAGCAGATTCGACAATTTCATGTGAGAATAAGGAGTACTGAAACTGTGGAATATTTTTGGATCGATTCAAAGTTGATTTGGCTAGCAGTTTCAAGGCTTCATCGAGATATGCAGACCGGTGACGGAAATGATGCATTTTTAAAATACAAAACTGAATTAAGTGCGGAATAAAATGGTTTCAAGGTACTGATGAAAGCTATCTGTGGATAAATCTTAACATCCTTTTATAGTCGATTGACGTCATTGATGACGCACGAACATAGTTCGGTGTACAACCCACTGCCCGTTATTTGTTCCTTTATCAAAATAATTAACCTTTCTATTGTTCAATCAAGTTTACAACTTTGTATCAAATGAATAAGATCAATAATTGACCACAGGAACCGCTCATTAATAATTTACTACGTATTTTTTCCGATTTCGAGCTATCGCAAAAATATTATCCAAAAAATTGCATTTCGACACGTCATGGTCGTTGACTTGAATTTTTTCCTCACTACCACGCTTTCTCGTTCACGACCTTGCTTAAAGTGCAAATGGTTATCCGGTTGATTAACTCGGAAGAGATCAAGGATCCGCAAATTTTAATATTAAATATCAATGTTTTTATTATAATTAAATAGTCGTTAGCAGCATCTCTTGCTGAAAATTAGATAAACACTTCCATGAGTTGGGCGGATGCAAATAGGCGACCTTCGCGTCGGAAGGCTGCCGCTCTAATTTTAATTTATAGGAAATTATAACAAAAGAGAACAAGTTTAATGCATTCTGTAGACTTTTTGACCTTAAAGCAAAAAATCGGCGGTCTATTTCTACTTCGAAGGGGAGAAAAGTGTGCCAAGAAGGAATTTCGCCACTGTTCCATTCAATTTGTTTCGATAGATGGCAAGAGAGAAAGTTCCTATTAGTGCATTGACGTCGTCTTCAAATTTCACACATAAAATTATTACTTTCGGATACAAATTTAACGAAAAATGCAAATGAAAAATGTACAGGTTTGCATCATATGATCTTATTTCGGAAAAAAAAAGTTCGAACTCTCATGGCATTTGAACTCCTGAAATAATCAATGCAAAGGCAAATGACCTACAAATTGAAAGACGAACGAATAGATTGAGAGAAACACAGGAGTGATAATCATCGATCAATAAAAAAAATTGACAAGGTGAACCACGTTTAATACGACTACATATCAAACCTAGAAGAGACACACCGCATTAGAAGCCGAAAATACGCTTCCCAAGCAGACATTCCGAGAAAAAATCCATTTTCTACGTCAGTAAACATTATATTCTATCTCTTCCCCCCTTCCCCTCCTGTCGGCTTTATAATGAAAATGCAAAATTCGTTAGGTCCTAATTAAACTGCAATTAAAAATTTAATCTATATCCGGTAATTATATTTAGTAACATACAAAAATGTGCGTGATGTTTCTTTCTTAAGTTCAAATAATAACAGGTTATGGGCCCAGGTCAGACTTTTGCTAAAAATGGGAAAACAACTTTATCTCTTGTCATAAGGTTAATCGGTTGGCTATGTTGGTGGACATTCAATACTTCCAAACAAACAAACAAAAGATTCCAAATCCATTAGTCTGGGCGACCGGAGATCACCTGCCCTTGTGAGGCAGGTGGCCAATCATATAAAGCAGAAAGTCAATTTATTTGATCCACCAAAAGATCCCCGTTAGTTGTAAAACTTAAAACTCGTTTCCTTCAAACAAATTAAGTTAAATCCCACAAAAAATACATTAGTAGATAAAATTTTGTCAAGAAATAATAGTTTACTGTGTATAACTTGCATTTGTTGTAGAGGATGGGTTAATTGATTATTTAAAAAAGTTTTTACATTTTCAACAAAACAAACTTTTGATCTTTTCTTGCCTGTCTGGAAGAAAACTTTTTCCTTTTAGTAAACTCTGGGAGAAGAATTTTCCCATTATCTCTTTCACCCTGAATCCAGCTTGCCTCGATCAAGCTAGGGTGAATACACTTTCGTGAATCCTATTTACAAAATATGAAACACAATCTTTTCCATCAATTTTCAAATACTTGAATAAGGTTCATGTTCGCCACCGTCCTGTCATCTTGTCAGATTTTAATTTGACATTATTTAAGTGGCTGTTCCGTTAAAAAACTAAATGTTTTTCGAAAAACAATTGAATTTAAAAGTCCAGTGCAGAAACTTTGAGAAAAATCTCATTTTGTTCTTATCGAAGGGCAAAAAAGTTCAATAATTAATTGTACTGCTCCCCCGTTTCCATACACACGCCAGCAGTTTTAAGTTTAATTCCAAACATCAGATAAACAACCCTAAGGTATTTTTAAACCACTAATTAAAAACTTTTACCCTTGGCAAATATCCGAGGGACAAGAACGCGTCCAACTTAATTTTGTTCCAAGAGCCTTGAATAATGTAGACCAGGTGAAAACACAAACAGGTAAAAAATTCTGATTCATAATTTACGATGAAGGTGAATAACCATTTTAATTCAATTACATATATAATATAATACTATAGCTAGGATCACTGACAAGATGATGTGGTAAAACCGTCGGATGTTTTTTTTATGGAAATGGGGTTATCAGAATTCAAAATATACTTTTGCTAAACTGAAAATTATTTTTAAATTTGAATCAAAATAAATAAAAAATTTAATTTTTGGTTAATTTCTGCAAAAATAAACAGGCCTCGGTATAAACAATTTTATAACTTCCCTGCAAAAAAACCAATAAACAAGTCTTAAATTTAAATTTAATTATGAAATTAATTAGAAATTCAAAATTGAGAGGAAATTATTAAATTAAGTGGATACGACATTTATATTCAGGAACAAACGGAGAATTATAAATAAAAATCAATTTCGAGAACCGCCACAACAAACAAGAAATAAATAATTTACAATGTCATACAGAGTTAGGATTTATATGCACTTCAAATTATGTTGTCTCCATGGTACTCTTGTGCTCATACCATGGCAATAAAGTCGATAACCTTCGCTAAAAAAAAAGTTTCGAGAAACCTAGCAATAATTACAAATTCTCCAGATTCTCTTAAATTAATTACACTTATTAGCTGGAACATTCCTCTCCTACGAGAGTTAAAATAAGAAATAAAATTATGTTGGAAAATGTCAATAATTACCTTAACGACGCTCGCAACTTGAAAATTTATCAGTAAAGCAAAAATGTTCCAAGTTTTTCAATTTTAAAGAGATACAATCGCAAAATTACGCCAACAAGGCATAAAAGCTAAAGTGAAGTTTTTGTAAGCAGCATTGAACCGAATAAATAGTAAATAAAATAAACTTGGAGTGATACGAGGCAAATAAAATAAAAAATTTGAAGAAAAATTGAACACAAAACTCGAATGAAGCAAGGACGAAGGGAATGAAGACTGCATGCAGTTCAGCAATCCTGTTGGTCGGTGAACCAAGAAAGTGGTTTTGATTTCGAAATTCGTCTCAACTTCATAATTTTGAATCTTCGATTTTATACAAACTAAGACAGATGGCGTTTACAACCAAATTTGGTATTGCGTGGTACATCTAATATACGAAAATGCAATATAAAAATTTAAATAATAATAATAATTGAAAAATTATTTGAGCGCATAGAAATCCGTACTTGCGAGCCGAGTAAATTATTTATGGTATGTTTTGAAAACTATGCACAGTTTTATATTATCAAATTGATGAATAATTTGTAGAACAGATAAAATAAAGCGGCTTTTAAATTTTGGATCACCTTGTGTAGGAATAAATATCAATTTCGTTATGGATTTGCGGCATTTTAACCGGCAGTTGAATGAAAATTATAAAATTGCGGTTGACCGGCAGCAATTTAGCAATAAAAAATGTTGGCAGGAAATAAAAAAATATAAACAAACTTACCTCGGTCCTCGTGATGCGATGTTTGGCCAATTTAACCACTGCAAAATTTCCTTTCCCAATAGTCTTTTCGATGTCGTAGAATCCTACTTTGATAGGATTCTTTGTTATCCTTTCGCGATCACCCATTATTGTTAATAAATATAAACGGATAAATATGAAAAAGTCACAGTCACCTGACACAATTTAATATTTTAATTATATTTTATTGCTAAATTCGATGTATTGTCATTTTGTGCTAGAGACGTCTGTGGACGTCGCTGGCCGTAGCGACGCCCAAGTTCGAGTCTTAGAGACGACTGCCGCCAGCTGTTCGTAGTGTTCGCGCTCCATGCGCTCAACTACACAACGCAGAGTATAAAATACTATACACTTTTCATGACGTACACATTATCGTCATTAGCTTTCAAAATATATGTCCTTTATGATTAAATTAGTACATCGCATACACTCTACAATTAACAAGCTTTACTTGGAAAATTACCACCATTATTAAACTTATTAGCAAAATTATCATTTTTATCCCATTTACTTGCTACTGGCGCACTAAACTATTTTCTAGTACACAATAAAATTTATATTTCGGTATTCTCAAAAGTACAATAACAATAATAAACTAACAGATACGAGGTGCTCTGAAGAAGTACAGCAGAGCTGAACTTTTCGGAACAAAAAAAGAACTCACATTAATGAACTAATGAGACTAAAATCTAAAGCTCCCAGATTGTAAACCCCCCGAGCTGGCACGCAAAGCAGCCATCAAGCTACATTAGATTTAATCTTGACCAACTCCTGTTAATTTAAATATTTTTGTTAATGCAAATGTTACAGAATACAGGCCTTTTCTTTAATAAAAAGACAATAAATTACACAAATTAATTAGAATCCGACTTGCATCCGCTTGTTACTCAATCCAAGTAAATTACTAATAAGCAGGATCTACAATCTACATTCTTTTTTGCCTGCCAAATTGTGGAAAATTAAATTATTAAACAAGTGTCCTGTGCGTAGCGATGGGAACCACCGAACAAGTCGTAAAAACACAAATCAATTCCGAATAACAATGAGTTTTACAATATGCGAGTTCTTTTAAATTATCATTATGTAATTGCACGTCAGTGTTTTCCACTTGGTGAAAATTACCCACTTTATATTATAGTGTAATTGAATAACTATTTATGTATCATAAATCGATAAAATTCTCTGTTCGATATTATGCAGTTAATTATTGTATAACTTAGAAAATTTCAAAATTTGTCTACAATTAACTTTTTGTAAAAATTACAGTGGTAAATTCTAATTAATTTTGGAAAATTTCCAGTTTAATTAAAATAATTGCTTCTACGTCTGCCAATGAGAAAAAATTTGATTAATCAGTTATTGTTTTATTTTTAAATAACAAATTAATAAATTTCAATTTTTCAATTAATTTAATAAACTACCAAACAGGAAAACATCAAGTTTAGCTCGGCAAAATTTGAAAACCACGAATATTGCTCATTTTTCCTTAATGATAGAACGTCCAACCGTCCTTCCGGCAGGACAGATTTACATGCTAAAACCCACGCCTGGACGTTCTATCATTAAAAGTCGACCGTGACTGCAAAGGGCGAAAAACCATTTAAGGGTTCGTTAACTTCCAAAATTAAACTACCTGCTTGTAAAATTAAATCCTAATCAATGTTGAAACTGTTTTAGATTAATAAGTTCAGTTTTATCGCTACGTCATGAAACATCAGCAAATAAAATTGTTTTACGTTAATTATAATAAAACAAAAAATTATTTAAGAATAAAATTGAAGTGTTTGGCTAGGAAGAATTCCGATAGCTTGGGGCTATGAAATCTTGTAATTTTTAAAAAACCAGGGCTGTGACGACCAATGCCCACGCATGAGGTGGAGGTTATTTTTAAGGCTGAAGTTGGGTGTTGAATTGGCTGGAGAAGGTCAAAAATATTAAAATTCGTCTTGATAGTATTATTATTATTTATTTTACGTGCGATAACCAAATAAACGCTTATTAATTCAATATTTATCAAGTTTTGTGTAAAATAATATTTTAGTTGGGTCTGTAAATTTAAATCCTTAAAAAAATAAACCTTGAAACTTTCAGGTTATCGCAAAATTATGAGAAAACAAAACTGAAATAAAAGAATTAAAACGCAAAAGTTACCAAGGGTTCACAGATCGATTTTGAAAAAATTGAAAAAGCAGATAAAAACGTTGTCTATAGTATTTCTAATTTCCTAAGATTTCCTGGACATCCCCGGATTTCTTTTCACTTGAATACCAGATTTGCCCCTCGTTCTTGCTAACTCCTTCAGTTCATGATATAAAATGGACGATTATCTACATGGCTTGATTAACCGTAAGGCTGGTTAGGCTATAGCCTAGTGCCCGAGCTCATTGGGGGCCCTTAAATATGGTCCCAGCATAGTTTTCAGCATAAAAAAATTATCAAATGCATAAAAAATTTATTTGATTAAATATTTTATTTATGCCCGATTTCATCACCTTGAAATATCTATTAGATTACAAATCCTCCCGACTAATTCATCAAGTGACCAAGTAAACCGCAGTTCAAATTCAAAAATTTGATTGGTTACTTGATTAACTTGTCGGACTGATTCATTATCCGATAGATATCTCAAAGTGAAGAAATCTGGCATTAGTCATTTACAGAATACAAAAGCCGCACCACTATGCTCTCGATTGGAATTCTCATTCCTCAGAAACTAGATAGTTAGAATTGGAGATAGCATCGGCAAACACTTTTTTTTTAAACCACCTCAACTGACATAGCCTGAGGCCCAACAAATACCTAATCCGGCCCTGATTGTCTATCACATTATATTCTTCTGAACACAATGGGACACTGGAGGTATAGCATACTCGCCAGACCTTTCGATTTCAGAAATCAAAGGTTTATGTCGAAGATTTATGATAGCAAACTATACTATACAGTAGCGCTACAACCCAGTGATTTTGGCTAACCACTTCATTTTATGAAGGGTTTTCAAGGCAGATTACCTCAGTGGTTTGCCATTGCCCGCCGAAGGAGGACGGTCAGAATAAAGTTCTTGTTCTACTCGGGCTCGAACCAGGATTCTCTGCTTAGTAGCCAACGCACTTAAGCATCAGACCTTAACCGTCCTCAATGATAGCAAACTATTTACTCTTTTTCTTATAAGCTTCTATCTTAGCTAATCTTGTTTTATTTACCAACGAAAAAAAAATCTTAAATACAGATTTTAGAATACAGAAATCTAGCATTTAATTTTTTAATAGTAACACAAGGGCGAATACAAGAGGTAACTAGGTAACTACCCCCTACATGACCCTTCAAAAGCCAACAAAATCTACTAAATTTTGTTAAAAATTTAAAAATTCTATACTTAAATTCGTATCAGAATAGATTTTTTTAAGAGCTGAAAAGCAAACCACATGTTTTAATCTACAGTAAAATACATTTCAATTAAAAAATTAATGGATTAATTAAACAATACAATTCGAATTACTATTTTTATTTTATTTATAATTAAATCACTTGATAGAGTGAGAAATTACGAATTTCAAAGAATCATGGAGATAAGATCTAATATTGTCAAGGAAATTGAAAGAAGACAGCTGGTATGGTTTGGGCACGTCATTAGAATGGGTGAAGATAGATGTTCAAAACAGACGCTAAAGTGGATACCCCCCTCAGAGAAAAGGAAAAGGAGACGGCCAAGATTGAGTTTGAGACAAAGAATTGACAAGAAATCTGGAGAAGAAACTTTGTCTGGACAGAGGAGAGTGGAAACTGGTGACAGAGAAGCGGCGACAGACGTAGAAATAATCCGATTATATATACAGATATATTTATAATTAATGAATAAGTTCACTTATGTTCTACAATTATTGAGAACTTAAATCTTTTTTAGAGCCTTTCACCGACTTCACATATTATACTTTGATTCACCAAAATACAGGATGGTGACCAACAAAATTACAATTTAAAAAGATAAAAAATATCCTGGATAGTATATTCGAGGAACCTCATAATCGGCACGAAAAAATAAAACACTTACCAGCGATTTTTACCTTTTCACGATATTCAGACAAAGTCTTAGACAAAGCCTTCTCAAGTTTATATTTTGTTTCACCTAATTATCACATTTCTGTTTTGTTATGTTAATATTGCTTTAAGTATAATTAACTACACATAATAATCGTTGAAACCAATTTTTGGTTCAACTATCAGACCATCGGAAGGTAAAATGCCAGAAGTCATTTTGTACTTGCAAAAGTTAATACTTCGTTGTAGGGATTCAAAATTTAAACAGGTATCTGGATCTTCGATGTAGTGATCGCCATTTTTTGATACTTCGAATTTGCTCCACTTATAGTTAGAACACTTTCTCGTTCCGGGTGAACTTTGTATCAAATTTAATACGGTGGGATGAGTAAGACCAAAAAACTCGTTTCCTCTTGGCCTGGTGCTAACCACATTTAGAGACAAAGTGTCGTTAATGTTCTGCAGCAGCATAGAATGACAAATATCAGGTGAGCCACCAACTATGGTTGAAGATTCGTCATTGTCTGGTGCAATTTCAAATCTAAAAAAATATCAGATCTGAAACTAGAAAAAACTCAAAATAACAATTGATTACCTTGGCAGTCCGTTGTAATCGGAAATTTTACAAGTATAAATGCATTTTGTCGTTGGCTCCTTCATGCTTGCATAAAGTCGAGTGGAAACATACCCCACGGGATATATGGCATCTTCGGAATGGAATTCAACTCGATCATATAAAACTTCTCCTAAAGAGTGTATAGTTAAGGTACCTAAAACGATTGGAAAAATAGGACGACCCGACTGATCCAAAGGTATTAGCTGGACAATTTTTTTTCGTATTTTGCTAGAAGATTTTCGAGGCTTCGAATGCTTTCGGTCACCACTGCCATCATTTGTCTTCTTCTTTCGATTCTTACTTAAAGCAGTCGAAGATGACGTAGAAGTTGTAGCAGCTTGCGGCCAATTTAAGTTAATCAGTTTTTGAATTTCACTATCGACATGAGGATCTAACAAACTTAATTTTTTTAGCAAAAACGTACGTTCTTCGTTTCGAACCAAATTTAACTCCTGTACTTCGCTTATTTCGTCGCACAATGCAGCATTTTCCTATTGGAGCAAAGTTTCAGTAGATGAATAATTTTCAAGTACTACTAGTACCCTAATTTACTTACAAACACAGTTTCTTTAATTAAAAGTTTTAGATTTTTTAACTTTTTTTTATATCTTCCAGATGACTTTTCATTTAAAAACTTTTGTGTTTTAGAAAACGAAGAATACGACATATTATTAATTATTTTTCCGATTATTTTCCAAAATTTTGAATTTTCCTTCTCGTATGTTGGACAACATAACCTCAAAATGTCAAATTAATTATTTTTTTGTTATGTACAGTGTGAATCATAAGTTGAAGAAAAATTGTGGTTTGCAAAAGCAGAAAGAATCTGTGGAAATCATATCTATAGTATTTGATAAGAGAGAGATTGTAGAGTTACTCTAGTACACAGAACATAATAATTTCTGTGGTCACATGCTAGAAGGGAATAAGAATAATAATAAAATGACCACGAATTTACAATACGCAATTTCTCAGATTCTGAGAAACTGATTCCAAACAAACTGAACTACATAACCTCATTTTATTGACATTAATACGCGATTTGATTTTTAAACGAATTCAAGAAATAGGTATATTGAACAAATAAGGTATGTATAAAATGTATATTTGAAAATGTATATACATTAGTGACCTTTTCAAGTGATTTTGTTAGTAAATCGCGTTTGAAAATGTTGGAAAAATCTTAAATTTTGTTGTAATCACGCTTTGAGCTGTGTACTAAAACAAGAGTAATTGAACCTGATTTTGACGAAATGCGCCCATAAAATTACTTGAATTACAAAATAATATCATATTTGATTATATGTAGGAGAGATGTGGACAATCATGGACAATTTATTGATTTGAGAAGCTGGATTTGAAAATGAAAGGTTAGTTTTATTTGTACAATATTTTATGCAAGGTTGATATTAATTTGAACACGTATTTCCATTAAATACTTTGAAATTTTTAACCGAGTTGACATTCATAATAAACCTAGTCCTACGATAATTAACATTTTCATTTCAGTCGCTTAAATACAAAACCCGACAATTCCAGTGAAATATAAAACTAGATAATGCAGAAAAACTCACAAAATCTTTATCTATCCGAATTAAGCAATGATTTTTCCTACCCATAGATCAAAATATAAAAATCAATTGATAAAATCTGGGGTAGTTAGAAGCCTTTAAGAATTAATTGTTAGAATAGAATTAATTTCCTTTCTAAAAAAGTTGTGATATGTCGGCTTTTGCATCTAAGCGACTGATTTAAAGTACCGCTAGTTTAAAATCCCACGTATGGATTTTGGTTTTCATTTCTGAGTAATTTGAAGAAGTACACTTATAGGATACAAGCGTATATTAATTGATGTTATAATTTCAAGCAGTAAATGTGAAATGAGGTGTTAACGTAGATCAGATTGTAATAACATGACTCTGGCAAAGCAATAATTAAAATTTTTAATTTGCACTTTACCCTTGCAATTTTTTCGAATTCCTCCGTAAAGCTGTAAGAACCTATCACTCAGTTTGTTAAATTTCTTCTAAAAAAATTTTGCCTGTGAAAAAATATTTTTATAGTCAATGTTTGCTTGCCTCGAACATTTCCAACATCTGTGGTGTTTTATTGCGGTGGGTTTTACTAAGGGATGACACAGTTGCATTTTTGTGAAAAAGGTGTTAAACCACCATCTCAAAACCAATGCTAAATAAGCTGGTAGAACCTCTTAATAACACCTTATACGGCAGCAAGTCTTGGATATCAGCATCGATACCGATGGAAGGAGAAAGTATCACTTTGAATTAAAATATAGTAGAAGCTCGATAACGTGAACATTCGAATTTATGAACATTGCGGTCCTGTGAACACCAAATTTTTCAATAGCTACTCGGTAACGTGAACATTATTAGTTATTACTAGAGTCCCGATTTATAGCAATACGTAACCCGATATTTAGTATGTGGCATATAATTTATAATATGTATAATATCTTGTGTTTATGCATAAATTGTATGCCGCATACCAAATATTGGGTTACGTATTGCTATAAATCCGGACTCTACTTATTACAGTCCGTACATGTACAGTAAAAGTTAAAAAACAAAATAAGATAACTACGTTTTTTCGCGTAGCCGGTAATTTGATCCCCGGTAATTTGATCACGGTATTTTGATCCCCTGGTAATTTCGTCCCCGGTAATTTCATCCTCGGTGATTTTACCTCCAAGTAATTTCATCCCCGGTAATTTCATCCCCTGGTAATTTTGTCGCCAATTACGATTTATATTATTCTACTGCATTTTTGTAATAAATTACTTAAAATACATTATTTTGTAAAATTGTTCCTATTCATGTTTATAATTTGGTCTTAGTTATATTATCCGTAAAAATTAGATATCTGCGCGAAGATATGCATCGGTTATGTAGATTAGTGTTAGCTGTTGATTTTTTTTTAGCAAAATCACCCACAAAAAAGAGATATCCACGCAAAAATATGCAACGATTATGTAGGTTAGTGATAGTTTATGATTTTTCTATAGCGAAAACGCCCGGCGTTTCTTCCAATTGGTGATGTAATAGAAGGATTTGAAAAACTATCCCATGAAGATACTATTCCAGAGGAAATATTAAATTATTTCGAAAAATATTATATTGGGGAAGTTACAGGTAGGCGTAACAAAACACAAAGAAAATTGCAACTTTTTCGTCTAGAGACATGGAATATACATAATCGGACTTTGAGAAATATGCCTCGGACTAATAATAATTTAGAAGCTTACCACGGTGCCATACAAAGTTCGATTACCTGTATGCATCCCAACATATGGAAATTAATAGAATCTTTGAAAAAAGAAGAGAGTCTAGCTCCAGTGAAAAAAAATCAATTTGATCTCGGCGAAAGGAAGAACAACAAAACTTATAACAACATTAACAAAAATATTGTCACGTTAATTGAAAATTATAACCCTGATCGTAAAATTGACTTTCTGAAAGGAATTGCTTGTAATCTTCATAATTTTTGATAATTTGTCTTGGTGTTATATTATTCATATTTTGCAATTAATAAAATTATTATAAATCATCGGGAGTCACATTGCCGGGGGTGAAATTACCGGGGACCAAATTACCGGTGATCAAATTACCGGGGATCGATTTACCTCTGGGATCAAATTACCGGGGATCAATTTACCTCGGGGATCAAATTACCGGGGTCAATTTACCGGGGACCAAATTACCAGGAACCAAATCACCTACTGCCGTTTTTTCGTGAACTTTAACGTTCTTAATTACCAACATTAAGCTTTATACATTTTATGAGGAATAAATATATAATAACTAGAGACAAGATTATATGCAATAGGGAACCCGATATTTAGTATGTGGGATGTAATTTATATATGTATAATATCTTGGTGTTTACGCATAAATTGCATGCCGCATACCAGATATCTGGTTCCCTAATGCATATAATCCGGTCTCTAATAATAACACTAGTTTTTCTACACCCTCGTTAATGTGAACACTTGCGTTAGTTTGAACATATCTTTGAATTTTTGTGTTCACAGAATCGAGCTTCTACTGTATAAGAATTTGATACAAATATTTCGAAGAATTGTGAATTGTATGTCCCTTTCACTTGAACACTCCACGAACTATACTCTACACATTCTAACAGAATGGACCGTGAGATTAATGACGATCTACATTGAAAATCTCACAAGATAATATCAAGTTTATGTTCCCATTTGGGAACGCTATGCAATAGAAGATCTCAGCATCAAACTCACCTTGTAAATGGTTCAAGACAGTACCGGTATCACTTACTTTAGTTAATTATATCGTAAATGCGATTGTTCTTTACAATAAATTATTTTTACATGTAAAATTTGAATTTCAAGTAATGGTGGATGGATTCTTATACATTTTTTAAATTTCAGAGTCAAAATACTAATCATGTGAAAGCAGAAACAGACTTGTAGTTGAAATTACTTGATAAATTATCAGACAAGATCCCAAAACTTGATAACGCCTGTTAGAGCTTTTTGGAACTTTGATCAAGATTTACGGAACATCAACTAGTTAGAAAATATTAAAGGTTTGTGACATTTAATATTTAGTCTATCCAAATTAATAGCTATTTGTAATTTGCATGCAATTAAAGTTTTAATAGTTCTATAATTTATTTTATTTTTGAAATGTAACAAGAAAACTGGTAGGTGAGGTGTGTAACTTAGCTATAGTTTAAATATTTATCGTTAGGTGGCGTCATGTGTCATTTAAAAAAGTTTTAAATTGACGTTTCTTTCGTAAATGACAGTTTTCAAACAATTCACTTCCTTTTGTGTTTTTAAGTTAATTCATTATAAACTTTTGAGAAATGTTTTCAAATTTGTGGTTTTTAATTTATTCTAGACTTCCTAAAAAATCGAATAATGCAGTGCAGTGTAAGTGAACAACAATTGGATAATTTACCAAAGTGAAGAACGATTAATTGAGTTGCTGCATTTGACAATGAAAGGTTAGTTCTATTTGTACAATGTTTATGCCAGGGTGACATTAATTCGAATGAAATTTTCAACCGAGTTTACATTCATAATAAACTAAATGGTGTGATAATTTCTATTACATTTAAAGTACCGCTAGTTTAAAATTCCACGTATGGAATTTAGTGGTTGTTTGTGAGTGGTTTGAAGAGGTACACGTGTAGGTAGTAAACTGTATTAGTTCATGTTTTAAATTCAAGCAGTAAATGTTAAACGAGGTGTTAAGGTACGGTTTGCTAACAACTGCACAAGCAGCACCGCATAACCTTGGATAACTGCTCTTATGCAATATCTGTTACGTGTGTTGCTAGACGATACAATTGAAGCGCTGCACCTCCCAAAATGTATTGCACTTGCAGTTGACGCCGGCCGTAACTGCTCTGCTGCTGCAGTTTCTAGCAAGACCGGGGTACAATTGCAGCGCAGTACTTCCCATTAGGTATTGCAATCGCAGTTGATGCGGCCGTAACTGCTCTGCTGCTACAGTTTCTAGGAAAACATACCTTTAGTGAAAATTTGATTGTAATGGTTGCGTTGCATAACTTTGGCAAAGCAATAATTAAAATTTTTAGTTTGCACTTTATCCTTGCATTTTTTTGAATTCCTTGAATGAGCTGTAAGAACCTATTGTTGAATATTAAGTTTTTGATGGAATCTGTTCAAATAAATGTCAACCTGGCAAATTTCAAAAAGGTGGTGGTAATATAGACAAAATTGTAGAATACTCAATTTTTGCAATCATTTTTCCTTGTGTTGTGTTTCATACGAAATAAGTTATCTTAAAAAGGGTTTGACAGATTGACTTGAAATTTTGAGAGAATACACTAGGGTGACGGAATACAATAGACAGCTAAAATTTAAGTAACAAGTAATTATAATGTATTTCACAAAGTTTACAAAAAATATAACCTTAATATTTAGGATGTTTTTTAGCCTCTCTTTATTTAAGATGACAACTTAATTCTCCTTAGCACACTTAATAAAAGATATCGATGTACTCGTGGGGTATTTTAAACCATTCTTTGGTTAAACTGCAACTTAAACTTAAACCCCTGTTTGTTTGCAGGTTAATTGGCTGTTTGTGCAAATTCACTTGTAAAATATGCCAAGAATTCTCAATGGGATTTATATCCAGAGATTGGGGGGGGGGGGGCATGTCACAAGGTAACAAAAAAGTAGCAACTTGGAAAGCCAAAGATAGAATTAATATTTTATCATTGCCGGGACAGACTCTCGATATGAATCGCTTTGAGAATGTTTGGCAAATTTTTGCACCAATGGCTTCGTAAATCTGCAAATAACGAGGAATTATTTTCAGTTTTAACCGAAGAATGGTTTAAAATTCGGCAAGAGTCTATCGACAATTTACTATTAACTATGCCAAGGTTCTGCATATACTTTGTGAAATAAATTATAATAATTATCTAAATTTTACGTCAATAAATGAGTGCACTTTTGTTATTTTATTTATAAGTGTATTAGATTTTCACCTAACTATAGTTTCGTCGTATATTAAAACAAGAATGGTGGAATACACATTGTGTATTGTTTTTTTATTTCTTAAGTACAGCATCGATGGACAAGAATATATCTGAACAGTATGTGGGAAAACATCTTAGTAACCTTTACTTCTGAAGACGTCCCCGATTGATCGGTACGAAACTATAGTAAAGTGGAAATTTAATTAATAAATAAATAATATAGAAGAGTGCTCTCATTTATTGATTATAAATCCAGCAAATACACTTAGTACTTAAATTTTAGTTGTATATTGTATTCTGACATCCTAGCCTAGCGTACACTACATACATTATAAACCCTCGCACTTGAAACGTCTAGTATCAAAGACGGCAATCTCCACTTCGGACAGTTTCGAGTAATTGATGAAAAACTGTTTTATGTAGCTACTTAGTTACTAACTAAAGGTAACTTTCAAGACTCAAAACAAATGGGTTATTATCAAAATTTTTTCCAGTAACTTATACCATAGATAGAGTGTATTATTAAATACTACAATGTAGCATAAAAAAACCACTTTTGCTAAAAATGGAGATTGCCATCTTTGATACTAGACGTTTCACTTAATGTTTTTTTAGGTTTAAAGTTTTTTAAACTAATAAAATAGAATAAAATGACATAATTGCAGTTTTTCATTTAAGGTCCGTCATTAGACTGTCTCCTTCATTGTGGTCTAACGATGGTACCTGTTCCCTAACTACCATGAATTCTTGTCCAAAGACACAATTGGTAAGTGATTGTTTATCGTTAAACAATCTTGTTCAACAAAACAAAATACCTAATAGTCGAGGTGTTTTGCTGGATTTAGTGTTCACCAACATTGACAATGTGTCTGTAACCTTGTCAGAAGACTTAATATCAAACATATCTCAACATCATAACGCATACACTGTTAGTATTAAGGGCGTAAATTCTTCACAATTCAGTCTAGAGTTTGCCAATTACATCTTTGACTATAAATCTGCCGATTTTAATCTAATCAACAACTGTTTGTTGGATATCAATTGGTCTGAGTTATTATCTTCTAATGATATCGAGAACGTTGTTAATCAATTCTACAGAGTATTATGGTCCACTATCAATTCACATGTTCCACGTAAAAAGATAGGTGTCTCCAAGTATCCAGCATGGTTCTCTAAAGAGTCGATTCAGCTAATCATTGAGAAGAAAATTATTCACAAGGCTTTTAAAGAAACTCGTAATCTACATTACTACTAAAAATTTGGTGATATTCGGGATCGAGTTACCGATCCTTTAATGTAACCTCTTACTTTAAGAAAGTAAGAGGTTACCCCGCTGGCATGTTTCTGGGTGATGAAGTTTGCTCGTCTGGTCAAGAATGTGTGGATTTATTTGCAAAACAATTTTCTAATGTGTACTCTAATAACGATGCTACTAACCACAGCTACAGTGCCAATGCAGTCGTCAACTGCAATTTGCTCAAAGTTTCGGTAGAAGATGTCTTCAATGCAATTACGGAACTGCCTGACAGCTTCAGTAGTGGGCCAGATGGTATCACATCGTATTTCATAAAAAGATGTAAATACTCATTGTCAACTCCAATCTTCAGAATGTTCCAGTTATCTTTGGCCAGCGGTTGTTTTCCGAGTATTTGGCGAAAAAGTTATATTACTCCCATACACAAGAAAGGCAATCGTAGTGATATTGCAAATTATAGGGGTATTTTGATACAGTCGATGATACCCAAGATGCTCGATAAGCTAGTCTTGGCTCAACTAATGCAGGCTAGTATAAATTGCTTAGTGGAAAATCAGCATGGGTTTGTTCCTGGTCGTTCAACAACAACAAACCTTTTATTCTTCACGACTCATATTTTGGAATCGTTTGTGGATCATAAGCATGTCGACGCTGTGTACACGGATTTTTCCAAGGCGTTTGATCGTGTTTCCCACTCGGCGCTTTTGTGCAAGATTGCTTTAATGGGGTTTGGACGGAATGTAGTTAAATGGTTAGGTAGTTTTCTTCGTGACAGGATTCAGTATGTTCGGATACAGAATTTTCTCTCAAAGGACATACCGGTTTACTCGGGTGTTCCCCCAGGTTCACATTGTGGGCCCATTTTGTTCTTGCTATTTATTAACGACATCGGTAGTTACATAAAGCATAGCTTATATCTGCTATTTGTGGACGACTTGAAAATCTTTAAAACTATTCGATCCAAGGAAGACTGTAGGCTATTACAACTCGACCTAGATAATATACACAAGTGGTGTGCTGACAACAATTTGTGGCTTAATTTTAGCAAATGCTCGGTCATCACCTATAAGAAGCATGACTGTGACATGTTCGTTTACAATATAAACAATGTTGAACTCAATCGAGTCACTGAAATTGATGATTTGGGTATTCGTCTCGACTCCGGTTTGACTTTTAAAAGTCATATAGCCAAAATATGCAATAGTGCCCTTCGCTCGTTGGGGTTTATTCGTCGACATAGTAGGTTTTTCTAGGCTAAAACAGTAAAATCGCTTTATTTCTCTCTTGTTAGATCGCAACTTGAGTATGGATCTTGCGTATGGTCTCCACACTATGATGTACACATCTCAAGGTTGGAAAGGGTGGAACAAAAGTTCCTAAAATACTACCATTTCAAACGTGGTTTGAGACGTGATGACTTCTCGTATGATGACAATCTTAGTCACTGCAAGACTAAATTGTTAGAGCACCGAAGAGTTGTTGCAGATGTCTGTTTCGTTTACCGTTTATTAAACGGGATGATTAGTTGTGATGCCCTAGGAGATCGAATAAAGTTCCGAGTTTCAAGCCACAATACTCGACTCTACGAGGTTTTCCATATACACCATCACAGGACGAATTATGGTCTTAACAGTCCATTAACGAGAATGTGCCGAAATATTAACAAATTAAGCAAGTTCAATAGTTTCAACATATGGGATAGCTCCTATAGACTATTTAAGTTCAATATGATGCGGAACATATGTGTTGTTTGATTATTTGTATTATATTTATATTCCTTGTGTTTTTAGGCTCTGACGAGCCATATGTAAATTGGTTTTTTTTTTACCGTTAATTAAATAAATAAATAATTTTAAAGTACACCTTCAATTTTCTAAGAATTTTATTTAAAAATGAATTAAAAAAAAAACTTTTAACCAAGTCTAAAAATCCGAATTCAGGTAATTTTTAGAAAATCGAGGGTGTACTTAAAAATTATTACAATAAAAGGGTTAAATATATTTTGTAGAGACAGCCTGATGACGGACCTTAAATTAAAAACCGCAATTATGTCATTTTATTCTATTTTATTAGTTTAAAAAACCTTAAACCTAAGCAACATTCTTAAGGTGCCGTGCCTTCAATGGGCGTTGGCGATCAAACTTGGCTAAAGCTAAGATGACATACTAGGGAATTTTATTAATGGGGAGGTTTCCCGTTGCCTTCCCCATAGCCCACAGATCTATCTTGGGCTTTAGATCACAGCAGTGTATTCGACTCGATCAGGATTTGAACCGTGGTTACCCGCTTCCCAGTCGGTCGGTGTAGGCTTTATGCCATACTGCTGGTATTTGTACGTATTACGTAGTGTATATAAACATGAGCTCACAATCTCTTATTTTATGGTGAATTATATTGTTTGTCAAGCAAAGTATGTTTAAATTTATTTGATGTTTGTACTTGTTCTTTTTATTCAAAAAATGCAGGTTAATTTACTATTTTTTTTTGAAAGTTTAAAGTGTGTTGGGAGAAGGCTCATCTTTATATCTCCATATCGATTTAGGATTAAGATATGGAGTTAATTAATGATGGGTATGTATTGGATTTGTTTGCATCTTTGTTAAGGGTTTACGGAACAACAGGTTGTTGTGTATTTTATGCTTATTTTAAAGTTAGATATAAAAAGCTTCAATTATACTCAAGTAACGCGTCATAATTTAAATATCAATTAGTAAAAAAATGAATTTTTTTACCAAAATCTCGCTTTCATTGTTGTATTTGATATAAATAAGTTATTAGAATAATTACAAAGTAACTTAAAGTCAAACACATCGATGATGACAGAACGATGATTTTAAGAGGAAAATTCAATTTTTAAAATGGTTTTTATTAATTTATCGAAATATTGGATATTTCAATTGAAGTTTCATGCTTTGACAGTATTGAACGAACAAAATGTAATTGAAAATATAATTTTCAATTGCTAGTTGTTGGTTGGCAGCACAGGAAATAAGTGGCGGAAAGCTGAATTTTTGCAGAAACATTGTTTGTATGGTTCTAAATAAGTTCTGAAAGTTCCCCATCGATCCGAGTGCTGCTAACAATTCTACGAGGAGTCAAAGAGTGTGAAAATCGGATTTTTGCGAATATCTTTATACTCGTTACTTTTATGGAAAAAGTACAAGCAAACAAATTTGTAGCTTTCAAAATTGGCTGCAAAAATCATTTATATCTTTTTTATGTGCAATTAACTATTTTGACGCGTCTATATACGCTTCTTGTACTCAACCTTGAAAGTGGTGACGGAAGGAGTATACATTTCAAGAGAAAATGTTTAAGAAATTCTGACTCTACGAATTGAATTATTGTCGAAACAGTTAATTGCACAGAAAAAGGATATAAATTTTATTTGTAGGCAATTTTGAGAGCTACAAATTTGATCTCTTGTGCTTTTTTCATAAAAGTAACGAATATAAAAATAATCGCAGAAAACTTATTTTCACAACGTTTGGCCCCGCATAGAATTGTTAGCGGCACTTGGATCGACGGGGAACTTACACCTGTTAGAATTGTTTGCGCCTTTCATAACGATTTAAGGAACACATGTTTGTGTTATTTTAGATTTGGTGTGTACAAAGTAGCGACTGTAGTATGCATTTCAAGATCTTAAACTTTCCATTTATAATTTATTATTATTCATAATTATTTGTTGTAAACAATTGAAATTCTTTATGTAAGTACTGCCATCCAACGTAAGAACTTCAAGAAACAACGTAGGTATCTACGTTCACGGCTGTGAAGATTTTGTTGTTTTGGCTATCCAACATTGAACTATTTGTTAAATTTTATTAATTTTTTGTTGTAGGATGAGTTGTGTGAGGTACGTGCAAAACTTGGAAGTGTTAAAATCGGATTGTTACATATTCCAAGACAACTATTGGATTGGTGTTGAATACGGTCACGGTGTAGCAACGGCTGGATATGATTTAAAAGGTATGTTCAATTGAATGTTTTGTGCCGACAAATAGCAAATAGCTATTTTTTTGTTTTTGAAAGTCAAGAAAATTAAAACTTTTCTGGTCTATGTTCATTTCTTTTCTTGTTCTACGCATTTTTTGAACACGACTAAGTATAAAATGGTGTAAATTTGTTGTAATAACAGAAATTGTCAGAAGAATACTTTTAATGCCCTATTTCATTATTTTAATTTGTTAAATTTTTACTACGTTTATACAGTAGAACCCCTCTATAACGAGAACTCAAGGGACCAGCCTACTTATTCGTTATAAGCAGATTTTTGCTATAAAGTATAAACAGTCAGTTTAGCATGTAAACAAAAGTCAAGGGACCAAACTTTTACTCGTTATAGCTGATTTTTCGTTATAACCGGGACTTGTTATAGAGAGGTTCTACTGTACTTGATAATTAATAATCCCTTTTTTAATTTCAAGTTACAAATTTTGTGGACAAATTAATTATTGTATAATTTTTATTGTGCGGGGTTTAGAAGACAAACCATATGAAAGTTGCAACAGATTTGGGAAAAATGAACTTTCCTGAGTAGAAGAAGTCAAGATAGGGAGTTAATTATTGTTGGTGATGTGCAAAATTTGATAAAAACTGTTGGATTTGTTTGGACTTTTGCTAAGGGTTTACCGTAGAACAGGTTTGTGATATTTTATATTTGGCATGTACAAATTATAGGGGCGGCGCTCGTCATATTAACGTTACGTAATTTAAATATCAATGAATAAAATATCATGAAATTTCTTTTCCAAAACCTCATTTTTATTGATGTATTTGACATTAATCAATTAATAAAAAAATTGCCTGTTTACTGTGAAAACCAAGTAACTGTAAAATTATCAAAAATGAGTTAAATATACCACAATCTTTAGTTTTTTGCGCCCTTTCTACTGGTAAAAGAATGTTAATTGATACACGCTTCGGTTCAAAAGTTACGAAAAATTTTTTTTTAGGATAAAAGCTGTTATGTTTGAGGGATGTGCAAACCTTGGATGTATTAAAATCGGATTGTTAGATAATATTCCATGACAATTGTTAGATTTGTGTTGAATATGATCACTGTGGAGCAACGACTGGATATGATTTAATAGGTATGTTTAATTGAATTTTTGTGCCGACAAATTCCATTTGTTTGTGATTGAAAGTCAGGAAAATTAAAACTTTTCTGGTGTACATTTTACTCTCTTCTACAGTTTTCTTGAACACGCCTACAGCCCCACTCACACGACGCTGGTCTTGCTGATGGATTGCTTGCTTGTTTTCTGTAAGATGTTGGCTTCACACATGCTTTGTGGTTTCAATGTGCATGCAAGTAGTGATTTGTAGTAGGTAGTGAAACTCAACATTTCTCGGTAGCACTCGTGTTTACGACTACGGCGCGACTTTTTCTTTGTTTAGCACTGAAATCCATCACATAAGCCATAAACAAAAATAGTACAGAGTCTATCACAGAAATAAAGAACAAAAACAAGCTAGCAAGCTAGCAGTGACGTCATTTTCAATCATAGCAGCCAGCACCGCTGCCATCAAGGCTCCCATCAAGCAATCCATAGCAAAGCAAGCATCGTGTGAGGTGGACCTAAGTATAATATGGTGTAAATTTGTGTAATAACACAAATTGTTAGAAGAATACCTGTAATGTCTTATTTCATTTTTTAAATTTTAATTTAATTAATAATCGCATTTTTAAATTTCAATTTACAAATTTTGTGGACAAATTATTGTATATTTTTGATTTTGTAGGGTTTAGAAGACAAACCATATGAAAGTAGCAACAGATCTGGGAAAGATGAACTTTCCTATGTAGAAGAAGTCAAGATATGGAGTTAATTATCGATGGTGAACTGCGAAATTTGATAGCAGCTGTTGGATTTGTTTGGACTTTTGCTAAGGGTTTACCGTTCAGCAGGTTTGTGATATTTTATATATGCGGTGTACAAAGTAACGCCTGATCCTATTAACGTTACGTAATTTAAATATCAATTAAGAAAAAACATGAAATTTCTTTCCCCAAACTTTGTTTTCATAGATGTATTTGACGTAAATAAGTTAATAAAACAAATTAATATAAATTAACTTCAAGTCAAACACATCAATGACTTTTTGCAAATTAAATTATCTATAAAAAAGTTCCTAGCATAGTTTAAGTGTGAAAGACATGCAAAGTTTGTGTGCGAACAAAATTCATGTTAAACAAATTTTGTTCGTTGCATAGTGCTGACGTCAGAACCGTTATATTTAATATTCGTTATTTCATAATTAGTTACTTACTTGATAAGTAGATGAGCAAAAATTACGAAAACAATTTAGATGGCGGACATAGAGATCATAGTTTTACAAATTTTCTGCATATTTTTTTTCTGCTAGTAGCTCTTGAGTAATTTTGTAGCTTTTGGCAAGCCTATTTTTTCTTTTATGTCATTGCACTTGATTTTCAAAAATATAAAAATTCAAAAAATTTCTGAAGAAACCGAAATTTTTGTAATTTGGCCTTGATTTTATTTAAAATTCAATTATTCCAAATTAAATTGTCAACTTGTTTGTTGGCAGAGTAAACCCATTCATTGTCTCTAGACAGGAACTACCGAATGCTGCCATTGTATTGTTTTATTATTGATTCCTTGTTTTCATAAAATTAACTCGACAATAAAGAAAATGATTAATCTTAAAGATGAAAGTTTAAAATTTTGATGTGACTAAAATATGTTTTATTAAATAAGGTTTTTTAAAAATGCTGGACCAGCACAAACAGAATTTTTGTATGAAGTGAAAGTAATTTATACTTTATATTTATATAAAGTATACTTTACTTTATACTCTTATATAAATTATTATTTGTTCAATTAGGATTATTTAAGAAATTATTGGAAGAATACTTGAAGTGATTTATTTTATTAATCATTCTGGCCGAAAGTTAACAGTGGATATTGGTAAAACTGAACTTGTTTAATTTCTGCCTTTGTACTGCAGAATGAATATCATTTTTGTTTTAATTGGGATTACAAATTTGATCAACAAATTTTTCTATATTTTTTATTTTTCAGAATTTAGAAGTCAAATCATCCAAAAGCAGCTGCAGACCTGGAAAGGATGGACTGGCCTGTGTAAAGCAAGTCAAGATTTGGTGTTAATTATCGATAACGATGCAAAATTTGATAGCTTATGTTAGATTCGTATCGAACTTTTATAACAGTTGAAGGCCCAACTTTGGGATCTTTTATAATTGGTATGTACGAAGTAATTGCTATTTTAGTAAAGTAAAGCGGCGTTTTCATCTAATTAATGCTATGTAATTTAAATGTCAATTAATTAAATGAATGAAATTTCTTTTCCAAAGTTTCAATTTCATTGGTAAATATTTGATGCCAATAAGTTAATAAAACAAATAAAAATTAAGTCAAATACCGTGAAACTTCGCTAACTTGAACTGCTCTTTACTCATTCGAGTTTAATATAGAGAATAATTGAAATAGAGAATAATTTTATTTTATATTGACGTGTAACTATAATTTCCATAACTCTAATGCGAACTTTTTTAGTGGTCCCTTGAAATTGGAGTGAGAGAACTTTGAAGTACATCGATGTAAATGAAGTTTTAAAGATTCCATTAAATGTTTTTAAATAATTTTTTATTATTTTACGTAGCATTAATTGGACGAGAAGGACGCATTGCAGTTGTATTTAAAGTGTAAAGTTTTATTTATTTTCGTATTTTGCTTTTATTAACGAAGGTGCAAGCATCTAACGTCAAAATTTCAAGGGACAACTTAAGGTATCTCTATTATCGACTGTATATCAGTCGCGAAATCTGCATGTAAGGTTTGTCGCCAGGCTCAAGTTTACTGTGGCCAATTGACGTTAGATGGCATTACATATTATACAGTTTTCTGTTTTATATTTTTAAAATACGCGATATTAGTGCAGCGTCAGATTCTGAGAAATTGGTTCCAAACAAACCGAATGACATAACCTGATTTTTTTGCATGTTGACATTTGATTTGATTTTTGAAGGATTTGGGTGCTTCTTTGTATTAAAACGACTGAAAAATACATAATCACATATAAGGCAATCGCTCTTGAAGTCGTGGTGGCCATTGTTAACAAATTTAATCGTTAAATTACTTAATCTACTACCTACCTTTGTTTACCTTAATTACTACCTTTGTTTGTATCTGAAATCTTTACAACTTTATCGACAGTCAAATTTATAAAAAGTATTACCTCTACTGTGGTTTATATTCATTTGTAGACACTCTCCACCACACCCGAAGACATCACTTTGCACCGGGGGCCAGATATCAAACATTACATTAAAACTATTTCTACTAGAAGATTTCTCTCATTCTTCCAATCTTCAAAAAACTTGCCTACCATGGTAAACATTCGTTTGGGTCAATGTTATTGTCGAATCGAACAGTTAAGTTCGAATATTGCATGTCATAATAAATCGATTGATTTAACGATTAAATTAGTTAACAATAGCCACCACGACTTCAAGAGCGATCGCCTTATATGTGATTATGTATTTTTCAGTCCTTTTAATACAGAGAAGCACCCAAATCGTTCAAAAATCAAATCAAATGTCAAAATGCAAAAAAATCAGGTTATGTTGTTCGGTTTGTTTGGAACCAGATTCTCGAAATCTGACGCTGCACTAATATGGCGTATATGACATGACATCAAAATGACCTGAACAAAGCATTTTGTTTGTTTTTCGGTGATTATGTGGTTATATTATGATTAATATTTTATGAACTTGTGAGAATAAGTTACTATAGATTTTTAATTTCTTCCAGTGATTGTAACGAAGCAAATGGTGCAGTGTAAAACTGAAAACATGGATATTAGAAAATTTATGGAAAATTAAACTACTGCATTTAAAATTCACTGGTGAATCATCACATAAGATTTTGTTGTGTCCGCTATGCAACATTCTTGAACTGTTTATTAAATTGTATTAATTTTGCTATAAGATAAAGGGTTACATATTCCATGACAACTGTCAGATTGGTTTTGAATGCGGTCACGGTGGAGCAATGACGATTTAAAAGGTATGTTTAATTGAATATTTTGTGCCTACAAATAGCTATTTCGATACCTCCTACGTAAATTATCGTATCTTCAAAATCTTAATTTTACAAGAGAGCATTTTAAAGTTTGTAATGTGTGTGCTCTTAAGTTGGATGTCGATGTATTTTGTTGAAATTTAAAAAAGAATCGGTATAATTTTTGCAACTTTCGCATTTGTAACATTAAGATTAGGTATAGTACACTCAATTTCTAGAAATAAGTAATAATTGGGATTTCGTGGGTTACGATAGTTTACATAGGAGGTGTCGATTTGTATTTTTCTGGTCTATGGTTTTTTCTTTTTCTACTGTTTTCTGGAACACAACTAAGATAAGTATAAAATGGTGTAAATTTGTGTAATAACAGAAATTGTTAGAAGAATACTTGTAATTCCCTATTTCATTTTTTTAATTTGTTAAACCTTTATTATGTTTATAGTTGATAATTAATAATCGCTTTTTTAAATTTCAATTTACAAATTTTGCATACAAATTATTGTATATTTTTTATTTTGCAGAGTTTCGAAGACAAACCATATGAAAGTTGCGACAGATCTGGAAAAAATGAACTTTCCTGTGTAGAAGAAGTCAAGATATGGAGTTAATTATCGATTGTGAACTGCGAAATTTGATAGCAGTTGTTGGATTTGTATGGACTTTTGCTAAGGGTTGACCGTTCAGCAGGTTTGTGATATTTTATATATGCCATGTACAACGTAATTCGGTGGCCTCATCCTATTAACGTTATTATTATTAAATAAGTTAATAAAACAAATTAATATAAATTAGTTCAATGACTTTTTGCAAATTAAATTATCTATCAAAAAGTTCCTAGGGATAATTTATTTTACTTATCTTTAATAGTTTAAGCGAGAAAGACATGCAAAGTTTGCGTGCGAACAAAATTCATGTCAAGAGCAAACTAATTTTGTTCCGATATTGTTCGTTGCATAGTGCTGATGTGAAACTGAAAGTAATTCTATGAAAACGACGCTCTTGTGTAAATTATTTGTTGAATTTGTGTTATTTAAGAAATTATTGGAAGAATACTGGAAGTGATTTATTTTATTAATTATTCTGGCCGAAAGTTAACAGTGGATAGTAGTAAAACTGAACTTGTTCAATTTCTGCCTTTCTACTTCAAACTGAATATCATTTTTGTTTTAATTGAGATTACAAATTTGATCAACAGATTTGTTTTTATATTTCAGAATTTAGAAGTTAATTCATCCAAAAGCAGCTGCAGACTTGGAAAGGATGGACTGGCCTGTGTAAAGCAAGTCAAGATTCGGTGTTAATTATTGATGACGATGCAAAATTTATAACTTATGTTAGATTCGTATCAAACTTTTATAACAGTTGAAGGACCAACTTTGTGATCTTTTATAATTGGTATGTACGAAGTAATGGCTATTTTTAATTTTTTAGAATTTACGGTTTTGTCCTTACTTAACATTAAATATTTGCTTACTTGATATCTTGTGATAATTTGTTTGGACCTTTGCTAAAAGTGTATGGTATTTTATATTTGGTGTGTACAAAGTAAAGCGGCGTTTTCATCTAATTAATGCTATGTAATTTAAAAGTCAATTAATGAACTGAATGAAATTTCTTTCGCAAAACTTCATTTTTATTGGTAAATATTTGACGCAAAAAGGTTAATAAAGCAAATAAAAATTTAGTCAAATATCGTGAAACTTTGCTAACTCAAACTATTCTATAAATCGAATATTTTTTGAAAAAGTATATAGGTTTGTCAGATATTTTTTGGTGGTCCCTTGAAATTCGAGTGAGTGAACTTGGACTGTACATCGATGTAAAGGAAGTGTTAAAGAATAAATTCAATGTTTTTGAATTATTTTACGTAGCATTAATTGGATAAGAACGACGCATTGCAGTTGTATTTAAATTGTAAAGTTTTATTTATTTTCGTTTTTTGCTTTTAATTTAACTTAATTAACAAAGGTGCAAGCATCTAAAGTCAAAATGTTAAGGGACAATCGACTCTCTATCAGTCGCGAAATCTGCATGTAAGGTTTGACGCTAGGCTCAAGTTTACTATGGCCAATTGTCGGTAGATGGCAACACATGTTTCACATTTTTCTGTTTTATTGTTTTAAAATATGACATGACGGACATGACATCAAAATGACGTGAACAAAGTTTAGTTTTTCGGTGATTATGTGGTTACATGATTAATATTTTATGAACTTGTGAGAATATGTTACTATAGATTTTTAATTTCTTCTAGTGTTTGTAACGAAGCAAATGGTGCAGTGTGAAACTGAAAACATGGATATTAGAAAATTTATGGAGATATAAACTACTGCATTTAAAATTCACTGGTGAGTCATCACATAAGATTTTGTTGTGCCGGCTATGCAATTCTTGAACTGTTTATTAAATTATATTAATTTTTTTGTAGGTTAAAAGTGGTTTAAAGTGGTTTTAAAACTATCAGATTGGTGTTGAATGCAGTCACGGTGGAGCAATGACGATTTAAAAGGTATGTTTAATTGAATTTTTTTGTGTCAACAAATAGCTATTTCGATACATCCTACGTAAACTATCGTATCTTCAAAATCTTAATTTTACAGGAGAGCATTTTAAAGTTTGTAATGTGTGTGCTCTTAAGTTGGATGTCAATGTATTTTGTTGAATTTAAAAAAATAATCGGTATAATTTTTGCAACTTTCGCTTTTGTAACATTAAGTTTAGGTATAGTAAGTCAATTTCTACAAAATGGTAAAAATTGGGATTTTGTGGGTTACGATAGTTTACATAGGAGGTTTCGATTTGTATTTTTCTTGTTTACGTTTTTTTATTTTCTTTAACTAAAATAAGTATAAAATGGTGTAAATTTGTGTAATAACAGAAATTGTTACGCTAGGCCACACCTGTGTCTAATGTGATGGTTAATTTACAAATTTTGTAGACAAATTATTGTATATGTTTTATTTTGCAGGGTTTAGAAGACAAACCATATGAAAGTTGCGACAGATCTGGAAAAGATGAACTTTCCTGTGTAGAAGAAATCAAGATATGAAGTTAATTATTGATGGTGATGTGTAAAATTTGATAACTGCTGTTGAATTTGTTTGGACTTTTGCTAAGGGTTTACCGTCTAACAGGTTTGTGATATTTTATATTTGGCATGTACAAAGTAAAGCGCATCGTCAAATTAACGTTACATAATTTAAAGATCAGTTAATAAAAAGTCATGAAATTTCTTTCCCAAAACCTTAATTTTATTAATGTATTTAACGTAAATAAATTAATAGAACAAATAAAAATTTACTTCAAGTGAAACACATTAATGACAAAAAAACGATGTTTCAAAGAGGAAATTTCATTTCTTTTCCAGAAATCTTCATCGATATACTAAATATTAGCGGACTAGTTGGGGAAATTCAATTTAACTGCGCGTACATAAGCAGGGAAATATTGTTTCGTAGATGATTTTTGGAAAATAACTATTAATTAGTTTTTATTATTTTACTTAGCGTTAATAGGATAATAACGACGCTCTACAGTTGTATTTAAATTGCTTGTGTCTGGCGCTGACTTCTAACGTCAAAATTTCAATAGCTAATATCGGACTCTGCAATAGGCTGTTTGCCTGTTAGAAGTTTAGGTAACCACTCACGATCCTGCGCCGAAGTAGGATTCTGCAGGATGAGGCAAAATTGAACTTGATCGGATCTCAGACAAGCCGGTCATACTGCAGCAGACTAACCGATCCCATCCGACCAAGTTCAATTTTGCAGAATTGTACTGTGGCGCAGGATCGTGAGTGGTTACCTTTAGAATTATATTAGTAGAATACTTGTAATGTCCTATTTCATTTTTTTAATTTGTTAAATCTTTATTAAGCTTATACTTGATAATTAATAATCGCTTTTTTAAATTTGCAGACAAATTATTGTATATTGTATATAGAAGATAAATCATATGGAGTTAATTATAGGTGGTGAACTGCAAAATTTGATAGCAGCTGTTGGATTTGTTTGGACTTTTGCTAAGGGTTTACCGTACAATAGGTTTGTGATATATTATGTTTGGCATGTACAAAGTAAAACGGCGGTCTCATCCAATTAATGTCAGGTACTTTTAACGTCAATTAATAAAATAATTTAAAACTCTGTTTTCCAATAAATAAACATCAAATTAATAAAACAATTAAAAATCGACTTGTAAAATACACCAAAGAAAAGAAAAAGAGGGTTTTAAAAAGGAAATTTTTTTAATTAAATTTTAGTTTTGTACGTAACGTTAATTGAATAAGAAGGACGCTTTACGGTTGTTTTTGAATTATATGTGTTCAAAGTTTTGTTCAGTTGTATTTATTTTGATTTATAATAATTTCTGTCATTAATTTCCTGCCAGCAATTTAAATTAATTTTATAAACGTTGACATCTAACGTCAAATTTGAATGGATAACAGGTATCTACAATACCCACTGTTTGCCACAACGGAGAAATCTGCATTTAAGGTTTGTCGCCTGGCTACAGTTAAGTTTGAAAATTTAACGCTAGATGTCACGAATTAGTGTGAATGTTTTTTTATTTTGTTTACATTTTTAAAAATGACATGTTAAATGACCTAAAGGCTAGTGTCCATTTGAGACAAAATCTCGAGAGAAAGTCTCGAGATTGGTCTCAAGGTGTTGTCCATTTGAGATCGCTTACACTCTCGAGACAATTGTGGAGACTCGTTAGTCTCGAGATCAGCAAAATTTTGTGTCGACTTGAGACAAAATCTCAAGAGAAAGTCTCGAGATTGGTCTCAGGGTGTTGTCCATTTGAGATCGCTTAGGAGACAGTTGCCTCGGAGACTCAACAGTCTCGTGATCAGCAAAATTTCGTGTTGACGCACAGTCGCTCGTGGTTAGTTGTGTTGTAACATCATAGCAGGTTTTTATATTTATTAAATCTATTGTTTTCCAAATGAATTCGCGTCAGGCTCTAGCTTTAATAATTGCACAGTTTTTTCATCTTCTGTATTTCGTGTGATATCTAGAAAGTTGAGTCAGTATAACGGCAAATTAAATTAAACAGTTGTCTTGCCCCATCTCCATAGGCGCAACTAAGGGGGCTTAGCCCCCTTAAAATTAAAATTAGCTTCCCTCCCCCCAAATAAATTAACTACGGTAAAAAAATTGATATTTTTATTGATATAGAAAGCGTAATCGACAAATTTGCGAAAAAGGAAAGGAGAATTCCGTTACGTTTTTAGTTTTTTTATTTTGTGTCAATAAATTTATATTAAAAAATAAATTTACTATCTATCGTAGATTTTTGATTTTGTAAAGCAAAGAAAAATGTCCTCGTTTTAGCCCCTCCAAAATGTTATACCTAGTTGCGCCAATGCCCATTGCCCATCCCTTGTTGTACATCTCAATTCAATTTAGATAAATGTACATTAGGGTGTCCGTTATTTCCCAAGTTGGTTTTTGCTTTGCTGCCGCTCTATGAATTTTAGTTTTTGCCAAAAAAAAATATCCAACCCAAAAAACTCTTCATTTTCTAATTAAACCGTGCCGAAATCAAGTTACAATTTCCATTTAAATAAGATGGGATTTTTGGACTTTTTGCATTTATTTTTTTTTCTCTGAAACAAATAAGGTTATAGCAATGACAAATATATATTTTTATACAGATTTGAATAATTTGAATAATAAATTATAATTATTAAGTACTTGAGAAAATCTCAGCTCTTCCAACAGTGTCGGAAGACTCGAGACTTTTTATTAGAGTGAATAATAAACATTTCCATGGCAGCAACAGCCCGGTTGCTAGGATGATCCGTTTGTCCAACGCTTTAAATGATGTTACCAGCTTCGATCTATTTAATACTTTGCTCCCAGAATTTGAAAAGATCCTGTGGAAGATTGACTTTTCTTCTCTCTGATGTTTTTAAGTTATGTTCATATAATTATGTTAATTTGTTATGGAAAAAGGTTAATCCGTTAATAAATAAATAAATTTCCACTTGTGACATGTGCAGTCTGATACTTGAGTCTGCTTGAAATTCTGCAAGGATGATAATTTTTTTATCGCGATACCTACACAATTTATAATAATAATTGTAACTAGCAGTGCCGGATTTACATATTTGGGGGCCCTAGGGCACCAAAGAATCGTGGCCCTTATACCCTATGCAACTTTCTTTTCCTCTTTGTATTAGTAAAAACAAAAACATTAATTATTGCAAATTTGCTGGATGATTTATTTTTACAGAACAAGGCTTTATTTTATATTAGGTAGGCATAAAGTTTTAAAAAATGCATTAAATCTTTATTTATTATATTCTAATTAGTTTTTTAGTATTAATAACTTAAAAGTTTTTAGAGGTACGCTGAGGGGCCCTAGGGCAACTGCCCTTTTTGCCCTAATGTAAATCCGGCACTGGTAAGTAGTGCACTCGCGTGATATAATATAATTTATAAAACACGCTTTAATTTAAATAATTTCATGTAATGGTTATGAAAATCAAAAACAGATACTTATTAAAACAAATACATTAGTATAATAGTTTTAGGAATAATACACAGTAAAAAATTTGTTCTCGATTTAGTCAAATTGTTGGATTATATGGGCCACTACATCTAGTAGATAAAATGGTGGGCATTTTAGTAACATTTAACTGAATTTAATTTGATTTAACAAAGTCATATAGTCAATATTATGAAACACCTGCACTTAAGATCAAATTTCATTAACTATTATTGTTTATCTAACAAAAGCTGTACTAGTTTTAATTTCGAGATATAGTGGCCCGTATAATCCAACAACTGTTGTTAAATTGACAACAAATTTTTTAGTGTGTATAATATATAATAATATTGAATAAAATTGGATTTCAATTAATTTTATTTAGTGAAAAAAATACAAAGGAATAAATTGAGGAATACCAGGCTTTGCCATAATTTCTCTTTTTTTCAAAAATTCAAAATACAACCGCAAGTTCCTGAAGGTCCACTCCATAAAAACTCATGTTTATATAAAGATGAATTAACTCAAAAATTTCTTCATCAGTCCACTCTCATTTATTTGGTACAACCTTATATTCTTCACGTTCATTTTCAAAAATTATACTTATTTCGAAACAAAAATTAAAGTTACTTAGTTTAAAATTAAAAACTTTCGTCACTTGAAAAAGTCTCAACTCTTCCAACAATTACGGAAATCTGGAGACTAAGTCACAAGAGCAGAAATGAACATGTCCACTTGTGACACATGCAGTCTCTGATACCTGCACCTGCTTGTCTCCGAGACTGCTCTCAAGCCGTTATCCATTTGTAAGTCTAGTGTCGAGACTACTCTCGAGACTGTTTTGTCTCAAGTGGACACTAGCCTTAATGACCAAAACTGAATTCATTTTGTTTGGTTTTGGGTGTTTATAATATGGTTAATATATTATGAACTTGTGAGAATATGTTGCTAATCTTAGTTTTTTAATTTCTTCTAGGATTAATAATGAAGCAGATAGTGGATTCTAGAATGGAAAACAAGGATATTACAATGTTCTTGGAGTTCAAAAATCAAGTTGAAGTTCAGTCGATAAATTTGAAAGTAAAAGGTCGGTTTTATTTGTACAATATTTTGCTAGGTTGACATTAATTTGAGCACGAACCCTTTTAACTCAATTATACAGATGCCGGTATGTGTTGTTTTACTGGTTTTCTTATGTGAGTTAATTAATTATATTTTTGTGACGTATTGTTAAAAGAGCCAAGGTCACTTCTTGTACTTGTAAATTTTATTAGGAACCATAACAGACATGATGTTATCGCTAGTAAAGTTTTTAACAATAACGAAAGTGTTAGAGTCGTTTTACATTGAAATAAAATTTGTAGCAAATCAATGACAAAAAATTGGATTCAATTTTACAAGAGTGTCATACAAGAAAATTACTTCACAAATTTGCATCCTAAATTTGATACTATATATTTAGGACCTGTTTTATTGTTGTAACAAATAGAAAAAAATATTTATGACACAAATATGTATGACATTTACTTTAAATTTTATATAATAATTGCTACCAAATTTGTGACAAAATTTAATTGCAAATTTATTATAATGTAAAACGGCTCTAAATTATGAAATGTATTTACAAATAAACGGGCCACATGATTACTCCCTACTTATTTTCACCTAAATGCGATCCTAATGGGTGAAAGTTATCCCTAAATGTTTACTTATTTTTTCTAGAAAAGCGTCATCCTGGTGAGGAAGTTTTTGAAGAAAGGAAAATAGTCTATAAGCTAATATATTTTTATAAAAAGATTTCACCGAGTTGAATTGGTATACCTAATATCAACTCTAAGATTTACACCGCTTTTTTTTCTAAAGCTACTGCAAGTTTGTAAATTTAACACAATGGCATTTTTTATCGTTGGTAGAGGACCTGAAATTTTATTGGTTGAAACTTTAGATTTTTATCCGTTACTACATCTATTTCGCGTTAAAAAATGCATTTGATTAAATTTCCATACCTTTTCGAGTTTTAGAAAAAAAGTTGTATAAATCTCAGAGATAATATTTGGTATACCAGTACAACTTGGTACAATATCTAAATAAAAAATATATTAACTTGTATGTACTTTCCCTACCTGCAAAAACTTTCACATACGTTTTCAAGTTTTATAGAAGTCAACATTTAGAGTAAACTTTCACCCTTTAAGGTTGCATTTAGTTGAAAATGTGTAAAGAAAACTCTTGTAGCCTGTTTCATTTTAAACAAACTTATTTTAGTTTTGGTACATGTAGGATTCACGTAAATTTTTACTGTGGCACCTTTAGGTTAGATAAATAAGAAATTTAAAGTTTGCTTGACAGTTTTTTATGCAGGAACTCTACTGTGCATAGAGCAAATGCGAAGCGTTATGGGCAGCAATGAGTGTGAGTGAGAGCATTTATCAGCAGTTGCCGATAAACGCTTTTATTCACACTCTTGGTTGCTCCAAGTGCTTCTCATTTGTACAAAAATATGTTGGGCAAAATTTGGATTTGTGATTTAACTATCTTAAAGGAACCACTGTGAAAAAGTTCTACGTGAATTAAACGTGTACCGAAACGGGTGTCAGGAGCTCTTAGATTATAGGGGCTAAAATATTTATAAGTACATTTTCTGACGATAGTGATAACCTTAGCTGAAAACTTAAAAATAAAATCAATTTTTATTAATGTTTAATTAAACTATATATTGAACTCTCAAATTATTATTTTTTTACAACTTAATGTACCTAGTCATGCCATAAGTTCTGTCCCAATTAAAATACCGCTGGTTTGTTGTTTCATTGGTAGATGAAGTAGTAAAACCTCTTAATAACACTAAATTCAGAAATAATTCTTGAATTTTCCAAGAAAATTCGACACAAAGCGAAAGCGACACATAAGTGAATCGAAGAAAATTTGCTAGCGAATAATCAAACGGGATTATCAATTGTGGTCTATACTCGAAGATGCGGTCTGAAGTAAGCACCATAAAAATTTCGAGCTGCTAAAACGTGATTTAATGAAGATAGCAGCCTCAATGCCGATGAAAATGCTGCTTGCTCTCATAGATGAGTGGCCGCGGCGTTTAAAGGCCTGTGTGAAGGCAAAAGGTGGACATTTTGAATAAATTAAAATGTAAAAAATTCTTTGGAGTGTTCTTAATAAAATGGTTCTTTAAAATGATGGTATTTTTATTTTTTCGTTGTTTAAATTTACCCGCAAACATTTCACAGAACAAATGGCACGACTAGGTATAATATATTTAAAATAAACATAGTTAGGGTTCACCCCGATAACTGCTTGTATTAGAATTTAACGGAAGACGTGTTCAAATAAATGTAAACCTCCCCGTTATTGTGATTTCTTGTATTTGATCAAGTATTGAATGTTTGGTTTAACAAGTTTGAAATTGATTAGGGAATTGAATAGAGAATATTTGCAAGTTTGACAAATAATTGGAACAAAATAATAGATTTTTTTTAGGATTAGGTTTGTACTTCTTTGTTAAATTAGTGAAACTACTGTTCCAATGATCTCGATTTCGACGACATGTTTTGTGTAAAATTTTACACATTTTCAAGTCTTTAAAATTAAATTTTAATTAATGTAAAATTTTTTCAAGTTTAAATTAAACTTCAAAAATGTTAGTTCAAATTTCCAAACAATATTGAAATACTAAATTTAAACCAATTACAATTTAATTTTAAAGACTTGGAATATGTCTAAAAATTTACACCTAACATGTTGTCCAAATAAAAATCATTGAAACAGTAGTTTCACTAATTTAATGAAGAAGTACATACCTAATCCTAAAATTAAATTCAACTTCAAAGAACAAACTTATTTAATTGAAGTAAAGTGCAGTCTGCGTTATGCGATTTTGCTTACGATTTCTCTTGTATGACTGGTTTTGGTGGTTTTCTATTCACGACTTCGTTTGCGAGTTGATCTTCAGGTCAAACTGTATAACTTGAACTACGAAAAATTTGCTTACGGCAACTTGGAAGCAAAATCATAAACAAAATCATAAGCAAAATCGCATAACGTAAAACTGCACTTAATAGATTGTGAAATTCTTTTAATTTATGTTTTTTGTGATCCTCCATTTTAATAGTAAAATTGTTTTGTTTTGACAATGGTTAATAAGAGCAACTATAAAATGGTGTCATATATTTCTGGTTATTTATTATTAAGGCTTACAATGACAAACAATGTAAACAATTATCCTGATATGGAATAGTTATTAACTTGTGAAAATAAATACAATTACTTTTTTACATGTTAGAAAAATTAAAGATTGACAAATCTTACTGTTTTTTAACATGTAAATAAATAATTGTATTTAGTAAATCAATTATCCTTGGAAAAATAGTAATAATCTTTCGAGAGAATATTCATATCCTAATTTCAACAAGGAGTTTTTTCTTGATAAGATTGGTAGTAGTTTTCTAGGGCTAGTCAACCTTATTGGTTGCGATAGCAATAACTCGGTAACAGGCTACTAATTTAATCAAAGAACGGAAACGTCGGACCCTATTTTTACAGTTGCTCTTCTCCATCTCAAGTCGCAAATACACCCTTTTTTTCAATTGACGTAAATCAAACGCTACGTAATTTAAACATCAATTAATAAAAAAAGGACATTTCTTTTTTAAAACTTGGATTTTATCGATGTATTTGACGTAGGTTAGTTATCAAACTAAATAAAACTTCACTAAGAGCCGGTATTTCAGTTGTGGTTTAAACTACGATCCTAGTTTAAACTCCGTTTATATTGATATCTGACCAATCGGGTAGCCATAAACGTAAGTTAATCCTTGAACGCAGTTTAACTAGCAACTGAAATACTGGACCTTAAAGTCAAATACATCAATGAAAATGAAGTTTTAAAGTAAAAATGTCATGTTTTTCTATTATTTTTTGTTGTTTTACTTTGTTATGTTATTTAGAAGGGACTCAATTTGATTAATATCGTCAATTTTTTGGAACTTAACTAGGACAAATTCTTTTATTCGATTCTCCAATTAGTTTTCAAAAGTCAGCTCTCTTTTACTGTTTGTTGATTGAAACTGGTACACATTCAGAATTACCGAGTGAAACTTGGGAAATATGTTCATACGTACATCCTTGGTAACATATTAAAAGTTCCAAGTCATCCTGTATGGGATATCCTGCAGGATTCTTGGAGTTTCCTGTAAGCAAATATGGTGACAAACTAGACGTCACCTTATTTATTTTAGCTTTACAGGAAACTCACAAGAATCGCGAGGGGTTTTTTCAGTTTTCTGGATGACTTGGAATTTTTAACATGTCCTCTACGTCATCAAGGAAAGATGCATCTAAATATTTTCTCAAATATTCATTTGATAATTCTAATTACTTTTTTATTTTTCGATCGATTTTCAATTTTTTGGTCTTCAATTTCGCGTTATTATTTAGGTAACCACTCACGATCTTGCGCCGCAGTACAATTCTGCAGGTTGAGACAAAATTGAACTTGATTGGATCGGATCACAGACAAGCAGGTCATACTGCACAAGACTGACCGATCCCATCCGACCAACTTCAATCTTGCAGAATCGTACTGCGGCGCGGGATAGTGAGTGGTTACCTTTACGTCCTTATAAAAATTGTCGATAATTTTAGCATATTTTCTTATTTTGAAGAAAGAATTTATTAAATCTTCTCTTCATTATAAGAATTTATGATGAAATTTTTCTCTATAATCGACACATTTTTGTATGTACAAAAAATGGAGAATTCTAAAGTAAAGGCTGGTGTCCACTTGAGACAAAACAGTCTCGAGACCACGGATTTATGAATGATATATTCATTTATGAATGAAATCCGTGGTCTCCAGACTACTCTCGAGACTGTTTTGTCTGAAGTGGACACCAGCCATAAGACCATGAAATCGAAAATGGGCCCAGCGATAAAATCATGTATGTAAGTATATTCTGTTTGCAAAATTCGAGCAGATCAAAATCGTGAACTAGGAATAGAAAATAAATGATCGACAAAAAGTAAGGGAGACTAATTATTTAAACTTTGGTAAATCTGTCAATTTTGTGAAACTTTGTATTTTGATTTAGATATTATTTTTTAATGTTTTGTAAATTTCATGCAATATTTAAATATTAAAATTCATTAACCAATACAATTTGCACTTATTCAATTTATGCAGTTTTTAAATTGTAATAATGTAGGAATTAAGTTCAACGAAGAATTTATTAATTGATAAATTTAAATATGTTTGTACTTGTTCGCAATTGTAATAAATCTATTGTTTTATTAGAAGTAAATATTTAAATTTATGTTATTAAACTATTCACCGCACACCACTGATTGTATCTTGTGTATCTCGAGATTGGTCTTGGGGGGGATTGTAATTAAAGGTAGATTCATATTCGTCCGATGTGATGTGACACGTCGGAACGTATCATTTCTATCGAGGCATCACGTCAGGCAAATATCAATCTACCTTAAGACAGGTGTGTCTGACGTTACAATCTAACGCCTTATTTATAAGTTTTATTTGTTTATCATTATGCACATAGTATGTGGTTGGTTGGCATGTATCCAATAGTAGCCAGTAGGGGTACTCATGTGTGATTGTACATATTATAACATGTATTTATTATGAGACATACTCATTGCTCATTGGATAACGACATACCTACCAAGTGACGCTCACATCAGTTGTTGTAGTTGTTTGTTATATTGTATTACCAATGACTTTGTATTAGGTTAATTATAAGGAATAAAAGTAAAACACAATGAACTGTACTCATGTGTGATTGATTATACATATTACATTGTTCGTTGGACAAAGACATACCTACCGAGTGACGCTCACATCAGGTGTTATACCTCATTGTTATATTATATTATTATATTACCAATGATATGTATTTATTTATTATGAGACATACTCGTTGGACAAGGACATACCTACCGAGTGACGCTCACATCAGGTGTTATACTTCTTTGTTATATTATATTACCAATCACTTTGTAATAGGTCTTTAAGTATCATGAATAAAAGTAAAACACAATTAACTGTATTATTATTTATTTGTATGCATCAACATAAGTATAAGCCATGTGACATTCACATAATATATTACAAGTATAAGTATAAGTACAACAATGACAAATTTAATTTTTCAAACAGCAAAATGTCAAATAAAAATTTGACATTTCGGACTTAGAAAAATTCGGGACCTCTCCTCGCCGCTCGCAGCGGCAAGAGTTTCCCCTAGAACAAATGGTTTCTTGGTGGTCCTCGCTTCGCTCGGACCAAGCTTCTCCGTAGAGGGGACCGTTGCTGGTGGTCCTCGCTCCGCTCGGACTATAATCCCGTCCACCCGCCCCATATTCTACAGTTACTTATATACCCAAACTTTCCCACTACATTTTGGACCTAAGTAGGGGCCTTAAGTGGGGGGGTCACGTGACTCCCTACCAACTTAAGCCGTTTAATCAATACTTTCGTGACGTTTTATTGTTAACGTATAAGTACAAGTCATTTTTTTCTGTTTTGCAATATAAGCTACAATCTTAACGAACACTTCCCCAAAAAGCTTGGTCCACCAACGAAGACGTTGGCCAAGAAAACCATTTTTTTAAGGGGGGGGCTTGCCGCTGCGAGCGGCGATATTATGTCCCGAATTTAACACTTTACACTTTCTTCTTCTCCCCGAAATCTCCATCATCATCCACTCCGATGTCGATTACGTAATCTGCTATGCTCTCCGTTTATCTGAAATTAAAAATACAAATTACAATCGGTTTTTCAAATTTACACAGTACACACATCATCAATTACGGGGAATATTTGCGGGGGCGCGGGGGGTCAAAATCCAGGGATAAAATTTACTACGCCACACTGACTCCTATTTTCAACTACCCGCCTTGCCTGATACTACCCCCAACTTTTCAAGACTATCCCCCTTTTCCCTAAACTACTTAACACTTCCAACCACTATCTCCAATTTCTGAGACTACCTCGTACAGGTACAGCCAACTGCCAGGGTGATTTACCCTTGGTAAACCCAAATCAATTTTTGACTTAAACATTTTCATGACCCAAATCTAATATTTTCATCACTGCCCTCAACAAACTAATCACATTCTGCCCGTATTGGAACTAACAGGAACCCTCCACCCCTAATTTTTTTGGAAATTTACCATATTCCTCGCAATTTAAACAACTTTCAAAAAACGGCAGGTGCATTTACAAATAACTTCAAAGATCCTAATGTCAACTTTTAAAGGAATATCTTTTCGGATGATTTTATATATTTTTTCTAGTAATTTCAATGCCGCCCAAGATATCCTTATGAAAATTAACGATATTATTTCTGTGGTTATTTCAAACACCAACTCATGTTCTTTTAAAATTATTATTAAATCAATTGCGAGGAGTTAAAATCCAGAGATAAAATTTGCTACGCCACACCAACTCCAATTTCAAACTACCCACATTGCCTGATACTACCCCTAACTTTTCAAGACTATCCCGCTTTTCCCTAAACTACTTAACACTTCCAACTACTATCTCCAACTTCTCAGACTACCTTCTACAGATTACTGACCAACTGCCAGGGTGATTTACCCCTGGTAAACCCAAATCAATGTTTGACCTAAACAAACTAATTACATTCTGCCCGTATTGGAACTAGCACATTTCTCGCATTAAGGCCAAGTTTTTCAATAGTGAGTTAATGCAAATTCAACGGTTAACTTTGAATTCTGACCAATCAGGGTAGTCATAAACGTAGGTTAACCCTTGAACTTGGGTTAACTCACAATTGGAAAACTTGACTTAAGTGAGTCCCTTCGCCCCTATTTTTTTTGGAAATTAATAATATTCCTCACAATTTAAACAAACAACTTTCAAAAAATAGCAGGTGCATTTACAAATAACTTCAAAGATAACTTTTAAAGGAATATCTTCGCGGATGATTTTATTTTTTCTGGTAATTCCAAACTGCCCAACATTCCTTTAAAAAAATTATTTTTGTGGTTTGTGAAATTGGGCATTAACTCAATTATTGTTAAATGGTACATACCTTTTTTTATCGTATCTGGCTGTTCTTCATTAATCTTCTCTTCTTCCACATCGGCATTCTCCTCAAGTTCTGAAAATAAAAATATTTATAAGAATATGTCAACTAATTTTGTAATACAAATTTTAAACTTTGGTGGCAGAACAAAACAACATATCAGAGGACTTATTAAGAGCAATTAAAAAACATCAGCGGAGACTTCAAGTTTTAAAGGACGCAGCGTGACTTCTCAACGAAATGATCTAAAACTTAAATTGGGGATCAAAACCAACTATGCCCAAAGCCCTAACAAACACGATTAAAAAACATTACCAGGGACCTAAATTTGTTTCGCGATTTTACACAGTTTTGATTGATTCCGCGAGGTTCTGAGGGCTGTATCCAGCAGTAGGCATCTAAGTACGTCGATTTAAGTAATAAAAAGGCCACCTAAATTTTTTAAGATTTTTGAAAAAAACGTAAGGTTAACCCCTTTGGTGTTTTTTGACCCCAAAAAATGAAAAGTGGAATTCGTCAGCTTCTTACATTGTTTCTTATGTATTTTGATCAGAAAATTCGATTGGCGCAGTCTGATTTCTCGTAAGTATGATATTTCTTATTTTATTTGGCTTTAAACGTAACACGTTCGGGGTCAATTTGCCCTTAATCTGTTTCGCGATTTTACACAGTTTTGATTGATTCCGCGAGGTTCTGAGGGCTGTATCCAGCAGTAGGCATCTAAGTACGTCGATTTAAGTAATAAAAAGGCCACCTAAATTTTTTAAGATTTTTGAAAAAAACGTAAGGTTAACCCCTTTGGTGTTTTTTGACCCCAAAAAATGAAAAGTGGAATTCGTCAGCTTCTTACATTGTTTCTTATGTATTTTGATCAGAAAATTCGATTGGCGCAGTCTGATTTCTCGTAAGTATGATATTTCTTATTTTATTTGGCTTTAAACGTAACACGTTCGGGGTCAATTTGCCCTTAATCTGTTTCGCGATTTTACACAGTTTTGATTGATTCCGCGAGGTTCTGAGGGCTGTATCCAGCAGTAGGCATCTAAGTACGTCGATTTAAGTAATAAAAAGGCCACCTAAATTTTTTAAGATTTTTGAAAAAAACGTAAGGTTAACCCCTTTGGTGTTTTTTGACCCCAAAAAATGAAAAGTGGAATTCGTCAGCTTCTTACATTGTTTCTTATGTATTTTGATCAGAAAATTCGATTGGCGCAGTCTGATTTCTCGTAAGTATGATATTTCTTATTTTATTTGGCTTTAAACGTAACACGTTCGGGGTCAATTTGCCCTTAATCTGTTTCGCGATTTTACACAGTTTTGATTGATTCCGCGAGGTTCTGAGGGCTGTATCCAGCAGTAGGCATCTAAGTACGTCGATTTAAGTAATAAAAAGGCCACCTAAATTTTTTGAGATTTTTGAAAAAATCGTAAGGTTAACCCCTTTGGTGTTTTTTGACCCCAAAAAATGAAAAGTGGAATTCGTCAGCTTCTTACATTGTTTCTTATGTATTTTCATCAGAAAATTCGATTGGCGCAGTCTGATTTCTCGTAAGTATGATATTTTTTATTTTATTTGGCTTTAAACGTAACACGTTCGGGGTCAATTTGCCCTTAATCTGTTTCGCGATTTTACACAGTTTTGATTGATTCCGCGAGGTTCTGAGGGCTGTATCCAGCAGTAGGCATCTCTAAGTACGTCGATTTTAGTAATAAAAAGGCCACCTAAATTTTTTAAGATTTTTGAAAAAAACGTAAGGTTAACCCCTTTGGTGTTTTTTGACCCCAAAAAATGAAAAGTGGAATTCGTCAGCTTCCTTCATTGTTTCTTATGTATTTTCATCAGAAAATTCGATTGGCGCAGTCTGATTTCTCGTAAGTATGATATTTTTTATTTTATTTGACTTTAAACGTAACACGTTCGGGGTCAATTTGCCCTTAATCTGTTTCGCGATTTTACACAGTTTTGATTGATTCCGCGAGGTTCTGAGGGCTGTATCCAGCAGTAGGCATCTAAGTACGTCGATTTAAGTAATAAAAAGGCCACCTAAATTTTTTAAGATTTTTGAAAAAAACGTAAGGTTAACCCCTTTGGTGTTTTTTGACCCCAAAAAATGAAAAGTGGAATTCGTCAGCTTCTTACATTGTTTCTTATGTATTTTGATCAGAAAATTCGATTGGCGCAGTCTGATTTCTCGTAAGTATGATATTTCTTATTTTATTTGGCTTTAAACGTAACACGTTCGGGGTCAATTTGCCCTTAATCTGTTTCGCGATTTTACACAGTTTTGATTGATTCCGCGAGGTTCTGAGGGCTGTATCCAGCAGTAGGCATCTAAGTACGTCGATTTAAGTAATAAAAAGGCCACCTAAATTTTTTGAGATTTTTGAAAAAATCGTAAGGTTAACCCCTTTGGTGTTTTTTGACCCCAAAAAATGAAAAGTGGAATTCGTCAGCTTCTTACATTGTTTCTTATGTATTTTCATCAGAAAATTCGATTGGCGCAGTCTGATTTCTCGTAAGTATGATATTTTTTATTTTATTTGGCTTTAAACGTAACACGTTCGGGGTCAATTTGCCCTTAATCTGTTTCGCGATTTTACACAGTTTTGATTGATTCCGCGAGGTTCTGAGGGCTGTATCCAGCAGTAGGCATCTCTAAGTACGTCGATTTTAGTAATAAAAAGGCCACCTAAATTTTTTAAAATTTTTGAAAAAAACGTAAGGTTAACCCCTTTGGTGTTTTTTGACCCCAAAAAATGAAAAGTGGAATTCGTCAGCTTCCTTCATTGTTTCTTATGTATTTTCATCAGAAAATTCGATTGGCGCAGTCTGATTTCTCGTAAGTATGATATTTTTTATTTTATTTGGCTTTAAACGTAACACGTTCGGGGTCAATTTGCCCTTAATCTGTTTCGCGATTTTACACAGTTTTGATTGATTCCGCGAGGTTCTGAGGGCTGTATCCAGCAGTAGGCATCTAAGTACGTCGATTTAAGTAATAAAAAGGCCACCTAAATTTTTTAAGATTTTGGAAAAAATCGTAAGGTTAACCCCTTTGGTGTTTTTTGACCCCAAAAAATGAAAAGTGGAATTCGTCAGCTTCTTACATTGTTTCTTATGTATTTTCATCAGAAAATTCGATTGGCGCAGTCTGATTTCTCGTAAGTATGATATTTTTTATTTTATTTGACTTTAAACGTAACACGTTCGGGGTCAATTTGCCCTTAATCTGTTTCGCGATTTTACACAGTTTTGATTGATTCCGCGAGGTTCTGAGGGCTGTATCCAGCAGTAGGCATCTAAGTACGTCGATTTAAGTAATAAAAAGGCCACCTAAATTTTTTAAGATTTTTGAAAAAAACGTAAGGTTAACCCCTTTGGTGTTTTTTGACCCCAAAAAATGAAAAGTGGAATTCGTCAGCTTCTTACATTGTTTCTTATGTATTTTGATCAGAAAATTCGATTGGCGCAGTCTGATTTCTCGTAAGTATGATATTTCTTATTTTATTTGGCTTTAAACGTAACACGTTCGGGGTCAATTTGCCCTTAATCTGTTTCGCGATTTTACACAGTTTTGATTGATTCCGCGAGGTTCTGAGGGCTGTATCCAGCAGTAGGCATCTAAGTACGTCGATTTAAGTAATAAAAAGGCCACCTAAATTTTTTGAGATTTTTGAAAAAATCGTAAGGTTAACCCCTTTGGTGTTTTTTGACCCCAAAAAATGAAAAGTGGAATTCGTCAGCTTCTTACATTGTTTCTTATGTATTTTCATCAGAAAATTCGATTGGCGCAGTCTGATTTCTCGTAAGTATGATATTTTTTATTTTATTTGGCTTTAAACGTAACACGTTCGGGGTCAATTTGCCCTTAATCTGTTTCGCGATTTTACACAGTTTTGATTGATTCCGCGAGGTTCTGAGGGCTGTATCCAGCAGTAGGCATCTCTAAGTACGTCGATTTTAGTAATAAAAAGGCCACCTAAATTTTTTAAGATTTTTGAAAAAAACGTAAGGTTAACCCCTTTGGTGTTTTTTGACCCCAAAAAATGAAAAGTGGAATTCGTCAGCTTCCTTCATTGTTTCTTATGTATTTTCATCAGAAAATTCGATTGGCGCAGTCTGATTTCTCGTAAGTATGATATATTTTATTTTATTTGGCTTTAAACGTAACACGTTCGGGGTCAATTTGCCCTTAATCTGTTTCGCGATTTTACACAGTTTTGATTGATTCCGCGAGGTTCTGAGGGCTGTATCCAGCAGTAGGCATCTAAGTACGTCGATTTAAGTAATAAAAAGGCCACCTAAATTTTTTAAGATTTTGGAAAAAATCGTAAGGTTAACCCCTTTGGTGTTTTTTGACCCCAAAAAATGAAAAGTGGAATTCGTCAGCTTCTTACATTGTTTCTTATGTATTTTCATCAGAAAATTCGATTGGCGCAGTCTGATTTCTCGTAAGTATGATATTTTTTATTTTATTTGACTTTAAACGTAACACGTTCGGGGTCAATTTGCCCTTAATCTGTTTCGCGATTTTACACAGTTTTGATTGATTCCGCGAGGTTCTGAGGGCTGTATCCAGCAGTAGGCATCTAAGTACGTCGATTTAAGTAATAAAAAGGCCACCTAAATTTTTTAAGATTTTTGAAAAAAACGTAAGGTTAACCCCTTTGGTGTTTTTTGACCCCAAAAAATGAAAAGTGGAATTCGTCAGCTTCTTACATTGTTTCTTATGTATTTTGATCAGAAAATTCGATTGGCGCAGTCTGATTTCTCGTAAGTATGATATTTCTTATTTTATTTGGCTTTAAACGTAACACGTTCGGGGTCAATTTGCCCTTAATCTGTTTCGCGATTTTACACAGTTTTGATTGATTCCGCGAGGTTCTGAGGGCTGTATCCAGCAGTAGGCATCTAAGTACGTCGATTTAAGTAATAAAAAGGCCACCTAAATTTTTTAAGATTTTTGAAAAAATCGTAAGGTTAACCCCTTTGGTGTTTTTTGACCCCAAAAAATGAAAAGTGGAATTCGTCAGCTTCTTACATTGTTTCTTATGTATTTTCATCAGAAAATTCGATTGGCGCAGTCTGATTTCTCGTAAGTATGATATTTTTTATTTTATTTGGCTTTAAACGTAACACGTTCGGGGTCAATTTGCCCTTAATCTGTTTCGCGATTTTACACAGTTTTGATTGATTCCGCGAGGTTCTGAGGGCTGTATCCAGCAGTAGGCATCTCTAAGTACGTCGATTTTAGTAATAAAAAGGCCACCTAAATTTTTTAAGATTTTTGAAAAAAACGTAAGGTTAACCCCTTTGGTGTTTTTTGACCCCAAAAAATGAAAAGTGGAATTCGTCAGCTTCCTTCATTGTTTCTTATGTATTTTCATCAGAAAATTCGATTGGCGCAGTCTGATTTCTCGTAAGTATGATATTTTTTATTTTATTTGGCTTTAAACGTAACACGTTCGGGGTCAATTTGCCCTTAATCTGTTTCGCGATTTTACACAGTTTTGATTGATTCCGCGAGGTTCTGAGGGCTGTATCCAGCAGTAGGCATCTAAGTACGTCGATTTAAGTAATAAAAAGGCCACCTAAATTTTTTAAGATTTTGGAAAAAATCGTAAGGTTAACCCCTTTGGTGTTTTTTGACCCCAAAAAATGAAAAGTGGAATTCGTCAGCTTCTTACATTGTTTTTTATGTATTTTCATCAGAAAATTCGATTGGCGCAGTCTGATTTCTCGTAAGTATGATATTTTTTATTTTATTTGACTTTAAACGTAACACGTTCGGGGTCAATTTGCCCTTAATCTGTTTCGCGATTTTACACAGTTTTGATTGATTCCGCGAGGTTCTGAGGGCTGTATCCAGCAGTAGGCATCTAAGTACGTCGATTTAAGTAATAAAAAGGCCACCTAAATTTTTTTAAGATTTTTGAAAAAATCGTAAGGTTAACCCCTTTGGTGTTTTTTGACCCCAAAAAATGAAAAGTGGAATTCGTCAGCTTCTTTCATTGTTTCTTATGTATTTTCATCAGAAAATTCGATTGGCGCAGTCTGATTTCTCGTAAGTATGATATTTTTTATTTTATTTGCCTTTAAACGTAACACGTTCGGGGTCAATTTGCCCTTAATCTGTTTCGCGATTTTACACAGTTTTGATTGATTCCGCGAGGTTCTGAGGGCTGTATCCAGCAGTAGGCATCTCTAAGTACGTCGATTTTAGTAATAAAAAGGCCACCTAAATTTTTTAAGATTTTTGAAAAAAACGTAAGGTTAACCCCTTTGGTGTTTTTTGACCCCAAAAAATGAAAAGTGAAATTCGTCAGCTTCTTTCATTGTTTCTTATGTATTTTCATCAGAAAATTCGATTGGCGCAGTCTGATTTCTCGTAAGTATGATATTTTTTATTTTATTTGGCTTTAAACGTAACACGTTCGGGGTCAATTTGCCCTTAATCTGTTTCGCGATTTTACACAGTTTTGATTGATTCCGCGAGGTTCTGAGGGCTGTATCCAGCAGTAGGCATCTAAGTACGTCGATTTAAGTAATAAAAAGGCCACCTAAATTTTTTAAGATTTTTGAAAAAATCGTAAGGTTAACCCCTTTGGTGTTTTTTGACCCCAAAAAATGAAAAGTGGAATTCGTCAGCTTCTTTCTTTGTTTCTTATGTATTTTCATCAGAAAATTCGATTGGCGCAGTCTGATTTCTCGTAAGTATGATATTTTTTATTTTATTTGGCTTTAAACGTAACACGTTCGGGGTCAATTTGCCCTTAATCTGTTTCGCGATTTTACACAGTTTTGATTGATTCCGCGAGGTTCTGAGGGCAGTATCCAGCAGTAGGCATCTAAGTACGTCGATTTAAGTAATAAAAAGGCCACCTAAATTTTTTAAGATTTTTGAAAAAAACGTAAGGTTAACCCCTTTGGTGTTTTTTGACCCCAAAAAATGAAAAGTGGAATTCGTCAGCTTCTTTCATTGTTTCTTATGTATTTTCATCAGAAAATTCGATTGGCGCAGTCTGATTTCTCGTAAGTATGATATTTTTTATTTTATTTGGCTTTAAACGTAACACGTTCGGGGTCAATTTGCCCTTAATTTGTTTCGCGATTTTACACAGTTTTGATTGATTCCGCGAGGTTCTGAGGGCTGTATCCAGCAGTAGGCATCTAAGTACGTCGATTTAAGTAATAAAAAGGCCACCTAAATTTTTTAAGATTTTTGAAAAAAACGTAAGGTTAACCCCTTTGGTGTTTTTTGACCCCAAAAAATGAAAAGTGGAATTCGTCAGCTTCCTTCATTGTTTCTTATGTATTTTCATCAGAAAATTCGATTGGCGCAGTCTGATTTCTCGTAAGTATGATATTTCTTATTTTATTTGGCTTTAAACGTAACACGTTCGGGGTCAATTTGCCCTTAATCTGTTTCGCGATTTTACACAGTTTTGATTGATTCCGCGAGGTTCTGAGGGCTGTATCCAGCAGTAGGCATCTAAGTACGTCGATTTAAGTAATAAAAAGGCCACCTAAATTTTTTAAGATTTTTGAAAAAATCGTAAGGTTAACCCCTTTGGTGTTTTTTGACCCCAAAAAATGAAAAGTGGAATTCGTCAGCTTCTTACATTGTTTCTTATGTATTTTCATCAGAAAATTCGATTGGCGCAGTCTGATTTCTCGTAAGTATGATATTTTTTATTTTATTTGGCTTTAAACGTAACACGTTCGGGGTCAATTTGCCCTTAATCTGTTTCGCGATTTTACACAGTTTTGATTGATTCCGCGAGGTTCTGAGGGCTGTATCCAGCAGTAGGCATCTCTAAGTACGTCGATTTTAGTAATAAAAAGGCCACCTAAATTTTTTAAGATTTTTGAAAAAAACGTAAGGTTAACCCCTTTGGTGTTTTTTGACCCCAAAAAATGAAAAGTGGAATTCGTCAGCTTCCTTCATTGTTTCTTATGTATTTTCATCAGAAAATTCGATTGGCGCAGTCTGATTTCTCGTAAGTATGATATTTTTTATTTTATTTGGCTTTAAACGTAACACGTTCGGGGTCAATTTGCCCTTAATCTGTTTCGCGATTTTACACAGTTTTGATTGATTCCGCGAGGTTCTGAGGGCTGTATCCAGCAGTAGGCATCTAAGTACGTCGATTTAAGTAATAAAAAGGCCACCTAAATTTTTTAAGATTTTGGAAAAAATCGTAAGGTTAACCCCTTTGGTGTTTTTTGACCCCAAAAAATGAAAAGTGGAATTCGTCAGCTTCTTTCTTTGTTTCTTATGTATTTTCATCAGAAAATTCGATTGGCGCAGTCTGATTTCTCGTAAGTATGATATTTTTTATTTTATTTGGCTTTAAACGTAACACGTTCGGGGTCAATTTGCCCTTAATCTGTTTCGCGATTTTACACAGTTTTGATTGATTCCGCGAGGTTCTGAGGGCAGTATCCAGCAGTAGGCATCTAAGTACGTCGATTTAAGTAATAAAAAGGCCACCTAAATTTTTTAAGATTTTTGAAAAAAACGTAAGGTTAACCCCTTTGGTGTTTTTTGACCCCAAAAAATGAAAAGTGGAATTCGTCAGCTTCTTTCATTGTTTCTTATGTATTTTCATCAGAAAATTCGATTGGCGCAGTCTGATTTCTCGTAAGTATGATATTTTTTATTTTATTTGGCTTTAAACGTAACACGTTCGGGGTCAATTTGCCCTTAATTAGTTTCGCGATTTTACACAGTTTTGATTGATTCCGCGAGGTTCTGAGGGCTGTATCCAGCAGTAGGCATCTAAGTACGTCGATTTAAGTAATAAAAAGGCCACCTAAATTTTTTAAGATTTTTGAAAAAAACGTAAGGTTAACCCCTTTGGTGTTTTTTGACCCCAAAAAATGAAAAGTGGAATTCGTCAGCTTCCTTCATTGTTTCTTATGTATTTTCATCAGAAAATTCGATTGGCGCAGTCTGATTTCTCGTAAGTATGATATTTTTTATTTTATTGGGCTTTAAACGTAACACGTTCGGGGTCAATTTGCCCTTAATCTGTTTCGCGATTTTACACAGTTTTGATTGATTCCGCGAGGTTCTGAGGGCAGTATCCAGCAGTAGGCATCTAAGTACGTCGATTTAAGTAATAAAAAGGCCACCTAAATTTTTTAAGATTTTTGAAAAAATCGTAAGGTTAACCCCTTTGGTGTTTTTTGACCCCAAAAAATGAAAAGTGGAATTCGTCAGCTTCTTACATTGTTTCTTATGTATTTTCATCAGAAAATTCGATTGGCGCAGTCTGATTTCTCGTAAGTATGATATTTTTTATTTTATTTGGCTTTAAACGTAACACGTTCGGGGTCAATTTGCCCTTAATCTGTTTCGCGATTTTACACAGTTTTGATTGATTCCGCGAGGTTCTGAGGGCTGTATCCAGCAGTAGGCATCTAAGTACGTCGATTTAAGTAATAAAAAGGCCACCTAAATTTTTTAAGATTTTTGAAAAAAACGTAAGGTTAACCCCTTTGGTGTTTTTTGACCCCAAAAAATGAAAAGTGGAATTCGTCAGCTTCCTTCATTGTTACTTATGTATTTTCATCAGAAAATTCGATTGGCGCAGTCTGATTTCTCGTAAGTATGATATTTTTTATTTTATTTGGCTTTAAACGTAACACGTTCGGGGTCAATTTGCCCTTAATCTGTTTCGCGATTTTACACAGTTTTGATTGATTCCGCGAGGTTCTGAGGGCTGTATCCAGCAGTAGGCATCTAAGTACGTCGATTTAAGTAATAAAAAGGCCACCTAAATTTTTTAAGATTTTTGAAAAAAACGTAAGGTTAACCCCTTTGGTGTTTTTTGACCCCAAAAAATGAAAAGTGGAATTCGTCAGCTTCTTTCATTGTTTCTTATGTATTTTCATCAGAAAATTCGATTGGCGCAGTCTGATTTCTCGTAAGTATGATATTTTTTATTTTATTTGCCTTTAAACGTAACACGTTCGGGGTCAATTTGCCCTTAATCTGTTTCGCGATTTTACACAGTTTTGATTGATTCCGCGAGGTTCTGAGGGCTGTATCCAGCAGTAGGCATCTAAGTACGTCGATTTAAGTAATAAAAAGGCCACCTAAATTTTTTAAGATTTTTGAAAAAAACGTAAGGTTAACCCCTTTGGTGTTTTTTGACCCCAAAAAATGAAAAGTGAAATTCGTCAGCTTCTTTCATTGTTACTTATGTATTTTCATCAGAAAATTCGATTGGCGCAGTCTGATTTCTCGTAAGTATGATATTTTTTATTTTATTTGGCTTTAAACGTAACACGTTCGGGGTCAATTTGCCCTTAATCTGTTTCGCGATTTTACACAGTTTTGATTGATTCCGCGAGGTTCTGAGGGCAGTATCCAGCAGTAGGCATCTAAGTACGTCGATTTAAGTAATAAAAAGGCCACCTAAATTTTTTAAGATTTTTGAAAAAAACGTAAGGTTAACCCCTTTGGTGTTTTTTGACCCCAAAAAATGAAAAGTGGAATTCGTCAGCTTCTTTCTTTGTTTCTTATGTATTTTCATCAGAAAATTCGATTGGCGCAGTCTGATTTCTCGTAAGTATGATATTTTTTATTTTATTTGGCTTTAAACGTAACACGTTCGGGGTCAATTTGCCCTTAATCTGTTTCGCGATTTTACACAGTTTTGATTGATTCCGCGAGGTTCTGAGGGCTGTATCCAGCAGTAGGCATCTAAGTACGTCGATTTAAGTAATAAAAAGGCCACCTAAATTTTTTAAGATTTTTGAAAAAAACGTAAGGTTAACCCCTTTGGTGTTTTTTGACCCCAAAAAATGAAAAGTGGAATTCGTCAGCTTCCTTCATTGTTACTTATGTATTTTCATCAGAAAATTCGATTGGCGCAGTCTGATTTCTCGTAAGTATGATATTTTTTATTTTATTTGGCTTTAAACGTAACACGTTCGGGGTCAATTTGCCCTTAATCTGTTTCGCGATTTTACACAGTTTTGATTGATTCCGCGAGGTTCTGAGGGCTGTATCCAGCAGTAGGCATCTAAGTACGTCGATTTAAGTAATAAAAAGGCCACCTAAATTTTTTAAGATTTTTGAAAAAAACGTAAGGTTAACCCCTTTGGTGTTTTTTGACCCCAAAAAATGAAAAGTGGAATTCGTCAGCTTCTTTCATTGTTTCTTATGTATTTTCATCAGAAAATTCGATTGGCGCAGTCTGATTTCTCGTAAGTATGATATTTTTTATTTTATTTGCCTTTAAACGTAACACGTTCGGGGTCAATTTGCCCTTAATCTGTTTCGCGATTTTACACAGTTTTGATTGATTCCGCGAGGTTCTGAGGGCTGTAACCAGCAGTAGGCATCTAAGTACGTCGATTTAAGTAATAAAAAGGCCACCTAAATTTTTTAAGATTTTTGAAAAAAACGTAAGGTTAACCCCTTTGGTGTTTTTTGACCCCAAAAAATGAAAAGTGAAATTCGTCAGCTTCTTTCATTGTTTCTTATGTATTTTCATCAGAAAATTCGATTGGCGCAGTCTGATTTCTCGTAAGTATGATATTTTTTATTTTATTTGGCTTTAAACGTAACACGTTCGGGGTCAATTTGCCCTTAATCTGTTTCGCGATTTTACACAGTTTTGATTGATTCCGCGAGGTTCTGAGGGCTGTATCCAGCAGTAGGCATCTAAGTACGTCGATTTAAGTAATAAAAAGGCCACCTAAATTTTTTAAGATTTTTGAAAAAAACGTAAGGTTAACCCCTTTGGTGTTTTTTGACCCCAAAAAATGAAAAGTGGAATTCGTCAGCTTCCTTCATTGTTACTTATGTATTTTCATCAGAAAATTCGATTGGCGCAGTCTGATTTCTCGTAAGTATGATATTTTTTATTTTATTTGGCTTTAAACGTAACACGTTCGGGGTCAATTTGCCCTTAATCTGTTTCGCGATTTTACACAGTTTTGATTGATTCCGCGAGGTTCTGAGGGCAGTATCCAGCAGTAGGCATCTAAGTACGTCGATTTAAGTAATAAAAAGGCCACCTAAATTTTTTAAGATTTTTGAAAAAAACGTAAGGTTAACCCCTTTGGTGTTTTTTGACCCCAAAAAATGAAAAGTGGAATTCGTCAGCTTCTTTCTTTGTTTCTTATGTATTTTCATCAGAAAATTCGATTGGCGCAGTCTGATTTCTCGTAAGTATGATATTTTTTATTTTATTTGGCTTTAAACGTAACACGTTCGGGGTCAATTTGCCCTTAATCTGTTTCGCGATTTTACACAGTTTTGATTGATTCCGCGAGGTTCTGAGGGCAGTATCCAGCAGTAGGCATCTAAGTACGTCGATTTAAGTAATAAAAAGGCCACCTAAATTTTTTAAGATTTTTGAAAAAAACGTAAGGTTAACCCCTTTGGTGTTTTTTGACCCCAAAAAATGAAAAGTGGAATTCGTCAGCTTCTTTCATTGTTTCTTATGTATTTTCATCAGAAAATTCGATTGGCGCAGTCTGATTTCTCGTAAGTATGATATTTTTTATTTTATTTGGCTTTAAACGTAACACGTTCGGGGTCAATTTGCCCTTAATTAGTTTCGCGATTTTACACAGTTTTGATTGATTCCGCGAGGTTCTGAGGGCTGTATCCAGCAGTAGGCATCTAAGTACGTCGATTTAAGTAATAAAAAGGCCACCTAAATTTTTTAAGATTTTTGAAAAAAACGTAAGGTTAACCCCTTTGGTGTTTTTTGACCCCAAAAAATGAAAAGTGGAATTCGTCAGCTTCCTTCATTGTTTCTTATGTATTTTCATCAGAAAATTCGATTGGCGCAGTCTGATTTCTCGTAAGTATGATATTTTTTATTTTATTGGGCTTTAAACGTAACACGTTCGGGGTCAATTTGCCCTTAATCTGTTTCGCGATTTTACACAGTTTTGATTGATTCCGCGAGGTTCTGAGGGCAGTATCCAGCAGTAGGCATCTAAGTACGTCGATTTAAGTAATAAAAAGGCCACCTAAATTTTTTAAGATTTTTGAAAAAATCGTAAGGTTAACCCCTTTGGTGTTTTTTGACCCCAAAAAATGAAAAGTGGAATTCGTCAGCTTCTTACATTGTTTCTTATGTATTTTCATCAGAAAATTCGATTGGCGCAGTCTGATTTCTCGTAAGTATGATATTTTTTATTTTATTTGGCTTTAAACGTAACACGTTCGGGGTCAATTTGCCCTTAATCTGTTTCGCGATTTTACACAGTTTTGATTGATTCCGCGAGGTTCTGAGGGCTGTATCCAGCAGTAGGCATCTAAGTACGTCGATTTAAGTAATAAAAAGGCCACCTAAATTTTTTAAGATTTTTGAAAAAAACGTAAGGTTAACCCCTTTGGTGTTTTTTGACCCCAAAAAATGAAAAGTGGAATTCGTCAGCTTCCTTCATTGTTACTTATGTATTTTCATCAGAAAATTCGATTGGCGCAGTCTGATTTCTCGTAAGTATGATATTTTTTATTTTATTTGGCTTTAAACGTAACACGTTCGGGGTCAATTTGCCCTTAATCTGTTTCGCGATTTTACACAGTTTTGATTGATTCCGCGAGGTTCTGAGGGCTGTATCCAGCAGTAGGCATCTAAGTACGTCGATTTAAGTAATAAAAAGGCCACCTAAATTTTTTAAGATTTTTGAAAAAAACGTAAGGTTAACCCCTTTGGTGTTTTTTGACCCCAAAAAATGAAAAGTGGAATTCGTCAGCTTCTTACATTGTTTCTTATGTATTTTCATCAGAAAATTCGATTGGCGCAGTCTGATTTCTCGTAAGTATGATATTTTTTATTTTATTTGGCTTTAAACGTAACACGTTCGGGGTCAATTTGCCCTTAATCTGTTTCGCGATTTTACACAGTTTTGATTGATTCCGCGAGGTTCTGAGGGCAGTATCCAGCAGTAGGCATCTAAGTACGTCGATTTAAGTAATAAAAAGGCCACCTAAATTTTTTAAGATTTTTGAAAAAAACGTAAGGTTAACCCCTTTGGTGTTTTTTGACCCCAAAAAATGAAAAGTGGAATTCGTCAGCTTCTTTCATTGTTTCTTATGTATTTTCATCAGAAAATTCGATTGGCGCAGTCTGATTTCTCGTAAGTATGATATTTTTTATTTTATTTGGCTTTAAACGTAACACGTTCGGGGTCAATTTGCCCTTAATCTGTTTCGCGATTTTACACAGTTTTGATTGATTCCGCGAGGTTCTGAGGGCTGTATCCAGCAGTAGGCATCTAAGTACGTCGATTTAAGTAATAAAAAGGCCACCTAAATTTTTTAAGATTTTTGAAAAAAACGTAAGGTTAACCCCTTTGGTGTTTTTTGACCCCAAAAAATGAAAAGTGAAATTCGTCAGCTTCTTTCATTGTTTCTTATGTATTTTCATCAGAAAATTCGATTGGCGCAGTCTGATTTCTCGTAAGTATGATATTTTTTATTTTATTTGGCTTTAAACGTAACACGTTCGGGGTCAATTTGCCCTTAATCTGTTTCGCGATTTTACACAGTTTTGATTGATTCCGCGAGGTTCTGAGGGCTGTATCCAGCAGTAGGCATCTAAGTACGTCGATTTAAGTAATAAAAAGGCCACCTAAATTTTTTAAGATTTTTGAAAAAAACGTAAGGTTAACCCCTTTGGTGTTTTTTGACCCCAAAAAATGAAAAGTGGAATTCGTCAGCTTCCTTCATTGTTACTTATGTATTTTCATCAGAAAATTCGATTGGCGCAGTCTGATTTCTCGTAAGTATGATATTTTTTATTTTATTTGGCTTTAAACGTAACACGTTCGGGGTCAATTTGCCCTTAATCTGTTTCGCGATTTTACACAGTTTTGATTGATTCCGCGAGGTTCTGAGGGCTGTATCCAGCAGTAGGCATCTAAGTACGTCGATTTAAGTAATAAAAAGGCCACCTAAATTTTTTAAGATTTTTGAAAAAAACGTAAGGTTAACCCCTTTGGTGTTTTTTGACCCCAAAAAATGAAAAGTGGAATTCGTCAGCTTCCTTCATTGTTACTTATGTATTTTCATCAGAAAATTCGATTGGCGCAGTCTGATTTCTCGTAAGTATGATATTTTTTATTTTATTTGGCTTTAAACGTAACACGTTCGGGGTCAATTTGCCCTTAATCTGTTTCGCGATTTTACACAGTTTTGATTGATTCCGCGAGGTTCTGAGGGCTGTATCCAGCAGTAGGCATCTAAGTACGTCGATTTAAGTAATAAAAAGGCCACCTAAATTTTTTAAGATTTTTGAAAAAAACGTAAGGTTAACCCCTTTGGTGTTTTTTGACCCCAAAAAATGAAAAGTGGAATTCGTCAGCTTCTTTCATTGTTTCTTATGTATTTTCATCAGAAAATTCGATTGGCGCAGTCTGATTTCTCGTAAGTATGATATTTTTTATTTTATTTGCCTTTAAACGTAACACGTTCGGGGTCAATTTGCCCTTAATCTGTTTCGCGATTTTACACAGTTTTGATTGATTCCGCGAGGTTCTGAGGGCTGTATCCAGCAGTAGGCATCTAAGTACGTCGATTTAAGTAATAAAAAGGCCACCTAAATTTTTTAAGATTTTTGAAAAAAACGTAAGGTTAACCCCTTTGGTGTTTTTTGACCCCAAAAAATGAAAAGTGGAATTCGTCAGCTTCTTACATTGTTTCTTATGTATTTTCATCAGAAAATTCGATTGGCGCAGTCTGATTTCTCGTAAGTATGATATTTTTTATTTTATTTGGCTTTAAACGTAACACGTTCGGGGTCAATTTGCCCTTAATCTGTTTCGCGATTTTACACAGTTTTGATTGATTCCGCGAGGTTCTGAGGGCTGTATCCAGCAGTAGGCATCTAAGTACGTCGATTTAAGTAATAAAAAGGCCACCTAAATTTTTTAAGATTTTTGAAAAAAACGTAAGGTTAACCCCTTTGGTGTTTTTTGACCCCAAAAAATGAAAAGTGGAATTCGTCAGCTTCTTTCATTGTTTCTTATGTATTTTCATCAGAAAATTCGATTGGCGCAGTCTGATTTCTCGTAAGTATGATATTTTTTATTTTATTTGCCTTTAAACGTAACACGTTCGGGGTCAATTTGCCCTTAATCTGTTTCGCGATTTTACACAGTTTTGATTGATTCCGCGAGGTTCTGAGGGCAGTATCCAGCAGTAGGCATCTAAGTACGTCGATTTAAGTAATAAAAAGGCCACCTAAATTTTTTAAGATTTTTGAAAAAAACGTAAGGTTAACCCCTTTGGTGTTTTTTGACCCCAAAAAATGAAAAGTGGAATTCGTCAGCTTCCTTCATTGTTTCTTATGTATTTTCATCAGAAAATTCGATTGGCGCAGTCTGATTTCTCGTAAGTATGATATTTTTTATTTTATTGGGCTTTAAACGTAACACGTTCGGGGTCAATTTGCCCTTAATCTGTTTCGCGATTTTACACAGTTTTGATTGATTCCGCGAGGTTCTGAGGGCAGTATCCAGCAGTAGGCATCTAAGTACGTCGATTTAAGTAATAAAAAGGCCACCTAAATTTTTTAAGATTTTTGAAAAAATCGTAAGGTTAACCCCTTTGGTGTTTTTTGACCCCAAAAAATGAAAAGTGGAATTCGTCAGCTTCTTACATTGTTTCTTATGTATTTTCATCAGAAAATTCGATTGGCGCAGTCTGATTTCTCGTAAGTATGATATTTTTTATTTTATTTGGCTTTAAACGTAACACGTTCGGGGTCAATTTGCCCTTAATCTGTTTCGCGATTTTACACAGTTTTGATTGATTCCGCGAGGTTCTGAGGGCTGTATCCAGCAGTAGGCATCTAAGTACGTCGATTTAAGTAATAAAAAGGCCACCTAAATTTTTTAAGATTTTTGAAAAAAACGTAAGGTTAACCCCTTTGGTGTTTTTTGACCCCAAAAAATGAAAAGTGGAATTCGTCAGCTTCCTTCATTGTTACTTATGTATTTTCATCAGAAAATTCGATTGGCGCAGTCTGATTTCTCGTAAGTATGATATTTTTTATTTTATTTGGCTTTAAACGTAACACGTTCGGGGTCAATTTGCCCTTAATCTGTTTCGCGATTTTACACAGTTTTGATTGATTCCGCGAGGTTCTGAGGGCTGTATCCAGCAGTAGGCATCTAAGTACGTCGATTTAAGTAATAAAAAGGCCACCTAAATTTTTTAAGATTTTTGAAAAAAACGTAAGGTTAACCCCTTTGGTGTTTTTTGACCCCAAAAAATGAAAAGTGGAATTCGTCAGCTTCTTTCATTGTTTCTTATGTATTTTCATCAGAAAATTCGATTGGCGCAGTCTGATTTCTCGTAAGTATGATATTTTTTATTTTATTTGGCTTTAAACGTAACACGTTCGGGGTCAATTTGCCCTTAATCTGTTTCGCGATTTTACACAGTTTTGATTGATTCCGCGAGGTTCTGAGGGCTGTATCCAGCAGTAGGCATCTAAGTACGTCGATTTAAGTAATAAAAAGGCCACCTAAATTTTTTAAGATTTTTGAAAAAAACGTAAGGTTAACCCCTTTGGTGCTTTTTGACCCCAAAAAATGAAAAGTGGAATTCGTCAGCTTCCTTCATTGTTTCTTATGTATTTTCATCAGAAAATTCGATTAGCGCAGTCTGATTTCTCGTAAGTATGATATTTTTTATTTTATTTGGCTTTAAACGTAACACGTTCGGGGTCAATTTGCCCTTAATCTGTTTCGCGATTTTACACAGTTTTGATTGATTCCGCGAGGTTCTGAGGGCTGTATCCAGCAGTAGGCATCTAAGTACGTCGATTTAAGTAATAAAAAGGCCACCTAAATTTTTTAAGATTTTTGAAAAAAACGTAAGGTTAACCCCTTTGGTGTTTTTTGACCCCAAAAAATGAAAAGTGGAATTCGTCAGCTTCTTTCATTGTTTCTTATGTATTTTCATCAGAAAATTCGATTGGCGCAGTCTGATTTCTCGTAAGTATGATATTTTTTATTTTATTTGCCTTTAAACGTAACACGTTCGGGGTCAATTTGCCCTTAATCTGTTTCGCGATTTTACACAGTTTTGATTGATTCCGCGAGGTTCTGAGGGCTGTATCCAGCAGTAGGCATCTAAGTACGTCGATTTAAGTAATAAAAAGGCCACCTAAATTTTTTAAGATTTTTGAAAAAAACGTAAGGTTAACCCCTTTGGTGTTTTTTGACCCCAAAAAATGAAAAGTGAAATTCGTCAGCTTCTTTCATTGTTTCTTATGTATTTTCATCAGAAAATTCGATTGGCGCAGTCTGATTTCTCGTAAGTATGATATTTTTTATTTTATTTGGCTTTAAACGTAACACGTTCGGGGTCAATTTGCCCTTAATCTGTTTCGCGATTTTACACAGTTTTGATTGATTCCGCGAGGTTCTGAGGGCTGTATCCAGCAGTAGGCATCTAAGTACGTCGATTTAAGTAATAAAAAGGCCACCTAAATTTTTTAAGATTTTTGAAAAAAACGTAAGGTTAACCCCTTTGGTGTTTTTTGACCCCAAAAAATGAAAAGTGGAATTCGTCAGCTTCTTTCATTGTTTCTTATGTATTTTCATCAGAAAATTCGATTGGCGCAGTCTGATTTCTCGTAAGTATGATATTTTTTATTTTATTTGCCTTTAAACGTAACACGTTCGGGGTCAATTTGCCCTTAATCTGTTTCGCGATTTTACACAGTTTTGATTGATTCCGCGAGGTTCTGAGGGCTGTATCCAGCAGTAGGCATCTAAGTACGTCGATTTAAGTAATAAAAAGGCCACCTAAATTTTTTAAGATTTTTGAAAAAAACGTAAGGTTAACCCCTTTGGTGTTTTTTGACCCCAAAAAATGAAAAGTGAAATTCGTCAGCTTCTTTCATTGTTTCTTATGTATTTTCATCAGAAAATTCGATTGGCGCAGTCTGATTTCTCGTAAGTATGATATTTTTTATTTTATTTGGCTTTAAACGTAACACGTTCGGGGTCAATTTGCCCTTAATCTGTTTCGCGATTTTACACAGTTTTGATTGATTCCGCGAGGTTCTGAGGGCAGTATCCAGCAGTAGGCATCTAAGTACGTCGATTTAAGTAATAAAAAGGCCACCTAAATTTTTTAAGATTTTTGAAAAAAACGTAAGGTTAACCCCTTTGGTGTTTTTTGACCCCAAAAAATGAAAAGTGGAATTCGTCAGCTTCTTTCATTGTTTCTTATGTATTTTCATCAGAAAATTCGATTGGCGCAGTCTGATTTCTCGTAAGTATGATATTTTTTATTTTATTTGCCTTTAAACGTAACACGTTCGGGGTCAATTTGCCCTTAATCTGTTTCGCGATTTTACACAGTTTTGATTGATTCCGCGAGGTTCTGAGGGCTGTATCCAGCAGTAGGCATCTAAGTACGTCGATTTAAGTAATAAAAAGGCCACCTAAATTTTTTAAGATTTTTGAAAAAAACGTAAGGTTAACCCCTTTGGTGTTTTTTGACCCCAAAAAATGAAAAGTGAAATTCGTCAGCTTCTTTCATTGTTTCTTATGTATTTTCATCAGAAAATTCGATTGGCGCAGTCTGATTTCTCGTAAGTATGATATTTTTTATTTTATTTGGCTTTAAACGTAACACGTTCGGGGTCAATTTGCCCTTAATCTGTTTCGCGATTTTACACAGTTTTGATTGATTCCGCGAGGTTCTGAGGGCTGTATCCAGCAGTAGGCATCTAAGTACGTCGATTTAAGTAATAAAAAGGCCACCTAAATTTTTTAAGATTTTTGAAAAAAACGTAAGGTTAACCCCTTTGGTGTTTTTTGACCCCAAAAAATGAAAAGTGAAATTCGTCAGCTTCTTTCATTGTTTCTTATGTATTTTCATCAGAAAATTCGATTGGCGCAGTCTGATTTCTCGTAAGTATGATATTTTTTATTTTATTTGGCTTTAAACGTAACACGTTCGGGGTCAATTTGCCCTTAATCTGTTTCGCGATTTTACACAGTTTTGATTGATTCCGCGAGGTTCTGAGGGCTGTATCCAGCAGTAGGCATCTAAGTACGTCGATTTAAGTAATAAAAAGGCCACCTAAATTTTTTAAGATTTTTGAAAAAAACGTAAGGTTAACCCCTTTGGTGTTTTTTGACCCCAAAAAATGAAAAGTGGAATTCGTCAGCTTCCTTCATTGTTACTTATGTATTTTCATCAGAAAATTCGATTGGCGCAGTCTGATTTCTCGTAAGTATGATATTTTTTATTTTATTTGGCTTTAAACGTAACACGTTCGGGGTCAATTTGCCCTTAATCTGTTTCGCGATTTTACACAGTTTTGATTGATTCCGCGAGGTTCTGAGGGCAGTATCCAGCAGTAGGCATCTAAGTACGTCGATTTAAGTAATAAAAAGGCCACCTAAATTTTTTAAGATTTTTGAAAAAAACGTAAGGTTAACCCCTTTGGTGTTTTTTGACCCCAAAAAATGAAAAGTGGAATTCGTCAGCTTCTTTCATTGTTTCTTATGTATTTTCATCAGAAAATTCGATTGGCGCAGTCTGATTTCTCGTAAGTATGATATTTTTTATTTTATTTGCCTTTAAACGTAACACGTTCGGGGTCAATTTGCCCTTAATCTGTTTCGCGATTTTACACAGTTTTGATTGATTCCGCGAGGTTCTGAGGGCTGTATCCAGCAGTAGGCATCTAAGTACGTCGATTTAAGTAATAAAAAGGCCACCTAAATTTTTTAAGATTTTTGAAAAAAACGTAAGGTTAACCCCTTTGGTGTTTTTTGACCCCAAAAAATGAAAAGTGGAATTCGTCAGCTTCCTTCATTGTTTCTTATGTATTTTCATCAGAAAATTCGATTGGCGCAGTCTGATTTCTCGTAAGTATGATATTTTTTATTTTATTTGGCTTTAAACGTAACACGTTCGGGGTCAATTTGCCCTTAATCTGTTTCGCGATTTTACACAGTTTTGATTGATTCCGCGAGGTTCTGAGGGCTGTATCCAGCAGTAGGCATCTAAGTACGTCGATTTAAGTAATAAAAAGGCCACCTAAATTTTTTAAGATTTTTGAAAAAAACGTAAGGTTAACCCCTTTGGTGTTTTTTGACCCCAAAAAATGAAAAGTGAAATTCGTCAGCTTCTTTCATTGTTTCTTATGTATTTTCATCAGAAAATTCGATTGGCGCAGTCTGATTTCTCGTAAGTATGATATTTTTTATTTTATTTGGCTTTAAACGTAACACGTTCGGGGTCAATTTGCCCTTAATCTGTTTCGCGATTTTACACAGTTTTGATTGATTCCGCGAGGTTCTGAGGGCTGTATCCAGCAGTAGGCATCTAAGTACGTCGATTTAAGTAATAAAAAGGCCACCTAAATTTTTTAAGATTTTTGAAAAAAACGTAAGGTTAACCCCTTTGGTGTTTTTTGACCCCAAAAAATGAAAAGTGGAATTCGTCAGCTTCCTTCATTGTTACTTATGTATTTTCATCAGAAAATTCGATTGGCGCAGTCTGATTTCTCGTAAGTATGATATTTTTTATTTTATTTGGCTTTAAACGTAACACGTTCGGGGTCAATTTGCCCTTAATCTGTTTCGCGATTTTACACAGTTTTGATTGATTCCGCGAGGTTCTGAGGGCAGTATCCAGCAGTAGGCATCTAAGTACGTCGATTTAAGTAATAAAAAGGCCACCTAAATTTTTTAAGATTTTTGAAAAAAACGTAAGGTTAACCCCTTTGGTGTTTTTTGACCCCAAAAAATGAAAAGTGGAATTCGTCAGCTTCTTTCATTGTTTCTTATGTATTTTCATCAGAAAATTCGATTGGCGCAGTCTGATTTCTCGTAAGTATGATATTTTTTATTTTATTTGCCTTTAAACGTAACACGTTCGGGGTCAATTTGCCCTTAATCTGTTTCGCGATTTTACACAGTTTTGATTGATTCCGCGAGGTTCTGAGGGCTGTATCCAGCAGTAGGCATCTAAGTACGTCGATTTAAGTAATAAAAAGGCCACCTAAATTTTTTAAGATTTTTGAAAAAAACGTAAGGTTAACCCCTTTGGTGTTTTTTGACCCCAAAAAATGAAAAGTGGAATTCGTCAGCTTCCTTCATTGTTTCTTATGTATTTTCATCAGAAAATTCGATTGGCGCAGTCTGATTTCTCGTAAGTATGATATTTTTTATTTTATTTGGCTTTAAACGTAACACGTTCGGGGTCAATTTGCCCTTAATCTGTTTCGCGATTTTACACAGTTTTGATTGATTCCGCGAGGTTCTGAGGGCAGTATCCAGCAGTAGGCATCTAAGTACGTCGATTTAAGTAATAAAAAGGCCACCTAAATTTTTTAAGATTTTTGAAAAAAACGTAAGGTTAACCCCTTTGGTGTTTTTTGACCCCAAAAAATGAAAAGTGGAATTCGTCAGCTTCTTTCATTGTTTCTTATGTATTTTCATCAGAAAATTCGATTGGCGCAGTCTGATTTCTCGTAAGTATGATATTTTTTATTATATATGGCTTTAAACGTAACACGTTCGGGGTCAATTTGCCCTTAATTAGTTTCGCGATTTTACACAGTTTTGATTGATTCCGCGAGGTTCTGAGGGCTGTATCCAGCAGTAGGCATCTAAGTACGTCGATTTAAGTAATAAAAAGGCCACCTAAATTTTTTAAGAGTTTTGAAAAAAACGTAAGGTTAACCCCTTTGGTGTTTTTTGACCCCAAAAAATGAAAAGTGGAATTCGTCAGCTTCTTTCATTGTTTCTTATGTATTTTCATCAGAAAATTCGATTGGCGCAGTCTGATTTCTCGTAAGTATGATATTTTTTATTTTATTTGCCTTTAAACGTAACACGTTCGGGGTCAATTTGCCCTTAATCTGTTTCGCGATTTTACACAGTTTTGATTGATTCCGCGAGGTTCTGAGGGCTGTATCCAGCAGTAGGCATCTAAGTACGTCGATTTAAGTAATAAAAAGGCCACCTAAATTTTTTAAGATTTTTGAAAAAATCGTAAGGTTAACCCCTTTGGTGTTTTTTGACCCCAAAAAATGAAAAGTGGAATTCGTCAGCTTCTTTCATTGTTTCTTATGTATTTTGATCAGAAAATTCGATTGGCGCAGTCTGATTTCTCGTAAGTATGATATTTCTTATTTTATTTGGCTTTAAACGTAACACGTTCGGGGTCAATTTGCCCTTAATCTGTTTCGCGATTTTACACAGTTTTGATTGATTCCGCGAGGTTCTGAGGGCTGTATCCAGCAGTAGGCATCTAAGTACGTCGATTTAAGTAATAAAAAGGCCACCTAAATTTTTAAGATTTTTGAAAAAATCGTAAGGTTAACCCCTTTGGTGTTTTTTGACCCCAAAAAATGAAAAGTGGAATTCGTCAGCTTCTTTCTTTGTTTCTTATGTATTTTCATCAGAAAATTCGATTGGCGCAGTCTGATTTCTCGTAAGTATGATATTTTTTATTTTATTTGGCTTTAAACGTAACACGTTCGGGGTCAATTTGCCCTTAATTAGTTTCGCGATTTTACACAGTTTTGATTGATTCCGCGAGGTTCTGAGGGCTGTATCCAGCAGTAGGCATCTAAGTACGTCGATTTAAGTAATAAAAAGGCCACCTAAATTTTTTAAGATTTTTGAAAAAAACGTAAGGTTAACCCCTTTGGTGTTTTTTGACCCCAAAAAATGAAAAGTGGAATTCGTCAGCTTCTTTCATTGTTTCTTATGTATTTTGATCAGAAAATTCGATTGGCGCAGTCTGATTTCTCGTAAGTATGATATTTCTTATTTTATTTGGCTTTAAACGTAACACGTTCGGGGTCAATTTGCCCTTAATCTGTTTCGCGATTTTACACAGTTTTGATTGATTCCGCGAGGTTCTGAGGGCTGTATCCAGCAGTAGGCATCTAAGTACGTCGATTTAAGTAATAAATAGGCCACCTAAATTTTTTAAGATTTATGAAAAAATCGTAAGGTTAACCCCTTTGGTGTTTTTTGACCCCAAAAAATGAAAAGTGGAATTCGTCAGCTTCTTTCATTGTTTCTTATGTATTTTCATCAGAAAATTCGATTGGCGCAGTCTGATTTCTCGTAAGTATGATATTTTTTATTTTATTTGGCTTTAAACGTAACACGTTCGGGGTCAATTTGCCCTTAATCTGTTTCGCGATTTTATACAGATTTTGATTGATTCCGCGAGGTTCTGAGGGCTGTATCCAGCAGTAGGCATCTAAGTACGTCGATTTAAGTAATAAAAAGGCCACCTAAATTTTTTAAGATTTTTGAAAAAAACGTAAGGTTAACCCCTTTGGTGTTTTTTGACCTCCAAAACATGAAAAGTGGAATTCGTCAGCTTCTTTCATTGTTTCTTATGTATTTTGAGCAGAAAATTCGATTGGCGCAGTCTGATTTCTCGTAAGTATGATATTTTTTATTTTATTTGGCTTTAAACGTAACACGTTCGGGGTCAATTTGCCCTTAATTAGTTTCGCGATTTTACACAGTTTTGATTGATTCCGCGAGGTTCTGAGGGCTGTATCCAGCAGTAGGCATCTAAGTACGTCGATTTAAGTAATAAAAAGGCCACCTAAATTTTTTAAGATTTTTGAAAAAAACGTAAGGTTAACCCCTTTGGTGTTTTTTGACCCCAAAAAATGAAAAGTGGAATTCGTCAGCTTCTTTCATTGTTTCTTATGTATTTTCATCAGAAAATTCGATTGGCGCAGTCTGATTTCTCGTAAGTATGATATTTTTTATTTTATTTGCCTTTAAACGTAACACGTTCGGGGTCAATTTGCCCTTAATCTGTTTCGCGATTTTACACAGTTTTGATTGATTCCGCGAGGTTCTGAGGGCTGTATCCAGCAGTAGGCATCTAAGTACGTCGATTTAAGTAATAAAAAGGCCACCTAAATTTTTAAGATTTTTGAAAAAATCGTAAGGTTAACCCCTTTGGTGTTTTTTGACCCCAAAAAATAAAAAGTGGAATTCGTCAGCTTCTTTCATTGTTTCTTATGTATTTTCATCAGAAAATTCGATTGGCGCAGTCTGATTTCTCGTAAGTATGATATTTCTTATTTTATTTGGCTTTAAACGTAACACGTTCGGGGTCAATTTGCCCTTAATCTGTTTCGCGATTTTACACAGTTTTGATTGATTCCGCGAGGTTCTGAGGGCTGTATCCAGCAGTAGGCATCTAAGTACGTCGATTTAAGTAATAAAAAGGCCACCTAAATTTTTTAAGATTTTTGAAAAAAACGTAAGGTTAACCCCTTTGGTGTTTTTTGACCCCAAAAAATGAAAAGTGAAATTCGTCAGCTTCTTTCATTGTTTCTTATGTATTTTCATCAGAAAATTCGATTGGCGCAGTCTGATTTCTCGTAAGTATGATATTTTTTATTTTATTTGGCTTTAAACGTAACACGTTCGGGGTCAATTTGCCCTTAATCTGTTTCGCGATTTTACACAGTTTTGATTGATTCCGCGAGGTTCTGAGGGCTGTATCCAGCAGTAGGCATCTAAGTACGTCGATTTAAGTAATAAAAAGGCCACCTAAATTTTTTAAGATTTTTGAAAAAAACGTAAGGTTAACCCCTTTGGTGTTTTTTGACCCCAAAAAATGAAAAGTGGAATTCGTCAGCTTCTTTCATTGTTTCTTATGTATTTTCATCAGAAAATTCGATTGGCGCAGTCTGATTTCTCGTAAGTATGATATTTTTTATTTTATTTGGCTTTAAACGTAACACGTTCGGGGTCAATTTGCCCTTAATCTGTTTCGCGATTTTACACAGTTTTGATTGATTCCGCGAGGTTCTGAGGGCAGTATCCAGCAGTAGGCATCTAAGTACGTCGATTTAAGTAATAAAAAGGCCACCTAAATTTTTTAAGATTTTTGAAAAAAACGTAAGGTTAACCCCTTTGGTGTTTTTTGACCCCAAAAAATGAAAAGTGGAATTCGTCAGCTTCTTTCATTGTTTCTTATGTATTTTCATCAGAAAATTCGATTGGCGCAGTCTGATTTCTCGTAAGTATGATATTTTTTATTTTATTTGGCTTTAAACGTAACACGTTCGGGGTCAATTTGCCCTTAATTAGTTTCGCGATTTTACACAGTTTTGATTGATTCCGCGAGGTTCTGAGGGCTGTATCCAGCAGTAGGCATCTAAGTACGTCGATTTAAGTAATAAAAAGGCCACCTAAATTTTTTAAGATTTTTGAAAAAAACGTAAGGTTTTGGTGTTTTTTGACCCCAAAAAATGAAAAGTGGAATTCGTCAGCTTCTTTCATTGTTTCTTATGTATTTTGATCAGAAAATTCGATTGGCGCAGTCTGATTTCTCGTAAGTATGATATTTCTTATTTTATTTGGCTTTAAACGTAACACGTTCGGGGTCAATTTGCCCTTAATCTGTTTCGCGATTTTACACAGTTTTGATTGATTCCGCGAGGTTCTGAGGGCTGTATCCAGCAGTAGGCATCTAAGTACGTCGATTTAAGTAATAAAAAGGCCACCTAAATTTTTTAAGATTTTTGAAAAAAACGTAAGGTTAACCCCTTTGGTGTTTGTTGACCCCAAAAAATGAAAAGTGGAATTCATCAGCTTCTTTCATTGTTTCTTATGTATTTTGATCAGAAAATTCGATTGGCGCAGTCTGATTTCTCGTAAGTATGATATTTCTTATTTTATTTGGCTTTAAACGTAACACGTTCGGGGTCAATTTGCCCTTAATCTGTTTCGCGATTTTACACAGTTTTGATTGATTCCGCGAGGTTCTGAGGGCTGTATCCAGCAGTAGGCATCTAAGTACGTCGATTTAAGTAATAAAAAGGCCACCTAAACTTTTTAAGATTTATGAAAACATCGTAAGGTTAACCCCTTTGGTGTTTTTTGACCCCAAAAAATGAAAAGTGGAATTCGTCAGCTTCTTTCATTGTTTCTTATGTATTTTCATCAGAAAATTCGATTGGCGCAGTCTGATTTCTCGTAAGTATGATATTTTTTATTTTATTTGGCTTTAAACGTAACACGTTCGGGGTCAATTTGCCCTTAATTAGTTTCGCGATTTTACACAGTTTTGATTGATTCCGCGAGGTTCTGAGGGCTGTATCCAGCAGTAGGCATCTAAGTACGTCGATTTAAGTAATAAAAAGGCCACCTAAATTTTTTAAGATTTTTGAAAAAAACGTAAGGTTAACCCCTTTGGTGTTTTTTGACCCCAAAACATGAAAAGTGGAATTCGTCAGCTTCTTTCATTGTTTCTTATGTATTTTGAGCAGAAAATTCGATTGGCGCAGTCTGATTTCTCGTAAGTATGATATTTTTTATTTTATTTGGCTTTAAACGTAACACGTTCGGGGTCAATTTGCCCTTAATCTGTTTCGCGATTTTACACAGTTTTGATTGATTCCGCGAGGTTCTGAGGGCTGTATCCAGCAGTAGGCATCTAAGTACGTCGATTTAGGTAATAAAAAGGCCATCTAAATTTTTTAAGATTTTTGAAAAAATCGTAAGGTTAACCCCTTTGGTGTTTTTTGACCCCAAAAAATGAAAAGTGGAATTCGTCAGCTTCTTTCATTGTTTCTTATGTATTTTGATCAGAAAATTCGATTGGCGCAGTCTGATTTCTCGTAAGTATGATATTTCTTATTTTATTTGGCTTTAAACGTAACACGTTCGGGGTCAATTTGCCCTTAATCTGTTTCGCGATTTTACACAGTTTTGATTGATTCCGCGAGGTTCTGAGGGCTGTATCCAGCAGTAGGCATCTAAGTACGTCGATTTAAGTAATAAAAAGGCCACCTAAATTTTTAAGATTTTTGAAAAAATCGTAAGGTTAACCCCTTTGGTGTTTTTTGACCCCAAAAAATGAAAAGTGGAATTCGTCAGCTTCTTTCTTTGTTTCTTATGTATTTTCATCAGAAAATTCGATTGGCGCAGTCTGATTTCTCGTAAGTATGATATTTTTTATTTTATTTGGCTTTAAACGTAACACGTTCGGGGTCAATTTGCCCTTAATTAGTTTCGCGATTTTACACAGTTTTGATTGATTCCGCGAGGTTCTGAGGGCTGTATCCAGCAGTAGGCATCTAAGTACGTCGATTTAAGTAATAAAAAGGCCACCTAAATTTTTTAAGATTTTTGAAAAAAACGTAAGGTTAACCCCTTTGGTGTTTTTTGACCCCAAAAAATGAAAAGTGGAATTCGTCAGCTTCTTTCATTGTTTCTTATGTATTTTGATCAGAAAATTCGATTGGCGCAGTCTGATTTCTCGTAAGTATGATATTTCTTATTTTATTTGGCTTTAAACGTAACACGTTCGGGGTCAATTTGCCCTTAATCTGTTTCGCGATTTTACACAGTTTTGATTGATTCCGCGAGGTTCTGAGGGCTGTATCCAGCAGTAGGCATCTAAGTACGTCGATTTAAGTAATAAATAGGCCACCTAAATTTTTTAAGATTTATGAAAAAAACGTAAGGTTAACCCCTTTGGTGTTTTTTGACCCCAAAACATGAAAAGTGGAATTCGTCAGCTTCTTTCATTGTTTCTTATGTATTTTGAGCAGAAAATTCGATTGGCGCAGTCTGATTTCTCGTAAGTATGATATTTTTTATTTTATTTGGCTTTAAACGTAACACGTTCGGGGTCAATTTGCCCTTAATTAGTTTCGCGATTTTACACAGTTTTGATTGATTCCGCGAGGTTCTGAGGGCTGTATCCAGCAGTAGGCATCTAAGTACGTCGATTTAAGTAATAAAAAGGCCACCTAAATTTTTTAAGATTTTTGAAAAAAACGTAAGGTTAACCCCTTTGGTGTTTTTTGACCCCAAAAAATGAAAAGTGGAATTCGTCAGCTTCTTTCATTGTTTCTTATGTATTTTCATCAGAAAATTCGATTGGCGCAGTCTGATTTCTCGTAAGTATGATATTTTTTATTTTATTTGCCTTTAAACGTAACACGTTCGGGGTCAATTTGCCCTTAATCTGTTTCGCGATTTTACACAGTTTTGATTGATTCCGCGAGGTTCTGAGGGCTGTATCCAGCAGTAGGCATCTAAGTACGTGGTGTTTTTTGACCCCAAAAAATGAAAAGTGGAATTCGTCAGCTTCTTTCATTGTTTCTTATGTATTTTCATCAGAAAATTCGATTGGCGCAGTCTGATTTCTCGTAAGTATGATATTTCTTATTTTATTTGGCTTTAAACGTAACACGTTCGGGGTCAATTTGCCCTTAATCTGTTTCGCGATTTTACACAGTTTTGATTGATTCCGCGAGGTTCTGAGGGCTGTATCCAGCAGTAGGCATCTAAGTACGTCGATTTAAGTAATAAAAAGGCCACCTAAATTTTTTAAGATTTTTGAAAAAAACGTAAGGTTAACCCCTTTGGTGTTTTTTGACCCCAAAAAATGAAAAGTGGAATTCATCAGCTTCTTTCATTGTTTCTTATGTATTTTGATCAGAAAATTCGATTGGCGCAGTCTGATTTCTCGTAAGTATGATATTTCTTATTTTATTTGGCTTTAAACGTAACACGTTCGGGGTCAATTTGCCCTTAATCTGTTTCGCGATTTTACACAGTTTTGATTGATTCCGCGAGGTTCTGAGGGCTGTATCCAGCAGTAGGCATCTAAGTACGTCGATTTAAGTAATAAAAAGGCCACCTAAACTTTTTAAGATTTATGAAAAAATCGTAAGGTTAACCCCTTTGGTGTTTTTTGACCCCAAAAAATGAAAAGTGGAATTCGTCAGCTTCTTTCATTGTTTCTTATGTATTTTCATCAGAAAATTCGATTGGCGCAGTCTGATTTCTCGTAAGTATGATATTTTTTATTTTATTTGGCTTTAAACGTAACACGTTCGGGGTCAATTTGCCCTTAATTAGTTTCGCGATTTTACACAGTTTTGATTGATTCCGCGAGGTTCTGAGGGCTGTATCCAGCAGTAGGCATCTAAGTACGTCGATTTAAGTAATAAAAAGGCCACCTAAATTTTTTAAGATTTTTGAAAAAAACGTAAGGTTAACCCCTTTGGTGTTTTTTGACCCCAAAACATGAAAAGTGGAATTCGTCAGCTTCTTTCATTGTTTCTTATGTATTTTGAGCAGAAAATTCGATTGGCGCAGTCTGATTTCTCGTAAGTATGATATTTTTTATTTTATTTGGCTTTAAACGTAACACGTTCGGGGTCAATTTGCCCTTAATCTGTTTCGCGATTTTACACAGTTTTGATTGATTCCGCGAGGTTCTGAGGGCTGTATCCAGCAGTAGGCATCTAAGTACGTCGATTTAAGTAATAAAAAGGCCACCTAAATTTTTTAAGATTTTTGAAAAAAACGTAAGGTTAACCCCTTTGGTGTTTTTTGACCCCAAAAAATGAAAAGTGGAATTCGTCAGCTTCTTTCATTGTTTCTTATGTATTTTGATCAGAAAATTCGATTGGCGCAGTCTGATTTCTCGTAAGTATGATATTTTTTATTTTATTTGGCTTTAAACGTAACACGTTCGGGGTCAATTTGCCCTTAATTAGTTTCGCGATTTTACACAGTTTTGATTGATTCCGCGAGGTTCTGAGGGCTGTATCCAGCAGTAGGCATCTAAGTACGTCGATTTAAGTAATAAAAAGGCCACCTAAATTTTTTAAGATTTTTGAAAAAAACGTAAGGTTAACCCCTTTGGTGTTTTTTGACCCCAAAAAATGAAAAGTGGAATTCGTCAGCTTCTTTCATTGTTTCTTATGTATTTTGATCAGAAAATTCGATTGGCGCAGTCTGATTTCTCGTAAGTATGATATTTTTTATTTTATTTGGCTTTAAACGTAACACGTTCGGGGTCAATTTGCCCTTAATTAGTTTCGCGATTTTACACAGTTTTGATTGATTCCGCGAGGTTCTGAGGGCTGTATCCAGCAGTAGGCATCTAAGTACGTCGATTTAAGTAATAAAAAGGCCACCTAAATTTTTTAAGATTTTTGAAAAAAACGTAAGGTTTGGTGTTTTTTGACCCCAAAAAATGAAAAGTGGAATTCGTCAGCTTCTTTCATTGTTTCTTATGTATTTTCATCAGAAAATTCGATTGGCGCAGTCTGATTTCTCGTAAGTATGATATTTTTTATTTTATTTGCCTTTAAACGTAACACGTTCGGGGTCAATTTGCCCTTAATCTGTTTCGCGATTTTACACAGTTTTGATTGATTCCGCGAGGTTCTGAGGGCTGTATCCAGCAGTAGGCATCTAAGTACGTCGATTTAAGTAATAAAAAGGCCACCTAAACTTTTTAAGATTTATGAAAAAATCGTAAGGTTAACCCCTTTGGTGTTTTTTGACCCCAAAAAATGAAAAGTGGAATTCGTCAGCTTCTTTCATTGTTTCTTATGTATTTTCATCAGAAAATTCGATTGGCGCAGTCTGATTTCTCGTAAGTATGATATTTTTTATTTTATTTGGCTTTAAACGTAACACGTTCGGGGTCAATTTGCCCTTAATTAGTTTCGCGATTTTACACAGTTTTGATTGATTCCGCGAGGTTCTGAGGGCTGTATCCAGCAGTAGGCATCTAAGTACGTCGATTTAAGTAATAAAAAGGCCACCTAAATTTTTTAAGATTTTTGAAAAAAACGTAAGGTTAACCCCTTTGGTGTTTTTTGACCCCAAAACATGAAAAGTGGAATTCGTCAGCTTCTTTCATTGTTTCTTATGTATTTTGATCAGAAAATTCGATTGGCGCAGTCTGATTTCTCGTAAGTATGATATTTTTTATTTTATTTGGCTTTAAACGTAACACGTTCGGGGTCAATTTGCCCTTAATTAGTTTCGCGATTTTACACAGTTTTGATTGATTCCGCGAGGTTCTGAGGGCTGTATCCAGCAGTAGGCATCTAAGTACGTCGATTTAAGTAATAAAAAGGCCACCTAAATTTTTTAAGATTTTTGAAAAAAACGTAAGGTTAACCCCTTTGGTGTTTTTTGACCCCAAAAAATGAAAAGTGGAATTCGTCAGCTTCTTTCATTGTTTCTTATGTATTTTGATCAGAAAATTCGATTGGCGCAGTCTGATTTCTCGTAAGTATGATATTTTTTATTTTATTTGGCTTTAAACGTAACACGTTCGGGGTCAATTTGCCCTTAATTAGTTTCGCGATTTTACACAGTTTTGATTGATTCCGCGAGGTTCTGAGGGCTGTATCCAGCAGTAGGCATCTAAGTACGTCGATTTAAGTAATAAAAAGGCCACCTAAATTTTTTAAGATTTTTGAAAAAAACGTAAGGTTAACCCCTTTGGTGTTTTTTGACCCCAAAAAATGAAAAGTGGAATTCGTCAGCTTCTTTCATTGTTTCTTATGTATTTTGATCAGAAAATTCGATTGGCGCAGTCTGATTTCTCGTAAGTATGATATTTTTTATTTTATTTGGCTTTAAACGTAACACGTTCGGGGTCAATTTGCCCTTAATTAGTTTCGCGATTTTACACAGTTTTGATTGATTCCGCGAGGTTCTGAGGGCTGTATCCAGCAGTAGGCATCTAAGTACGTCGATTTAAGTAATAAAAAGGCCACCTAAATTTTTTAAGATTTTTGAAAAAAACGTAAGGTTAACCCCTTTGGTGTTTTTTGACCCCAAAAAATGAAAAGTGGAATTCGTCAGCTTCTTTCATTGTTTCTTATGTATTTTCATCAGAAAATTCGATTGGCGCAGTCTGATTTCTCGTAAGTATGATATTTTTTATTTTATTTGCCTTTAAACGTAACACGTTCGGGGTCAATTTGCCCTTAATCTGTTTCGCGATTTTACACAGTTTTGATTGATTCCGCGAGGTTCTGAGGGCTGTATCCAGCAGTAGGCATCTAAGTACGTCGATTTAAGTAATAAAAAGGCCACCTAAACTTTTTAAGATTTATGAAAAAATCGTAAGGTTAACCCCTTTGGTGTTTTTTGACCCCAAAAAATGAAAAGTGGAATTCGTCAGCTTCTTTCATTGTTTCTTATGTATTTTCATCAGAAAATTCGATTGGCGCAGTCTGATTTCTCGTAAGTATGATATTTTTTATTTTATTTGGCTTTAAACGTAACACGTTCGGGGTCAATTTGCCCTTAATTAGTTTCGCGATTTTACACAGTTTTGATTGATTCCGCGAGGTTCTGAGGGCTGTATCCAGCAGTAGGCATCTAAGTACGTCGATTTAAGTAATAAAAAGGCCACCTAAATTTTTTAAGATTTTTGAAAAAAACGTAAGGTTAACCCCTTTGGTGTTTTTTGACCCCAAAACATGAAAAGTGGAATTCGTCAGCTTCTTTCATTGTTTCTTATGTATTTTGATCAGAAAATTCGATTGGCGCAGTCTGATTTCTCGTAAGTATGATATTTTTTATTTTATTTGGCTTTAAACGTAACACGTTCGGGGTCAATTTGCCCTTAATTAGTTTCGCGATTTTACACAGTTTTGATTGATTCCGCGAGGTTCTGAGGGCTGTATCCAGCAGTAGGCATCTAAGTACGTCGATTTAAGTAATAAAAAGGCCACCTAAATTTTTTAAGATTTTTGAAAAAAACGTAAGGTTAACCCCTTTGGTGTTTTTTGACCCCAAAAAATGAAAAGTGGAATTCGTCAGCTTCTTTCATTGTTTCTTATGTATTTTGATCAGAAAATTCGATTGGCGCAGTCTGATTTCTCGTAAGTATGATATTTTTTATTTTATTTGGCTTTAAACGTAACACGTTCGGGGTCAATTTGCCCTTAATTAGTTTCGCGATTTTACACAGTTTTGATTGATTCCGCGAGGTTCTGAGGGCTGTATCCAGCAGTAGGCATCTAAGTACGTCGATTTAAGTAATAAAAAGGCCACCTAAATTTTTTAAGATTTTTGAAAAAAACGTAAGGTTAACCCCTTTGGTGTTTTTTGACCCCAAAAAATGAAAAGTGGAATTCGTCAGCTTCTTTCATTGTTTCTTATGTATTTTGATCAGAAAATTCGATTGGCGCAGTCTGATTTCTCGTAAGTATGATATTTTTTATTTTATTTGGCTTTAAACGTAACACGTTCGGGGTCAATTTGCCCTTAATTAGTTTCGCGATTTTACACAGTTTTGATTGATTCCGCGAGGTTCTGAGGGCTGTATCCAGCAGTAGGCATCTAAGTACGTCGATTTAAGTAATAAAAAGGCCACCTAAATTTTTTAAGATTTTTGAAAAAAACGTAAGGTTAACCCCTTTGGTGTTTTTTGACCCCAAAAAATGAAAAGTGGAATTCGTCAGCTTCTTTCATTGTTTCTTATGTATTTTCATCAGAAAATTCGATTGGCGCAGTCTGATTTCTCGTAAGTATGATATTTTTTATTTTATTTGCCTTTAAACGTAACACGTTCGGGGTCAATTTGCCCTTAATCTGTTTCGCGATTTTACACAGTTTTGATTGATTCCGCGAGGTTCTGAGGGCTGTATCCAGCAGTAGGCATCTAAGTACGTCGATTTAAGTAATAAAAAGGCCACCTAAACTTTTTAAGATTTATGAAAAAATCGTAAGGTTAACCCCTTTGGTGTTTTTTGACCCCAAAAAATGAAAAGTGGAATTCGTCAGCTTCTTTCATTGTTTCTTATGTATTTTCATCAGAAAATTCGATTGGCGCAGTCTGATTTCTCGTAAGTATGATATTTTTTATTTTATTTGGCTTTAAACGTAACACGTTCGGGGTCAATTTGCCCTTAATTAGTTTCGCGATTTTACACAGTTTTGATTGATTCCGCGAGGTTCTGAGGGCTGTATCCAGCAGTAGGCATCTAAGTACGTCGATTTAAGTAATAAAAAGGCCACCTAAATTTTTTAAGATTTTTGAAAAAAACGTAAGGTTAACCCCTTTGGTGTTTTTTGACCCCAAAACATGAAAAGTGGAATTCGTCAGCTTCTTTCATTGTTTCTTATGTATTTTGAGCAGAAAATTCGATTGGCGCAGTCTGATTTCTCGTAAGTATGATATTTTTTATTTTATTTGGCTTTAAACGTAACACGTTCGGGGTCAATTTGCCCTTAATCTGTTTCGCGATTTTACACAGTTTTGATTGATTCCGCGAGGTTCTGAGGGCTGTATCCAGCAGTAGGCATCTAAGTACGTCGATTTAGGTAATAAAAAGGCCATCTAAATTTTTTAAGATTTTTGAAAAAATCGTAAGGTTAACCCCTTTGGTGTTTTTTGACCCCAAAAAATGAAAAGTGGAATTCGTCAGCTTCTTTCATTGTTTCTTATGTATTTTGATCAGAAAATTCGATTGGCGCAGTCTGATTTCTCGTAAGTATGATATTTTTTATTTTATTTGGCTTTAAACGTAACACGTTCGGGGTCAATTTGCCCTTAATTAGTTTCGCGATTTTACACAGTTTTGATTGATTCCGCGAGGTTCTGAGGGCTGTATCCAGCAGTAGGCATCTAAGTACGTCGATTTAAGTAATAAAAAGGCCACCTAAATTTTTTAAGATTTTTGAAAAAAACGTAAGGTTAACCCCTTTGGTGTTTTTTGACCCCAAAAAATGAAAAGTGGAATTCGTCAGCTTCTTTCATTGTTTCTTATGTATTTTGATCAGAAAATTCGATTGGCGCAGTCTGATTTCTCGTAAGTATGATATTTTTTATTTTATTTGGCTTTAAACGTAACACGTTCGGGGTCAATTTGCCCTTAATTAGTTTCGCGATTTTACACAGTTTTGATTGATTCCGCGAGGTTCTGAGGGCTGTATCCAGCAGTAGGCATCTAAGTACGTCGATTTAAGTAATAAAAAGGCCACCTAAATTTTTTAAGATTTTTGAAAAAAACGTAAGGTTAACCCCTTTGGTGTTTTTTGACCCCAAAAAATGAAAAGTGGAATTCGTCAGCTTCTTTCATTGTTTCTTATGTATTTTGATCAGAAAATTCGATTGGCGCAGTCTGATTTCTCGTAAGTATGATATTTTTTATTTTATTTGGCTTTAAACGTAACACGTTCGGGGTCAATTTGCCCTTAATTAGTTTCGCGATTTTACACAGTTTTGATTGATTCCGCGAGGTTCTGAGGGCTGTATCCAGCAGTAGGCATCTAAGTACGTCGATTTAAGTAATAAAAAGGCCACCTAAATTTTTTAAGATTTTTGAAAAAAACGTAAGGTTAACCCCTTTGGTGTTTTTTGACCCCAAAAAATGAAAAGTGGAATTCGTCAGCTTCTTTCATTGTTTCTTATGTATTTTCATCAGAAAATTCGATTGGCGCAGTCTGATTTCTCGTAAGTATGATATTTTTTATTTTATTTGCCTTTAAACGTAACACGTTCGGGGTCAATTTGCCCTTAATCTGTTTCGCGATTTTACACAGTTTTGATTGATTCCGCGAGGTTCTGAGGGCTGTATCCAGCAGTAGGCATCTAAGTACGTCGATTTAAGTAATAAAAAGGCCACCTAAATTTTTAAGATTTTTGAAAAAATCGTAAGGTTAACCCCTTTGGTGTTTTTTGACCCCAAAAAATGAAAAGTGGAATTCGTCAGTTTCTTTCATTGTTTCTTATGTATTTTCATCAGAAAATTCGATTGGCGCAGTCTGATTTCTCGTAAGTATGATATTTCTTATTTTATTTGGCTTTAAACGTAACACGTTCGGGGTCAATTTGCCCTTAATCTGTTTCGCGATTTTACACAGTTTTGATTGATTCCGCGAGGTTCTGAGGGCTGTATCCAGCAGTAGGCATCTAAGTACGTCGATTTAAGTAATAAAAAGGCCACCTAAATTTTTTAAGATTTTTGAAAAAAACGTAAGGTTAACCCCTTTGGTGTTTTTTGACCCCAAAAAATGAAAAGTGAAATTCGTCAGCTTCTTTCATTGTTTCTTATGTATTTTCATCAGAAAATTCGATTGGCGCAGTCTGATTTCTCGTAAGTATGATATTTTTTATTTTATTTGGCTTTAAACGTAACACGTTCGGGGTCAATTTGCCCTTAATCTGTTTCGCGATTTTACACAGTTTTGATTGATTCCGCGAGGTTCTGAGGGCTGTATCCAGCAGTAGGCATCTAAGTACGTCGATTTAAGTAATAAAAAGGCCACCTAAATTTTTTAAGATTTTTGAAAAAAACGTAAGGTTAACCCCTTTGGTGTTTTTTGACCCCAAAAAATGAAAAGTGGAATTCGTCAGCTTCTTTCATTGTTTCTTATGTATTTTCATCAGAAAATTCGATTGGCGCAGTCTGATTTCTCGTAAGTATGATATTTTTTATTTTATTTGGCTTTAAACGTAACACGTTCGGGGTCAATTTGCCCTTAATCTGTTTCGCGATTTTACACAGTTTTGATTGATTCCGCGAGGTTCTGAGGGCAGTATCCAGCAGTAGGCATCTAAGTACGTCGATTTAAGTAATAAAAAGGCCACCTAAATTTTTTAAGATTTTTGAAAAAAACGTAAGGTTAACCCCTTTGGTGTTTTTTGACCCCAAAAAATGAAAAGTGGAATTCGTCAGCTTCTTTCATTGTTTCTTATGTATTTTCATCAGAAAATTCGATTGGCGCAGTCTGATTTCTCGTAAGTATGATATTTTTTATTTTATTTGCCTTTAAACGTAACACGTTCGGGGTCAATTTGCCCTTAATCTGTTTCGCGATTTTACACAGTTTTGATTGATTCCGCGAGGTTCTGAGGGCTGTATCCAGCAGTAGGCATCTAAGTACGTCGATTTAAGTAATAAAAAGGCCACCTAAATTTTTAAGATTTTTGAAAAAATCGTAAGGTTAACCCCTTTGGTGTTTTTTGACCCCAAAAAATGAAAAGTGGAATTCGTCAGCTTCTTTCATTGTTTCTTATGTATTTTCATCAGAAAATTCGATTGGCGCAGTCTGATTTCTCGTAAGTATGATATTTCTTATTTTATTTGGCTTTAAACGTAACACGTTCGGGGTCAATTTGCCCTTAATCTGTTTCGCGATTTTACACAGTTTTGATTGATTCCGCGAGGTTCTGAGGGCTGTATCCAGCAGTAGGCATCTAAGTACGTCGATTTAAGTAATAAAAAGGCCACCTAAATTTTTTAAGATTTTTGAAAAAAACGTAAGGTTAACCCCTTTGGTGTTTTTTGACCCCAAAAAATGAAAAGTGAAATTCGTCAGCTTCTTTCATTGTTTCTTATGTATTTTCATCAGAAAATTCGATTGGCGCAGTCTGATTTCTCGTAAGTATGATATTTTTTATTTTATTTGGCTTTAAACGTAACACGTTCGGGGTCAATTTGCCCTTAATCTGTTTCGCGATTTTACACAGTTTTGATTGATTCCGCGAGGTTCTGAGGGCTGTATCCAGCAGTAGGCATCTAAGTACGTCGATTTAAGTAATAAAAAGGCCACCTAAATTTTTTAAGATTTTTGAAAAAAACGTAAGGTTAACCCCTTTGGTGTTTTTTGACCCCAAAAAATGAAAAGTGGAATTCGTCAGCTTCTTTCATTGTTTCTTATGTATTTTCATCAGAAAATTCGATTGGCGCAGTCTGATTTCTCGTAAGTATGATATTTTTTATTTTATTTGGCTTTAAACGTAACACGTTCGGGGTCAATTTGCCCTTAATTAGTTTCGCGATTTTACACAGTTTTGATTGATTCCGCGAGGTTCTGAGGGCTGTATCCAGCAGTAGGCATCTAAGTACGTCGATTTAAGTAATAAAAAGGCCACCTAAATTTTTTAAGATTTTTGAAAAAAACGTAAGGTTTTGGTGTTTTTTGACCCCAAAAAATGAAAAGTGGAATTCGTCAGCTTCTTTCATTGTTTCTTATGTATTTTGATCAGAAAATTCGATTGGCGCAGTCTGATTTCTCGTAAGTATGATATTTATTATTTTATTTGGCTTTAAACGTAACACGTTCGGGGTCAATTTGCCCTTAATCTGTTTCGCGATTTTACACAGTTTTGATTGATTCCGCGAGGTTCTGAGGGCTGTATCCAGCAGTAGGCATCTAAGTACGTCGATTTAAGTAATAAAAAGGCCACCTAAATTTTTTAAGATTTTTGAAAAAAACGTAAGGTTAACCCCTTTGGTGTTTTTTGACCCCAAAAAATGAAAAGTGGAATTCATCAGCTTCTTTCATTGTTTCTTATGTATTTTCATCAGAAAATTCGATTGGCGCAGTCTGATTTCTCGTAAGTATGATATTTTTTATTTTATTTGCCTTTAAACGTAACACGTTCGGGGTCAATTTGCCCTTAATCTGTTTCGCGATTTTACACAGTTTTGATTGATTCCGCGAGGTTCTGAGGGCTGTATCCAGCAGTAGGCATCTAAGTACGTCGATTTAAGTAATAAAAAGGCCACCTAAATTTTTAAGATTTTTGAAAAAATCGTAAGGTTAACCCCTTTGGTGTTTTTTGACCCCAAAAAATGAAAAGTGGAATTCGTCAGCTTCTTTCATTGTTTCTTATGTATTTTCATCAGAAAATTCGATTGGCGCAGTCTGATTTCTCGTAAGTATGATATTTCTTATTTTATTTGGCTTTAAACGTAACACGTTCGGGGTCAATTTGCCCTTAATCTGTTTCGCGATTTTACACAGTTTTGATTGATTCCGCGAGGTTCTGAGGGCTGTATCCAGCAGTAGGCATCTAAGTACGTCGATTTAAGTAATAAAAAGGCCACCTAAATTTTTTAAGATTTTTGAAAAAAACGTAAGGTTAACCCCTTTGGTGTTTTTTGACCCCAAAAAATGAAAAGTGAAATTCGTCAGCTTCTTTCATTGTTTCTTATGTATTTTCATCAGAAAATTCGATTGGCGCAGTCTGATTTCTCGTAAGTATGATATTTTTTATTTTATTTGGCTTTAAACGTAACACGTTCGGGGTCAATTTGCCCTTAATCTGTTTCGCGATTTTACACAGTTTTGATTGATTCCGCGAGGTTCTGAGGGCTGTATCCAGCAGTAGGCATCTAAGTACGTCGATTTAAGTAATAAAAAGGCCACCTAAATTTTTTAAGATTTTTGAAAAAAACGTAAGGTTAACCCCTTTGGTGTTTTTTGACCCCAAAAAATGAAAAGTGGAATTCGTCAGCTTCTTTCATTGTTTCTTATGTATTTTCATCAGAAAATTCGATTGGCGCAGTCTGATTTCTCGTAAGTATGATATTTTTTATTTTATTTGGCTTTAAACGTAACACGTTCGGGGTCAATTTGCCCTTAATTAGTTTCGCGATTTTACACAGTTTTGATTGATTCCGCGAGGTTCTGAGGGCTGTATCCAGCAGTAGGCATCTAAGTACGTCGATTTAAGTAATAAAAAGGCCACCTAAATTTTTTAAGATTTTTGAAAAAAACGTAAGGTTTTGGTGTTTTTTGACCCCAAAAAATGAAAAGTGGAATTCGTCAGCTTCTTTCATTGTTTCTTATGTATTTTGATCAGAAAATTCGATTGGCGCAGTCTGATTTCTCGTAAGTATGATATTTATTATTTTATTTGGCTTTAAACGTAACACGTTCGGGGTCAATTTGCCCTTAATCTGTTTCGCGATTTTACACAGTTTTGATTGATTCCGCGAGGTTCTGAGGGCTGTATCCAGCAGTAGGCATCTAAGTACGTCGATTTAAGTAATAAAAAGGCCACCTAAATTTTTTAAGATTTTTGAAAAAAACGTAAGGTTAACCCCTTTGGTGTTTTTTGACCCCAAAAAATGAAAAGTGGAATTCATCAGCTTCTTTCATTGTTTCTTATGTATTTTGATCAGAAAATTCGATTGGCGCAGTCTGATTTCTCGTAAGTATGATATTTTTTATTTTATTTGGCTTTAAACGTAACACGTTCGGGGTCAATTTGCCCTTAATCTGTTTCGCGATTTTACACAGTTTTGATTGATTCCGCGAGGTTCTGAGGGCTGTATCCAGCAGTAGGCATCTAAGTACGTCGATTTAAGTAATAAAAAGGCCACCTAAACTTTTTAAGATTTATGAAAAAATCGTAAGGTTAACCCCTTTGGTGTTTTTTGACCCCAAAAAATGAAAAGTGGAATTCGTCAGCTTCTTTCATTGTTTCTTATGTATTTTCATCAGAAAATTCGATTGGCGCAGTCTGATTTCTCGTAAGTATGATATTTTTTATTTTATTTGGCTTTAAACGTAACACGTTCGGGGTCAATTTGCCCTTAATTAGTTTCGCGATTTTACACAGTTTTGATTGATTCCGCGAGGTTCTGAGGGCTGTATCCAGCAGTAGGCATCTAAGTACGTCGATTTAAGTAATAAAAAGGCCACCTAAATTTTTTAAGATTTTTGAAAAAAACGTAAGGTTAACCCCTTTGGTGTTTTTTGACCCCAAAACATGAAAAGTGGAATTCGTCAGCTTCTTTCATTGTTTCTTATGTATTTTGAGCAGAAAATTCGATTGGCGCAGTCTGATTTCTCGTAAGTATGATATTTTTTATTTTATTTGGCTTTAAACGTAACACGTTCGGGGTCAATTTGCCCTTAATCTGTTTCGCGATTTTACACAGTTTTGATTGATTCCGCGAGGTTCTGAGGGCTGTATCCAGCAGTAGGCATCTAAGTACGTCGATTTAGGTAATAAAAAGGCCATCTAAATTTTTTAAGATTTTTGAAAAAATCGTAAGGTTAACCCCTTTGGTGTTTTTTGACCCCAAAAAATGAAAAGTGGAATTCGTCAGCTTCTTTCATTGTTTCTTATGTATTTTCATCAGAAAATTCGATTGGCGCAGTCTGATTTCTCGTAAGTATGATATTTTTTATTTTATTTGGCTTTAAACGTAACACGTTCGGGGTCAATTTGCCCTTAATTAGTTTCGCGATTTTACACAGTTTTGATTGATTCCGCGAGGTTCTGAGGGCTGTATCCAGCAGTAGGCATCTAAGTACGTCGATTTAAGTAATAAAAAGGCCACCTAAATTTTTTAAGATTTTTGAAAAAAACGTAAGGTTAACCCCTTTGGTGTTTTTTGACCCCAAAAAATGAAAAGTGGAATTCGTCAGCTTCTTTCATTGTTTCTTATGTATTTTGATCAGAAAATTCGTTTGGCGCAGTCTGATTTCTCGTAAGTATGATATTTCTTATTTTATTTGGCTTTAAACGTAACACGTTCGGGGTCAATTTGCCCTTAATCTGTTTCGCGATTTTACACAGTTTTGATTGATTCCGCGAGGTTCTGAGGGCTGTATCCAGCAGTAGGCATCTAAGTACGTCGATTTAAGTAATAAAAAGGCCATCTAAATTTTTTAAGATTTTTGAAAAAATCGTAAGGTTAACCCCTTTGGTGTTTTTTGACCCCAAAAAATGAAAAGTGGAATTCGTCAGCTTCTTTCATTGTTTCTTATGTATTTTCATCAGAAAATTCGATTGGCGCAGTCTGATTTCTCGTAAGTATGATATTTTTTATTTTATTTGGCTTTAAACGTAACACGTTCGGGGTCAATTTGCCCTTAATCTGTTTCGCGATTTTACACAGTTTTGATTGATTCCGCGAGGTTCTGAGGGCTGTATCCAGCAGTAGGCATCTAAGTACGTCGATTTAAGTAATAAAAAGGCCACCTAAATTTTTTAAGATTTTTGAAAAAAACGTAAGGTTAACCCCTTTGGTGTTTTTTGACCCCAAAAAATGAAAAGTGGAATTCGTCAGCTTCTTTCATTGTTTCTTATGTATTTTCATCAGAAAATTCGATTGGCGCAGTCTGATTTCTCGTAAGTATGATATTTTTTATTTTATTTGCCTTTAAACGTAACACGTTCGGGGTCAATTTGCCCTTAATTAGTTTCGCGATTTTACACAGTTTTGATTGATTCCGCGAGGTTCTGAGGGCTGTATCCAGCAGTAGGCATCTAAGTACGTCGATTTAAGTAATAAAAAGGCCACCTAAATTTTTTAAGATTTTTGAAAAAAACGTAAGGTTTTGGTGTTTTTTGACCCCAAAAAATGAAAAGTGGAATTCGTCAGCTTCTTTCATTGTTTCTTATGTATTTTGATCAGAAAATTCGATTGGCGCAGTCTGATTTCTCGTAAGTATGATATTTCTTATTTTATTTGGCTTTAAACGTAACACGTTCGGGGTCAATTTGCCCTTAATTAGTTTCGCGATTTTACACAGTTTTGATTGATTCCGCGAGGTTCTGAGGGCTGTATCCAGCAGTAGGCATCTAAGTACGTCGATTTAAGTAATAAAAAGGCCACCTAAATTTTTTAAGATTTTTGAAAAAAACGTAAGGTTAACCCCTTTGGTGTTTTTTGACCCCAAAAAATGAAAAGTGGAATTCGTCAGCTTCTTTCATTGTTTCTTATGTATTTTGATCAGAAAATTCGATTGGCGCAGTCTGATTTCTCGTAAGTATGATATTTCTTATTTTATTTGGCTTTAAACGTAACACGTTCGGGGTCAATTTGCCCTTAATCTGTTTCGCGATTTTACACAGTTTTGATTGATTCCGCGAGGTTCTGAGGGCTGTATCCAGCAGTAGGCATCTAAGTACGTCGATTTAAGTAATAAAAAGGCCATCTAAATTTTTTAAGATTTTTGAAAAAATCGTAAGGTTAACCCCTTTGGTGTTTTTTGACCCCAAAAAATGAAAAGTGGAATTCGTCAGCTTCTTTCATTGTTTCTTATGTATTTTCATCAGAAAATTCGATTGGCGCAGTCTGATTTCTCGTAAGTATGATATTTTTTATTTTATTTGGCTTTAAACGTAACACGTTCGGGGTCAATTTGCCCTTAATCTGTTTCGCGATTTTACACAGTTTTGATTGATTCCGCGAGGTTCTGAGGGCTGTATCCAGCAGTAGGCATCTAAGTACGTCGATTTAAGTAATAAAAAGGCCACCTAAATTTTTTAAGATTTTTGAAAAAAACGTAAGGTTTTGGTGTTTTTTGACCCCAAAAAATGAAAAGTGGAATTCGTCAGCTTCTTTCATTGTTTCTTATGTATTTTGATCAGAAAATTCGATTGGCGCAGTCTGATTTCTCGTAAGTATGATATTTCTTATTTTATTTGGCTTTAAACGTAACACGTTCGGGGTCAATTTGCCCTTAATCTGTTTCGCGATTTTACACAGTTTTGATTGATTCCGCGAGGTTCTGAGGGCTGTATCCAGCAGTAGGCATCTAAGTACGTCGATTTAAGTAATAAAAAGGCCACCTAAATTTTTAAGATTTTTGAAAAAATCGTAAGGTTAACCCCTTTGGTGTTTTTTGACCCCAAAAAATGAAAAGTGGAATTCGTCAGCTTCTTTCTTTGTTTCTTATGTATTTTCATCAGAAAATTCGATTGGCGCAGTCTGATTTCTCGTAAGTATGATATTTTTTATTTTATTTGGCTTTAAACGTAACACGTTCGGGGTCAATTTGCCCTTAATTAGTTTCGCGATTTTACACAGTTTTGATTGATTCCGCGAGGTTCTGAGGGCTGTATCCAGCAGTAGGCATCTAAGTACGTCGATTTAAGTAATAAAAAGGCCACCTAAATTTTTTAAGATTTTTGAAAAAAACGTAAGGTTAACCCCTTTGGTGTTTTTTGACCCCAAAAAATGAAAAGTGGAATTCGTCAGCTTCTTTCATTGTTTCTTATGTATTTTCATCAGAAAATTCGATTGGCGCAGTCTGATTTCTCGTAAGTATGATATTTTTTATTTTATTTGCCTTTAAACGTAACACGTTCGGGGTCAATTTGCCCTTAATCTGTTTCGCGATTTTACACAGTTTTGATTGATTCCGCGAGGTTCTGAGGGCTGTATCCAGCAGTAGGCATCTAAGTACGTCGATTTAAGTAATAAAAAGGCCACCTAAATTTTTAAGATTTTTGAAAAAATCGTAAGGTTAACCCCTTTGGTGTTTTTTGACCCCAAAAAATGAAAAGTGGAATTCGTCAGCTTCTTTCATTGTTTCTTATGTATTTTCATCAGAAAATTCGATTGGCGCAGTCTGATTTCTCGTAAGTATGATATTTCTTATTTTATTTGGCTTTAAACGTAACACGTTCGGGGTCAATTTGCCCTTAATCTGTTTCGCGATTTTACACAGTTTTGATTGATTCCGCGAGGTTCTGAGGGCTGTATCCAGCAGTAGGCATCTAAGTACGTCGATTTAAGTAATAAAAAGGCCACCTAAATTTTTTAAGATTTTTGAAAAAAACGTAAGGTTAACCCCTTTGGTGTTTTTTGACCCCAAAAAATGAAAAGTGAAATTCGTCAGCTTCTTTCATTGTTTCTTATGTATTTTCATCAGAAAATTCGATTGGCGCAGTCTGATTTCTCGTAAGTATGATATTTTTTATTTTATTTGGCTTTAAACGTAACACGTTCGGGGTCAATTTGCCCTTAATCTGTTTCGCGATTTTACACAGTTTTGATTGATTCCGCGAGGTTCTGAGGGCTGTATCCAGCAGTAGGCATCTAAGTACGTCGATTTAAGTAATAAAAAGGCCACCTAAATTTTTTAAGATTTTTGAAAAAAACGTAAGGTTAACCCCTTTGGTGTTTTTTGACCCCAAAAAATGAAAAGTGGAATTCGTCAGCTTCTTTCATTGTTTCTTATGTATTTTCATCAGAAAATTCGATTGGCGCAGTCTGATTTCTCGTAAGTATGATATTTTTTATTTTATTTGGCTTTAAACGTAACACGTTCGGGGTCAATTTGCCCTTAATCTGTTTCGCGATTTTACACAGTTTTGATTGATTCCGCGAGGTTCTGAGGGCAGTATCCAGCAGTAGGCATCTAAGTACGTCGATTTAAGTAATAAAAAGGCCACCTAAATTTTTTAAGATTTTTGAAAAAAACGTAAGGTTAACCCCTTTGGTGTTTTTTGACCCCAAAAAATGAAAAGTGGAATTCGTCAGCTTCTTTCATTGTTTCTTATGTATTTTCATCAGAAAATTCGATTGGCGCAGTCTGATTTCTCGTAAGTATGATATTTTTTATTTTATTTGGCTTTAAACGTAACACGTTCGGGGTCAATTTGCCCTTAATCTGTTTCGCGATTTTACACAGTTTTGATTGATTCCGCGAGGTTCTGAGGGCAGTATCCAGCAGTAGGCATCTAAGTACGTCGATTTAAGTAATAAAAAGGCCACCTAAATTTTTTAAGATTTTTGAAAAAAACGTAAGGTTAACCCCTTTGGTGTTTTTTGACCCCAAAAAATGAAAAATGGAATTCGTCAGCTTCTTTCATTTTTTCTTATGTATTTTAATCAGAAAATTCGATTGGCGCAGTCTGATTTCTCGTAAGTATGATATTTTTTATTTTATTTGGCTTTAAACGTAACACGTTCGGGGTCAATTTGCCCTTAATTAGTTTCGCGATTTTACACAGTTTTGATTGATTCCGCGAGGTTCTGAGGGCTGTATCCAGCAGTAGGCATCTAAGTACGTCGATTTAAGTAATAAAAAGGCCACCTGAATTTTTTAAGATTTTTGAAAAAAACGTAAGGTTAACCCCTTTGGTGTTTTTTGACCCCAAAAAATGAAAAGTGGAATTCGTCAGCTTCTTTCATTGTTTCTTATGTATTTTGATCAGAAAATTCGATTGGCGCAGTCTGATTTCTCGTAAGTATGATATTTCTTATTTTATTTGGCTTTAAACGTAACACGTTCGGGGTCAATTTGCCCTTAATCTGTTTCGCGATTTTACACAGTTTTGATTGATTCCGCGAGGTTCTGAGGGCAGTATCCAGCAGTAGGCATCTAAGTACGTCGATTTAAGTAATAAAAAGGCCACCTAAATTTTTTAAGATTTTTGAAAAAAACGTAAGGTTAACCCCTTTGGTGTTTTTTGACCCCAAAAAATGAAAAGTGGAATTCGTCAGCTTCTTTCATTGTTTCTTATGTATTTTGATCAGAAAATTCGATTGGCGCAGTCTGATTTCTCGTAAGTATGATATTTCTTATTTTATTTGGCTTTAAACGTAACACGTTCGGGGTCAATTTGCCCTTAATCTGTTTCGCGATTTTACACAGTTTTGATTGATTCCGCGAGGTTCTGAGGGCTGTATCCAGCAGTAGGCATCTAAGTACGTCGATTTAAGTAATAAAAAGGCCACCTAAATTTTTTAAGATTTTTGAAAAAAACGTAAGGTTAACCCCTTTGGTGTTTTTTGACCCCAAAACATGAAAAGTGGAATTCGTCAGCCTCTTTCATTGTTTCTTATGTATTTTGAGCAGAAAATTCGATTGGCGCAGTCTGATTTCTCGTAAGTATGATATTTCTTATTTTATTTGGCTTTAAACGTAACACGTTCGGGGTCAATTTGCCCTTAATCTGTTTCGCGATTTTACACAGTTTTGATTGATTCCGCGAGGTTCTGAGGGCTGTATCCAGCAGTAGGCATCTAAGTACGTCGATTTAAGTAATAAAAAGGCCACCTAAATTTTTTAAGATTTATGAAAAAATCGTAAGGTTAACCCCTTTGGTGTTTTTTGACCCCAAAAAATGAAAAGTGGAATTCGTCAGCTTCTTTCATTGTTTCTTATGTATTTTCATCAGAAAATTCGATTGGCGCAGTCTGATTTCTCGTAAGTATGATATTTTTTATTTTATTTGGCTTTAAACGTAACACGTTCGGGGTCAATTTGCCGTTAATCTGTTTCGCGATTTTACACAGTTTTGATTGATTCCGCGAGGTTCTGAGGGCTGTATCCAGCAGTAGGCATCTAAGTACGTCGATTTAAGTAATAAAAAGGCCACCTAAATTTTTTAAGATTTTTGAAAAAATCGTAAGGTTAACCCCTTTGGTGTTTTTTGACCCCAAAAAATGAAAAGTGGAATTCGTCAGCTTCTTTCATTGTTTCTTATGTATTTTGATCAGAAAATTCGATTGGCGCAGTCTGATTTCTCGTAAGTATGATATTTCTTATTTTATTTGGCTTTAAACGTAACACGTTCGGGGTCAATTTGCCCTTAATCTGTTTCGCGATTTTACACAGTTTTGATTGATTCCGCGAGGTTCTGAGGGCTGTATCCAGCAGTAGGCATCTAAGTACGTCGATTTAAGTAATAAAAAGGCCACCTAAATTTTTAAGATTTTTGAAAAAATCGTAAGGTTAACCCCTTTGGTGTTTTTTGACCCCAAAAAATGAAAAGTGGAATTCGTCAGCTTCTTTCTTTGTTTCTTATGTATTTTCATCAGAAAATTCGATTGGCGCAGTCTGATTTCTCGTAAGTATGATATTTTTTATTTTATTTTGCTTTAAACGTAACACGTTCGGGGTCAATTTGCCCTTAATCTGTTTCGCGATTTTACACAGTTTTGATTGATTCCGCGAGGTTCTGAGGGCAGTATCCAGCAGTAGGCATCTAAGTACGTCGATTTAAGTAATAAAAAGGCCACCTAAATTTTTTAAGATTTTTGAAAAAAACGTAAGGTTAACCCCTTTGGTGTTTTTTGACCCCAAAAAATGAAAAGTGGAATTCGTCAGCTTCTTTCATTGTTTCTTATGTATTTTCATCAGAAAATTCGATTGGCGCAGTCTGATTTCTCGTAAGTATGATATTTTTTATTTTATTTGGCTTTAAACGTAACACGTTCGGGGTCAATTTGCCCTTAATTAGTTTCGCGATTTTACACAGTTTTGATTGATTCCGCGAGGTTCTGAGGGCTGTATCCAGCAGTAGGCATCTAAGTACGTCGATTTAAGTAATAAAAAGGCCACCTAAATTTTTTAAGATTTTTGAAAAAAACGTAAGGTTAACCCCTTTGGTGTTTTTTGACCCCAAAAAATGAAAAGTGGAATTCGTCAGCTTCTTTCATTGTTTCTTATGTATTTTCATCAGAAAATTCGATTGGCGCAGTCTGATTTCTCGTAAGTATGATATTTTTTATTTTATTTGGCTTTAAACGTAACACGTTCGGGGTCAATTTGCCCTTAATTAGTTTCGCGATTTTACACAGTTTTGATTGATTTCGCGAGGTTCTGAGGGCTGTATCCAGCAGTAGGCATCTAAGTACGTCGATTTAAGTAATAAAAAGGCCACCTAAATTTTTTAAGATTTTTGAAAAAAACGTAAGGTTAACCCCTTTGGTGTTTTTTGACCCCAAAAAATGAAAAGTGGAATTCGTCAGTTTCTTTCATTGTTTCTTATGTATTTTGATCAGAAAATTCGATTGGCGCAGTCTGATTTCTCGTAAGTATGATATTTCTTATTTTATTTGGCTTTAAACGTAACACGTTCGGGGTCAATTTGCCCTTAATCTGTTTCGCGATTTTACACAGTTTTGATTGATTCCGCGAGGTTCTGAGGGCTGTATCCAGCAGTAGGCATCTAAGTACGTCGATTTAAGTAATAAAAAGGCCACCTAAATTTTTTAAGATTTATGAAAAAATCGTAAGGTTAACCCCTTTGGTGTTTTTTGACCCCAAAAAATGAAAAGTGGAATTCGTCAGCTTCTTTCATTGTTTCTTATGTATTTTCATCAGAAAATTCGATTGGCGCAGTCTGATTTCTCGTAAGTATGATATTTTTTATTTTATTTGGCTTTAAACGTAACACGTTCGGGGTCAATTTGCCCTTAATTAGTTTCGCGATTTTACACAGTTTTGATTGATTCCGCGAGGTTCTGAGGGCTGTATCCAGCAGTAGGCATCTAAGTACGTCGATTTAAGTAATAAAAAGGCCACCTAAATTTTTTAAGATTTTTGAAAAAATCGTAAGGTTAACCCCTTTGGTGTTTTTTGACCCCAAAAAATGAAAAGTGGAATTCGTCAGCTTCTTTCTTTGTTTCTTATGTATTTTCATCAGAAAATTCGATTGGCGCAGTCTGATTTCTCGTAAGTATGATATTTTTTATTTTATTTGGCTTTAAACGTAACACGTTCGGGGTCAATTTGCCCTTAATCTGTTTCGCGATTTTACACAGTTTTGATTGATTCCGCGAGGTTCTGAGGGCAGTATCCAGCAGTAGGCATCTAAGTACGTCGATATAAGTAATAAAAAGGCCACCTAAATTTTTTAAGATTTTTGAAAAAAACGTAAGGTTAACCCCTTTGGTGTTTTTGACCCCAAAAAATGAAAAGTGGAATTCGTCAGCTTCTTTCATTGTTTCTTATGTATTTTCATCAGAAAATTCGATTGGCGCAGTCTGATTTCTCGTAAGTATGATATTTTTTATTTTATTTGGCTTTAAACGTAACACGTTCGGGGTCAATTTGCCCTTAATTAGTTTCGCGATTTTACACAGTTTTGATTGATTCCGCGAGGTTCTGAGGGCTGTATCCAGCAGTAGGCATCTAAGTACGTCGATTTAAGTAATAAAAAGGCCACCTAAATTTTTTAAGATTTTTGAAAAAAACGTAAGGTTAACCCCTTTGGTGTTTTTTGACCCCAAAAAATGAAAAGTGGAATTCGTCAGCTTCTTTCTTTGTTTCTTATGTATTTTCATCAGAAAATTCGATTGGCGCAGTCTGATTTCTCGTAAGTATGATATTTCTTATTTTATTTGGCTTTAAACGTAACACGTTCGGGGTCAATTTGCCCTTAATCTGTTTCGCGATTTTACACAGTTTTGATTGATTCCGCGAGGTTCTGAGGGCTGTATCCAGCAGTAGGCATCTAAGTAGGTCGATTTAAGTAATAAAAAGGCCATCTAAATTTTTTAAGATTTTTGAAAAAAACGGAAGGTTAACCCCTTTGGTGTTTTTTGACCCCAAAACATGAAAAGTGGAATTCGTCAGCTTCTTTCATTGTTTCTTATGTATTTTCATCAGAAAATTCGATTGGCGCAGTCTGATTTCTCGTAAGTATGATATTTTTTATTTTATTTGGCTTTAAACGTAACACGTTCGGGGTCAATTTGCCCTTAATCTGTTTCGCGATTTTACACAGTTTTGATTGATTCCGCGAGGTTCTGAGGGCTGTATCCAGCAGTAGGCATCTAAGTACGTCGATTTAAGTAATAAAAAGGCCATCTAAATTTTTTAAGATTTTTGAGAAAATCGTAAGGTTAACCCCTTTGGTGTTTTTTGACCCCAAAAAATGAAAAGTGGAATTCGTCAGCTTCTTTCTTTGTTTCTTATGTATTTTCATCAGAAAATTCGATTGGCGCAGTCTGATTTCTCGTAAGTATGATATTTCTTATTTTATTTGGCTTTAAACGTAACACGTTCGGGGTCAATTTGCCCTTAATCTGTTTCGCGATTTTACACAGTTTTGATTGATTCCGCGAGGTTCTGAGGGCTGTATCCAGCAGTAGGCATCTAAGTACGTCGATTTAAGTAATAAAAAGGCCATCTAAATTTTTTAAGATTTTTGAAAAAAACGGAAGGTTAACCCCTTTGGTGTTTTTTGACCCCAAAACATGAAAAGTGGAATTCGTCAGCTTCTTTCATTGTTTCTTATGTATTTTGATCAGAAAATTCGATTGGCGCAGTCTGATTTCTCGTAAGTATGATATTTCTTATTTTATTTGGCTTTAAACGTAACACGTTCGGGGTCAATTTGCCCTTAATCTGTTTCGCGATTTTACACAGTTTTGATTGATTCCGCGAGGTTCTGAGGGCTGTATCCAGCAGTAGGCATCTAAGTACGTCGATTTAAGTAATAAAAAGGCCACTTAAATTTTTTAAGATTTTTGAAAAAAACGTAAGGTTAACCCCTTTGGTGTTTTTTGACCCCAAAACATGAAAAGTGGAATTCGTCAGCTTCTTTCATTGTTTCTTATGTATTTTCATCAGAAAATTCGATTGGCGCAGTCTGATTTCTCGTAAGTATGATATTTTTTATTTTATTTGGCTTTAAACGTAACACGTTCGGGGTCAATTTGCCCTTAATTAGTTTCGCGATTTTACACAGTTTTGATTGATTCCGCGAGGTTCTGAGGGCTGTATCCAGCAGTAGGCATCTAAGTACGTCGATTTAAGTAATAAAAAGGCCACCTAAATTTTTTAAGATTTTTGAAAAAAACGTAAGGTTAACCCCTTTGGTGTTTTTTGACCCCAAAAAATGAAAAGTGGAATTCGTCAGCTTCTTTCTTTGTTTCTTATGTATTTTCATCAGAAAATTCGATTGGCGCAGTCTGATTTCTCGTAAGTATGATATTTCTTATTTTATTTGGCTTTAAACGTAACACGTTCGGGGTCAATTTGCCCTTAATCTGTTTCGCGATTTTACACAGTTTTGATTGATTCCGCGAGGTTCTGAGGGCTGTATCCAGCAGTAGGCATCTAAGTAGGTCGATTTAAGTAATAAAAAGGCCATCTAAATTTTTTAAGATTTTTGAAAAAAACGGAAGGTTAACCCCTTTGGTGTTTTTTGACCCCAAAACATGAAAAGTGGAATTCGTCAGCTTCTTTCATTGTTTCTTATGTATTTTGATCAGAAAATTCGATTGGCGCAGTCTGATTTCTCGTAAGTATGATATTTCTTATTTTATTTGGCTTTAAACGTAACACGTTCGGGGTCAATTTGCCCTTAATCTGTTTCGCGATTTTACACAGTTTTGATTGATTCCGCGAGGTTCTGAGGGCTGTATCCAGCAGTAGGCATCTAAGTAGGTCGATTTAAGTAATAAAAAGGCCATCTAAATTTTTTAAGATTTTTGAAAAAAACGGAAGGTTAACCCCTTTGGTGTTTTTTGACCCCAAAACATGAAAAGTGGAATTCGTCAGCTTCTTTCATTGTTTCTTATGTATTTTGATCAGAAAATTCGATTGGCGCAGTCTGATTTCTCGTAAGTATGATATTTCTTATTTTATTTGGCTTTAAACGTAACACGTTCGGGGTCAATTTGCCCTTAATCTGTTTCGCGATTTTACACAGTTTTGATTGATTCCGCGAGGTTCTGAGGGCTGTATCCAGCAGTAGGCATCTAAGTACGTCGATTTAAGTAATAAAAAGGCCACTTAAATTTTTTAAGATTTTTGAAAAAAACGTAAGGTTAACCCCTTTGGTGTTTTTTGACCCCAAAACATGAAAAGTGGAATTCGTCAGCTTCTTTCATTGTTTCTTATGTATTTTCATCAGAAAATTCGATTGGCGCAGTCTGATTTCTCGTAAGTATGATATTTTTTATTTTATTTGGCTTTAAACGTAACACGTTCGGGGTCAATTTGCCCTTAATTAGTTTCGCGATTTTACACAGTTTTGATTGATTCCGCGAGGTTCTGAGGGCTGTATCCAGCAGTAGGCATCTAAGTACGTCGATTTAAGTAATAAAAAGGCCACCTAAATTTTTTAAGATTTTTGAAAAAAACGTAAGGTTAACCCCTTTGGTGTTTTTTGACCCCAAAAAATGAAAAGTGGAATTCGTCAGCTTCTTTCTTTGTTTCTTATGTATTTTCATCAGAAAATTCGATTGGCGCAGTCTGATTTCTCGTAAGTATGATATTTCTTATTTTATTTGGCTTTAAACGTAACACGTTCGGGGTCAATTTGCCCTTAATCTGTTTCGCGATTTTACACAGTTTTGATTGATTCCGCGAGGTTCTGAGGGCTGTATCCAGCAGTAGGCATCTAAGTACGTCGATTTAAGTAATAAAAAGGCCATCTAAATTTTTTAAGATTTTTGAAAAAAACGGAAGGTTAACCCCTTTGGTGTTTTTTGACCCCAAAACATGAAAAGTGGAATTCGTCAGCTTCTTTCATTGTTTCTTATGTATTTTGATCAGAAAATTCGATTGGCGCAGTCTGATTTCTCGTAAGTATGATATTTCTTATTTTATTTGGCTTTAAACGTAACACGTTCGGGGTCAATTTGCCCTTAATCTGTTTCGCGATTTTACACAGTTTTGATTGATTCCGCGAGGTTCTGAGGGCTGTATCCAGCAGTAGGCATCTAAGTACGTCGATTTAAGTAATAAAAAGGCCATCTAAATTTTTTAAGATTTTTGAAAAAAACGGAAGGTTAACCCCTTTGGTGTTTTTTGACCCCAAAACATGAAAAGTGGAATTCGTCAGCTTCTTTCATTGTTTCTTATGTATTTTCATCAGTAAAATTCGATTGGCGCAGTCTGATTTCTCGTAAGTATGATATTTTTTATTTTATTTGGCTTTAAACGTAACACGTTCGGGGTCAATTTGCCCTTAATCTGTTTCGCGATTTTACACAGTTTTGATTGATTCCGCGAGGTTCTGAGGGCTGTATCCAGCAGTAGGCATCTAAGTACGTCGATTTAAGTAATAAAAAGGCCACCTAAATTTTTTAAGATTTTTGAAAAAAACGTAAGGTTAACCCCTTTGGTGTTTTTTGACCCCAAAAAATGAAAAGTGGAATTCGTCAGCTTCTTTCATTGTTTCTTATGTATTTTCATCAGAAAATTCGATTGGCGCAGTCTGATTTCTCGTAAGTATGATATTTTTTATTTTATTTGGCTTTAAACGAAACACGTTCGGGGTCAATTTGCCCTTAATTAGTTTCGCGATTTTACACAGTTTTGATTGATTCCGCGAGGTTCTGAGGGCTGTATCCAGCAGTAGGCATCTAAGTACGTCGATTTAAGTAATAAAAAGGCCACCTAAATTTTTTAAGATTTTTGAAAAAAACGTAAGGTTAACCCCTTTGGTGTTTTTTGACCCCAAAAAATGAAAAGTGGAATTCGTCAGCTTCTTTCATTGTTTCTTATGTATTTTCATCAGAAAATTCGATTGGCGCAGTCTGATTTCTCGTAAGTATGATATTTTTTATTTTATTTGGCTTTAAACGTAACACGTTCGGGGTCAATTTGCCCTTAATTAGTTTCGCGATTTTACACAGTTTTGATTGATTTCGCGAGGTTCTGAGGGCTGTATCCAGCAGTAGGCATCTAAGTACGTCGATTTAAGTAATAAAAAGGCCACCTAAATTTTTTAAGATTTTTGAAAAAAACGTAAGGTTAACCCCTTTGGTGTTTTTTGACCCCAAAAAATGAAAAGTGGAATTCGTCAGCTTCTTTCATTGTTTCTTATGTATTTTGATCAGAAAATTCGATTGGCGCAGTCTGATTTCTCGTAAGTATGATATTTCTTATTTTATTTGGCTTTAAACGTAACACGTTCGGGGTCAATTTGCCCTTAATCTGTTTCGCGATTTTACACAGTTTTGATTGATTCCGCGAGGTTCTGAGGGCTGTATCCAGCAGTAGGCATCTAAGTACGTCGATTTAAGTAATAAAAAGGCCACCTAAATTTTTTAAGATTTATGAAAAAATCGTAAGGTTAACCCCTTTGGTGTTTTTTGACCCCAAAAAATGAAAAGTGGAATTCGTCAGCTTCTTTCATTGTTTCTTATGTATTTTCATCAGAAAATTCGATTGGCGCAGTCTGATTTCTCGTAAGTATGATATTTTTTATTTTATTTGGCTTTAAACGTAACACGTTCGGGGTCAATTTGCCCTTAATTAGTTTCGCGATTTTACACAGTTTTGATTGATTCCGCGAGGTTCTGAGGGCTGTATCCAGCAGTAGGCATCTAAGTACGTCGATTTAAGTAATAAAAAGGCCACCTAAATTTTTTAAGATTTTTGAAAAAAACGTAAGGTTAACCCCTTTGGTGTTTTTGACCCCAAAAAATGAAAAGTGGAATTCGTCAGCTTCTTTCATTGTTTCTTATGTATTTTCATCAGAAAATTCGATTGGCGCAGTCTGATTTCTCGTAAGTATGATATTTTTTATTTTATTTGGCTTTAAACGTAACACGTTCGGGGTCAATTTGCCCTTAATTAGTTTCGCGATTTTACACAGTTTTGATTGATTCCGCGAGGTTCTGAGGGCTGTATCCAGCAGTAGGCATCTAAGTACGTCGATTTAAGTAATAAAAAGGCCACCTAAATTTTTTAAGATTTTTGAAAAAAACGTAAGGTTAACCCCTTTGGTGTTTTTTGACCCCAAAACATGAAAAGTGGAATTCGTCAGCTTCTTTCATTGTTTCTTATGTATTTTGAGCAGAAAATTCGATTGGCGCAGTCTGATTTCTCGTAAGTATGATATTTCTTATTTTATTTGGCTTTAAACGTAACACGTTCGGGGTCAATTTGCCCTTAATCTGTTTCGCGATTTTACACAGTTTTGATTGATTCCGCGAGGTTCTGAGGGCTGTATCCAGCAGTAGGCATCTAAGTACGTCGATTTAAGTAATAAAAAGGCCACCTAAATTTTTTAAGATTTATGAAAAAATCGTAAGGTTAACCCCTTTGGTGTTTTTTGACCCCAAAAAATGAAAAGTGGAATTCGTCAGCTTCTTTCATTGTTTCTTATGTATTTTCATCAGAAAATTCGATTGGCGCAGTCTGATTTCTCGTAAGTATGATATTTTTTATTTTATTTGGCTTTAAACGTAACACGTTCGGGGTCAATTTGCCCTTAATCTGTTTCGCGATTTTACACAGTTTTGATTGATTCCGCGAGGTTCTGAGGGCTGTATCCAGCAGTAGGCATCTAAGTACGTCGATTTAAGTAATAAAAAGGCCATCTAAATTTTTTAAGATTTTTGAGAAAATCGTAAGGTTAACCCCTTTGGTGTTTTTTGACCCCAAAAAATGAAAAGTGGAATTCGTCAGCTTCCTTCATTGTTTCTTATGTATTTTCATCAGAAAATTCGATTGGCGCAGTCTGATTTCTCGTAAGTATGATATTTTTTATTTTATTTGGCTTTAAACGTAACACGTTCGGGGTCAATTTGCCGTTAATTAGTTTCGCGATTTTACACAGTTTTGATTGATTCCGCGAGGTTCTGAGGGCTGTATCCAGCAGTAGGCATCTAAGTACGTCGATTTAAGTAATAAAAAGGCCACCTAAATTTTTTAAGATTTTTGAAAAAAACGTAAGGTTAACCCCTTTGGTGTTTTTTGACCCCAAAAAATGAAAAGTGGAATTCGTCAGCTTCTTTCATTGTTTCTTATGTATTTTGATCAGAAAATTCGATTGGCGCAGTCTGATTTCTCGTAAGTATGATATTTCTTATTTTATTTGGCTTTAAACGTAACACGTTCGGGGTCAATTTGCCCTTAATCTGTTTCGCGATTTTACACAGTTTTGATTGATTCCGCGAGGTTCTGAGGGCTGTATCCAGCAGTAGGCATCTAAGTACGTCGATTTAAGTAATAAAAAGGCCACCTAAATTTTTTAAGATTTTTGAAAAAAACGTAAGGTTAACCCCTTTGGTGTTTTTTGACCCCAAAAAATGAAAAGTGGAATTCGTCAGCTTCTTTCTTTGTTTCTTATGTATTTTCATCAGAAAATTCGATTGGCGCAGTCTGATTTCTCGTAAGTATGATATTTCTTATTTTATTTGGCTTTAAACGTAACACGTTCGGGGTCAATTTGCCCTTAATCTGTTTCGCGATTTTACACAGTTTTGATTGATTCCGCGAGGTTCTGAGGGCTGTATCCAGCAGTAGGCATCTAAGTACGTCGATTTAAGTAATAAAAAGGCCATCTAAATTTTTTAAGATTTTTGAAAAAAACGGAAGGTTAACCCCTTTGGTGTTTTTTGACCCCAAAACATGAAAAGTGGAATTCGTCAGCTTCTTTCATTGTTTCTTATGTATTTTCATCAGTAAAATTCGATTGGCGCAGTCTGATTTCTCGTAAGTATGATATTTTTTATTTTATTTGGCTTTAAACGTAACACGTTCGGGGTCAATTTGCCCTTAATCTGTTTCGCGATTTTACACAGTTTTGATTGATTCCGCGAGGTTCTGAGGGCTGTATCCAGCAGTAGGCATCTAAGTACGTCGATTTAAGTAATAAAAAGGCCACCTAAATTTTTTAAGATTTTTGAAAAAAACGTAAGGTTAACCCCTTTGGTGTTTTTTGACCCCAAAACATGAAAAGTGGAATTCGTCAGCTTCTTTCATTGTTTCTTATGTATTTTGATCAGAAAATTCGATTGGCGCAGTCTGATTTCTCGTAAGTATGATATTTCTTATTTTATTTGGCTTTAAACGTAACACGTTCGGGGTCAATTTGCCCTTAATCTGTTTCGCGATTTTACACAGTTTTGATTGATTCCGCGAGGTTCTGAGGGCTGTATCCAGCAGTAGGCATCTAAGTACGTCGATTTAAGTAATAAAAAGGCCACTTAAATTTTTTAAGATTTTTGAAAAAAACGTAAGGTTAACCCCTTTGGTGTTTTTTGACCCCAAAACATGAAAAGTGGAATTCGTCAGCTTCTTTCATTGTTTCTTATGTATTTTCATCAGAAAATTCGATTGGCGCAGTCTGATTTCTCGTAAGTATGATATTTTTTATTTTATTTGGCTTTAAACGTAACACGTTCGGGGTCAATTTGCCCTTAATTAGTTTCGCGATTTTACACAGTTTTGATTGATTCCGCGAGGTTCTGAGGGCTGTATCCAGCAGTAGGCATCTAAGTACGTCGATTTAAGTAATAAAAAGGCCACCTAAATTTTTTAAGATTTTTGAAAAAAACGTAAGGTTAACCCCTTTGGTGTTTTTTGACCCCAAAAAATGAAAAGTGGAATTCGTCAGCTTCTTTCATTGTTTCTTATGTATTTTGATCAGAAAATTCGATTGGCGCAGTCTGATTTCTCGTAAGTATGATATTTCTTATTTTATTTGGCTTTAAACGTAACACGTTCGGGGTCAATTTGCCCTTAATCTGTTTCGCGATTTTACACAGTTTTGATTGATTCCGCGAGGTTCTGAGGGCTGTATCCAGCAGTAGGCATCTAAGTACGTCGATTTAAGTAATAAAAAGGCCATCTAAATTTTTTAAGATTTTTGAAAAAAACGGAAGGTTAACCCCTTTGGTGTTTTTTGACCCCAAAACATGAAAAGTGGAATTCGTCAGCTTCTTTCATTGTTTCTTATGTATTTTCATCAGTAAAATTCGATTGGCGCAGTCTGATTTCTCGTAAGTATGATATTTTTTATTTTATTTGGCTTTAAACGTAACACGTTCGGGGTCAATTTGCCCTTAATCTGTTTCGCGATTTTACACAGTTTTGATTGATTCCGCGAGGTTCTGAGGGCTGTATCCAGCAGTAGGCATCTAAGTACGTCGATTTAAGTAATAAAAAGGCCACCTAAATTTTTTAAGATTTTTGAAAAAAACGTAAGGTTAACCCCTTTGGTGTTTTTTGACCCCAAAACATGAAAAGTGGAATTCGTCAGCTTCTTTCATTGTTTCTTATGTATTTTGATCAGAAAATTCGATTGGCGCAGTCTGATTTCTCGTAAGTATGATATTTCTTATTTTATTTGGCTTTAAACGTAACACGTTCGGGGTCAATTTGCCCTTAATCTGTTTCGCGATTTTACACAGTTTTGATTGATTCCGCGAGGTTCTGAGGGCTGTATCCAGCAGTAGGCATCTAAGTACGTCGATTTAAGTAATAAAAAGGCCACTTAAATTTTTTAAGATTTTTGAAAAAAACGTAAGGTTAACCCCTTTGGTGTTTTTTGACCCCAAAACATGAAAAGTGGAATTCGTCAGCTTCTTTCATTGTTTCTTATGTATTTTGATCAGAAAATTCGATTGGCGCAGTCTGATTTCTCGTAAGTATGATATTTCTTATTTTATTTGGCTTTAAACGTAACACGTTCGGGGTCAATTTGCCCTTAATCTGTTTCGCGATTTTACACAGTTTTGATTGATTCCGCGAGGTTCTGAGGGCTGTATCCAGCAGTAGGCATCTAAGTACGTCGATTTAAGTAATAAAAAGGCCATCTAAATTTTTTAAGATTTTTGAAAAAAACGGAAGGTTAACCCCTTTGGTGTTTTTTGACCCCAAAAAATGAAAAGTGGAATTCGTCAGCTTCTTTCATTGCTTCTTATGTATTTTGATCAGACAATTCGATTGGCGCAGTCAGATTTCTCGTAAGTATGATATTTTTTATTTGATTTGGCTTTAAACGTAACACGTTCGGGGTCAATTTGCCCTTAATTTGTTTTGCGATTTTACACAGTTTTGATTGATTCCGCGAGGTTCTGAAGGTATTATCCAGCAGTAGGCATCTAAGTACGTCGGTTTAAGTAATAAAAAGGCCACCTAAATTTTTTAAATTTTAGAAAAATACGTAACGGCTTTGGTGTTTTTTGACCCCAAAAAATGAAAAGTGGAATTCGTCAGCTTCTTTCATTGCTTCTTATGTATTTTGATCAGAAAATTCGATTGGCGCAGGCAGATTTCTCGTAAGTATGATATTTTTTAATTTATTTGGCTTTAAACCTAACACGTTCGGGGGCAATTTGCCCTTAATTTGTTTCGCGATTTTACACAGTTTTGATTGATTCCGCGAGGGTCTGAGGGCTGTATCCAGCAGTAGGCATCTAAGTACGTCGATTTAAGTAATAAAAAGGCCACCTAAATTTTTTTAAATTTTTGAAAAAAACGCAAGGTTAACCCCTTTGGTGTTTTCTGACCCCAAAAAATGAAAAGTGGAATTCGTCAACTTCTTTCATTGCTTCTTATGTATTTTGATCAGAAAATTCGATTGGCGCAGTCAGATTTCTCGTAAGTACGATATTTTTTATTTTATTTGGCTTTAAACGTAACACGTTCGGGGTCAATTTGCCCTTAATTTGTTTCGCGATTTTACACAGTTTTGATTGATTCCGCGAGGTTCTGAGGGCTGTATCCAGCAGTAGGCATCTAAGTACGTCGATTTAAGTAATAAAAAGGCCACCTAAATTTTTTAAGATTTTTGAAAAAAACGTAAGGTTAACCCCTTTGGTGTTTTTTGACCCCAAAAAATGAAAAGTGGAATTCGTCAGCTTCTTTCATTGCTTCTTATGTATTTTGATCAGAAAATTCGATTGGCGCAGTCAGATTTCTCGTAAGTATGACATTATTAATTTTATTTGGCTTTAAACGTAACACGTTCGGGGTCAATTTGCCCTTAATTTGTTTCGCGATTTTACACAGTTTTGATTGATTCCGCGAAGTTCTGAGGGTATTATCCAGCAGTAGGCATCTAAGTACGTCGGTTTAAGTAATAAAAAGGCCACCTAAATTTTTTAAGATTTTTGAAAAAAATGTAAGGTGTTTTTTGACCCCAAAAAATGAAAAGTGGAATTCGTCAGCTTCTTTCATTGCTTCTTATGTATTTTGATCAGAAAATTCGATTGGCGCAGTCAGATTTCTCGTAAGTATGATATTTTTTTATTTACGGGGCTTTCAACCTTAGCTATTCGGGGTGCATTTTCCCTCAACTTATTTTTCAATTTTCCGCGATTTTGATTGCTTGCGCGAGGATCAAGCTGCCGTTTCGAACGTTCGGCATCTGAATACGGCGATTTCATAATTAGTTACAAGTGAAGCTAATAAAAGCATTTTGAAAAGACCAACTAACATTTTTACAAAATATCGAAGATTCATGAATGTTAATTGATTAAAATTGATAGACTTGAAGAATACAAATTGGTAATTTTCCCGATTTCTTACGTGGTTTGAGCAGAACATTCGAATGCCCTAGTCAGATTTCGCGTAACTAAGATATTTTTTTATTTACGAGGCTTTAAACCTAAGCTATTCGGGGTGAATTTTCCCTCAACTAATTTTTCAATTTTCCGCGATTTTGATTGTTAGCGCGAGGTTCAAGCTACCGTTTCGAACGTGAGGCATCTAAAGACGTCGATTTGGGTAATAGAAAGACCAATTAAATTTTTTATAAACATCGAAGATGCATGAATTCAAATTGGTAATTGACACTCCAATTTTGGCTGAGAATAACATTTATTAGTTGCCATCTATTCATAAAACTTATTTTTGAATAGAAGACAAATAAATGTAATTTTCAGCCAAAAATGGACTTGGGCAATTTGCATCTTAGACCGACAATATAACACGCAGACAAAAAAATGTAGATTGAATAATGAGATAAAATCGGGCATTAAGTCAATTATGGTTAAATGACACTTACCTTTTTTTATCCATAGCGGCATTCTCCTCAAGTTCTGAAAATAAAAAATATATATAAGAAAATGGCAACCGAAATAGCAATACAAATTTTATATTATGTTGTGAAAACTTTAAAGAACTACGAAATGCAAACAAAAATAATTAAACTAATTTAGTTTTACCCTTACGTTTATAGCCCGTTTTTAAAATATATAGGTTTGAAAAGTAATTTGTTGGTATAAAAAATGCAACATAGAAACATCTCAAAGTTTAGTTTACAAAAAGTTAGCGGGGTATGTATCAAGAGGTGAAAATATTGTAGCGAACTAACCAGGGGTGGATCCAGAATTATTATCTGGAAAGGGCACACGGATCAGACGGGCAAAATGTGTTCTCAGATTTGGAATTTGTCTCCTCCACTGGAAAAAATTAAAATTTAATATTGTTTTCGTAGCTAAGATCTTCTGTAAAAGATGGGAAAGACTTTTCTTCTCACACATCTACAACAAAAACCCAACTCCGTAGGTTTAATAACTAGTGGAAAATATTCCGATCAAAAGCATTTTCATCGCTACTACTTATATCTATAACTAGAAAATCGTTTAATTACCAATTTAAATTTAACAAAAATGAAAACGTATGTTTTTAATTTAATTTGCATCATTTAAAAAACGGCCTTAGAAACTCTTGAATAAGCGGATGTACGTGTATCGTAGTTTAAAAAATAACTATTGAAACAAAGAAATTTCGACTTAAAAACATTGAGTTAATCTAAACTATTTATTATTTTTCAACTCAATATTATCAAAATTTGCGCAATAAAGATTTTTTAAAATTAACAGTAAAATTTTGCAGTGGCGCAGAAATTTGTTTTTCCTACAAAAATAATAGCTATAAAATCCGAAGTGGGTTTTCATTTTCAATAAATGGTCACCGTACCCGTAAGTGCTTTCTTTCACCACTCGAGCACAATGTTCCGATGTATTATTCTGTTGATAAATAAATGGAATATGGCAAAACTTGATTAAAACATCCTCAAATAGCAATCTAATAACTAAATCACAATGACATTGCATCACGGTAACCAAAAGTAGCCCAAATCATCAAAGAACCACTTCCAAAGTCGCGAAAGAGCATGTATTCATTTAGTTATTAGTTTAAATATTTTTATCTTCTTTGAAGAGTATTGGATTGCTTAAAATTTGGTTCCCAATTTTGTTCCCTTTGTATGTATTTTAATTTTGAAATCTTCTTTGAGGTCAGATTTATTACAGCATGGCATGATCAAATTTTTGTAATAAAACTCAAAAAAGGTTTATGCAAATTTACTACAATTTCATAGCCGTGCAGACAAGATAATAATAATTTATTCAAAATTACTCAGCAGTTTATAACATTTCCTGTGAATCATGTATGAACATAGAATGCAAGTGATTTCACATCATAATATTAAACCTCTGAACTTACGATTACGATATTAAAATATAATAGAAATTTAAAGAGTTTTCCAAACTATTTCTTCCATAGCAATTTTTTTACATCGCGTTGGAAGTTCTATATAATGCTGCCAAAGAATGATTTCTAATTAACTAGCATATTTATTAAAAAGTTCTTTAAGAATTTTTCTTAAGGGGAAGCATGATCAGCTGTTCGCGACATTGGTTTTAAATTGCGAATAATTCCTACAATTTTCATTTTTAGGCTTTAAAATTTTGTACCGTGGTATAAAATAATAAACACTATAAGCGGACAGCTTGATTTTTAAAAAATTAATTTTTATAATTTATATTTTTGAATTTGTAATTTATTGCTATGTAGGCTGGAACATAATTACTTTTTGAATAACTCATAATTTTTACAATACCGACTTATCTATATTAACAACATGGGACGAAAGTTACATTTTAATATTATTCAAATTTATCATTTAAATTCGTGATTGTACGGTGCTGCCAGAATTTTTACGTGACCGTTTTGCAGAGTTATGCATTTCTAATAATTTTTGTGCTACATATACTTGCTAGACTTGCTACGTCGGCTTTGCAATGTTGCCAGTGCGATGTTGCAATAGACACTTGCACTTCTGTGATTATCTTATGAAATTGTATTGCTCTGGTGAATTTATTATTTGAATACGATCATAGGATTTAATTGTTTCTAGTGTAATTTAGTGAATTAGTTTTTTTTAAAAGTGTTTAAAAGTGTTTTAGTTTTTTTTTAAAGTGTTTAGTGTCTTATAAGTTATAACGAAGTGGCCTTAGTTTTTTTACAGATTTCCGAGTTTCAGAATTGAAATTTTTCAACATGCCTAATTTACCAATAAGTTTAAAAAGAAAAAGCATGAAAATTCGACTGAAGCAAGTTCGTGCTATGTAAATTGCTTTTTAAGATTTAATTAATTATTAATTAATATAAATGTTTTTAGTGCTGCTACGAAAAGATGCAACCAATTATGTAGTACATTTCCGGCGTAAGTACCTACTTTTTAATTACGAGTAGATTTTAATAATCCAAACTATAGCAATTTGGTACATCTTTATAAAGTAATACTTTTTATTTTTAGACAAATGATGGTGGACCATGAAGAGGTTGTTTGTGACTTGACTAATCTTGAAATTCCCACACAACAAATTATTGTAACAGCTGAAGAAATTATTGCAGGGAATTGTTTCATGGATATAAACGAAGAAGACATTCCAGTGGAAAATACAGTAGCAATTACAGATGAATCGGGCGAATGTTTACCAGGAAATTCTTTCATGGATGAAGAAAATAACGAAGTAGTTATGAGGTAATTTAATTTGTAACAAAATTAATTAAATTTCCATTTTAATTTTTACATAAATTTTAGAGAAACACCTACAGAAAAAGATGATGGTATTGTTGGAAGGAGAATTATTGACGTCAAACATTTATTTAGTCAAATTTGTAATGCAGAAAAACACGAAACTTTCGATTGTACAATAGCCGATATGAAAGTGGTTAAAGAGCAAAAATATGGTTTACGCTCCAAATTTACTCTCCAATGCCAAATGTGCAAAATTATTAAAATCATCGACACACAAGAACCAACCAAAGATACCATGAATATTAATCAAGCTGCTGCTCTTGGAGCCCTATCGATTGGCATTGGATATTCACAATGCGATGAACTTCTATCTACAATGAATGTTCCGTTTATGTCTTCGGGCACATATCTGGAAAAACAAGAGGAGGTATCGACGCTATTACATGACACCTTATTATCTGTTATAATCGAAGCAGGAAAAGAAGAATACAAACTAGCCGAGGAATTGGGCGAAGTTGATGAAAACGGATTAGCACATATAGCAGTAATTGCAGATGGAGCTTGGTCGAAGCGTTCGTATAATGTCAACTACAATGCGTCGTCTGGTGTGGTAACATTTATAACTTAAATTTTATTTTATATTAATCTATTTACTACTTATTTTCATTAGGCCTGCATCATTGGAGAGAGAACTGGCAAGATATTGTTTTTGGGTATGCGTAATAAATACTGTTCAATTTGTGCGTATAACGAAAGTAAAAATGTAAGCAAAGAACATATTTGTTTCAAAAATTGGACTGGAGCTTCGACAGCTATGGAAAGCGATATAATCGTAGAAGGTTTCAAACAGAGCATAGAAATGCATGGGCTTGTATATATACGTTTGGTTGGAGATGGAGATTCGAGCGTTGACAATAAATTAATACAAGCGAAACCATATGGTAATCTACGTATTGAGAAAGTTCAATGTAGGAATCATTTGTACAGAAATTGTTTTCATCGATTGCGAAAATTGGATGGTATTCACCTGCTTACTATTAATATATTACAAATTATTCTTTTTTTTTTTTTTCAGAAAGAACAGCAAGTAAATTTAATAGTAAGAAGATTCCGAAGAACTTGAGAAGGCATGTAGTCAATTCTGTAACAAGAATCATAAAAGATATAAAAGTGGCAGTGAAATACAGAAATAATGAAGAAACGGAACTGAACACAAAAATTTCTGCATTACAAGAAGATATTAAGAATGTCCCGTCACATGTTTTTGGGGAACATAAAAATTGTGCACAAATAGGATACTTTAAATGTGAACCGCAAGATAATGAACTAAATTATGTTCCCAGCATGACCGAATGTGGATTGTATAATGATATTTTGGCTGAATTACATCGATTGATTCACAATGCATCAAGTTTATTACTGAATATGACTAATAATGATGCAGAACGATATAACTCGGTGTTGTGTAAATTTGTTGGTGGGAAACGAATTAATTTCACCACAGGAAATTCATATAATATTCATTGCGAAGCAGCAGCCATATCATTTAATTCCAAGGGTAATTACCACAAAGTTGTGAATCAAGCATTTTCTAGAAAGCCAAATACTACGCCACATTATACCAGCAAATATGTTAACAAAATGGTAAGAAAAAGATTGGCAAATAGAAAATCGAAGCGTAAGTACAAAACGCCAAACAAGCGAATTGTTGGTCCAGATGAGGATTATGGATTAGTACCCTCACCGCAACCTTCTCTAGCACCCGAGCAGTTCGAAATCGCGACGGCTGCAGCCGCAACGACCAAGATCGCCGCGACGGCACCTGGGCCAATTTTCAATTTTAATTTTATTAATAATTAAATAAAATAAATTAATATAAATTATTAAAGTTGTTTTTTTACTTATAAAATAAACACACGATGTTTATTTTATGTCGAGACTGCACTTTCATTATATTAAGTCTAGTTTGAAAACAATGCAAATACCAATGTCTCGAACAGCTGAAACTGCTGTGCCTTTCAAATAATATGATTTCGATTTTTTTTGGTAGAAAATACTGGCTTAGAGAATTAGTGGTCCATTTTTGCATTTTAAATAAATCATCGGCATACAAGCAAAATTGACTAACTACAAAACTCGAATTTTACAGGAAAGCAGCTTTTAGGTTAAATATCACTTATAAAATTATAGAAAATTAATGCTAAATTTCAATAATTTTAACCATAATACAATTAATAATATAATTTATTATATTAACATTTTAATTATTCTTTATTATTATATCGTTAATCAACTCAATGTCAAGTATCTTATTTTAGCCATTTATGCATTGATCACTTTCGCTTGCATCCATTCATGGTCAAATACTATCTTATCTATGAAATGTGACGTTTCGGAAATGAAACAAGACATTAGGTTTGTTCCAACAACGAGTATCTTTAGTAATATTACTACAACGCAAGCGCATTAATGAATTGTCGTTCCAACAGACACAAGTTACCAGTTCGCAATCCTAGATTACTAACAAACCGCTGTTCCAACAACTATGTGGAAGGGATCGAATTGGTTCATTTGCGGTTCAAACGATACTTGCTAAGGAGCAAGTACCAAGTAGTTCGAAACCTGCATAGCCATGCGCAAATGTTAGTTGAGAGTAGTACAGCCCAAATACTTTCTCTATCATTAATTATTTTGTAATTTTCGTAATAAAATCGAGAAATTTTTAGTAGGAAATGATAAAGTACATACATATTTAAGTACACATTACAAAAAAGAAAAATATTAATAAATGGATGGTGACAGGAAACGAGGATTAAAAAATATTTATTAAAAAGTGTATCAAACCATAGAAATATGAAATTAAAAATTTATTTAATGTCTTTACATTACAGGTATTTTATTAGCATCCTCTAAAACCCGCATTAATTTTTAAAATCGTTTTTTAACCGGGCAGGCATAGATTTAACGAAATGTTGTAAAATTTCATCTGTAATGACTTTCTGCCATCTGCCATACAACTTTTAATACATTTTGCAATTGTGATTTTGTATTATCGGTAATTTTTCGTTTCATAATGCCCAAAGATTTTCAATCGGATTTAAATTCGGGCTGTTACCTGGCCATTCTAAGAAATGAGAAAACGTTTTACTTAGGTATCCAATTAAAGTTGTAAAAATTAATATTTTGTGCGTATTAAGTATATTACTACTTCAATATGTAAAAGTTCAAATAAATGATATGTGCCGAATCGTTCTAGCATATATGGAGGAAGAAGCATGAGGAATTGTAAAACTGTTAATTTATTCATATTTTCCATTTTAGTAAAATTCACCATCGGACTTGTTCTTAAGATAACAATTATAGATTAACTTTAAAAACAAAATAATATTCCTGAAAACAGGCTTCAAATAAGCACAAAAATTGAAAATTTGCACAAAATACTCAAAAAGGCAAAAAAGAAGCATAGAAAAACTTCATAACGTAAATCGTATACATTTTAAAACAATTTATTGCTGCCTTAAATATTGACGATAAGCATCGCTCTCTATGATCACACTTGTCAATTATTTAAGGTTAATCTCGGTTCGAAAACAATTCGAAAAACGTTCCAACGCAGCTTTAAGTTACTATTTGTGAATTTACTAGTGTTCCTAACGCAGGTGCAGTAAGTGGTCAAATTACTGGTTGCCGTCGATAATCGAATAGCTTGTTGGAACAAACCTATATTTTCTCTCCTTATTATAAATTTCAATACAATAAAGAAATCTGCATTAATGGTGCAAATTTATTATTATATAGTACATAATGATTGCGTACGGTGGCGCTGTCAATCATTGAAAACTGTCAAAAAGCAAGACGTAAGACGTATGTTTGTTTTGATTTTAAAAAGTCACGTGCTGCTGTAGCGCCTTAAAGCTCGATATAAAAATAATACTTTCTTTGCATTAAAATAATATCTAGGTCAATATCGATTAGTTACTAGAATTAAATTTTTTAAAAAAATATTTTGCCCACAAATTTCATTTCATAATTCTATTTCTCATTTTTCCTGAAACTACACGAATTTTTAAATACATTTTTGAATGCATTTCATTGAAAATTAAGAAAATAAAATTTGCAACAAAAAATGTATAAGTGTTACTGTAAAAATGATTTTTCTATATCAAAAAATAACTTCAAAAGGTACTACATTGCTTACATAGGAGTGCACGAATTTTGGAAGTTTTGCTCATTCAAAATCAAAAAATTAAAAGGCATTTTAATTTGTAAACCACAAGGTAACGTCGTAACTAAAATAATGTAAAAATATCAGAAATTGAATTTTTGGCACTGCTTTGAAAATTAAGTTTCAAGTTCAAGTAACGTGCCAAAAATTCAATTTTTGATATTTTACATTATGCTAATTCCGGCAATAGTCTGTAGTCTACAAACTAAATTGCCGTTTGATTTTTTGATTTCCAATGAGCAAAACCACCGGAATCATCAATTGCCACACGAGTGTCTTCCGAACGGTGTGAAATCAATTCAATTTTCAATTTTTGTTTGAAAAAATTTGAGAGAATGTTGAAATGTTAATAAAGGTGTAGTAAAAATTCAAAGATAGTGTATTTTAATGCTTCATCAAAAAAAATCCCAAAAATATAAGCGAAAAAAGATAGCTGTCTAAGGCAAGACGATGCAGCTTCTCGATGATGCAGAATTACTTTTCTAAAAACTGCCAAAAACAGATATAGTTCGCAAAACAAATAAAAATAATCAGCGGCCAACAAACTCAATTTTCCTGGAACTACTACAGTACTACAGCTTTTTCATGTTTGGGTAGTTCCTTTCGATAAATGTAATCGCAATTTAATAGAATTGCTGGACGAATTTTCAATAACTATTACTTCAAAATTCTTAACCCTCCTTTATAAAACAATATAAATTTTGATTACAATAATTAGGTTTTAACAAATGCAGTCCCCAGTGAAACCGATATAACCGATTAAGGCTCGATTAATTTCGAAATTTTCTAGACTAAAAAATTCACTTTATTTTTCATAAAATAAATATTCATACCCAATTAAACATTTTTTAATCAGTCACATAAGCAGTATAACAAGGGTGGCAATCAAGTGTAGGTAAAGCCACCCCTAGCTTCGCCACTGACAAATCAGATAAATTTTATCTATAAAATACTTTCATTTATTGCAATGACTTTGACCTATGCAAATTCCCTAAATTTGATTCTCATAAAATAAGTTTTCCTGTGAATGTCACTGACATAAGGAAATCGGGCAGTACAACACACCCGTGACTACTATGACCTATGAGGATAAGCATAAATAAATTAGCAGTAAATAAAATTGTATAAATGCACTAGTTGTCATGCATTTTCAGGATGAAAAAAAAGTTTATGCTATAAACTACTGGCTCGAATATTAATTTCAAGTGCCTCTATAGCTATTTCGGTCAACGTATAATTTTTTCTTCTATCGCAGTAGTAAAAGGATCTTACTTGTAAGAAGGTTACAATATAAAAAACATCTAAATAACAATATCTTTTGCTAAAACTGAAGGAATATTTTCAAGCTTTGTTATAATATATAATTGCAAACTATAATAATTGTTGTATTCAAAAATGTATTTACAAAATTATTTAAAAAGTGTTTTATTTTATAAAACTAACAATTTATCAGTAAATTCGAGTTCATATTATTACTCATAATAATTTAAAGAATCATAATATGCACGTGTACTATTTAAATTGCTCTTTATCATAATACTAAAAAATGAATCATAAAACTAACTGGTATGAACTCAAATTAACAAACAAAGGATTTATATAATTTAGAAGTTTATAATTGGACATAGGATTATATTATGCACTAATAAAATGGCAAAATATGCACTAGAAAGGAGGAAAACATGCACTATAAAAATGCTATTCTTTATGTTAAATGCTAAATTTATTTATCGTTTGTTGTTCGTCTGTCAATAATCAAATTATTTTTCATAATTGATAAAATTTCTAAGCCCAATCGTCTCAGACAGATCACCTTCCTTTAGCATTTTTAAAAAAATGATTAAATAATAAAACTAGTAAGAATAGTTCTACATATTATTTCTACCGAAATAAACATGATCGTCAAGAAAGTACTAAATTATAAATATCGTGTTAAATGCAATACATGCAAATCGATTCCCTAAAATAATATTGTTGTGCTAACTTGTAAACTAATAATATTTGAGGATAAAATCTTGAAGATATGTGCATTCATCTGAAACTAGTCGTATTTCTGAATAGGTTTCCAACATGGAAAATTGAAAAGAAAGTATTGTTGTTCGTAACAAATCTAAATAAAATTTATAGATATAGATTTGTATCACGAAAACCTTATACACAAAATTTAATTTTCCTCATATAATAGCACCCAAAATAAAAGTGTCATCTGGGGTGGATTCTTAAAAATTTGTATTTTGTAAAAATATAAAATTTGGGATTTGAAACAATTGAAATCATATAAATGCTTATAATGTAGTATTTATCTTATTATTTCTATGATTTTCGTTTGTTACAAACCTCATACATTTTCAAGACACAAATTTTCAAAACTCGATCCCCTAGCAGGAGTCATCGAATCAAATATTTTATCCCCTTCTGAACCCAAAAACTTGCAATACAATAAGTATGTGATTTATTGTTTCATTTAAAATATAAAAAATTAATAATTCTGAACTTAATGATTTCTGCTAATGTGAACAACAACCAAATATTATTTAAAATGTAAATACCTTTCATTTCCAAATCCAGCACTGCGAACATTATTTCTTCATCTCGGTATATTTTCAAACTGTCTCTATCCAAATTTTTCCAATGTTCCACACACACACACACACACGCGCGCGCACCGTAACTTGATTTGATTCGGTAGATTTTGAATGCAGCATTGCTAACATTAATTGTTCACCGCGGTAAGTTTTCAAACCATCTTTATTCAAATTCTTTCAATGTTTACACACACACGCGCGCACTATAACTTGATTTGATTTGTTTGATTTCGAATACAGCACAGCGAACAATAATTCTTTACATCGGTAAATTTTAAAACTGTTTTTATATAAATTCTTTCAATGTTCACACACAGGCGAGCATTATAACTTGATTATTTGATTGATTTCGAATACAGTAACAGTAACACTAACATTAATGCTCACTCGGCAGAATTTCTTAGCTCAGCTCTCCGGTGAACATCAAACTGTGGATCGAAATATAATAGCTTTCCCCGTGCAGCTAATTTTTAACATTATTTCTTCATTTCGGTAAATTTTCAAACTGTCTCTATCCAAATTTTTCCAATGTTCACACACACACACACGCAGGCACCGTAATTTGAATTAATTCGGTAGATTTTGAATACAGCATTGCTAACATTAATTATTGTTCACCGCGATAAGTTTTCAAACCGCCTTTATTAAAATTCTTTCAATGTTTACACACACACACGCGCGCACTATAACTTGATTTGATTTGTTTGATTTCGAATACAGCGCAGCTGACAATAATATTCTTTACATCGGTAAATTTTAAAACTGTTTTTATACAAATTCTTTCAATGTCTGGTTCACACACACGCGAGCACTATAACTTGATTTTTTGATTTCGCTAAGCTAAGCATTGAGCTTCAGTACAAACTGGGCATTGAACCACTACCCGTGCAGCTAATTTAGAACATAATTTCTTCATCTCGGTAAATTTTCAAACTGTCTTGATCCAAATTCGGTCCAATGTTCACACACACGCGTGCCCATCACTTTATTTCTTATCAAGACTACAACAAATTAAATAAGTTAAAATTAACGTTCATAACTTGTTTAGTTTTAAAACGCGAAAGCAAAAAGTAAATTGTATAACGATTTTATTGACATACACAAATGTCATTTTTTAAAATTCAAATAAATTCCATTTAAATGACGTACAGCGACATCTATCGGTAAATATTGAAAATGCATTTTAATAATTAAAATATTTTGACAATTTATTTAGTTTAAAAATTTCAATTGAAAAATCAGTATGGTAAAGTTTAATTCCATCACAACAATTTGGTCTTTGTTTAATTAACACTTGAATAATCTTGAAATAATCAAATTGCAAACAAGTCGATCCTTGTTTTCTAGCAACTTTGAAACATCTCCCTTTGCTGCCGATTGGGTTTTCAAAGTGTTTCTAAATGCATTTGAAATTCACCGTTAACTTACTTTTAGCTTTAGCCTCACAAATGTTTTCTTGGGCTCAGTTTCTCAATCGTAAGTTATAACCCAAATTTAATGGTCAACTTTTAATTCCAACTAATTAGCATTTCTCGATATGGACCGGAACGCCGTTCCGGTTCGTGGAATTACCGTTTCGTTTCGTAAAAGTTTTCCTCATATTGGTTTTGGCGAAAAACCTACGTTCCCCCGCGATTCCCGAGGTAGCGTTCCGGTTCGTGAAAAAGTCTATTTCGAACACTGCTAATCAGGGTAGCCATAAACATAAGTAGTTAATCCTTGAACTTGCTTTAATTTACTTAATCTTAACTGGCTGGAAATTAATAGCAAACGAAAGAAAGCTATGACACAAATCAACATTTCGGCAGAAGTCATCGAATTCAAAATTATACTGTTCTCGGTTTTTTTATATCAATCAACAACCGCAGATTTTTCTATTGGCGTCAGAAGTTGAGAACACTCAAATTGTATGTAAAATAGGAAAACTTTAAGCTCCAATAAAAAAAATCAGCATTATTATTTTGTTGTACAAAAATTAAACAAGAGTTCTTCTTGGTTGCAAATTTTATCTCGAATAAGATGCATATAAAAAGATTAAATTTAACTTGAAAATATACAATTCTACAACATAAACAAAGGAAAGCATTATAATCAGTTGCCCCATGAAAAGTATTCTTTGGAGTTCTCAGATGATGTGCAATTGTTCTTAAATTTTCAATTCCATATTAAGAGGTTTAAAATAATCACTGCCACGACATTAAACAACGACAAAGACATTCGTGTGGCAATTAATGGCTTCAATGGTTCTGGAGGTTTTGCTCATTTGAAATCAAAAAATTAAAAAGCGTTTTAATTTGGAAACCAGATGCTAAAGCCGTAACCAGAATAAAGTAAAAATATCAAAAATTGAATTTTTGGAATTGTTTTAAAATTTAAGTTTCGAGTTTTCAAGTTTAAATAACAGTGCCAAAAATTGAATTTTTGATATTTTACATTATGCTAATTCCGGCAATAGTCTCTGGTCTACAAACTAAAATGCCGCTTGATTTCTTTAATTTCGGGTAAGCAAAACCTCCCCAGTCCCTTTCGAGGCTATTAAAGGCATTCTTTACGTCTACTTTTAAAAGAACCTCAAATTCATCACGGTTTTCTAAATAAGTTCTTAAAGAATGAACTGCGGCTTCACAGCCACCTTTTGTTCCAAAACCTAGCCGAGTTGGACGGAAAGAAGTGCCAAGAGTTTCTGATATATCAGTGCAACATAATTTTGACACAAGTCGTCTAAACGTTGATCTTGAAAATAAAGGTGGATCAGGAAAATGAAGATTACGTGAAGGACTTGGATGTTTGGCTTGTAACTCTGCGAGTGTTTCTTTGGTATCGGGAGCCAAAGTATCATCTGAAGAAAGTAGACGGATAGCTCCTCGAATGTCACCATCTGAAATTTTGTTTTCCACGCTTTTTGTTAAAGTCGACGTAGTTCTTTTGGAGTAGCTTGTTTGATTAAGGGTGTTTGAATTTTGAATGTTTTCTTTAATTTGTCCCGCTAGTGATTTTTTCTTTTTTCCTCTGGCAATTTCATTTATATGTAAAAACCTGTAGGAAAAGGTAAAGAGATCTTCCCATGCTTCTTGGGTGTTTTCGGATGCGCATTTTTTAACAACCTCTGTTAGCTTACGGGCAAATATGACACAAATATGACACTAATATTGTTCTATATTTGTTACAAGAATAGAACAGGTCCTAAATATTTGGTATCAAATTTAGGATGCAAATTTTTGAAGTAATTTTCTTGTATGACACTCTTGCAATGCAATGCAATTGCAATTTTTCGTCATAGATTTGCTACAAATTTTATTATAATGTAAAACGGCTCTTAGTCACATAAGCAGTATTTTACTTAACAAAAGTGGCAATTCAGTGTAGGTGAAGCCATCCCTAGCTTCGTGACTGACAAATGTCAGATAAATTTCATCTATGCAGATTTGCAAAATTTGATTGTCGAAATAGTATATTATACATCATGGAACTAAGGTGGTGCTGCTTTTCATCCCGCGTGCAAAGGTTTTTGCACGAGGTGTTAGCCGAGTGCAAAAATCGCCAAACCAGATGCACCAGAAAAACAATTTCTGGTTCTCTGTAGCTCTTCAAAAATTTAATTGAATCATTATCATATCATAATCTACTAATATGCCGAATTTCATTAAATTCTGAACGGTAATTCTAAAACCGACAGTACTACCTTAAATTGTATAAATATGCAATAGTAATCATGCATTTTCTGCTAATTATGGTATAAACTACTGGTTCGAATATTAATTTCAAGTGCCTTTATAGCTATTTCAGCAAACGTATAATATTTGTTCTATCGCAGTAGAAATTGTACCTATTTGTAGGAAGGTTAAGATAGAAAAAACCTCTAAATAAGAATACCTTTTGTTGAAACCCCGAAGGAATTTTTTCAAGCTTTGTTATAAATAATTGGTGGATTCATGTGAAACTAGCCGTATTTCTAAATAGGTTTTCTATTTCCAATATCTATATTTTCTATATCCAAAAGAAAGTATTGTTGTTCGTACCAAAGCTAAATAAAATTTGCAATAAACTACCGAACGATATTATTTTATTCATCATAAATAAAATACCCAATAGTATAATCAATATAGATTTGTATCACGAAAAGATTATAAACAAAATTTAATTTGCCTCGTCATCCTGGAATGGATTCTTGAAAATTTGAATTTCGTAAAAATATAATATTTGGGGTTTGAAACAATGGCAATGATCATATCTATGATTTTCATTGTTTCAAACCTCATACATTTTCAAGACACATATTTTCAAAAATCGATCCCCTAAGCAGAAGTCACCGATTCAAATTTTTTACCTCCTTTAATGAAACCCTAAACTTGCAATACAGCAAGTTAATTATGATTTATTGTTTCATTTAAAACATAAACAATTAATAATTTTGAACTTAATGATTTCTGCTAATCTGAACAACAACCAAATATTATTTAAAATGTAAATACCTTTCATTTCCAAACACAGCACTGCAAATATTATTTCTTCATCTCGGTAAATCTTCCAACTGTCTTTATCCAAATTCTTTCAATGTTCACACACACACACGCGCGCACTATCACTTGATTTAATTCGCTTGATTTCAAATACAGCTCCGATAACATTAATTCATTATCTCGGTAAATTTTCAAACTGCCTTTATCGAAATTCTTCCAATGTTCACACACACGCGCGCACTATAACTTGATTTGATTTGATTTCGAATACATCATCGCTAACATTGAATCTTTCCAATGGTCACGCATGCACCATCACTTGATTTGAAATACAATACCTTTAACCCCAAACTTAGCAAGTACTAATTTTTCGCCATAAAATTCTTTCTGTCGGAGATTATATTTTCTGAGTTTTTCAACCCTACATGATAAATGCAATTTTTGAAACTATGTATCTTGTGAGATACATTGCCAACTTATAGGTTAATATGTATTCTTCACCTAGGTAAATTTTTAAAAACTGTCTTTAATCCAAATTCTTTTCAATGTTTACACACACACACACGGGCGCCAGTCACTTGATTTCTTATAAACATTACAACAAATTAAAACTAACGTACACAATTTATTTGTTTAGTTTTTAAACGCGAAAGCAAAAAGTAAATTGTATAACGATTTTATTGACATACACAAACGTCATTTTTTTAAATTCAAATAAATTTGATTTAAATGACATACAGCGGCATCTATCGGTAAATATCGAAAATGCATTTTAATAATTAAAATATTTTGACAATTTATTTAGTTTAAAAATTTTAAAATTTTAATTGAAAACTCAAAGTTTCATTCAAATAATCAAATTACAAACAAGTTAATCCTTATGTTTTCTAGCAACTTTAAAACATCTTCCTTTGCTGCCGATTACATTTCAAAGTGTTTCTAAATGCATTTGTAATTCACCGCTAGCTTGCTTTTAGCTTTAGCTTTACAAATTTCTTCTTGGGCACAGTTTCTCAATCGTAAGTTATAACCCAAATTCAATGGTCAACTTTTAATTCTAACTAATCACGGTAGGCATAAACGTAAGTAGTTAATCCTTGAACGTGCTTTAACTTACAATTAAAAGACTAGAACTTAATTGGCTGGAAATTAATAGCAAACGAAAGAAAGCTATAACACAAATCAACATTTCGTAAGAAGTCATCAAATTCAAAATTATACCGTTTCCGTATTTTTATATCATTCAACAATCGCAGATTTTTCTATTAGCGTCAGAAGTTGAGAACACTCAAATTGTATGTAAAATTGGAGAACTTCAAGCTCCAATAAAAAAATCAGCATTATTATTTTGTTGTACAAAAATTCTACAAGAGTTCTTCTCGGTTGCAAATTTTATCTCAAATAAGATGCATATAAAAAGATTAAATTTAACTGAAATCTAATGTAAGATTTGAAAATATAAAAAAATCCAAAACCACTTCAAGAAATTAAATTTTCTTATTCACAATTCTACAACATAAACAAAGAAAGGCATTATAATCGGTTGCCCCATGAAAAGTATTCTTTGGAGTTCTTAGATGATGTGCAATTGTTTTTGAATTTTTAATACTATTTTAAGAGATTTAAAAAATCACTGCCACGAGGCCATGACATCAAACAACGACGAAGTGTTGTACTACCAATAGATATGTGAATTGATTTCAAGTGAATTAAACATGTTGGAAGTTACATCTAAATAATATAATTTGTACAAAGTTTACAATAGAAAAGATTTCCAAGAATGAATCGTTTTCGTTAAAACTCCACAAGGATATTTTTCAAGTTTTGATATAAATAATAGTAAATAATAATTTCTTTGCATTCAAAAATTTATTTACAAATTCAACTTGTTTTATGTAAATCCACCCCTTTGAGAATTTCTAGTTTAATATTGATTAAAAAGTATTTTTATTATAAAAGCAAAAATTAAACTCTTATCTGCAAATTAAAATTCATATCCTATTACTCGTATTAACTTGATGACTCGTAGGTAGATATGCCATTTAAATTGTTGTTGATTATGAACAGGTTTGACCTCGAATTTGCAGACAAAAGATTAATATAATTTATTATAAAAATTATAATATAAATATCTAATGCATTGCTTTTATCTAAATGTTCGACTAACTTGTCAGGAATATTAAAGTGAAAAATCCTGAAGATATCTTACGCATTCATAATTATGAAATTAGTCTTATCTGTAAATATATTTTCCTAGACAAAATTACAAAGAAAATATTGTTGGTTATACCAAAACTTAAAAAAAACCTTGATTTTATACAAACATAAGCTTTATTTTAATAACCACAGAAAATTTTTTTTTAGATGATAAATATCTGTTATTAATAATTCATCGTAAATAAAACACCCAATTTTAACAAGCAAAACAACAGACTTTTATTGCGAAAAGATTATAAACTAAATTTAAATTTAACTGCTCCTTTCTAACTCCTAAAGGTAAAAAATAAATCAAAGCTATTAACCACAACATTTTTTCTTTCGCCAAAGAAACTTCCTAATGTTAATTTTTTGTAATTAACAATTTGTCAAAGTTTTATGTTTACTGCTTGGAAACTCATAGCGTTATAGCACACAAAATAAAAAGAGCATTCTGGCAAAAGTCACAGATTCAAATTTTTAAAATTTCCAAACGCCAAATCATTCAACGCAGCAAGTGTATGATTTATCGTTCCATTATAAATTTTAATACATTTCATGTTTATTTATTTATTTATTTATAATATACGGATAAACCAATTGAATTATACAAGTAACAATAAATACAGATACATAAAGCAGCTAAATTAAGTTCAAGTGCATTTAATTTCCACATAATGCACTCTTTAAACCTGTGATCGGAGCTGTTGACGATGTCGAAACTTTGAAACCTATTCAGCTTATTTGTTGAGCGACACATTCTAGTGATGGGTCTATTTAAACCATAATTCGTACGGTGATGACAGATTTGAAACACATCATCAAGCCTAGTATTACGGCAAGCAACACGAAATTTGAAGCGATCGTGAAGAAAACTGCAACTGATTTCCCCATGTAAGAGGCGATGGACAAAACAGAGCTCGTTTACTGTTCTTCTGTACTCCAGAGATTTGGTCCTACATTGAATTAAGCTCGCTTCATAGGAGAACTCATCCGCTGCTCTGCCAGATTTGTGGTGGTGGTATTTTAAAAACTTGTGTTCGACACGGTTTATCCTAGAGATATTGACCTGATAGTAGGCGAACCACACGCTTGACCCATATTCAAGTTGCGATCTAACTAGGGAAAAGTAAAGTAGTTTGACGGTGTTAGCCGAGAAGAATCTACTTTGACGACGAATGAAGCCTAATGTGGGAAGAGCTTTATTGCATATTATTGTGATGTGACTCTTGAACGATAAACCAGAGTCTAGTCTAACACCCAAATCATCATAACATTCAAATCAACACCGCTAATATCATTTCTTCATCTCGGCAAATTTTCAAACTGTCTTTATCCAAATTCACCCTAAAATTGTAAATCAGTAACAATTTATTAAAAGTTTAAATTCAATCTAAATGACGCACTGCGGCATCTATCGGTAAATATCGAAAATTCATTTTAATAATCACAATCTTTTGACAATTTATATAGTTTAAAAATTTAAATTGGAAATTTAGTATGGCAAAGATTCATTCCATCACAACAATTTTGTCTTTGTTTAATTAAAAGTTGAGTAAGCTTGAAATAAACAGATTTCAAACAGGTCGATCCTTATGTTTTCTAGCAACTTTAAAACATCTTCCATTGCTGGCGATTGGATTTCAAAGTGTTTCTAAACGTAGTTGCAATTCAACTTTAGCTTACTTTTAGCTTTAGCTTTACAAATTGTTTTTTGGGCCTAGTTTCTCAACCGTAAGTTATAACCCAAATTCAATTGTCAACTTTTAATTCTGAATAATCAGCCATAAACGTAAGTAGGTAATCCTTGAACTTACTTTAACTTACAATTGAAAGACTGAATCTTAATTGGCTGGAAATTAATAGCAAACGAAATAAAGCTATGACACAAATCAACATTTCGGCAGAAGTCATCGAATTCAAAATTATGCTGTTCTCGATTTTTTTATATCATTCAACAACCGCAGATTTTTCTATTGACGTCAGAAGTTGAGAACACTCAAATTGTATGTAAAATAGGAAAACTTTAAGCTCCAATAAAAAAAATCAGCATTATTATTTTGTTGTACAAAAATTAAACAAGAGTTCTTCTTAGTTGCAAATTTTATCTCGAATAAGATGCATATAAAAAGATTGAATTTAACTGAAATCTAAGACTTGAAAATATAAAAAAATCCGAAACCACTGCAAGAAATTACATTTTCTGATTCCCAATTCTACAACATAAACAGAGGAAGGCCTTATAATCGGTTGCCCCATGAAAAGTATTCTTTGGAGTTCTCAGATGATGTGCAATTGTTTTTGAATTGTCAATTCTATTTTAAGAGGTTTAAAAATCACCGCCACAAGGCCATGACATCAAACAACGACGACATCGAGGTGTTGTACTACCGATAGATATGTGTATTAATTTCAAGTGAATTGAACATGTTGGAAGTTACATTTAAATAATATAACTTGTACCAAGGTTACAATAGAAAAGATTTCTAATAATGAATCCTTTAAGTTAAAACTCCACAAGGATATTTTTGATATAAATAATAATTTCTTTGTATTCAAAAATTTATTTACAAATTCAACTAGTTTTACGTAAATCCACCCCTTCGAGAATTTATAGTTTAATATTGATTAAAAAGTAATTTATATTATAAAAGCCAAAATTAAACTCTTATCAGCAAATTAAAATACATGTTCTATTACTCGTATTAACCTGATGACTCGTAGGTAGATATGCCATTTAAATTGTTTTTGATTATGAACAGGTTTGACCTCGAATTTGCAAACAAAAGATTAATATAATTTATTATAAAAATTATAATACAGTAGAACTCCTCTATAACGAGAGCTAAAGGGACCAGCCTACTTACTCGTTATAAGCAGATTTTCGCTATAAACAGTCAGTTTAGCATGAAAACAAAAGTAAAGGGACCAATTATTATTAATAATACATTAACGTGTTGGGTACCAAACTTTTACTCGTTATAGTCGATTTTTTGTTATAACCGGAACTCGTTATAGAAGGGTTCTACTGTATAAATATCTAATGCTTGCCTAAATCTAAATGTTAGGCTAACTTGTAAAGAATATTGAAGTGTAAAATCCTGAAGATATCTTACGGATTCATAATTATGAAATTAGTCGTATCCGTAAATAGATTTTCCTAGACAAAATTACAAAGAAAATATTGTTGTTTATATCAAAACTTATAAATAAGAAGCTTTTATACAAACATAAGCTTTATTTTTATAACCACAGAAATATTCTTTTTAGATGATGAATATCTGTTAATAATAATTCATCGTAAATAAAACACGCAATACAAATTTTTATTGCGAAAAGATTATAAACTAAATTTAAATTAACTACTCCTTTCTAACTCCTAAAGGTAAACAATAAATCAAAGCTATTAACCACAATATCTTTTCTTTCTCCAAAGAAACTTCCTAACGTTAATTTCTAATTAACAATTTGTCAAAAGTTTTATGTTTATTACCTGGAAACTGTTTTAATAAAATAAATTTATAATTTTATAAAACATTTTGCAATGAAGAAATCAGTTAAATTTTCAAATTCTTATAATAAAGCATGTAAATCTAATACTTGTTTAGAAACAAAGTCGAGAACCAAATAAAAATTAGATAGAATTTCGCAAAACATTACGAACTTTAAGTCAACATAAAATTGCAAGCTGTTAGCCGAAACATAATTTTTAAAATTTTATTAGACATATGGCGACACCTAACGAAAACTAACCAAAGTCGAACTACTAAAGTTAGCAAGAAACTTACCCTTTTCTGTAGATTTATTTGCTTTGAATATCGGCCTTAATGTAGATACCTAAATTCCAAATTAGCTGCACGGGTAGTGGTTCAATGCCCACTTTGTAGTGAAGCTCTAGGCTTATTGTACCCCGTTTTCCATTAAGATGTTAAGAAAAGTTATTAGTATTTCGATCCACAGTTTGATGTCCACCAGAGGGCTGAGCTAAGAAATTCTGCCGAGTCCGGGATTTGAACCCTAAAATAATGAATTTGAATTAGCGTTATTTTAAACGAAATTTTAAAAATACTTAAAAACTTTAAATGCATGCGAATGACAACTTGCCCACTTTGTTAACAATAATTATTGTAAAATGCCACCAACCTTTTATATCCTATCCGGCTGTTCGTTCATTGATCTTCTCTTCTTTCACATTGGCACTCTCTCGGGTTCTGAAGTTAAAAATATCTATAAGAATATGTCGATCAATTTTGTAATACGAATTTTAAATATTGTGAAAACTTTAAAGAACTCCTAACAATTATTTTCGACCGCTCATTATTATTTGACTTTCTTAAACCGCGTAAAAGTTGCAAAAATGTCTGTTTCATTAGAAATTCTTCAGATTTTTATATTTTAAAAATCAAGTACGATGTTGCACGTAAAAGAAAAAAAAGTCTTCCCAAAAGCTACAAAATTACCGAATTACCCGTGATTATCCTTATGTCAGACGCAGAATAACTTCTCAACGGAGAATATTATCTAAATTTCGTTTGTGAATCAAAGCAAAGTATCCAGTAGCCTATCAAAACCAACTAAATTTCAGAGTGGGAACCTACAATAATACTGTGACGCACCGTAATTTCTCAAAGTAATACATAATCAAGTTTTCGATTATGGATCAAAATAAAGTATCTGAAAGCCTATGAAAAGCGGTTAAAAATCTTGAAGGAGAACCCACATTTTACTGTGACGCAACGTAACTTCTCAACAAATGATTTAAACTTTGGTTGCAGATCAAAACCAAGTATATTTTTAAATTTTAAATGACCTGGAGGCGTTTGAGGCGAGCCCAAGCGCGTTATTCGAGCTCCATGCAATAGATCAATAACCAACGCACTACAAAATTTAAAAGGTACAAACCTTTTTATTTCCTATGCAGTTGTTTCGTAAACTGTTATCAATGTTCGAAATCAATTTTCGTTGATCAAAATTTTCCATTATTGTTTTCCTTTTTTTGCATAGAGCAGTTTCTAAAAATGATTCATCATATGAAGAATTTTGTTTAAAAAAATCAGTTACATTTTTCAGTGTAAAATGAAACATTGACATTTCAAGTGTGATTATTGCAACTTCCAGCTGCTGTTCATCTCATTTCAAGAAATCAAGTTAAATTCGGTAATTATATAAACTTTCTGAACTCTAATATGTAGACCAATAAGAAGTAGAATGCCTAAATTTTGTTAAGTTTTGAGTGTGCGGTTAACCCAGTAAGAGTTCTAGACTGCTGAGGTTCAATTACTGGCAAATCTACATAGCGTAATTAAAACTAATACTGAAACCAACAGTAGAGAATTCCCCAGATGCTGAAATTTGTAACCCCAGTAGAATATAGAGCATCCTTTGTTCTAAAATTTAATTTGTGAAATATAACATCAGCTAAGCAAATTTTTGCTGTTAATTTCAATTTGAACATCTAGATTTGAGAGCAACGCAATCACATTTGAACATTATTAGTTAACATTAAAAGTTAAAAAGGGAAAACAAAATAAGATAACTACGTTTTTTCGTGAACTTTAATGTTCTTAATTACCAACATTATGCATTATAAGTTTTATAAGGAATAAATATATGATAACACTAGTTTTTCTACACCCTGGTTAGTGTGAATACTTGAGTTAGTTTGAACATACCTTTGGATTTTTGTGTTCACAGAATCGAGCTTCTACTGTATTATCAATTATACACATTAGTTTGCAATTTTTTAATGTAACTTACCTCGGTAATGAGAATGAAGTGCTCGGATGTTCCTCAAAAGTTTCACTTAGCACAGCTTCTGATGTAATCATTCTCCTACTGTTCTGCTTCTCAGGAGAAGAAGTAATGTTCCTTACAGCTTCTGGACCATTTTCTTTTATTTCATCTTTGAAATGTCGGTCTAAGTTCTTCGACTGGTCTAAAATATATGTTCTTTTTAGGAAAGAAAAACTTACACACAATAAATGAAGATACCTTACTTACCTCAATAATAATTCGATCCATCATCGGTTCTCATTTTTATCTTCGGGAAATCTAAAGAATTTGCATTTTGCTCTTTCATTGTAATGCTTACAATCACGTACCCAACACTTAACCATATTTAAATCTAAAAAGAAATAGCTAAATAAATAATTACCCACTTCAATTAGTATTTTAAATTTACTTTATTTACTAACAAAATCACTTGAAAATCAAGCTTAAACTAAATTTGAGGTCATTTTATACATACCTTATTTAGAGGTTATGTAGTTCAGTTTGTTTATGTTTGGAATTTCTGAGGATCTCACGATCTCACGCTGCACTAATATGGCGTATGACTCTTTGCCAGTGATTTTCTATAATATAGAAAATCACTGCTATTTGCTAAGTCCATGTGAGTCCATGGTTGGGGTAAAACGGGTAAAAGTTGCCAAAAATTTTGGTCTAGGGACCTGGATGTGCGTAATCCGTCCCTGCTCCAATATTCTCAGCCAGTGGCGGTGCAAGAGTATCTAGGGCCCGAAAGCAAATATAAAACGGGCCCCTAAAATACAAGTATTAATTTTGAATTTCGTATGTTATTTAAAAATCTCTTTTTCGGGATTTACTACCCTTTATGGTCCCGGGCCCTTGTGGTTGCCCCTAAGCATTTGCTTATTGATATCACCGCCACTGAACTCAGCTCAAGTGAATTACCGATACTTCTTAGAAAATACACAAGATACACTTAGAAAAAAAAATTGATTTAAGGCTTCGGAAGGTTTTCGTAAAGCAGTGTTGGAAAACCACTGTAAACCAAAATTTTGGTGAAAAAAATTAGTAATTATGGAAGCGCCAGCTAGCGGCTTTATAGTAAAATAATTTTATTGCATTCTTCATTTTTCGGTGCATGCGTATTGTGATTCTCAAATTTTTGTTATCGCGTCACATGACCTGATTTGTTCCCGTGACCAAAACTGAAGGAAAATTCAAATATTGTCTCGAAATTTTGCGTAAATTTACTACGATGGACATTCTAGATCCATTGGATACGAGGTAATTAATTTACTTTTGACGTTTGAGTGAGTTTAAGACGAACGTTGCGTTATGTAACTTCCTGCGATTACGACAAGGTCATTTTGCGGTGTTGATGATTCAAATAGATAATAGGCATCAATATTTATCTAACAATGAAATAATTTTTTAAACGTGTTTTAGTAATGATGGAGAAATAGAAACCAAAGTTTTGGATCAAATTGTCGATGACCAGGGAATGGAAAGTGATGACGAGAGAGTTGTCGAGCACCTTTCACCACAAACTTTGTTAGAAACGCCGAACGATGCGGCCTTTACCCAGTACGCCTTACGCGCGAACGAAGGTCAGTAATTCTTGTTTACCATTCTCGTTAGGACTTTTTCTCATCGCTTTGTTTACAGGTGGCACAATAACCTATAGGGTATTGCATGTAGACGATACGATTGAAAATGGATCTCAGATTGTTTCCACCGGTACAAACTTTGGAAATACGGGAGTGCAGCAAGTTCTCACAAGTAATTTAAATGGTCAATTGTACGTGATAGGAAATCCAAGCGAAGTTTTCACCAACCAAGGAGGAACTCGGGCCATTGCCCCCAGGGCATCTCTGTTAGACACCACCACGACGGTGCAGGCAAATATTAAAAAGGTTTGTAGATTTATTATTTGCCTTATTGTGATTTGACAAGTGAAATTCTACTTCTTTTTTTTTTTTTTTTTCGGGTTACGGCTGCGATACCATCATTATCGTAACAACAACAAATCTATTTAAATATTTACATTTTTCGTAATTCAACAAAAAACCCACACAATCAATTAGTTTATGAAGTAATACCTTACTTTGCTCATCAAGTATTTCTATCCTGGGGGTTTAAATTTAATTAGGTTGTCTGAAAATTTATGAAATAATTAAAAATCAAGGCAATATTGTAGATTTGACAGTATTAAACATTAACCTGAAAATTGTGTAGAAGATAAACATGCCCTGTCGACTCCAATGCCCTTAAGACCCGCTTTTACAATAGTTGGTTAAGTATGAGTATAACAAACTAACCTATAGCAATAAACCAATAAACATCCGTATAACCTTACACCCGTGATAAATAATGCTAAACCGACTATAGTAAAAGTGGACCTAAAGGCGAAGGACTCTGAGAAAGAGCATAGAAATTAGGTTATTTTTGTAGAAGTCATTATTATTAAAGGGAGAGGCTAGAGTTACGGTTAACGTAACTTTTAAGAAGTGCTTATAGTTACGGCAAACGTAACTTTTAGGCAGTGGTTAAGTTACGGTTGACACAAACATAACTTTTTTAGTAGTTATACGGCAGAAATATTTAAAGTGTAATCAATTGAAGTTTAATTAACATAAAAAAATAAATAAAATAAAAAATATAAAAAAAAACTTCAAAGTATTTTGAAGTTTAATTAATGCAAGAGAATTTCACATATTATAATTATTTTTTTCAACGAAAAAAATTGTCATCTATAAAAGCATAAAACGTCGTTCTCAGTCAATTAACGCTACATAATTTAGACGTCAATTAATAAAAAAACTAACATTTCTTATTTAAAACTTCAAATTTATCGATGTATTTGACGTAAATTAGTTAATTAAATTAATTAAATAATTAAAAATTTACTTAAAGTCATACACTTCAATGAAAATGAGGTTTTAAACAAGAAATTTCATATTTTTTTAATATTTTTTATTAATTTACGTTAGCGTTAATTGGCTGAGAACGACGCTTATACCATAATCATCTTTATAGAAACATAAATTCAAATTAATATCTGTGTATTCAATAAGAGAAGTAATTATTTTAATGAATGCCAATACTCAAATAATATGTATTAATATACAGGGAACAGGGAGCCTATTCTATTTCAATTTAAAAAATTTTCTCCATTAACTTAAAATATTTACAAAACGAAAACCTTAAAAACGACGTTAGGCCTAACCGTAACCAAGCTTGGATGGTTGCCGTAACCGCCGTAAACATAGAAATGTCAAAGAGGTTAGGTTTGCCGTAACTATAACCACTTCCTAAAAGTTACGTTAACCGTAACTCTAGCCTCTCCCATTATTAAAACGATTAGAGTTGTTTATTACAAAAAAATATAAAGAAAAACTCAAGCTGATAATTTAACAATATTATTATTTACAAAATCTAATGATAAGTCATTTTTTTATTATTGTTATCATTTCGTAAGCATAAATGAACTTTGCTCTACTTACAACAACTTTTACCCCGATTTATTTCAGACATTGTTTAACATTTGCTACGGTTTATTTACCGCCTTTAAAGATATATTATAATTTTAACGTCCTCTCAATAAAAGATTGTTGTTGAGACATCATAATTTTTTTATTTTAAAAATTTGTGCTTATTACCGTGCTGAATCGCACCCTTAATTCAAGAAGCTTAAAAGTTTTAATTTATTTTGTTTTTTCTTTCTCATTTTCCTGTTAATTCTTCAGTGTCGGCATGATGTGTTTTAGTTAAATTGTCGTTGTGAATTTATTCTAGCAATTTTTGTTTTTTATTTCAGTGTAATGCCGGCTCTACCATCAAACTTCAGTATCCACCTAAGGTATTTTATTTGTTTATTTTAAAACTTGAATGCATATCTATCATTTACAAATTTGCTTTTTACATTCAGCCAAGCATCAAAAGTAGAATTTCACTCGTTAGACCACCAATACATTCAAATTTTTGTTTTAGCTAATCTTTGTTTGTTGCAGAGGGACGAAAGGCGGAGAGCAACGCACAATGAAGTGGAGAGAAGAAGAAGAGATAAAATAAATAATTGGATAACGAAATTATCGAAAATAATTCCTGAAAGTAACACGGCAGAGATGAAAGGTAATGGACACTACGAGGGCCAATCGAAAGGTGGAATTTTGGCGAAAGCATGTGAGTACATACACGAATTGAAAGAGAGTAATCAAAAGGTGGAAATATACGCAAAAGAAAATAAAAGTTTAAGCCAAAATGTTGAAATATTAAAACAGCAAAATTTGGCTTTAGAAAGAGAAAATATAAGTTTAAGAGAGTATATACAGAGCAACGGTTTGCAATTACCAAAAGAATTTCTTTCCTAGCAGGTGAATAAATGAGAAAAGTTAATTTTATTTTTGTGTATTATAAAAATTGTTAGATAATGGGGTAATATTACTAACAGTAAGGAGACTTATTAATTATTAAGTCAATTTATGTGTTAAGTTATTAATTTTTAGGATTAATTTTGTGATAAAATTGTATGAAAAATAGAATTTGTTTGTTGCACTTTTCCACGACCATTGTTTAAATAATTGTAATATGTATTACCAAGTTTCAAGTTATTATATTATTATGTAGTAGAGGAGATAATTAAGTTTACATTGATTAATTAGCTAGAAAAAATTTGTTATACTTGCCTGTATTTTATATTTTTATTTTTTATACCATGTTGAGTTTTGTGAATAATTATGAATTTGTTATTATTTTTTTGTTGGAAATCAATCATGAATTTGAACTTTAACACGAAAAATTGTCCATGCTAACTAAAGTTTTGAATATGAAATTGAAGATTATAATTATCATGTAATTGTATATTAATTTTTAACAGTTGTAAATAAACGCAATTAAATAGAAAAAAACTTTTCTTTTAATCTCAATAACTCCAGGCCGAATTATCTCCTACCTTGATTTGTGTTTGCTTAGGAGAGGATTAAATTACATACATATTCATCAACAGGTTACAGTGTCACCATTCATTAAGATAATTCTTAGATTATTCATTCAAATTGGTTGTTAATTTAAGGTGAAAAAATTTAATTAAAAATAAAAAGTGGTCCAATTCCTGGAAAAAAGTGATGTTTCTTAAACTCCAACTGTCTGAGTCCTCCGTGCCGAAAATTTAATATAAAACGTGTATTCATTTACAGGGATATTGTTTAAACAAAGTTATTCCCCTCCCAGCAGTTGAATTAATCTAATGGATTAATTGATGAATTTTGCATAAGAAGATTTAAGACGTTGAAAATACAATTATACCAGTTAGTTTATAATGAAATATGGAACTGTGTACTTTATACTTTTTCTAAGTTTCTTGTTTGCATTATTATTTGTGCGGAAATATCGAAATAATGTTTGCATGACATTTAATGATTATTACACAGATCGTGATCTAAATAAAAACTGTTACTATAATTCAGATTACAAATTATCAGCAGTAAGTCTTGACGTACGCTATATACTTTTTATGTAAATATCTATTTTAAACTAGTATTTTAAGTAGCTATTAGGATTAATTTATTCGTGGTTTGAAAATGCATATAATTATAATTAAAACACCAAATTGTTGTTTATGTTTACCCATTTAGAATAAGCGAATTTTGATTACTTTTTTACATTATAATTTAGTTTCCCAAAATTGATCGTGTGTATTGTTTAATAAAACTACCTTTCTGCGATAATGATTTCTTTCTTGCGGCTGCAACCTAAACAACAGATTAGGATGCAGGAATCGTTTATTCAAATTGTAATCTAAAGCCCAAGTAACAGGAAACCACCTCATTAATTAGTATATTTCTTAGTAATAACCTGTCTTGACTCCAGTCATTTCCTACCGCATACCAAATCAATTGCTGAGCCGTTACAGCCTCAAAAAATCTGTCTACCTATATCTGCTTAGATATAATCGGGAAATAACCGTAAACATTAAGAGCAAATAATCCAAAATTTTTATTGTTTCAGCCAGAAATAGCAACAAAATTAGGATATCCATCCCAAACTTACAATGTAACAACAGAAGATGGTTACATATTAACAATTTTTCGAATACCATATTCTCCATACGATTCTCATGGAAACAAGTCTAGAAAACCAATATTTTTACAACACGGAATGAATTTAAACAGCAACAGCTTCGTGAATGTCGGACGAAATTCTCTAGGATTTGTTTTATCCGATTCTGGTTACGACGTTTGGTTGGGCAACTTTAGAGGAACCAAGTATTCGTTGAACCATTTAAAGTTTAGTAGCGACAGTCGGAAGTTTTGGGATTATAGAATCGATGAACTGGCTGCTTATGACCTTTCAGCCCAAATTAACTTGGTCCAAAATGCAACAAACCAAAAAGTTATTTACGTAGGATATTCATTGGGTGCTACTACCGCATTCATGTTTGGGTCAGCTTTTCCAGATGTCACTTTAGACAAAATAAAAGTTATTATCGGTTTAGCTCCTTTTATCTATGGCACTGACGTTCGTTTGGCTGCTATGTTAAAGTATACTTGGTCTTCCATCAGGGTAAATAAGGAAATTCCGTATCTTCCCACCTAAATAGTTTTATACTTTTAGACTGCTTACCAATTCTTTGTAAATGGGGAATTTTTTGTGAGGCCGTCTCAAGAGACTATAAAAATGCTATGTTTACCTTATCCTTTCCAAATGAAATTATGTCAAATGGTCGATATGATCGTACAGGGCTACAATTTTGACCAAAATAATCCAGCAAGTGTTATAGATTTAAATAAATTTTATTTGTGATAAATTAGTAACTTTTAGGAGACTTTGCCAATCACACTTCTAAGTAACTACGATTCAATTTCCACAGAAACCATATCGCATCTACATCAAATATCGCATTTGAAAGAATTTAAGCATTTTAATTTTGGAATGACCGAAAATATGTTACGGTACCGATCGCCATATCCTCCTTTGTATAACTTGTCCAAAATCAACATTCCTGTTTTTTTGATTGGGGCAGCAAACGATCTGCTTTCAACCATCGATGTAAGTGGAATTTTGAAAAATTATTGTAAACTAACAAAAAAATTTAATTTAGAACCTGAAACGACTCGATCGAGATCTACCCGCTGAAACAAAATTGGATGATTATCACATCATTCAAGACCAAAATTTCAACCACTTAGACATTCTAATAGGAAAAGATGCAAAAAAATTTGTATTTGACATATTGATTAAGTTTTTAAAGAAATACTTTTGAAAACATTTTTTGTATTTTTTTTCAGCCTTACTACATATAGCAATTTAAGTATTTGAAGTTATAATTATATTTTAAAAATAATTAGAAAACAAAATGTACCTACCTAATACTTGGGCAATTATAAAAATTATTTTTCGATAAATTCGTTCTCATAATATAACAATATATGAGTCCATACTATTGTTTAATGCAAAACACATTGTTGTATTTATTAAATTAGTTAGTAGCATGAGAGTCAATTGGTGTAACAAGATTACCTTGACATTGAAATCATAAATTATATTTTAGATTACTTGGTGACGCGCAGTGAAGGTTTGCCGAGATTCCTAATTATTTCTGCCAAATTTAAATAAAAATAAAAACAAAAATATCTCTACAAGAGATATTATTGAAACAATTTTTATGCAATCTCAGCTAATATTCACTAACCATGATTTAGCCACAGCTATTTCTACTATTCAGCAATTACTCCTTTTCTCCGGTTCCATCTAAATAGTACTCTTACTTTTTATTTTCACCAGGTCTATTCTTTACAAAGTGGGAGGTATTGTTCGCTTTTTTTGTAGGTACTACTACCTAATTTTCCACTTTTTTTACAATGTACATTACGAATGAATTGATTAATTTCTCATGAGAATATTCAAGTTAATGCTAAGACAAGGTTAGTTTATAATGAAACAACTAACAGTGTACTTCATACTATTTCTAACTTTGCTGTTTGCTTTATTATTTGTGCGGAAAAATCGAAATAATGTTTGCAAGACATTTAACGATTACTACACAGATCGGGATCAAAACGAAAATTGTTACTATAATTCAGATTTCAATTTAACAGTAGTAAGTCCGCACAAGTGCTAAAATTTATTCATTTTTTGAAAATTTAGTTTGTTATATTTTAGCTGACTAAAAATTTAAAAAAATTAAAAAATATATACTACTAAGAAAAGAACTAAAGAAAAATATGATTAATGTTTTGAAATTTAATTGTGTTCTTAACAGGATTATTTATTTAAAATTTTGAAATTATATATATTTGTTTAAATTATTATTAATATATTTATGAAACTAATTATGAATTTATCAAACTTTTTCAAGCAATTTTTCGTTAGGTAGACAAATAACAAAAAATTAATGCTTACATTAGCTTTGCATATCAAAGAAGTAACTAGCTACTTATGTCGACGGAAGCGTACACATATTATAAAATGTAAAATGGGGGCAGACTTGTTCAATTAAATTAATTACTTGCAATTTTGAGTTCACACAATAAAAGTTCAAGGTTGACCATAAACACAAATAATTGATTTTCTACTACTTTTTTATGAAGGGGTTTCAAGGCAGATTACCTCGGTGGTTTGCCATTGCCCGCCGAGGGAGGACTGCTAAAATAAAGTTCTTGCTCTACTCAACTTAGCAGCCGACGCCCTTAAACATCAGACCGTAACCGTCCTCCAAAACTAAGAAACACAAAAAACATGGACGATCAACGCAGAATATAGAAAGAAACTTCTAGCAGTTGAGATGGACCATCTTAACCATAACTAACCAAGAAATAAGACGCAGAATGGGGCCTCATGACAGCTAGAAGAAGTCTTAGGTAGTTTGGTCACTTGCTGAGAATGGACGACCAGAGATGGCCAAAGAAGGAATGCTGGCTGTCGCGTATGGCGGTATCATACCGGATATATATCTATATATATATATTACTAATAGTAATAATATTTATTTTTATACATTTTTATTGTTTCAGCCAGAAATAGCAACAAAATTAGGATATCCATCCCAAACTTACAATGTAACGACAGAAGACGGTTACATTTTAACAGTTTTTCGAATACCATATTCTCCATACGATACTCACAGGAAAGAACCTAGAAAACCAGTATTTTTGCAACACGGAATGGTGTTAAACGGTCAGAGCTTTGTCAACGTCGGACGAAATTCTCTAGGATTTGTTTTATCCGATTCTGGTTACGACGTTTGGCTGGGAAACTTTAGAGGGACTAAATATTCCTTGAATCATTTGCAGTTCAGTCGCGATAGTCGGAAATTTTGGGATTTTAGTATCGATGAACTGGCTGTTTATGATCTTCCAGCCCAAATTGACTTGGTCACTAATATCACCAAAGAAAAAATTATTTACGTAGGGTATTCGTTGGGTGCTACCACAGTTTTCATGCTTGGGTCTGCTTTTCCAGAAGCAACTTCAGACAAAATAAAAGTTATAGTTGGTTTAGCTCCTGTTGTGTATGGCGACGGTGTTCGTTTGGCTGCAATGCTAAAATACACTTGGTTTTTTATTAGGGTAAAGAGGAAAATCCAATATTTCCTAGCTAAATAATACTGTTATACTTTTAGACTGCTTTCCAACTCTTGGCAAATGGTGAATTTTTCGTTAGGCCATCTCGAGAGACTTTAGAAATCTTATGTTTACCTTATCCATTCCAAATGCAGATATGTCAACTTTTCGACATGGTCGTGCAGGGTTACAATTTTGACCAAAATAATCCAGTAAGTGGTAAATTTAAACCAAGTTTTATTTGGAATAATTTTGTCAATTTAGGAGACTTTGCCAAATACAATCCAAACTACCTATGATTCATCTTCCACAGAAGTCGCGTCTCATTTTTTACAAATGTCGTTTTCGAGAGAATTTAGACGATTTGATCGTGGAATGACTGAAAATATTTTGCGGTACCAAACGCCAATTCCTCCTATGTACAATTTATCCAAACTTAACATTCCAGTTTATCTGATTGGGGGAGAAAGCGATATGCTGTCAACTCTTGATGTAAGGGCATTTTAACAGTTTATTATTAAATAATAATTAATTTTAATTTAGAACCTCAAACGGCTTGCTCGGGATCTACCGGCCGAAACAAAGCTGGACGACTATCACATAATACAGGACAAAAGCTTTAACCATATAGATATTTTAAATGGAAAAGATGCCAAAACTTTTGTGTATGATGTAATAATTAAGTTTTTAAAAAAGTACTTTTGAAGATTTTTTGTATTTTTTAATTAAAATTGCAAAACAAATCCTCGAGTTTTTAATCATTTGGTATACGAGATGCTTAAAATACAGGTATAATTCAGACCGCTACTAGTGGAAATTGAAGTACCTACCTAATTTGAATTATAATAATCGAGAGAACGAAATGCAAGGTTAGTTTAAAATGAAATATTTAACGATGTACTTCATACTTTTTCTCAGTTTTCTATTCGCGTTTTTCTTTGTGCGGAAAAATCGAAACAATGTTTGCAAGACATTTTACGATTATTACTCAGATCGCGATCAAAATGAAAATTGTTACTATAATCCAGATTACAAATTATCAGTAGTAAGTTCTGTTACCTATGCCATATTTTTTAATAAATTTAATCAGGTAAAATATTTTTTGGGGTCTAAAACTTGAAATTTATTAATTTTTTTTTAAATGAATAAATAGCAAAGATAACAATTGGTTGAAAATACAATTGTTTGTAATCATACTAATTGTAATTAGGTAATTAAAAAGTTTATAAAATATAAAGTTAAGGTTAACTTGGTATATCTGGTTCTCGTAAATAAAAGTTCAGGGTTAACTACAAACATAAATATTGCCGACACACATTTTATCGCAGTGTTAGCGGTAAGAGCTTGAGACTCCTTACTCGAACGGTAAGCGCCCCTCCAAAATTTTTATTGTTTCAGCCAGGAATAGCAACAAAATTAGGATATCCATCCCAAACCTACTATGTAACAACAGAAGATGGTTACATATTAACAGTTTTTCGAATCCCATATTCTCCATACGATTCTCATGGAAGAGAACCCAGAAAACCAGTATTTTTACAACATGGAATGAATTTAAACAGCAACAGCTTCGTGAATGTCGGACGAAATTCTCTAGGATTTGTTTTATCCGATTCTGGTTACGACGTTTGGTTGGGAAACTTTAGAGGAACGAAATATTCGTCGAATCATATAAAGTTTAGTAACAACAGTCGGGAATTTTGGAATTATAGTGTCGACGAACTGGCTGCTTATGATCTTTCAGCCCAAATTAATTTGGTTCGAAATATAACAAACCAAAAAGTTATCTACGTAGGATTTTCCTTGGGGACTACTGCAATATTCATGTACGGATCTACCTTTCCAAAAGCCACTTTCGACCAACTAAAAGTTATCATCGGTTTAGGTCCTGCTGCGTATTTTCATGACGTCCGCTTGGCTTATATCTTAAAGTACACTTGGCCATCCATCAGGGTAAAGTAATAAGAATATGTATCCACCTCAGAAATTGTATAAGTACTTTCAGGCTGCTTTCCAATTCTTCGCAAATGGTGAATTTTTTGTGAAGCCATCTCGAGAAACTATAGAAATGTTATGTTTGCCTTATCCATTCCAAATGAAGATATGTCAACTTTTCGATATGGTCGCGCAGGGCTACAATTTTGACCAAAAGAATCCAGCGAGTTTCAGATTTATATCAAATTTAATTTCCAATAATTTTGTAAATTTTAGGAGACTTTGCCCATCACACTCCATAGTAGTGACTCAATATCCACAGAAGTCATGTCTCATCTATATCAAATGGCGTTTTCGAGAAAATTTGAACATTTTGATCTGGGAAAAACCGAAAATATGTTACGCTATCAATCGCCATATCCTCCAATGTATAATTTGTCCAAAATCAACATTCCAGTTTATCTGATTGGAGCAGCAAACGATTTGCTTTCAACTCTAAATGTAGGTGGCATTTTGAAAATTAATTGTAAAATACTGACGAAAGTATGTTTTAATTTAGAACATCAAACGACTTGATCAAGAGCTATCAGCCGAAACAAAATTGGATGACTATTACATAATTCAAGACAAAAACTTCAACCACATATATATTTTGTTTGGAAAGGATGCCAAAGCTTTTGTATTCGACGTATTACTTAAGTTTTTAAACAAATACTTTTGAGAAAATTGTATAATATTAAGTTTTGTACAAAAACTACAAGTTTTTTTTTTGAAAATAATTTCGCTCGTTCGACAGCTTCTCAATGCGAATCTTTCGTTGTTTTAATTTTTCTTGGCGTAGTAGAGTTTCTTGTTTGGAAAATTTTCTGTGCTTATGAATCCCGTACATAATTCCCGCAACTAGACAACTCCATCTTGCTAGCCTGATTATGGGTGACACTTTCACTGGAGGATCATAATCACCCATTGCAGACCCTATAAATTTTAGATTTACAAAAAATAATGTAAAAAATAAAAATGTCACAATTGACAAGAAAAATTTAAACAATAAATTATGTGACTACTATAATTATCAAATTTGGTTTGCTCCTCCTAAGATCAGCGCCTATTTTTCACTGGGTTGGGCCCTAGGCTCAGAATTTGATTTTTTCATTGGCCTTAGGCACGTGCCTAAAGCGTCTAATGGTAAAATATGCCCTGTTGAGAGGTTGAGTAGATGATGTAGTCTAGTTTGTTGTGTTGGGCGTAGCGATTTGGGAATAAAATAAAAGCGTGCACTGGGGGGTATTCCATACCCCCCAGACCCCCCGACTTTTGCGAAGTCGGAACTTCTGTTGTTGAGTAATCCTGGGCTTGTGCGTAGGGCATTGAGTATTGCAACGTTGTCTGTTGCGATTGGTGGCGAAGTCGTCAGGGTCGTTAATTCTGCTGAAAGTCTCGAAGTGGACTGTAAGCTCAAGGTATGCTATTATAAGCTTAGATCGCTTTACCAGTTTAAAACTCTATTACCGTCTTATGTGAAGAGCCGAGTTATCTGCGGAGCATGATTAGACTTCGTTCGACCTGCCATGCTCGTGTTTTGAGAGACTTGGGAAATTTCGATGTGCCCTCCTATTCCACGGCAAGCTTCGAGCGGTACTTTGCGGGACTCTTTGACGACTCTACAAGTGTGGGCAGCAAAACCAGTTCTTTCCGATTCCAAAGCTCTAAACATATTATTTAAGTCACAAAAGAATTGGTGTAATCCGGGGGGTCTGGGGGGTATTCCATACCCTTCTGAATTCTGGATTTTAGGTAGAAGAGCAGGGAGATATCCCTACGCGCACTTAGGATACTAAATTAGGCCTACTGTACTACCTCCAATGCAGCGGCTTTCCGTCCTGTCATTCCTCAAGCCATCCTGTCTCCAGGATGAATTCGATTGAGACAGCTGCATTGGGATTTACTACTCCTTATGGTCCCGGGCCCCTAGGCATTGCTTACATTCGCTTATTGATATCATCGCCACTGAGCGCGAGGGACGGTTTGCGCCGCCCCTCGAAGCTTTCCACCCCAGGCCATGGCCTTCTTAGCCCTTGGGTAAATACGCCACTGAGTGTGGGGTCTTTCCGCCGTAACTTGGATGCTGTCTTCCGTACACAAGAGTAATCTAATTCAGAATATGTAGTAGTTCTTAATAAATTAGTATTATTATTTACTTCAAATATTAGTGAAGCCATCGGCAAACCGGGGGGTCTGGGGGGTATGGAATACCCCCCAGCGTACGGTTTATTCTTTATTATAGACCAATAGTATTAGTTCTTCAGTACCGAAGGATTACTTAATAGCCAATGCTGGGATCCTTGATTGTGAGCGCCGTGTTTGGAAGTCGCAGTTTTGACAAGAAGAGGGAAGGATGTGGAAAGGAAAAAATTGAAAAACGTCGAAAATGAAAATTTCTGAAGTACAATTAAATATATCTAGTTTTTGACCTTAAAGTATATGATTGGCTAATCATATTTTTGTTTTCGACGTTGTGACTTCGACGTTTTTGACTTCGTCGTTTTTGTTTCTCGACGTTATTGCTTTTTGACGTTATTGTTTTCGCCGTTTTTGACTTTCGACGTTTTGACTTCGACGTTTTTGTTTTCGATGTTTTTGTTTTCGATGTTTTTGTTTTCGACGTTTTGACGTGCTACCCTAATAGCATTGAAGGCCTAATTTTTGAGTTATTTTATCAGAATTTGATTTTTATTTTACAATTTTATGTTCTGGGCCCTAGGCACGTGCTTAATGCGTCTAATGGTAAAATAGGCCATGCACTACTGCCTGGGATGCTCTTAGAAGTTTTGTTTGTGTCTAGCTATAGGTCAGTGGAAAAAAGTGGTTTATTATCTTCTGAAACTAGGGGTTTCCCCAATTGGAAGTACATTATGATTTGCTGGAAGGATTATAAATATTTTCTAGTAAGAATTGGCAACACTTGGAATTTGCAACATCTAATTAATAGTAATTAATAATTTTAATTCTACAATTAATTGAAATTGCACATATAAATCAAGATTATTATAAAAACATAATAATTATGTTTACTTGATCTTTGGCTTTCCAGACCTGATCTTAAATTTTAATCGGGTTTGATATTATATCAAAAATATTGTAGAGGAATTTTTGGATTTTAGAAAAATTACTATTTTCCATTTTCTGTTATCACTTATTACAATTTTTCAAGCAAAATGCTATCTTTGGAAATTGTACTCTTACTGTATATCTGTTGCATAGAAAAGTATGCAATTATAATAATAATACATATTATTATTAGCATAAAATTGTAATATATATCTACCATAGTTGTTCATCTAGTTTTTAATAATTATGCTTGATATCTACAGATGCAGAATGACAAAAACAATTTTGTAATTTTCCATATTAAATTTTCATTTCACATAAGCAATCATGAGCAGCTTAACAACTTTGATTGTAGTTTTCGGAAAAATTTTATTGACTTACGCATTCCACAATAATGTTTGCAAGTCATTATCGGATTATTATACAAATCTGGATCAAAATAAAAACTGCTATTACAATCCCGATGGTGAATTATCAACTGTAAGTAAATTAGTTTCGCATTAGTCTTTACCGGTTTCGGTAACTCTAAAAGATTCATGATCAGACTATTCTTTAATAAAAATTAAATTTTAGTCCGATATCATTCAAAGACACGGGTACACTGCAGAAACACATAAAGCCACAACAGATGATGGCTATATTTTGACCATTTTTAGAATTCCATATTCAAAAACCAATTTCACGAAAAAAATGAAAAGACAACCGGTATTTTTGCAACACGGATTATCAAGCAACAGCGAAATTTTTGTTAATGCAGGTCCAAATTCAATGGGCAAGTACATTAAACTAAAATTTAAAGAAATCAGGCTACTGTCTTTTACAGGTTTTTATCTCTCGGACGCTGGATACGACGTTTGGATTGGAAATTTTAGAGGAAATACCTATTCATTGGAACATAAAACCTTGAGTAACACAAGCGATGAATTTTGGGACTTTAGTTTCCACGAGCACGGATTATACGACCTATCAGCCCAACTTGCTTTAGTAAAAAAAGTAACAAAGCAAAAAATCATATACATTGGCCATTCCATGGGGACCACTTCTGCGTTTGTTTATAGTTCGCTTCAACCGCAATTTGCATCCGAAAATATAAAATATTTTATTGCGCTAGCGCCTGTTGTGTTTGTCAAAAATATTCGGACTGAATTTATTCTAAAACCCATACATGGAATTTTGCAAGTACGAATTCCAAATTGAGTTTTTTAATTTTTAATATATAAATCTTTTGCAGGGCATGAAAAGTCCTGCCATCATTAACTGGTTTTTCAAAACTCTTTGTTGCTCGTATCCGTTTCAAGTGGAACTCTACGCTAATATACAAATGTTTGTGGAAGGATTTAACTACGAACAATTAATTCCTGTGAGTGGAAACTATCCTAAATGGTTTATTCAGGCCCGTAGCCAGGATTTTATTTCGGGGTTCCCCTTCCGAAATTTTTTTTCCCACTTTAAAATATATCTATTTACCAATTTTATTTTCGAAATTCAAATTTCGTGCCCCCTGGCTACGGGCCTGGGTTTATTTTCAATTTTTTTTTACTTTTAGGAAATTTTACCAATTATTTTACGGAGAGATTCCGCTTCCCCAAAAGTTGTATTACATTATTATCAAATGATGATATCTGGAAAATTTAGACAATTTGATTACGGTCCCAAGGAAAATAAAATAAAATATGGTTCGCCAGATCCTCCGGAATACAATTTATCTAATATCGACTTTCCCGTTCAGTTAATTTTAGCGCTTAATGACCAACTAAGCACAGTTGAGGTACCTATTTGATTTTACGCATGGGCATCCCACAGATGTTTAACTTGACCGCCAGTGCTGCGCCACTTGAGCTACGATGCGTAGTTCTGATTGGCGTACAAAGCGCGAGTTTTCTCGTTTACGCTCGGACATCCTGAGCATAAATTAATTTTTTTTTTATTTAAGAATGTCAAAAGGCTGTATCGAGTGTTACCTAAAAGAGCAACAAAAAATACTACAATTTATACCATAAAAGACAAGAAATTTAATCACACTTCAATGATTTTTGGAAAAGATGCCAAACGCTTGGTATTTGATGTTATATTAAAATTTTTATCTAAAATTATGTAAGTAAATTGTTAATAAATTTCATGAAATGTTGATAATATCTTACTTAAAATAAAGTATACCTATATACTTCTCGACTTATTTATTAATCCGTAGATCATTTGAATATAATAGCAACAAACTTTTAAATCTCCCGCTCCGTTTCCTGAAAACAAAACAATAGAATTATTGTTTTTATTGAACCAATCGAAGCATAAAAGAGCAATAGAGGTCACATTAAAATCTGACAAGACAGGAAATAAATTGAATTATAAATTCCAAAAATTCCGTTAAATTTTTTCTGATGAAAGATAAAATAAAGCGCGTGTAGAAATGAACTATTATCGAAATAAGTGCATGTGTCATAGATCGATGAGGGATAAACGCAAATTTTTATCTTATCTTATTGTTGATTAACGCGACTATCACAGCTTTATACATTGTTAATTTTTATATGATAAAATTTCACTTAATTATGCATATTTTAATAAATTTAATTTTATATTATTTGTCTAAACTTCAAAAATAGCCATAGTTTCCAGTCAGTTTTTTAATTTTAACATATTATTGCTTCGAAATCTGCACGAATTAGATAAAAGAAACAGCATAGTATACTCAAACAACAAAATAATAATAAATAAGAATAAAATACTATCTTTTTACGCAAAGAATTGATGAGAGCTGTGTTTAAAAAATTACAGAAAAACCATTTTATTTATTCTTAATGATTTTCTCACAAGGTTGAATCTATAATTAGGTATAATATTATACTAATAAAAATAAATAATAAAAATAATAATAAATTTTAAAATAACAGCTGACCCTACGGTCAGCAGACATTTTTATCTAACAAAATAATAATAATTAAATTTATAGAGTGACTAAGAGATTAAAAATCGTGCAATTTCCAAGACTTTTTTTTATATTGAAATCGGACTTTAATCCTCTAAAATTGCGCGATGGGACAATTTCTGTGTTTATTATAATTGAACAAAGAAAAACCAGGGTTTCTTGAATTTTGAAAAAAGAAAAACCATTTTGCATTTGTTCAGAATGCAAAATCATTAAACTGAGTACTCTTGGAAAATCTCCTGCGGAATTTTTTATTTCCTTTATCTCAAAAAATAATGTAGTTCTAAGCTTTGTTGTACAACAAACACAAATTTTATGTTAATTTTTGACTTCCTCGAGCGTATCTATTGCGGGTGTACTTTGAATCATGCCTGTTTATGAAATTGCATTTATTCGTAAAAATCGGCTGCTATGTGCTAAACTTCAAAATCCACACTTAAATTTGTAATCTCTTATCTAGTAGATTCGGAAGAACGCAATATAAGTCAATTAAGTCAAGGGTAACGATCCACGTGTATATTAATCAAATTCAAAATAAATCAATTATCACTTTTGCCATAGACTCGAAATTTTGTCACACAAACCTCAGCAATGAAGTGGATCAGTTATCCCACGATTATTTTGGGAGCTGCTTTAATTTATTTTTTTGTTAGACAAACAAACAATGTCTGTACAAGTTTTCAAGATTATTACTCCGATCGCGACAATAACGAAAATTGCTACTACAATCCTGACTATAAACTAACAATGGCAAGTACTTTTTTTTAAACTGTGAACCCATCAGTGCCGATTTACCAAGTGATCCTGAAGTATTAATTGTGGTATTTTAGGAAGAAATCGTTAAACGCAATGGTTATCCGGTAGAAGTGCACAACATCACCACAGAGGACGGCTACATCTTAACAATGTATCGAATTCCGCATGGAAAAAATTTCAACGATAAAGCACCACGTCAACCGGTTTTGCTTCAGCACGGCATTGCGTTAAGCAGTGAGTGCTTCATCAACACAGGAAAAAAATCGTTAGGTTGGTTTTTCAAAAATTTTTAATTCCAAAACTAACAGCGTTGTGATCCGTAGGTTTCATACTGTCAGATGCAGGATACGATGTGTGGATGGGTAATTTCAGGGGAACCACCCATTCGAGAAAACATGTGAGCTTGGACGACACGAATCGAAAATATTGGAACTTCTCCTTCAGCGAGTTGGGCGTATACGACATTAGGTCAAAAATCGACTACGTTTTTGAGAAAACCCAACAAAAAGTTATTTTTATTGGATATTCCATAGGAACAACGGCGTCCTTCATTTATAGCCTGACGTATCCCGAATTGTCTCAGGAAAAAGTGAAAATATTGATTCAGCTTGCGCCCGTTGTTTATTTATACCATTGGTCGTCGCTACCTAAATTTATCATTTCTCGTTGGAGTTACGGAGAGGTAAGCTACTTCCAAAATCCAAAAATAAAAGAAAAAAACAAATGATATTTTAGGCTTTCATGAAATTTTTCTCCTACGGAGGTGTTTTTCCCAGAGAATATTTACCCCACAGTTTTAAAAAATATGCCTGTTTTCCGCTGCCTTTTCAAATGAATGCTTGCCAATTTATCGACATGTTGCTTTGGGGATTCGACTACGAACAAAATGATCCCGTAAGTTTCCATTCATATTTTTGTAATATCAAAATAATTAATTATGTCTTTTAGGAAACTCTGCCGATAACAATTCTGAAAGATTCGGATTCAGTTTCTCTAAAAACTCTCTGGCACTGCAGCCAGCAAATCGTATCGGGAGATTTTAAAAATTACGATTACGGAGTCGAAATGAACAAAGAAATATACGGATCCTGGAAACCCCCCGATTACAATTTATCGGCAGTGAACGTTCCAGTGTATTTGATCAGGTCGGAAAACGATCTTATGTCTACAAAAGAAGTAAGTTAAATTTTTGAAAATTTTCTAAGACTAAGCCACTGGTTTTAGGATATCGATACTCTGTACAATGCTCTACCAAAACATGTCAAAGGTCATGGAATTTACACGGTGAAACACAAAAGTTTTAACCACATCGATTTCCTGCTAGCACGCGATGTGGTTCCGCTGCTCTACGATCATCTGTTACAGTTTATGGCGGATCTGTAACTACAACTGAAGAATATCGATACATCATACATCGATATAAATTGCCTACAGGGTATTGTCGGACCTACTGTTGCTGAGAAAATATGCCCATATTTACTTTCAGTTGAAATTACTTCAAAAAAATTGGTTTAGCTCGTGATTGGTTAATTTTAGTAGGTATAGATAAATTTTCATAAAATTGCACTGTCGTCATGATTTGGAGAATCGACATCTTGAAATATTAAATTATCGTAAAATTTAATGATAAAATTATTAAATTCCAAGATTAATATTATTATTGTTGCTATTTTTATCATTAAATTATTAATTTGTGTTTATCAGTGTCATTGTCATTTATTACTATTCATTGTTATTTCTCGTATTTGCCTATGTGAATTTTTCCATTGCTGAAAATTGCGACATACCATAATTGCCGAGTAAACTTAACTGCCTTCGACTGTATCTTAATATTTATACAATAATTTATCTGTGATTTTTACCTATTTAATAAAAAATAAAATCTGAACCTGTTTAAATATGAATACATTCCTTCTTAGTTAGCATCTAAAATCAACAGAAGCACAACAAAGTTTAAAAAATTAATTTAGTCTGTTGTAACTTCCACCCGAGTAAATTTTAAAGCAAATCGACAGTGTTGTTATTGCCTTTAGAAGAGAAACGGTTTGAATCAAGTTCTTATTTTGTCTGGGATCGAACCGGGTGTTTTGGTATTTCTTTCCGACTATTAATCTCTCGTTTAAGCTCAGGTTGGCTCGGCCATCCCAGTTCCGCTCAACTTGGTTGAAGATACAAAATATTTATTTTATATTGTTTATTTATTTAGATATAAATATTTCATACCAAAATAAAATTATAGTTTACCTTGAAAGATAAAATAAAAGCTGTATATTATATAAAAGTGAAGTTTAAAATATTATTATTGCCAATTATCAAATAAAAATTTTTAAGAGCAAAAATAATGTTTTCGAATTTCCTATGTAGCATGCAATCTTAGAATCTCGGGTCAATATTGCAAACTTTAACAAACAATATAGGCAATCAATATTGCACCAATAAAGGAATGAGCGGGCCAGTTTACTATTTAATAAAATTTAAAAACCCGAATACTCATAAGGAAAATTATAAAATTCAGCTATAAATTTCAGTACTTATTTCCAGATTAATAATTAAGTAATAAACCAAAGACCCCCCCAGCCATTTTATATCTTATAATCAACAAAAATTTCAAAATCGAAGGTTTTCGGAATCAAAGTTTAACGGCGTTTGCTGGTCAAACGACCGATTAAACGATAAATAAAGAAATTCTAACAATTTCTTACATTATTGCTATCAGGATAAACCCCCCAGTGATGAAATAAATAAAAAAACAAGTAGTATTTCGTGAACAAACTACATTTTAATCTGCAACGAAAGTACGTAATTTACAGAACAATTATTTGGAGTAATTGGCGTTGATGTAATGGTACAGAAAAACCAGCAAAAATAATGCGACGCCCAAGCTGTTTGCTAATACGGCCAGGTGAACATCGGTTATCATTTCCTGAAAATAAGAAATAATTTTAAAATATTTCGGCGCGACGAAGTTTAAAACTTTCCCGCGAGATGACGCTGACGTAAATCAATAAATCAAGACGGTTAGGTTTTTAAATGATCGCAATTTTAGTTTTAGATATTTAAAAAATAAACTTTTTTTAATTTACATTTAATTAGAAGTACAAAGAGCTAACTTAAGGTAAGAAATTTAAGATTTCCTTTATGTATTTCTCAGGCGGTTAATTTTGTTAGGAATTAAGGGTTCTAATTTTGACAGTTGGGGAATAATCGTTTAATTTTCGTTAGCGACATATTAGTACAATTAATTTAGAACTCACCCCTTAATTTTTGATAACTTTTCTATCGAGAAAGTGATTATTTATTTAAAAATATATTACACGTATCTTATAATAATCGCTGGAATGTGGGAGGCCTGTAATACCGGCAGCGGGTGACGTTAATGAACTTGATAACAAATGTTATGTATGGGGTGATTCAAAAGTGTTGAATGAAAATAAGTGATTTTCGTGATTGAAATACTAACATTCAGAGTGAAGCATGATATTTGCGCTCGAGCTTGAAGGTTTACCATTTTCTTGCCCCCTTTTGATTCAATTAATTTTTTTTTACAGAATGTCAATAATCGCGTCAGCAGCTAACGATTTAAAATTTCATCAATGGCCCGAAGGTATCATTCAGCAAACTTACGTTCCTGCAAAATTTGACGAAGGTCCAATCAAGAGCATATCTTGGGGAAGAGATGGCTCTTGGGTGATCGTTGTTCCCAGCTCTGGACCAACAGAAATTATCAGTATCAGAGACAACATCAAATTGTTGCAAACCGTTGAGCAAGTTTGCCATCCAACTTGCGCGATTTTTCAAAACGGGACCAAAAAGAATATAGCCATCGGAACCTTATCTGGTCAAGTAGTGCTTTACGATATAAAAGCAAGAAATGTACGGAAACGTTTTCCAAGAACCACTTCAACCATATTTCAGTTGAAATACAACTCAAAGGATTCGCACCTTGCCGCTGCTTGTAATAATGGCGACATTTTGGTCTACAACAATACAACTTCTAGTGTCTCTTCGTCCTTTAGAATTCCAGATTCCGATAGCGTTTCAACAATCAATTTTCATCGAACTAAACGAAATCTCTTGTGTGCCGGAAGTGACGAGGGAATCGTAGCTGCTTGGGATACTAACACAAGTGCAGTTTTATGCAGCATACCGGCGCACCAGGCGCCTATTACAAGTTTATCTTTTTCTCCCATTCGGTCGGATTTGTTGGTCACCGGAGGCCTGGATCGGCGGTTTACATTTTACGATCTTTTAGCTAAAAAGTGCATATTAGAGGTTGAGGTAAGCAGTTCCATAACTGCCTTAGATTTTAGCAATTGTGGAACTTATCTCGGTTTAGGTTCCCAAAACGGAACCATAGTTTTGTACGACACAAGAAATTTTGTCGAACCTGTATCCACATTTATGGCGCACGAAGGCAAAAAAATTCGACACTTACTATTCCAAAAGCTCCTGCTCGCAAGCGATCAGAAAAACAACAGCACATACGATATTACCGTCCATAATCTTTCACGAAAAGAGCAAAAGCCAGAAATCAGCAAAGATACCATGGATTCCTTACAACCCGTCACTTGTAATCAATCTGGCGGTTTAGAACAGCCTCCTCCTCAAGATTCTTTTTTAGCAGCATTAGATATGGATAACACCGGACGAGTTTCTCAACCCAAGGATTCGTCAGACGGCATCCAAGATTCTATTTTAGCAGCATTAGGTATGGAAAACACCGGACGAGTTTCTCAGTGCGAGACAACTGCTGGGCTAGGAATCACCTCGGAAGTGAGAAAGTGGATGGACACAACATCTAAGCACTCCGTGGTTCATAAGTCGCATTTGTTGGAACAATTATTGCTCACCGATACGCCGTCCACAAGCAGTACTAACACAAAAAAAATTACGTCAACGCCCAAATTTATAACTGGAGATCTTGTGAGCTCGCCTCCCACAGCCTCTCCGATTGACACAATAATGAGCAGTTCGAAATTGTCATCCAAGGTTAACCAGATTAGTGTTTCACCTGAAGAACTGAAAAAAGTGGTGAGAGAAGTAATCAAAGACGAGTTGGCGAGTCATATGGAAGCACACAAAGCCGAACTGAAAGAGAGTTGCGCGGAGATTCTCGGTCACGTGCGAAGGCAATTTTTGGATTTGCAAATGACCATAGTCAAGGAGTTTGTTGCTCTGGAAGATATTGTTGAGAAGGTGAAAAAGAATAATTCCACCAAGGAATTTATATGTGATGACTTTTTGATAAACCAAAACCACAAATTAATAAAGGAGCTGGACTCGTTAAAGGAACAGATGGTCGAACGGGACTCTTTTCGTAAATTCTAATGCTGATTAGCTCAAGGGATAAAGTAGTTTAATTATTGAAAATTTGATTTTCACATCAGAATAAATTGTATGTGCCTTATTTTGTATAATTTTTGTAATAAAATATAAATTTTTGAAAGTATTGATTTTTGAGGGGGGATAGTTGGCACATTTTCAAATATTTCGCGTAATAATTGTACTTCCGCGCACACGCTACCCTAACTCGCGTAGTACCAAATTATCTTTTAATTTTGTCGATTTACATAATATATAAAATTGAATTCGATCGATTTCTATTTTTAGATTATAAAAAATATCAGTTGAGCTTGATATTTTTTTTACTTCAATTGCGGTTATTGATTGTATGATTAATAACACGTGGGTTAAACTTTTTATCATCAGACCTACCATTATGTATTTACTAGTACTCCATTCAAAATTGTGCTATCTAATCGTATCATTTGCAGTGTAAATAATTTGTGTTTTGGTGTGGTAGAATTAAAAAAAAATTAAGGAGAAGGATAATTAATTGCTGACGGTAAATATTTTTTAAATTGATTTTTGCCAATTTAAAATCAATGAATCACATGGATCCGAAACACGGTTTAAGGCTGTATTCTGTATTAGACTACACAATTTTGTGCAGAAACGTGTTTAGGGTGTTCTTTTGTTCTGCGCAAAATTGTGTAGTCTAATACAGCCTTTATTACCAATACCAATACATTTTTACGATTCAATTTTAAGTGATAAAGCTTTTAACGAGGCATTAAAAAGGTATATTTCAATAATAATGAATTGTAATAGCTCATAAATTAGGTACGAATGTGGTCCTGATAAGTAAATGTAAATTAAGTGGCGATTGGTACGGGGAGACCGATAGGGCGCCCCTCTTTCAGAATATTAAATCATTGAATCTTTTTGAAAAATTTTGCACTTCCTGGTTTCAATATTTTGCATATGATTTAAATAAAGCTACTTATTTTTTTATTTATTGAAAATTATTTTTGAAAGTTTAATTATTCAAATATTCTCTTTTTGAATAGATTTTCGTGAATTTGAAAATTTGTGAATGCATTTTTTAGGTATGGAAAATTTTTTAAATTTGGTTTTAATTTACTTACAATTTTATCAAAAACGTAGAAAGCGATTCCAAAGGAAGAACCTTGAAGTGTAATTATCAGGTCTATTAATAATAACAACAGTTGTGGTTTAATTTACATAATATTAAAACTTTATTGTAATAACATTTTAAGAATATAAATATAATATATTATGTAGATAATTCCGAAATATATAAAAAATGAAATTATTGTGATTTTCGCAGTTCAGTGAATTTTTCTGTCTTTTCTTAACAAATATTTAAAGTGTAGATTTGTTCGACAGACCTTGAAAGATTTTAAATAGCTAGGTAAATATTTTTGTAACGCATTTTTGGAAAATTGAAAGTAAATATGTTTTAATATTTTTAAAATAAAAATAATTTTTTGTTTTTGAAAATTTTAATTACCAAAAATTTAACTAATTATGTTATTAAAATGATAGAATTATCACGATTGATTATTAACGTATGTTGCGTTAACATCCAACAGGTACAAAGTACTTTAAGATTAATGAAGATGATCTGATCGCACCCGGAATTACCACCGAAATAAATAATAATTAAATGATAACTCAAAAATTTTGGAAAATAGATTAATCAATTTTTTATATTTAATTTCAATTCCAAATTTAAACGAATTTATTATGGGAACCCCCCTTCCACCTTGCCTAAAAATCATAAAATTAAAAATTTAAATATCGATTAACATAAACTTTTAATTATCCCACAATAATAATTACCTGCGTACTCGATGATGTGAATGTGACTACCATAAAAACAATGCTACAGTTTTTTATATTACAATTTTTTTCTAACAGCGGTGTCGTCAGAAGGTAGGGCCGGATGGGGCCAAGTTTACCTAAATTTAGTTTAATAAATCATATTTTTCATTGTACAGAATTTATTAACTGAGCTGCATATTCGCGTCTAACTTATGTGCTATTACGATTATTTATTTATTCTGCGTTAAACTGCTAGGATGAATTTATTACAAAATTTATATTATTTCTCACGTGATTTTTATTGGTCATTTTGTGTGGAGTGCAATTTCTTTAATAGAACCAAACGATGTCTTGATTGTCAATTTTGGGTAATAGTAGGCATTATTATGTAAAATGTAATAATGGAGGGAACAATGATTGGTAGGTATAACCAGATTTATGCAAAGGCGACCTTTGATAAAGTAATTCAAGACTGACATATTTTACTATTATAAATTCGAATCAGTTCGCTGTGAGAACACAAACAGAAAAATTTTATTATAGAATGAAGTGGCTAATTCTCTCCTCCATTAGTGTAATTGGACTTGCCGTATTTTTTCTCAGGCGAACAACCAATAATGTGTGCAAAACATTTGAAGATTATTACACCAATGTAGACCAAAACGAAAATTGCTACTACAATCCGGACGCCGATTTAACTGTCGTAAGTCTTTTTTGCTATTTACTATTTTTCCAAAACTTAGTTTTTTTATGTTCGTTTAATTTACCTGAGTTTCTCATCGCGAGAGCTTCATCATCAGTATCTTGTTTTCGAAAATCTCTTAATATGCAGTTTAACAAATATCGGATGATGTTCTATGAGTCACTTTACAAAAAATACAATGCAATCGTTTTTGATTTGATCAAATTTGGCCTAAGCGGAAATACATACATAGGTATTGTATAATATAATGGAGACATAAAGTCTAATTTTAAATTCTAAGGTCAAGATTGTTTCAATGAAATATTCAAATAAGTATACAAAGTAAATTTTGTAATGATTCAATAATCGTTAAAAAAATATCAGACGATACTAAAGGAGATAGCGTGATTTGATAAAGCCATCGAGTTTAAGATGTCTGGGAAAAAATATCTAAATTCTTTCAAGTGACCTAAATTTCTAATCTAATGATGTCGGCAATTAAATAATCGTATCACAAAAATTCAGTTCCTTCATTTTTAGCCTGAAGTAATCAAACGATGGGGCTATCCAGTGGAAACACACAACGTCACCACGGAAGATGGATATATCCTGACGATGTTTCGAATTCCCTACTCCAAACACAATCACAATAAAACACCCGGTGTGCCTATTTATCTACAACATGGTTACAAAGCGAATTCCAAGTGTTTCGTGACGAGAGGACCCAAATCCTTAGGTAATCCGTTCGAATATATAAAATAATCAAACCATCCAACAGAAACGTTTCAGGATTCCTTCTATCCGATCAGGGTTACGACATTTGGTTGGGAAACTTTAGAGGAAGCGATTACGGTCGACTCCATACGAGTTTAACCCTAAAAGACGAAAAGTTTTGGAATTATAGCTTCCACGAACATGGAGTCTATGACGTTCCTGCCCAGGTTTCCTACGTCAATGAAGTCACCAAGCAAAAAATTATTTATCTCGGATATTCAATGGGCGGAACAGCGGGAACGATTTATTCCATCGAGAAAACGAAAGCAGCAGAGGAGAAAGTAAAAATCTTAATTTTAATGGCACCGTTTGTTTTTCCACAACACATAAGCTTATTTACGCAATTAGGATTAACACTTTGGCCTATCATAACGGTAAGAGATGCTACGAAAGAAACTGAAAGAACTCAAAATTACTTTTTAGCCTGTAACTCAATTTCTAAGCAATGGTCAGTATTATCCCGATGGTTTTCGATCTCTGAACAACGAAATATGGAAGCGCGTATGCTATCCGTACCCGATTCAAATGGAAATATGTCAATTTTTTGATATGTGGAGTACCGGGTTCAATTACGGACAAAACGATCCGGTAAGTTATCGAATATCCAAATGATTTCCTCAAATTTATATTTTAATTTTAGGAAACCTTACCAGTCACTCTGTTGTATTTTTCTGAAACCAGTTCGGTAAAAGTGGTGAACCACTTTTCGCAAATGTTTTTAACTGGAACGTTTCGTCAATTCGATTATAGTCCCGAAGAAAACCAAAGGATTTATGGAAGTCCTGAACCGCCAAGCTATAACATTTCGAAAATGAGTGTTCCAGTTTTCGTACTTCGATCGAATAATGATATGACATCTCCTAAAGAGGTTCGTCCTCATTAATTATTCAATCTTAGCGGTCTAAAATTTATGTTTTAGGGCATCGATAAATTTTATGCTTCTCTTCCAAAGGCTGTTAAACAACACGAGATGTTCGTTGTTGGTGATTTAAATTTCAATCATGTCGATTTTGTTTTTTCCAAAGATGTTATTCCGCTAGTATATAATGATTTAATAAAATTTATAAATAGTTTATAATAAATTATTACAATTTATATTATGTAGATTTAATAAATTATTGTTATATAAAATTGTTAGTTTTTATACCTCCCTCAATCACTTTTTGACTGATTTTAATGTAGGTTGAGTAGAAAGATGTGTAGAATTCACGTCAGCATGCTATTTAACATTTAATAAATCATTAAAGCTGATATTCCCGATTCGATTTGGAAATTGCTACTTTCTGACCCTGAGTATTTCGAATATAAAAATGCATTAGTTTACGTAGAATATTCTCAACGACTAGAAAAATAGAATTGGATATTACTGCTTTCTGGCCCCAAGATTGCCATGTATTTTGAGTAGAAAAATGTTGGTTTAAAACTGATATTTCTGATTTGATTCGGAAATTGCTACTTTCTGACCTCTAAATTTGACAGATCTTTTGTTGCCCTTGGTCGTGTAATCCCTGACCCTTTTTGTTGAACAAATTGTTATTGAATATGCTGGTATAATATTTATCTATTTAATGACTTTGTGATTACTGTTATCTATCAATAAGCTGGAAAAACATGAAATTATGCTAATTGAAATTCCACCCATATTATTTAAGTTGTTGGAAATTCTGATGCTATCGCTAAAATACCACATACCCACAAAGTATCATGAATATTACCATTGTTTATTTTGTTTTGTTGTGCTTGATTAAAGGTTCAGTTAGTCAAAAATATTTGAGTTATGTTTGCAAATCATTTGCTAGCTACGAGATTACCAGAGCTTTCGATCCCAAATGTTACCACAGCGGTGATGTGCTGGGTTCATTTGTAAGTAAAATTTGGGGAAATTTGGGAATTTGAGAATAAAGTTGTAATTTTATTGTTGTTAGGAAGAAATTGTTAAGAATCATGGTTACAATACCGATACGTTTGAAGTCGTAACAGATGATTTCTACATATTGAAGCTGTTTAGAATTTCCTCACGGAAGAACACTTCAGTTGGTCCACCAGTCCTTCTTGTACACGGAAGCTTTACGTCGTCAACGTCTTATACAATAGCTGGAAATCATTCTCTAGGTATATTCCTTCGACTCTTCTTTGTAATCCTCACACCCCAACAATTTTGAAATTTCAGCTTTCCTCTTGGCCGACGAAGGATACGACGTCTGGGTGAGTAATTTTAGAGGAACCAGCTACTCAGACAAGCATGTATTCTTGAACACCCACGATAAAAAGTTTTGGGATTTCACTTTTCACGAATATGGAATCTACGACCTTAAAGCTATCATCAACTTCGTTACGAGCACAACAAAGCAAAAAGTAATTTACTTCGGCTGGTCCATCGGCGCGAGAGCCTATTACGTTTACAACATCATGCTTCCGGCTGAAGCAATCCAAAAAGTAAGAGTTTCCATTTCGCTAGCACCCACAGTTTATGCCCATCTAATGAAAACGCCAATTATAAAAGTCGTCGAAATAATTCCGTTCTGGCTCTTGAAGGTAACTTAAATTCAGTATTTTTCTAATTAGAGAATCTTTCAAATCAGTTTTTATTAGGGATTTTTGGACACTGTCTTCCAGGAAGGCGTATTTTTCCACAGAACATCTTTAATAATAAAATTTGCGGTACATTTTTGTTTTGACGATCCTGCTCAAGTTCTGTTGTGCGAATTTGCCAAAGATCTAATCACCGGATTCGATATTCCACAGGAATCACCGGTATTAGTAACAAGCAAACGTAATAAGAATAATCCTGATTGATTTTGATTTTTCAACCAGGAAATTTTACCTCTCTTGGTGGCGCAAAGCACCGAAGCAACGGGCTTAAAGCAGGCTTACCATACGGTTCAATTGGCCAAGAGTAAGAAATTTCAACAGTTTGATTATGGATTTGCAACCAATTTAATACGATATGGAACTCCGCATCCACCAATCTATAATTTTTCTATGATAAATGTGCCCATTCATATTATATACGGAAACAACGATTTTTTGTCACCGGAGGATGTAATTTTGTAAATATCTCGTGAAGTAAGTTTAATTTTTGAATTTTAGAATGCCCAGTTGGTTTACCAACAGCTATCGGATGTAGCCAAACCGTTTAAGGAGCCTTATAAAGTGAAATATGATAAGTTTTGTCATACCGATATGGTAGCTGCTAAGGACATCAGGCCACTGTTGAACGATCCCATTATTGGGTTTTTGAAAGACAACCAAGCTTACTTTAATAATTAGATAACAAATACAATTTAAAAAAATAATAATTTGTTTTAATTTAAAACGAAAGTAATCGGGAAGCAGTGCTTAGTAAATTATGCGCATTTTTAAATGATTACGTTTTATCAAAATCAGTTTGAATAAATTTGGCCAAGTAGGTCGAGGAAATGTTATAACACCGAAGCAAATTTTTATTTCATTCCGTTAGTAGCCAGTAATAGTTTGGGTTAAAATGAAATTTTTGGTGTGTTTCATATGGTTCCTTTTTAACCGAGGTGTTGTCGGTCAAAATTATTTGAACTATGTTTGCCATTCTTTTACTGATTATTGGGTAACCAGAGATTTAAATTCCAATTGTTATTTTTCCGGCGATGTACTTAATTCTTTTGTAAGTGATTTTTCTTTTGATATTTAAAATTTCACCATCCAGTTTAGGAAAAGATTGCTTCGTCTTATGGTTACGACACACAAGTTTTTGAAGTTACAACAGAAGACGAATACATCCTGAAGCTGTTTAGAATTTTTGGAAAAGGAAAGGTTCCCTCTGGTGAACCAATACTTCTCGAACACGGAACTTCCACATCATCAACATCATTCACATTCGTCGGAAACGATTCGTTAGGTAGAATTGAAAAAAAAACTATTTTGAAACTGAAGTAATTCAAAAATTGTAGCATTTATTTTGGCCAACGAAGGATATGACGTATGGATTGCTAATTTCAGGGGAACCACGTACTCAACTGGTCATAAGTATTTGACACTGGACGATAAACGCTATTGGAATTTTTCGTTCCACGAGTACGGAATCTACGACGTTAAAGCTGTTCTGGATTTGGTGACAGTACAAACCAATCAGAAAGTCATTTATATTGGTTACTCTGTCGGTGCCAGAGCGTATTACGTTTACAACACTCTGTATCCTCAGGATGCCATACAAAAATTAAGGGTTTCAATTGCTTTGGCGCCCACGCCCTTTTTGCAGTTCAATAAATCCCTGCCCTACAGATTAATGGAGCTTGTTCCATATTGGATTCTGAAGGTAATTTCAATCTTGAGGTAACGAATGTAAACCGATTGGTTTGTTTTCTTTAGAGAACATTGGATGCTCTATTCCCAGGAGGTGTTTTAAGTCGTAAAACATTGCAGTCGACAGAAATGATATTACATTTATGCTTGGATAGTCCTTTCCAGGCGTTGACCTGTAGGCTGGGAATAAGCTCGGCTTTTGGATTTAACTTTCCTCAGGATGCCCCGGTAATTTAAATATTTTGTAACAATGTAATTATTTCTTTAAAATAGGAAACATTTCCGGTGGTATTAGGACAAAGTCTGGAAGCAAACCCGCTGAAACTCTTGTACCACACAGACCAACAAATACGCAGCAAACAGTTTCGACAGTTTGATTATGGAAGTATGGAGAACCTAAAGCAATATGGAACAATCACTCCTCCAATATACAACTTTTCAAAAATTAATATTCCTAATTATATTTTTTACGGAGCTGGAGACTTTTTGGCAACAGAAAAAGTGAATTTTTAAAATTTTTCAAATCAAGTGCTTTTATATTTGCTTGCAGTGTGTGAGATTAATTTACCAGAAATTGCCCGAAATAGCCAAACCGTTTGGAGAACCATTTAAAGTTCAAGATGAAAATTTTTCCCATACCAATTTTGTTGATGCTAAAGATGTAAAGGCTCTGCTGTATAATCATGTCGTGCAATTTTTGAATGAGAAAAAAAATTATTTTAATAATTAGATAATGTAGCGAATAGGCAGTGAAATGTAATTTAGACTTTAGACCGCTACAATTGAAAATAAAATAGCCTGAAAATATAGTTTGATTTGTTTATAAAGAAACAACTTCGGCAAGTAATTATTTATTATAATTTTAATAGGCAATTGGAACAAAACGACCGTTAATTGCCCCGTTGCTAGGGATAATAAGTCTATTAATTTATACATAGATACTTATAGATAGATAAATGGATACATAGATATTTATAATTATTATATTTAAAAAAAAAAAAATATTTAAAATTATTTAAAAATATTTAAAAATAATAGTTTTACAAATAGTTTGCTAATAATGCTGGAACTAACATAGTTTGTCGAAAAAAACACTCTGATTTCCCTCACTTTAGCTTGATAATTTAAATTTCCCGATTTTTTCTGGCGAAATTTATAAAATTTTAAATTCGTTATCTTCTTCAAGTATCCTAAAAGAGTGGAAATCCTGCAATATGTACTGGAGGGTGTTCCACACCCCCCAGACCCCCCGGTTTACTTTTAATTTATTTATAATAATTTATAATTAATTTAATTTATCATAATAATTATAAAAATATAAAGTCAAAATTGTAAACCTCCAGTTGTACGTCCTCCAGTACATATCGCAGAATTTGGAGAAGATAGGGAATTTATAATTTTACGATATGTACTGGAGGGTGGGTGTACACCACACTTGGAGAGTGGTGAGGCTGGCTCCCATCTTTCCTGAAAAACAAAATATTTTTTTAAGACAATTACCGAGATGCTGTACAGTTTTCACAACAGCGTAGCGTAGCGTGGGAGGGGTAAGAGGGCGCCAAAGGCCCGGCGGCACTTTTGTGGAGGGCGGCAGGGAATGGCCGAGGAATAAAATTAGAATTTTTTTATTTAATTTCTTCTTAATAATTATTTTTTTTCTAATAAATCTAATAAATTGATAATGATAAGAAATACTTTTTTTGCTTAATTGCGAAAATAGGGGGTGGCAAATTTAGGGTTTGTCTTGGGTGTACCAGAAATCCACGCTACGCCACTGCCAAATGTTTAAGTTTCTCTCAATTCTGCTTAAAAATTCAAATTTCCCGATTTTTTCTGCCGAAATTTGTAAAATTTTAATTCCCTATCTTCTCCAAGTATTCTAAAAGAGTGGAAATTGTGCGATATGTACTGGAGGGTGTTCCACACCCCCCAGACCCCCCGGTGTACTTTTAATTTATTCATAATAATTTATAATTAATTTAATATATCATAATAATTATAAAAATATAAAGTCAAAATTGTAATCCGGGGGGTCTGGGGGGTGTGGAACACCCTCCAGTACATATCGTAAAATTATAAATTCCCTATCTTCTCCAAATTCTGCGATATGTACTGGAAGGTGTTCCACACCCCCCAGAGCCCCCGGTGTACTTTTAATTTATTCATAATAATTTATAATTAATCTAATTTATCATAATATTTATAAAAATATAAAGTCAAAATTGTAAACCGGGGGGTCTGGGGGGTGTGAAACACCCTCCAGTACATATCTCAGACGTTGGAGAAGATAGGGAATTTATAATTTTACAAATTTTGCCAGGAAAAACAGGAAAATTTAAATTACAAAAAAAAATTTAATAAAACATATCGCAGAATTTCCACTCTCTTAGAATAGTTGGATATTCATATATTGTTAAATTAGTAGATAAACCAAAAAGGTTCGATCCCACTTTATTCTAAGTTTACTTCGCGGTTTTATCTAACCCAGTTTGTTTATCTGCAAAAATATCCTGAAATATAAAATCCCAGAATGCTGCTGCTACAGCCAGCGTGTCATGGTTTGGTTGAAAAAAAACATTCTGATTTCCCTCAGTTTTGCTTAAAAATTCAAATTTCCCGATTTTTCCTGGCGAAATTTGAAAAATTACAAATTCCCTATCTTCTCCAAGTATTCTAAAAGAGTGGAAATCCTGCGATATGTACTGGATGGTGTTCCACACCCCCAAGACCCCCCGGTTTACAATTTTACCATCCGAAAAATATATTAAACTAACTAAGATTAGGACTAACCGGGAAATTTGAATTTTTAAGTAAAAATGAAAGAAATTTAACCTTCGGATCAGGGGCGTATTATCAAGTGTGACGCCACAAGCCTTTAAAATTTTGCGCCCCTAGCCTCGATTTTACAGTTAACACTTTTTTAAATTAGAAACATTTATGATTTAATTTTTAATAATTAAGACGATTAATGACTAGGTAATTACAACTCCTAAAATTAAATTTTGTTTTTCCTGAAATTTTGCGCCACAAGCCCGGGCTTCATGGGTTTTTGCGGTAATACGGCACTGCTTCGGATAGAAGAAATTAAAACTTGAGAAGCATATTTGTGCTCATGGAGTTTAGCAGAAAGTTTCTGTGTTTTTACACCGGGGGGTCTGGGGGTGTGGAACACCCTCCAGTACATATCCCAGGATTTCCACTCTTTTAGAATACTTGGATAAAAGAGGGAATTTAAAGAAACAACTTCGATAAGGATCAAATTTTTGGAAAAATCTTTCTCGTTATGTAATATACTATTAAGTCTATGTATCTATTTTCTTCTAAATAGAAATTTTTTATTGAAACATCTGATAGTTACAATTAGGTACTGAAAGCTTATGAAAAATATTTGAATTTTATTATTCTTGTTTCTTCCGCAAATTTACGTTGTTTGGGTTGCTTACGATAGTATTGCTTCAATCGAGAGGAAGGTATTATTTTCCAATAGCGGAAAATTTAAAAATGAAATATCTATGTTAATATTTTGATTTTTCAATCTATCTACTTTAATTTGTTGGGTTGAAGTGACCGATTCTTTGGTTCTTCTGTCTTCTCAGATTTAAATCACACGAGTAAAGTATTAAAGTAAAAAACAGAGGTTTGCGAAAAACCTGGTATGAAAACCTGAAAATGGTATGGTTTCAATAAGAAGATCAGAATATCTAAAACCACTGGTATTCGTGGACTTCAGTCTTTTCGATTGCCAGGTTAATATTTTGGAAAAGCTGGAGAGTCTGGACTTGGGCAAGGTGTGTCAAATAGAGATTCCAGCTGAGTTTTATTGTTGGATGACCTTTTCTATACTCTGGAAGACTTTTTTTGTCTGCACGTACTCTGGTAGAAAAAATTTGTTGCTTATAGTGGAGTTTTGTCTTTGAGCAATTTATTATCTTGATTTGGAGTGCAAAAACACCTTCATTCTGTTGCACCAAAGCAATTTTTGTGCACAAGATACACACAAATAACTTTTATTATCTTGTTGATAGTAAACCATGTTTACTATTTCTTTTTTTTTATTGCAGTCTAGTCGGACACTTTTAAAAATATTTGACACCAATTAAGTGTAATTTCAGTTCCACAAATAAGACTGATAAATAAGTAATTATTAATTTGTACAAAATTACTGTTAGATTTAGGTCATATCTATAAATAATTGTTTGTTTACTTCTTTATATCTTCATCAGGACGATGCCTGAGCTGTGTCCTCACCTCCTCACTCATCAAATTTGGCTGCTTCTTTAGAGACATGGATACTTATCACCTGAAAAATGAAGTAAACTTATTTATTTCATAAACAAGTTATCTACTTTGAAAAGTATAATAAATTGTTTATCACAGAAATAAACTGTAACAAAACGAGTCTAATTACCGAGTAATTAAAATACATGTAATTATCTATTTGATAGGTGTAATAAATGAACAACCAAGTAAAAGATTACCTTGTGCATTTTAAAAGCATTTCATCCAGTATCACTATGAAATTTTTATCGCCGGTTTTGCTTTTCTATTTTAGCCAAGGTGCATTTGGCCAAAACTATTTGAGTTATGCTTGCAATTCTTATTTGGATTATTGGCCCACAAGAGCTGAGAATTCCAATTGTTATTACAGCGGCGACGTTTTTAATTCATTCGTGAGTGAAATCAGCTACGGTAAATTCAATTCTGATAGTTAACCTTAGGAAAAACTTGCTTGGTCTTATGGCTACGATGTACAGGTTCATGAAGTTATAACGGAAGACGACTATGTGTTACAGGTGTTCAGAATCTTTCCGAAAGGAAAAACTCCTGTTGGTACTCCAATATTACTTCAACATGGGAGTAATTTATCATCAACATCATTTCTAATACTGGGAAATCAATCATTAGGTAGGTTGATTCCAACCAAAAGCTTTATCCACACACTGAAAAAACCAAACACTTGCAGCTTATATTTTGGTTAACAACGGATACGATGTGTGGTTGGGAAATTTCAGAGGAACCACGTACTCCAAGGGACACATGTTTCTGAAACCAAACGATAAAAATTTCTGGAATTTTTCTTTTCACGAGTTTGGAATCTACGATGCTAAAGCTATCGTAGATCTGGTGTTTTGTGAATCTAAACAGAAAGTAATTTATATTGGCTACTCTCTTGGCACGAGAGCATACTATGTTTACAACAGTATTCACCCTAAGGAAGCAATGGAGAAAATCCAAGTTTCCATATCTTTAGCACCTACAGTTTTCATGCATTACAATAAATCGCCAGTTGCGAATTTAATTAAACTCATTCCATATGGTTTAATGCAGGTAATTAAGATTTTAGGTAAATAAAAGTAAAATTAATGAAGCTTTTCAGAAAGTTTTGGATGTACTATTCCCAGAAGGAATTTTTCATCGTAAAACACCGACTTCGACCCAAAATTTACTGCATTTCTGCTTGGACGATTCTTTTGGGCTGTCTCTGTGTGAATTATTAAAATGTTTGGTATCAGGATATAACTTTTACATGGAAGCCCCAGTAATTTAATTGTTACTCAAATCTTTCATTTTTATTTGTGTTTTCCAATAGGATAGGTATCCGGTACTCTTAGGGCAAAGTATGGAGCCAATTTCACTGAAAACGTTTTATCATACCGAACAGACAATTCGTGGTAAGGAATTTCGACAGTTTGATTACGGAAGTGAAGAAAATTTAAGATATTATGGAATGACAATTCCACCAAGTTACAATTTATCTAAAATTATGGTACCAAATCATATTGTTTACTCGTCTGGAGATTTTTTGGCTACAGAAGAAGTAAATTTACAGGCTAAAAAACACAAATATGTTTTAATTTTTATTTTCAGGATGTGCAGTTAATTTATCAGCATTTACCAGACAGAGCCAAACAGTTTGGGAAGTCCTATAAGGTTAAGGATGAGAAATTTTCCCATATCAATTTCATTGCCCATCGAGATGTAAAAGCATTGCTGTATGATCATGTTGTTGAATTTTTAAAAGAGCAGAATAGCAGAATAGATAATTTCCATAATTTTTTTTAAAGTAGTACTAGTAAAACAAAAGCTACACATAATTATATCAGCAATTCATTGGGGTCAACCTCCTTATTGATTTATAATAATCATGGTACATCCGGAAGAAGCAATTAAATCATTTGCATAATTTCCCATAAAACATACCTACTCCTATTATATTTTTTTAAATTAATTAAAAATGTTGTGTCACTTGTACATCCTTGTCGAGTCTTTTCTGCCTTGATAGTCTGTTTTAAGTTTAATTATGTGAGTTAACGAGAAGGTTTCCTGCTGGATTTAACCATTTTCAACAATCTGTAGTAATTAATGTATATATTTATTAGATAAATTAACATTTCAATTGTTGCTCTTCAAATAGGAAGTATTTCCTGTTTTTTTTAGGGCAAAGTACTCAGCCAATGCCAATGCAATTGCTTTTTTAAAAGAGAAACAATTTAAAAAATCTGATTATGGAAAGAAAGAAAAATCTTTAAAAAAATAATTTACGTTTTTGTTTTTGCTTCTTAGCTCTAAAACACCCCATCTTTCATCCATTACTAGCTGGAAAGCCCGTCCGCGGACGGGCAGCTAGACGGCGGATCTCGTTTTTAGCGGTATAATATTAAACATTTAATTTCGTTTCCCGCTACTGGGTGATTCCCCGTTTTTCCATATTTTCAAAGTAACGCAAAAACTTGATGTGCCGACGGGCAATTAAAATTTTCTCAATAAGTTTCTGAAATTCTAATTTTCTTTAGCCGAACGTTTTAATTTTCCTCAACTTTGCTAAAAAAAATTTTTTTCTAGCATTTTCTGACGAAATTAATATAATTATTCTGTCTTCTGTAGGTATTCTGGAAGGGTGGGACTTTTATTATATGTAATGGTGGGTGTTCACCCCCCAGATGCCTCGGTTTACACTTTTGAGAGTTAACTTTCAAAGTAACCCAGGTTTTTCCTGGCGAAATTTGTAAAATTATAAATTTCTTAGCTTCTCTAAGTCCCTATTCTAAATGAGTGGAAATCCTGCGATATGTACTGGTGGGTGTTCCAGACCCCCCCCCCCCCGGTTTACAATTTTGACTTTATATTTTTATAATTATTATAAATAAATTAAAAGTAAACCGGGGGGTCTGGGGGTACAGTACATATCGCAGGATATGTTAATCCCCAGAACCCCTCGGTTTACATTTTTGACTAAAATTTTGACAGTTAATTTTCAAAGTAACGCAAAAGTTGTTGCTAAACTCTGAGCAGTAAGGCACTTAAATAAATGTTTCTTTAAGCTAAGGTTTAAACTTCCCTCTATTTTGCTTAAAAATTTAAATTTTCCTGTTTTTCCTGGAGAAATTTTAAGAATTATAAATTTCCTATCTTTTCCAAATTCTGCGATATGTACTGGAGGGTGTTCCACACCCCCCAGACCCCCCGGTTTACAATTTTGACTTTATATTTTTATAATTATTTTGATGAATTAAATTAATTATAAATTACTAGCAGGTCAGTCGGCCTGCCGGCCGCCATGACCTCCTAATATTTGAATGACCTGGAAACTCCTTTTTGCAGAGGATCATTTATTATAATTAATAATTTCTTATTTTATTATTATAAAATCACAAAATTAGTCATATCTTTGTTTACTTTTTTTTTCAAAAAATTGAAAATTGACGTAGGGAGCTGGGAATAGTCGCGTTATAACCTTAGAACTCTTAGCTGAATAACCAGTTAAAATTTCAATTCAATCATGCTTTCCGTTAGGGAGATTTTGATGGGACGGACATACATACATACATACATACATACAAACTTTGAGTTTTATATATTAAGATTATAAATAAATTAAAAGTACAATTACAATTTTGACTTTATGTACTCCAGTACTGCCGTCCTAAGGAAGAAGGTCCTATCTGTAAAATTTACGTTTTCTGGATTTTTGATGCTATCTATATGCTATGCAATGTATTTTACTACCTATTTACCAAAAAACAAAGTCTTAACTCCAGTAGAAATAGGTTTTTTAACCCAATTTTTTTTTGTACTTGGTACGATGAAAACAGATGACGGCATTGAAAGATACTTAGAAGTCTAAGTAACTCAGAATCAGTATTTTGCAGATAAGATCTTCTTCCTTGGGATGGCAGAGTACATATCGCAGAATTTGGAGAAGATAGGGAATTTATAATTTTACGATACGTACTGAAGGGTGTTCCACACCCCCCAGACCCCCCGGATTACAATTTTGACTTTATATTTTTATAATTATTCTGATAAATTAAATTAATTATAAATTAATATAAATAAATTAAAAGTAAACCGGGGGGTCTGCGGGGTGTGGAACACCCTCCAGTACATATCGCAGTCTATCCACTCTCTTAGAATACTTGGAGAAGTATTACTTTTTGGTAAAATCGACCAATCCGAATTTTTTGCTTGAAAAAACCTTACTTTTGCTTGAAAATTTAAATTTCCCGATTTTTCCAAGCAAAATTTGTAAAATTATAAATTCCTTATCTTCTCCAAGTATTCCAAAAGAGTGGAAATCCTGCAATATGTACTGGAGGGAACGGTTTTGCACCCACCGTTTAGCCTCCGCTGTTTTGCCCCGAGATGTTTCGCCCCCGTACCGTTTCGTCCCCGCCGTTTCGTTCTGGGATGTTTCGCCCCCGCGACCGTTTCGACCCCACCTTTTAGTCCCCACCGTTTTTAATTAATGCCTACGTAAAATGTGGGGGGACACAATATTACGTACCTACACAGTGGAAATTACAAGAATCATCCTTACGTAAATAACGGAGTGGGTGGCTAAAAAATTGCAAAAATCGTCCTTACGTAAAGTTGAGTTTACTTTATGCGATTTTGTTTCCTATTTTGCTTGCGAGTTTACGTACTATTAGTTCTCCTATTCGTCATATTTACTTACTTACTTACTTCGTTTGCGACTAACTCCACTTAAGTAATAGAGGTTTCCTCCAGACTGAGGCTATTGTGTTTTTATTGAAATTTGGACAGGACAACGCCTGTCATTTTTTTTACCTGTCAACGCCAGGTGAAATTTTAAACCGGGGGGTCTGGGGGGTGTGGAACACCCTCCAGTACATATCGCAGGATATCCACTCTCTTAGAATACTTGGAGAAGTATTACTTTTTGGTAAAAAAAAATCGACCAATCCGAGTTTTTTTTTCACTAAAAAATGACACGCTGTAGCAGGAGCAGCAGCAGCGTGCTAGGATTTTATATATTAGGAGTTTAGAGTCATAATAATGAAAAACTTTTCTCCTATTTGTTTTATTAGTTTACCTGGCGCTCGAGAATACCTTCAGTTGCAATACAATAGCGTGAGCAGAAGAACAGTATTGGGAATAAACATAAATCACCCATGATGGCTGACACTTGGAGAGTGGTGAGGCTGGCTCCCGCCTTTCCTGAAAAACAAAATATTTTTTTAAGACAATTACCGAGATGCTGTACCAAAATGTATTTTGGAAATTTACAATCAATATCTTATACAATTGATATTATCTTTTGCTAGCATTAGCAAGAGTTGGGTGTCATATGATCGCTTATGACTCTCTTATGATTCTTACCATTTTTTACGTAAAATTACGTATAAATATTTATAATACTCCATTACAGCAACCACCATAATTATAATAATATTAAAGCAAGTTGTTAAAAAATTCTTCACCCATAATTATTTGGGCTTATATAATTTTAGTGTAAGAAAACAATTAGCGTTTCCTGGTAAATTATTAATTTTGTTTTAGAAAGGTTACTGGATTGCAATATAAAATATCTTAATGAAGCTTATCTAATCAGATAGCATGGATGAAATTTGAAAATTGTAAATCTAATCATAGTTTTAATCTTATCGTAGCAAATTGAGCGCACGGATCGATATTTTCAAAATAAAAGTTTGATCGAAATAAAGCATGAAGTTTTTGTTAGGTCAGTGTTCCATAAATTTTTCCGATACTAACACGATATCGGGGAAAACATGTTAAATGTTAAAAGAGCCAAGTGAACGCCCCTGATTCGTCGACTTCGTCACGATACGGTACGTTGCGTAAGCTAGTTGAGCTATCGGCCAGGTAAACTTTATCACTAGTAAACACAGTTTTGAGTGGAAACGTGGTTAAAATGATGTACAGTTTTTAAATTACTTAAATTCAATGAATTGTTACTAAAGACGAAATTCTTTCACCGCTCGCGCGTTCTAATTTTACTTTCCAACTCTTTGTTTGCATTGTTGGCAAGGTGCAAAGTGCGCGCTCCTCAGTTCACCAAATTTGTGGTCAAAAAATGGATTTAAATGGAAATTGTCACAATATAAGAAGGTATTTGTAATTATTTTAAGATAAACTATCTGATTAATTTTTATTACAAAGCGCACACAAAGAAAAAGTCCATTTCATGCTTTCATACGCTACCGCTAATTATACCTACAATTTAATCGATTTGTAATAAATTAAAAAAAAATAACTTCAATAAAAATGAAAACAACAACAATGTAACTGTAATTTTTTAAAATTAATTTTACTACAATATGGAAGGTAAAACTTAAGATGGAACAGGTAGAAAGGTCATTGGCTCTCTTCGATTCATTCAAGTTTAATGATCAAACTTTGCATTTAAAATAAAATTAGTCCGTTGATTGTATCGAATGACTAATTAGTGCCGTATAAATTAAATTACATATCCGACTTCTTTCCCGAGATTTTCTACTTTATTCCACCAAGTGCAAGTAAATAATTCAGTTACCTGTGTTCATCGATCATAATTAAATCAATAAATTTTCATTGAAGTTCTGACCTCAATTTTTAAAGAACTTAATTTGATTTGGTGTAACTTATATCTAATATGCAAGCGGGTAATTAACTAATTCCAATTAAAAATTAATTAAAGTACTAAATTCAATTTTTTGGTTTGAGTAAGAATTATGAGGAAAAGCTCCAAGTGCGTAAAAAGAACAAGTCAAGTAGAACTTGAAGGTTGTAACAATTTTAACTCTTTAATTATGTAACAATTTTTTAAACATATGGCAGAATTTCCTATTTTGTAACAAATATGCAACTTAGGTTGTGAAAACCATGGCAAAACAGTTAAAATGATCAGAAAGCGTTTTGCCCATCCGAAAGTTAACCAGTCGATGGACTAATCAAAATTGAAGATCTTCATGCATCGAGGAATTTGTGTAAGATGTCTGCTTTATAGCATTTTGGCTGCTTTATCGATTTCTAACGACTTGGAAGTGATCGACCAACTTTATTTGCAGCTTATCACGAAAGCATGTGTTTCACGGTTGTCATGACAAGTTTTTCCAGTATATCCAAGAGTATTATGGGCTAAACAACTTTAACGGCCTGAGAAATCTTCGTACTTTATTGGTGTTTAACAATAAATACCATTGCAGAGTACATTTCATAAAAGAAGAGCTGAGACACGCAGGGGATATTAAAGTAATTTATTTAAGTGGCACACAGTTTCATTCAAGCAAAAAAATCTTAATTTTATTTTCAAATGAGAAATTAAAGATGGAAATTTAAAAATAAATTAAATAATTAGAACAAATCCCATGCTCGTGGTTGGAAAATGCACGAAACCAGAAGTTCAATTCATTTTTTTATACCACGAATCAATTAGATGGTCTTAATTTAATTAACTTTAACAGAATAACGAGATACCATTAGCAGTAGGTAACTCAGGAGTTAGTCATACTATATCTTGGGAGAGTTGGACCATAGCTGATCAAAAACGAAACTTGCAAAAAATAGGTTAAAATGGAAAATCACAATAATATTTTTATTTTTTCTTCAATGGCAGGTTCAATTGTTTGATTGTATTACATAAATTAAAGTTTTCCATTGATTTCAGACAATAAAGGGTTAGAAAATGTAAAGGGTAAATGAGCCTTGGCGTCGACCAGGAATTATTCTGTTCTACAGTGGTGTATTTAGAAAATGCTATGGGGGGCAGATAAAAAAATATTGTTTAGAATCTCGTTAATCCATTCGTGCGCATCAGTGATAACCGAATCCTGATATAAAAAATCTCAGCACGCTGCTGCTGCTCCTGCTACAGCGTGTCATTTTTTGATGAAAACAAACACTCTGATTCCCTCACTTTGGCTTGAAAATTCAAATTTCCCGATTTTTCCTGACGAAATTTGTAAAATTATAAATTCCTTATCTTCTCCATGTATTCTGAAAGAGAGGAAATCCTGCAATATGTACTGGAGGGTGTTCCACACCACCCAGACCCCCCCGGTTTACAATTTTTCCAAGCGAAAAATTTATTAAGCTAACTACGATTAGGACTAACCGGGAAATTTGAATTTTTAAGTAAAAATGAAGAAAATTTAATCTTTGGACAGAAAAAATTAAAAAAATTAAATTAAAAATTCCGATAAAAAATATTTATATTTTAATTTATTGTTAAATTAGTAGATAAACTAAATAAACAATAAAACTTTAAATAACAATAAGTTAAATTCAATAATATAATCAAATTATATTTTTTTAAGCTTTCGATGACTTTTATCGTCTTCTTCAGAAATGCATTTAATATAAATAAATGTTAAATAAATATAATATAAATATGTTTATATTAAATACATTTCTGAAGAAGACGAAGACGATAAAAGTCGTCGAAAGCTTAACAAAATATAATTAGATTATATTATTGAATTTAACTTGTTATTTAAACTTTTATTGTTTATTTTCTAACAAGTTAGGATTTATATATTTAGATAAACAAAATAGAAATTAGAATTATCAATATTGAGCAATATTGAGATAATTCTAATTTATATTATTTTCAAGAGCTAATAATTTTAATTAATGATAAACTAAATAGGTTCGGTCCCACTTTATTCTAAGTTTACTTCGAAGTTTTATCTAACCCAGCTTGTTTATCTGAAACAATATCCTGATGTATAAAACCTACGGATAAAACCCCAAAACGCTATTGCTGCTGCTCCTGCTACAGCGTGTTATTTTTTGGTGGAAAAAAAAACACTATAATTTTCCTCACTTTTGCTTGAAAATTCAAATTTCCCGAGTTTTCCGGGCGAAATCTGTAAAATTAAAAATTCCATATCTTCTCCAAGTATTCTAAAGAGTGGAAATCTTGCGATATGTACTGGAGGGTATTCCACACCCCCCCAGACCCCCCGGTTTACAATTTTACCAACCGAAAAATTTATTAACCTTCATAAACCAGAGCGGGGTACAGTGGTACCCCAATCATGAATTCTTGGGTATAATTTGTAAAATAATTTTTTATTATTTATTATTAAATTTTATTTTTAAATAATGTAAGTTTTTGACTACGGGTTTATGAAGGTTAAATTAACTACGATTAGGACTAACCGAGAAATTTGAATTTTTAAGTGAAAATGAGAAAAATTTAACCTTCGGATAGAAAAAATTAAAACTTGAGAAGCATATTTATGCTCATGGAGTTTAGCAGCAACTTTCTGTATTGCGTTGAAAGTTAATTGTAAAAATATAAAGCCAAAATTTTAAATCGGGGGTCTGGGGGGTGTGGAACACCCTCCAGTACATATCTCAGAATTTCCACTCTTTTAGAATACTTGGAGAAGATATGAAATTTGTAATTTTTCAAGTTTTGCGAGGAAAGAAGCTTTTGCGTTACTTTAAAAATATAGAAAAATGGGGAATCCCCTAGTAGCGGAAAACGAAATAAACTGTTTAAATATTATACCGTTTAAAAGAGATCCACCGTCTAGCTACCCGTTCACGGACGGACTTTCCAGCTAGTAAATAAATAATAAGCAAATAAAGAAAAATAATTTAAAGTTATTTAAATTTTAAAACCTCGGGTTTCAGGGATACAATCCGAACTATTCTTGGGGGGGGGGCAATTGCCCCTTTGCCTCCTCTAAATACACCACTGCTGTTCTATATCTTATTTAGTTGTATAAGATATTACTCTTTATTTCTAGGAATTATACTGTTGTATGTCTTATACAACTAAGTAGGATTTAAAACAGTATAATTCCTGGTCGACGTTAGGACGTCCTTGATTGAGGTGGTTATATTAAATTATATTATACTAGCTGGAAAGCCCGTCCGCGGACGGGCAGCTAGACGGTGGATCTCTTTTTTAGCGGCATAATATTTAAGCATTTCATTTCGTTTCCCGCTACTTGGTGATTCCCCGTTTTTTATAACTGGATGTGCCGTCGGGCAATAAAATTATTTTTTATAATAATATAAAAATAAATAAGTTTCTCAAATTCTAATTTTTATTTCCTTCACTTTTTCTCAAAAACAAAGAATTTTCCGTTTTTTTCTGGCGAAATATTACCTATCTCAGTGAATTGGAGTTGGAAGGTTAATTGGGATTCCAGCGTTTAGGGGGGGGGGTGATCCGAATATCACCCAATCTCACATGGGGAGAGGGGGGTCTCGGTAAATATCACGTAATTTTTTTCCACAAGAAACTGTAAAATTGCGAGAGATCTGGGTTAAATTAAGTAAAGCAAACAATTTTATGAGAGATTAGAGCGGGGGGGAGGGGAGGCAAAAAATCTCCAAAATTGCCTCACATAATTAATGGACGCTCCCTTTTGAAGAGTTACAATCGAATCAATTTTAGGTGGTACGAAGTTCACTGGGTCAGCTAGTTAAATTAAATAAATATATTTTCCAAGTTTTAATTTTTTCCAGCCGAACAGTGTTAAAGTTTTTTGTAAAATTACTATTGTTGTATGAAACAAAATATGAGTAAAATTGCAAATCAACGTTTGCTAATACGATATAGAATACAATTCAAGTAATATTCCAAGACATGCGAAGAAACCTACTACAATGAGTTGTAATTTCCGATAGATGTTTAGTAAATTTCAACAAATGTTTAGTAAATTTCAACAAATGTTTAGTAAATTTCAACAAATGTTTAGTAAATTTCAACAAATATTTTGTAATTTTTCTAAGTTGAATTGGAAAAATTGGAAAAATTTCTATAATTCTCACTGACATCTTAAAAAATCACAGAAGTAAAAAATCATTTCATTTCAATTTCTTTCATGAATAATGCAATTTTGTTAAAATTTCTCTAACCGATATAATTATTTAATTATCAATATTTTTATTATCGCTTTCGTTTTCTTTCGATTTAATATGAATCACTCGAGTCTTTTTCAAATTAATTCCGTATTTATTGCATTAAATTACGTTCTCCCAAGGTAAATGTTGGATTAATTTCCATGCTGATTTAATGATGTAGTAGATGCATTAGCATCACTTTTTCTTGAAAGTAAAGTTTCTTGCTTGCTGAATTTACAAAAAAAAAAAATTAAAACCCATTCATCAGTCCGACTACACGGTGCTCGAGTTTTAATTATATTTTCGGCCAATTAAGGCGACTTATTACATTTATTAGCACATTCTAAGATCTCATTATATTCAGGAAATTGAATTTTAAAACAATTTTGTATGACCTTAGTTTTTCCAAACAATTTAATAAAATAAGAAGCTAACATTAGCAAATTACATGTTAATTTTGGAAATAAATATTAATTTAATTTTGTAAAATCCCGAAAGTGATCGAATAAACCAACTTGTGAGCCAATTTAAAAAGTAATTTGTTATAAAAATATTATACTTGAACTTTAAATATTTATGTTATCATTTCCTTTCCGCAAAATATTAAAAATAAGTGGGTGATTCACCGAGAAAACAAAAACCACTGAGAAAATATTCTAAATGAAATTTTTTCTCACAGTTAAAATTTAATTATACGAGTGCACAATATTAATTATTTAATTATCATATTATATACCAGGTGTTTAATTTATCTTATCTTTACAAAATACCAGCAGCATTGTTTTTTACACTCATAAATTGGAGTTTCAAAAAAAATGGTATAATTTTCAAATTTGTTACTCAAAATTGTGAATTGCGTTTCTATAACTCGTATCCCTTTGTTATACTTTTAAGATAATGTAGCAATTTTATTTAAAAGCAAAACTACAGTGTCGAAAGCAACAGACCGTCAAAACATTATGAATTGAATTTTAGTGTTATAATGAAACTGTTACTTTCTCTTCCATTGTAATTTTAAATCGAATATTTTATTATATTTTTAACTTGCCCCAATTAACGCACATTCCTTCACCCACTGGTTTACATTCGATTTTTTATTTTTCAGCATGGCTCGGTCCTCGCGTCTGCTTCGATACAAAGCAAACCCAGATTCGGACCCAGAAAATCAGATAATTAGAAACACATTCAGTCGGAGTCCCATCAGACCCCTTCAGCCGACCATACCATACGATTTTGTTCGCCACAGCCGAAAAGATGCCACGGCACAGGGCACCATAGTTCAAGACATAGTACAAATGAAAATAATGTTGATAAAGCTTAAGAGAATATTAAGTAAGGTAATTATTTAACAAATCAAAAAATAAAAAATCACTAATTTTGTTTTTCCAAACAGGAAGACGAAAAATCTGTAAGTAACCATCCACGTAAGTAGCCCATCCAAGTTGTTGTTATTTTATTTTAGGACGAATCAAACCAGAATAATTCCAAATTGGTTAAAAACGGTTTAACAAAATCCAAAATAGAAGAAACAAATTTGGACGATCTTACCGATAACGGTTTCAATCACATTGAACTCGGCAAACAAATTTTTTTCCTGCAAAACCAGTTGGAAGAACGAGATAAAACCATAAAAAAACTCGAAGACAAAATTACGACGTTAACATTAGAAAACAGGCGGAGGACAGTCAGAGCAAAAAGTTGCAGCACGACGAATGCGACCACACAAACCGAGAAGGTTTCAATTTTTCCTTGGGTGTGGTAAACAGGAAAATTAATTTTTTGTAATTTCAGCATCGTCCCGTATCGGTAGGTCCGATACTTCCAGCGGATTGCCATTCCAGTATCGACTATCTGACGAGGTTTGCAAAAATTGAGGATAAGGTGGAATTTGTAACGAAATTTTGTTTTTAGCGAAAACACAAAATTTAATGCCTATCCAGAAGAAACCTCTTCATTACGATTGAATAATCACTTACGAAAATCTCTTCCACGGCTGTGGAGAAAATCGACGGAACCTTCTTCACTGCAGAGCGTAAAAACGACGACGTCGTTTATTCCACGAAGGGCAAAAAGTCATGGTAGAACTACTTCGACGCCTGTATAACTTAATTTTGTACAAAAATGTATTTGCTAGTGCAATAATTTAAGAATTTTGTCTGTGATTCGATTTCCTATAAAAAATCTTGCCTTAAATTAATAGAACATGTTGTAGGATTTTAGTGTGCTAATGTCTGTTAATAAGCTAAATTTTTATATAAAATAAATTGAAAATGAAATTATTACTCATTTTTACCCATAGCGTTTGTAATCAAAAATTTTTATCATCAATTTGATATGCAGTGTGGGTTTTAATTAAGTTCTGCACGTAGTTGATGAGATATTCGCAATAACATAGCCCCACGCTTATCGTCATTTTAAGTATGCAACATGCATTACGTTTATGTGTTTGTCGGAACTCAGCTTAAGGCGATGCAAGCTTGTTCTTCAGAAAATAATTCTGCAGGAAATTTTAAAATAACTCTTCTTTCTCTTCTCTTGCCTTTTTGGCTTTCTTTGGTCGTAGAATCCGAATTTGAGGTTTGCGAACAAAATTTCCTTGTGCCAAAGCCGCCATACTGAAAAAAATTGCCAAATCACGTTTTTTTGTAAAAAACTCAAAATTTTGGGCAACCTATTGATTTTTCGAAAAAATGAAATGTATCATCAAAAAAAGGAGATAAAAGTTCCTACAAAATGACTTTTTGGTTCATTTCCTAGGACAAAAATTAACGCCGCAGGCGCCATTCGCGGTTTTGCCGGTTTTTCGAAAAATTCAAATTTATTTTGAAAATTTGAAAAAATTCAAATTCCATACCGACCAGAGGCTATATTTTTACCCGTAGCCGTCGGCATGGAAACCTTTATTTCACTCGAGAAGTCATAAAATTTGAATTTTTCGAAAAACATACTATAAACCAGCAAAAACGCGAATGGCGCCTGCGGCTTTAATTTTCGTCCTAGGAAATGAACCAAAAAGTCATTTTGTAGGAAATTTTATCTACTTCTTTTGATGATACATTTCATTTTTTCGAAAAATCAATAGGTTACCCAAAATTTTGAGTTCTTTGCAAAAAAACGTGATTTGACAATGTTTTTTTAATATGGCGGCTTTGGCACAAGGAAATTTTGTTCGCAAACCTCAAATTCGGATTCTACGACCAAAATTACATAGAAATCAGTTTTCAATCCATTGCCACAGAAAGCAAGCTAGACCCCCTTTTTTCGACGTGGTTACTGGACTATAATTGACAATCCTGTAGTTCACTCCTGAACAATCAGCCTTTTTCTCTTTCAGGAAAGGCAACAGAATTAGGTTTTAACAATTTTTAATTTCATTATGGCATTTATGACATCAGAGCCGTATTGATAAAAAAATAAAAAGAATGTAAGAATCAACTCAAAAACTCCGGAATAAATTCTTTTTTAAATTTCTATTCTTTATTTTTTATTATTTAATTCTTAAGATACACCCGAGGGTGGTAGTGTCGGACTCTTACCGACTAAAACCCCCTTCCATTTTAGTTGACTGCAGGAGCGTGGTATCCGTCTTTCGACATTTCTTCTCCGTCCCCACAGATTTGACGCCAAATTGATGTTTTTGTGTGTTTGTTCTTATTTGCGGTTTTGTTTTCTGCCCTTTCGGGACTTTTCTCTTCTTAAAGGTTTATGGACTGTGTTGCTGTTCCTTTCTCTCATCTTTCTCTTTCCTGGACAAGATGTCTCTCATTAGGGCCGTTATTTCAATCCACCATTCTTGGCATCTGCATCTGTGGTATCAGAGTTTCCTGAGTTAAAGTATCTCCCAATGTTTCGTGAGCCTTTTGCCTCACCGCAGTACCGACACTCGGGTGAGTCTCTCAGGCCCATTCTGTTCAGATAGCTGTAAAAGCAGCCATGTCCTGATAGGATCTGTGCCGTGTGGAAATCCACCTCCCCATGATCCCTATTTAGCCATGTCTCTAGTGTGGGAATCAGAACGTAGGTCCATCTTCCTTTGGTTTTCCGGTCTCACCTATTTTGCCAAAGCTTTCGCGGTTCCTCTGTCACTTTATGCTTTTCTTCTTTTTTGTAGGTTTTCCATCGACCAAGGGGGCCTGCAGGTCTATAGGGGTGCATCCCTCGATGACGAGTACAGCAGCCTCCGAGATAGTTCTATATGCGCTCACCGTTCTAATAGCAGCCCTTCGTTGAATTTTGGACAAAATACTTCGATATGACTCGTATCGCATCGCTTCGTGCTACATTGGGGCCCCATACAACAGTATCAAGTGCGTCATGGAGTTCAAGAGTCTTCTCTTGCTCATTTTCGAGCCCGCCATGTTAGGCATAAGTTTTTGCAAGGCAGTTTGAGTTTTCATTGCCTTATTTGCGGCCTTCAGCAGGTGTTGCTTGTACGCCGGGCACCTGTCCAATGTGACGCCGAGACTCATCACAGTATCTCTCGGGGTGATGACTTCCCCCTCCACCTTAAAATGGATATTTGGGATTTTCCTTCTTCCTATAGAACGGAGTGCCTCAGTCTTCTCTGGCACCATTCGGAGGACATGGTTCTTCCTCCAGGCATTTAGGGTCGACAGCGCTTTATTAACTTTGTCTGAAAGATCTTGTGCGCAATGATAGCTGTGACGTCATCCGCGTACGCCACCAGGGAACCCCCTTCAGGCATTTCCAGTCTCGGCACTTCGTCGTAGGAGATGTTCCATAAGGGCGGCCCGAGGATCGACCCCTAAAACTAAACTGAACTAGACGAACTAAACTAAACTGAACTGAACTGAACCAAACCAAACTGAACCGAAATGAATTAAATTGAATTTGATTAAATTAAATTAAATCAGTTAAATCATATAAATCTTCTAACTCATAAGATCTACTGGTTAGCTTAATTTCTTTTTCATTTGCTTCAGTAACATTTGAGATATAGGTAACTTGTTCATCCTTGTTTATTTCATCATTTAATGTTGTCTTTCCAGCTTAGTGAATGGTAGCTAACCAAGTGTTATCTTGGCAAAGCCACAGTAACTTGCTAGAAAATTTTTAATTATCCAGAGGGTTTTCCACTGCCCCCTGTAATGGAAGTTTAACAATTTTCAGCCTTATCAGGAACTTTTGGTTTATCTTTCAGCGATGTTTACTTTAAAGTAACCACCAGAAGGTAGTTTAAGACGTTCGGCTTTAACTTAATAATTTTAAGCTTTTTTTAAATAAAAAATGAAGTTCGACGAAAAACACAAATAATATAGCACACGTTTGGGTTTTTCCGTTCAAAATAAACACCTACGCAGCCAATGATGTCGTCGTTCAAACCATAAAAATTACCGTTTATTATTTGAACTTGATTATTAGTGGTGAGTTTCTCTTCGATACCTACTTTTCGATAAGGTATACAGTTAATTAAGAAAAGTAGGACTGAAGAAGGTCAGCAACTTACCACGAAGAGTACAGCTAGTGCATACAAGTTCATGGTTACTTTATCAACTTCCTCAGCTGACAATATACAACGGAGTTTTAACACTGAATAATTTGTTTTTATTCATAATTAATTAATCACTCGATGGATGTTGCATAAAATGGAGAGAATCTTAAGTGAATTATTTTTTGTTCTGTTAATTGTGTCACACGTACTATCGGCTAGGTATGTTCCAAAATGGAAGAAGCAGGTATTTATAACAATAATTTTTTTAATAATTATGAAAAATGAAATTAATTAAACTTTCCATCAAGGCATGCGAAATACCTGCGGCTAAAAATGAACACTCCCATTACACCTGCGATGACGATGGAGAAGTGAAGTGTATCCCTGGATGGAACGGGGATTTGTGCGACGTTCCCAAATGTCGTTCCGGCTGTGATCCTTTGAACGGCTATTGCAATCGACCAGGAGAGTGCTTGTGTAGATTGGGCTTTTATGGGGAGAGATGCAATAAATGCATTCCTCTGCCGGGATGCCAACACGGCTATTGCAACACCAGCTTCGAATGTCTTTGCCACGAAGGATGGGACGGAATATTCTGCTCAGATCGTACGGAATTTTTAATTGCTTGAAAACCGTAATTTATTGTTAAAATTTTAGCGATCTGTAAGTCAGAATGCCATTCCACACGTGGTTATTGCGAATATCCAGGAGAATGCCATTGCAGGATCGGATGGTCGGGAAAGCTTTGCAAAGAGTGCCAAATTTTACCGGGATGCATAAACGGTTATTGTACTAAACCACTGGAGTGTAAATGTTACCCTGGTTTTACTGGAATCTTGTGCCAAACGCGTAGGTGTTCAGCAAATTCGATTGGTTCCTCCAGTAAATTTTTTTTATTTTAGCAATATGTGCGGCCACATGTGACAGAGCCCGAGGATACTGCAGAAAACCCGGAGAGTGCAGGTGAGTGTAAGTAGGAAAATTTTAATTTTACTACTTTATAATATTTTCAGATGCAAAGTAGGCTGGTGGGGAAAAACCTGCGACAAATGTTATCCCTATCCAGGATGTATGAATGGAAACTGCCGCAGGCCGTGGGAATGCAATTGTAAGCAAGGATGGGGAGGGATGTTATGCGATGAAGGTAAAAACTGAACTAAAATCCAAACTTCTTTTAATAAGTGAAATTTTAGAATTAAACTACTGCGAAAAGAATCCAGATACGTGTCAAAATGGCGCCAAGTGTATCTCGCTGATTAAGTCGGAAGGGAATTATAAATGCTTGTGCCGAGAAGGCACCAAAGGCAGAAACTGTGAAATTTCTACGTCGGCTACTACTACGACGAAGTGGACAACTTTGAACGAAACCATTTTTGATTTTACCACCGAACTGCCAGTAACCCCAGTAACTGCTACGGTTGGCTCCGTCAACAGTACATCAGAAGTAGCTCCAATAGAAAAAGACGAAAATAAAGAATCAGATAATGAAACTGAGATTTAAAAATAAGATTGTTTATTTATTTATTTATTTAATTTATTAAATTATTAATTTAAGAATTGGAAATTTTATTATCCCTAAAACCACCACTGAGCGACGTCGCCGTGACGTTAATTTGCGAAAACGATGACCCTAATTTTTAAACAAGTAAATCAGAGTTCTTTATGTAACCGATTACTCGATATTACACTTTCACGGTTTCTGTTTCCTTTCCTGTAATGGAGCGTAATTTTCCAGTTATGAATCGTTATATGTGCATGTTCGTTACATAAAGATAAGCTGATCCAATTTTCTGTACAGAGTATGAGGAAATCAAACAAGTTTACGGTCACTAAAATAATAATTTGAAGCCTATCAACGTTTTTCCCTCCAATAATTCATTTTTTCCAAAAAGACATTCAGATAACTTTGATTTATCGCTCGTAAATGATCAAATTGGATCAAAATCTTGTTATTGGGTTGTGCAATCTGCAAGAAAACTTCTTACTTACGTAAATTGCATTTGTAAACGGATAGTTAAATTTGCAAAAACAATTTATTAAAGTCGATCGCTCTAACTGGACACACCTTTGCAGAGAAAGGTAGGTAGGTACCATCACGTGCTTCGTAACTCGTCTTGTCTTACAAAAATATTGCAACCAGCTTTTTAATAAACTCATTACGAGATTTAATTTATTATAACCAGCACTTCATCAAAAAACTAATTTATTTCTGCGCATAGAAAACTGTTGAATTGAGAAAGGTTGTCAGGTTGGATAAAGGTTTGCATCAACCGAAATCTTGGACACTTCTGATTGTCGGAATTGGATAAGCCATTTTCCTGCAGGCTACATTTAACCGTTTAAAAGGAGCTTAACGTTTGTGTAGCTCCAAGCTACGTTAAATTGAATAGTAGCATATTAGGAGCACATTAGGTGCTGAACGGAAGCCAGCCGTAATAATTAAGTCGGACCATAACTTCCGCTCATTACTAAAAAATCAATTAAGCCTTTTAATCATTTCTTAACCCATGCTATTCTCCTGGGCTAGATGCAACTGATCTGTCTACATCTACATCATAGCATATATCTTTAATCTATTCATGCGCGTCAGTAGTATACAGGCAAAAGTATATTCTTATAAACTAGTGAGAAAACCGCTGTAGGCAAACCGGGTAGGTTTTTGTTCCATACCTCTCAGACCTTCGGGACACGATAGACTTTTTTTTAATTTTTAAAATAATTTTTTATGTTAAATACAGTGACTCGAATAGAAACTAATGTAGGTACATAAATTGAATATTTTGCAGCTGTTTTTCATATGAAAAAAAGCCTCGTAAGCCAAATCCACTGCTATGTGTCCCGATTTCCTGATTTTAAAATAATAGGGCTACTGAATGATGGTTTAGAAAACCGAAATGCAGTTTTGTGACTATTATTTTATTTGAATCAGTAAACAAAAACAATACAAACATTGTTTCTTTCTCGCAAAACAAATTGAGTATTATTTTTAGGTTGGCAATTTAAAATGAATTAATTGAAGTTTTTGTCAAATTTATTCAAGTGTTTTCTTCGGTTAGTTTAGTATTTTAGAATTTTATAGGCTTTTTTGTGTATTCTGCCTGGGTCGGAAAATATACATAGGCCTTATATGAATAATGTGAAATTCGTTTACCCAAGTTGTGCGGCCTGAAGGCCGCACTGACCCTATAGTCTCCCATAACTTCTCGTTTTTTTAGCTTGGTAGCTTACAAAGCAGACAGATTGGTTGTGCGGCCAACTACCGCCAAAGCCAAAGTGATCTAAAGTGAAATTTAATTAATTTAGCTATTAAAATTTAAAATGAACTGCAATCCAAAGTATCTACTTTTAAAATTATTTAAAATATGAATGTGAACATTGTTTTTTTTTCGAAAAATAATTAAGCTGAGCCGAGCTGAAGAGACGGTCATTAGCTTAGTAAGATAGCCGAACAACCGCTGACTCGAAGGTACTCGGTTCCAGAGCCGTAACTAGGGGTGGCGAGTGGGGCTCCCGCCAAGGGCGCAACTGCCAAGGAGGCGCAAAAGTGACCATTTTTTTAATAAGAAATTGGAAAAAATTAAATATCCCTGCCAGCCCATTACGACAGGAGTTGGAAAGGGGGGCGCAACTTTACAAGTTTGCCAAGGGCACAGACTTACCTAGTTACGGTCCTGCTCAGTTCAAATCCGGGGAGAGTCTAAAACTTTCATATGATCATCTCCGTGCTTCTGAGGGTACGTAAAGCTATTCATCAACTATTAAAAACAGGGTTACAGGCATTCCCCAACTCGGATTAAGCAACCGTGGGGTCTAAATGCTTAAAACCTTTCTCTCTGAGAAAGAGGCTGATTGTCCTGCAGTGGTCAGGAAAGGCTGAAAAGAAGAATAAGAAGAAGAGTTGTTACCCAACTCAGTATTGTCTTTTGCACAAGTATTAAACTTGTGACTTTCGTAACGAGAATTGTACTATATTCTGTGGGGTCTTTCACACCTCCCAGACCCCCCGGTGAGAGTTTTCACGACGCAGAGATATATGCTGTATAAATATGCACTAAGACGTTTTGTTCCAAGAGAATAAAAAGTTTTCATATAAAGGTAAATCATACAATGTACACACACATACACCTTTTGGTTTTCAAACCGGGGGGTCTGGGAGGGGGTATGGAATACCCTCCAGTGCACTAGCAATTATAGTTAAAGGATTTTAGGTTCGGTGACAGAGTGAAAACTTTTATTATAAAAATAAATCACAAAACGTATACACACACTTTTGAGCTTTCAAACCGGGGGGTCTGGGGGGTATGGAATACCCCCCAGTTAATCAGCAATTATATTTGTTAAAAAAACAAATTGAAGTTAAAACCCTCGAGTTTTGTGGCTTGTTATGCCCCTGGTCTTCTGCCTGGACGAAAATGGCTGATTAAATTTAAACAAAATTTTTGAATTACCGAACTTCCCTCTCTTTTTGCAAATCGAAACCAAAATTATGCAAATGAAAGTAATAACTTTTATTGTTATTGCACCAACTTTCTGATTGCCTTATAAGATCTGGTGCCCAAAATTAAACATTGAAGTGATAGAAATAATACAAATCCCACGTAATTACAAAATTGTTTGTGATAATTGTAAAATTATTAACGCTAATTTAAAGTACCCAGATTAAAATTTAAAATTATTTGGAGCATTGACAGGTAGTAATCAAGTTGTACAAAATTGCCCACTCTTACCATTATTACAATGCACCTGCGAACAGGAAGTTAATTCATTGATTAATAATCTAAATTATCAAGAAATCTTTGACTCAGTTAAGTGACTTAATACTTAAAAAAATAAGCTGACAAAGGTGGAGTCGAAAAAGAAAGTCGTTCAGATTATCAACGTCTAGAAGACGCATTCGCAAGTTTGGTTAACGCAGTTTAAATGTGTACTTGCTTTGGTATGAAACAACGAAAAAATTAATTCCTTTACGTGTGACAGTTTATCAAGCATCATTAAACATGAAATTGGTATGTATTTAAAATTCCATAATTACCGATCGCTAATTTGCCTTTAAGTTTTTCATTTTTCATTTAGTTTTTCAATTGTTCGTCCTTGCCGCTTGCGAAATTAAGAAGAGAGGCATTTACGCTCCTTACTCCTACACTTCCTTAAAATTTGGTACTAACGGTTTCCAGGATGACAGCAATTGGAAATTAATTCCAGCTTGGTCTAATTACTTGAGGGATTACAATTTTCAAGTTTCGAATAAGGAATTATATACGTTGCCCAATGTATTGAAGGAGTACGAGTTGCAGGATCCAGGATTTATTTTAAACCATTTGAATCCTCCGTGGCAATTTTTAAACTTAGCTGACAATTACGGCCAGAATAATTATCCCAATTTCAAACCGATATTTTCACCTCCCATTCCCGTTAGAATAAAATCACCGGTCGTTTCGATCCCAAGGGTTAAACTTCCCGTTCCTGCCGTAACGGAAAATCCTTTACCGTTGTTATCCCTTTACGCGAGGAATAATCGACCAGCACCGCAGGACGATTCTAAATATTATGGTTCTGTGCAACCACCGAAAAGAATTCCGGCGACAGCCACTCATCCTCAATCAGGAGCAGGACATTTAGGTTCGGGATCGTTAGGCTACGTACAATTGGGTAACGGAAGAATAGCGATAGGCTCTGGTTCCTTGGGATACACGCCGGCAGCGCAATTGACCAAAAATAATATTGCGACAAATACGGAAAGGCCTAACTTTGCTACATTTTTTATTCCCAGCCATTCTACTAGTTTTATCTACCAAAACCAGCCATATTACAACCAAAACTAATACAAATAACTATAATCACTGGTAAAATATCCTACTTAACTGTGTTAATATTTTAATTAATTATACCTACCTTCTTTGTTTGTTATCTATTTAATTTTAAGGTTTTGCTATGTGACGGTGAAAGTTACCAAAATATTGTTGTTACTACGTGTTTTTTAAAATCGTAATAATAAAAATTAATGAAATAACAAGTTTTTTTAACCACTTTCGTTGTTATTGTTCTATTTCATTATGTTCAAGTAAAAATAAACAAATTTGTATAATTTTGTAATCTTGTAATTAAACTTACAAATAAACTTAATAGTAGTATTATTATTTTATTACATACCAGGCATTAATTTTTTAATTTTATTTTAGAAAAATTGGTTTATAAAGTTTCAGTTGTTATGAAAACAAACAAATTTCTCTGGAATACGGATGAAGAGAGAGGCAGAGAAAGAAAATAGATAGGGGTCAAGAACTGAAGGAAAACTAGTGGATATTTTGGGAATTAAAAAAAAAAATTTAATAGATTTTGTTGGTTTTTGTCATCAGGAGGTGCTTGGAGAGACCGTTGTCCTCCCTTCTTCCAGAGGGTGACTGTAAACTGGGCCAAATTTAGAAAATGGTAAACTGGGATGATAAATATCATCTGGACTCTGAAGAATTCTTAAAACTTTTAAGATTTTCCTTCACTTTTCTATATCACGATTTCCCTCGGTTTCCCAGCAACGAACTAGGGAGAAATCGTTAGAAAACTCCGAAGTTCTAGTGAAAAAAATCTGAAGATAGTCAGGGAAATTCCACAAAATCTCAGGGAGTTTTAGAATCTTAAAAATTTTCAAGATATCCATGGAAATTTTACGAAATTTAAGAAAATCTTGAGAAGCGAAAAATTTAAGAAAACGTAGAAAATTCTAGAAAATCTAGAAAAAACAATGATGCAAAAAAATCTAATAAATATTAGAAAATTCTAGGAAATCTTGAAAATTCGTTCGGGATATTAAGAAATTCTGAAATGAAAAATCCGAAAAAATGTAGAAAATTTCAAGAAAAAAAAACCATCTAAAAGTGTTCTTATGATTTCCTTGTATTTTCTATTTCTTAAGACTTTCTGGATTTTCCTCAAAGAAAAATGAAAGATCAGATTCAGGAAGAATTCACGGAGGAAAGTGAGGCTGGTTGGAAGATGCAGTGGCGTAGCTAAGAATTTAGTTCGGGGGGGGGGGGGGCCATGAGCGTAGCGAGTCGTTTATTTCGAGCAAAAAATTCTTTTTTGCTTTTTTATTGATATTTATAAAAAACCGGACAAAGGGTTTATTACACAAAATGTATAAATGGATTATTTCAAATTTCGAATTAATAATTTTGGGAGGGGGCAGCCCCCCTATTTACCTAAATATATTTAGGTATATTTCTAAAATTTTAAGAAAATTTAGTAATTTTATTAGTTTAGATAGGTCATGGAGGGAAGGACAGTTACCCTGCTACCTCCCCCTTGTTGGAAATCATTGGAATTCCGAGTCCTGTGTACAAAATTATATTGAAATATTTATCTCTTGATAAAGATATAAAAAAAAGTTAACAATAGAAGAGTGATCTCCCTCGTGAAATAGATTGGGAGAACTCAAAGAAAGGAGTGGTTGTATATCAGCAGATATGGAAGTCTTAATTTGTTCATTTATCCAATTATTTAAAAGTATTTCTCATTGAGATGTTCAATATGTTTAACTTTTGGTATAATCCACACTGGAGAAGAGAGCTAAAAATTAAAATTAATATTATAGTGGAATTCAAGGATAAATTGGTTCATATTTCAAACATATTTGCTTTGCTTAATTATTTTCTGCTTTCCGATGCTATTTTTTATCAACAATATATTTTTACTCCAGCATTACAATGTATAAATTCCAAAAATTCCGAATAGTGAATACATTTCCACAACTTTAAAATCAATTTTTGAACAAGTAAAAAAGTATAATCCATTCGTGCGCGTCAGTGGTAACCAAATCCTGATATAAATAATCCCAGCACGCTGCTGCTCCTACTACAGCGCGTCATTTTTTGGTGAAAAAGAACACTCTGATTTCCCTCACTTTTGCTTATAAATTCAAATTTCCCGATTTTTCCTGACGAAATTTGTAGCGAGAAACGAAATTAACTGCTTAAATATTATATCGTTTAAAAGAGGTCCACCGTCTAGCTGCCCGTCCACAGACGGGCTTTCCAGCTAGTAACTAAATAATAAGCAAATAAATAAAAGTAATTTATAGTTATTTAAATTTTAAAACCTCGTAGTAAACATTATTTTTATCAGGGAGGGTTTCAGGGATACAATCCGAGTCATCCTTGGAGGGGGGGGGGCAATTGCCCCTTTGCCACTGGGCCAACCACAACCCCTTAACCAGGATGAAAAAGTATTTCTAATGAAATTCATTATAATTATCGTTAAGAGCGTAAATTATAAATATTAAAGTGTAGGATCATCTAAAAATTCGGTTAAAAAAGCTCGAAAATCGAAAAAATTGGAAGCGGCTACTGTATTGGCGGGTTCCATAAAGTTAGACCCTTTTATGTCGAAATTTTATGTTGTACAAGTGTTTTTGAGCATAAATTGCACTTAAAAATGACGAATCTATAGTCAGACAGTAAATTAAAAATATTCCTGAAGCCTTTAAACTCAAATCTTTGTTTTTAACGAAATCCAGTTTAAAATAATAATATAATATTAACTGTGACACTCCTAAAAGGCAACTGGGACTGCTGCGGCCAACTCTACCCATTAAATCCAGTACTACTGCAACAATTTCACGTACTTATCTTAGAAAAATTCGGGAAATCTTAGAAAATTTAAAAAATCTTAGAAATACTACAATTGGATGAGCTTTTTTTTTGCAAGAGGAAATTTGGGAAAAATTTCTAAATCTCCCAAAAGAAAATCTAGTGCAGAAAAATGTGCTTGTCCTCTTGATGCAGATCAGTCGGGTCACTATTGGAGTTCCGTGGCCTATTACTATACAGAATTTTCTTGCTGATTCAAAGAGCTGAGGAGCTTAGTGGCATTTGTAAGAAAATTCTGCAGCTTTAATTTCTAATAAACTAATAATTAAAAATTTTGTTTAGTGAAATTATTTTAGCCATCTACGTTGATTTACCTGCGCCATCTTATATTATCAAGAGTAATAACGCAATTTAACAACAAACAAGAGTTCGTTTAAATGTGAAAGTACATAATTTAATTTACTTAACTTGAATCCCGCCAGTATTCGCTTTTGTACTGTTCTACCAATATATCATTCGTCATAAAAATTGGAGATGTCATTGATTACCATTTTCTTTAATATTAAAAAAAACATACAAACATTTTAATAATAAAAATGCAGAAGTGAAAAAAATTCTCAAAAATTCTAAGAGGAAGTGATTTTTGGAGCTAATTTTTCAAAAATTTTAAATTTTCCAAAATCAAAAAATATTAAAAATTAAAAATTTGAAAAGAACAAAAGATAAAATTAAAAAAAAAAAAATATTAAAAATTTTAAAAGAACAAAATTAAAAAATAATTTCAAGATAATTAAAAATTTAAAAAAATAGAAGCTGGAAGAAAAAGGAAATGATGGAAACAGTTTATAGTAGGATTTAATTTTTTTTTGTTCGCCAGGAACTTGACTTTCTTATTTTATTCAAGTAATAAAATACAAACCACAGTATATCATATCTGGTTATGCTATCCAACATTTCTATAATCGCCTGTACGGACATCAATCTTTCATTATTTAATTTATAATAAAAGGACAACCAGTTTTTCAAGTTTAGCTGATATAAATTTATATTTTTTAGTCCACTAAGTTTTCGATGCAACCTCTTCTCAATGAATTAAACGTAATTTTTTAAAATTTATCCTTAGATGGTGAAGAAGATTGGGTTTCCCAAAAAAGTAAAATATTAGAAATATTTGCTGTTGACGAGGATATCGATTATTATCCCAGACGAAAAAGCTTTGTGCTCCTTTCTAAGTTAGAGATTCAAATTTTGCACCACCCAAGTTTAACCCAGCAGGCTATCGGTGCAATCAAGGATTATAATTGAACACCCAATTAAAATGTAAAAGTGTTAAATGTTTTTCGTTTACCTCCTTTAGTATTATGCAATAAAACAATTAAACCCATGTCGATTATTATCAAACAAAGAATAGGATTTTTAATGTTACAGTTCATTTGTATTTCCTAAAGCAGGTTCTGCAGTTATGCAGGAAATAATATTCCACTTTAGTAAACTTGTCATGTTATTCCGTAACTAATTTCTCATGTTGAAACTCACGTAATATTATCAAAAATATAGTAAAATAAAATTTATAGTTTCCATAACAAGGTTATTGTCTGAATTCTGCAATTTCGACAGGCGAACAATTTAATTTACTCGTATCCCATACTTAATTTAATTATTCAATACACGAAGCAATAATTATCTTTTTATGTGCACAAAATTTGCCATTTTCTACTTCATTAGCACAGTCGTTTGCATCATTTTTGCGAGCGCAAAAAATATGGGTCGCACGTTATTTATTATCCTTGACGTGGCTGCCCAAAGGATTAAACTTGAAAACGAAATTTGAAACTGAATTTCTCGTTCCGAAGAAACCAAACCGTGATAATGTATAAATAAGTGTCGCCTTTCTTCCGAGAGCATGTGTTGCGTTTACATAATCCGAAAGTAGACCATTCATCTTTTGGGTGGATATTGGTATAGAAAGGTAAAGTGGCATTCAAATAACATCCGCCCCTCTCGTGTGAACATTTTATATTATTTTAACTCGTATAAAAGTGCAACAGGAGTTGTCTTCGGAATCAGTCTTCTGAGCATCTTAAGTATAGCATGATGAAGACCACGGTTAGCAATCTTACTTTTTGTTATTTTAAAAAATTTTAATTTTATTTTTCATTTTTAGATTTGCGTGCTTTTGTTGACAGTGTCGGCATGTTTTGCCAAGGAAACGGCCGAGAAGAAGACCACGAAACGTGGTGTCTTTGGTGAAGGCCTTGCCTTGGGAGGACATGGTTTGGACTTGTCAGGTGGTCACGGTTTAGGCGGAGGAATTTCCCTTTCTGGTGGACATGGATTAGAAGGATTATCGCTCGGCGGTGGACACGGTCTGGGTGGTGGATTAGGCGGCGGCTACGGTTTGGGCGGTGGATATGGTCTTGGTGGAGGCGGAGGCGGCGGTGCTATCAATTTGGGACAACATGTGTCAAATCACGTTACAATTACACGAAGAATTGGAATTCCAGTTCCACAACCCTACCCAGTCACTGTTCATAAGGATATTCCAGTACCAGTGCCACATCCAGTTGCAGTACCAGTCGACAAACCTTATCCAGTTCATGTGCCACAACCATACCCAGTGCATATCGATAAACCAGTGCCATACGCAGTTGATAAGCCCGTACCATACTTAGTTCGAGTTCCAGTTAAAGTACCAGTCCCACACCCAGTTGCCGTTCCAGTACCAAAACCAGTTGCAGTTCCAGTACACAAACCATACCCAGTTGCAGTACATGAACCAGTCTACATCAAGAAACCAGTACCAGTACTCGTACATGGTCATGGTGGATACGATGGTGGTCTCGGTGGTCTTGGCGGTTTAGGCGGTCATGGCATTGGATTATCGGGAGGTTATGGAGGCGGTCATGGTATTGAATTGTCTGGAGGTTACGGTCATGGTGGTCTCGGTGGTGGTCATGGCTTAGAACTTAGCTCCGGCAGTTTGGGTCATGGTTTGGAAGGAGGCCATGGAGGTCATGGATGGTAAACTGTGATTATCTCATCTTTCATCACTTCATTTAAATTTAAAGCAATTTTCCATTTTCTCATTGTATTATATTGAAAAGCTAGTTTTCTTAGATAATGTGATTGTTTGTACATAAAATTTTATAAAATTAAAGTTTATTTTTTAATTTGTAAACTTGGTTTTATGTTAAAAAATCATTAAAATTTAAGTTGTTTGATTAAATAAAAAATTAAACAAATTTTGTGTTTCCTTAACTTTTCTATTTGAAAATGTTCCATTATTAAAAGCTATTACCAATTCGGAAAGTGGTTTTCCTGATTTGTAGTTGTAGAAATTTTAACGTCACACCTGCACAAAAATGTATTTACATTTTCTCAAAATGTTAATGCTGCTAATTAAATGCCAATTAAAAAATTAATTATTTTTAATGATCTTGAGATTTGACAAAGTATTTTTAGGCATAAATTAAACTCAAAAATGCCAGACCTAGTTGGATAGTAAATTGTTCCATTCATTACAATGAAAAAAATAATTAATACATTTTTCACCTATGGGCTATGCATCTAGCCAGGTTACCACCCTACTAGAATATTTGCAAGTGCTCAAAGAACCGTGAATGCCAAGTGTAAATCTGGTGCATCACATGGTACATCATGGAAAAAGAAGAAGACTCCCAGGTAGTAGATATGTATGCAATTACAACTTTTATTATGATTCGGAACAATTGCAGTTTTAAATTATATATAAGAAGAGTATTCGGATGTTAGGATTCTTCTCTCCTATGTACAGGGTGTGCGTGTTACTTATATCACATATATAAGGAACCAACTGCTTAACGTGGGCTCCGAACCACGGAAGTGATATACACTTCAATTTGAGAAGGCTTACTCGACAGGTTACACCTCGGTGGTTTCATTTTTCCTTCCCAAAGGAGATGGTCAGATATAAAATATTTTATTTGTCCGAATTTACTCAAAAAACGGCTCGGTAATTCATCTAGCATTGTTATTCACCATCAACCACATGACTCTTATATTGGCAAACTCCAAATTTTTCAATTTGTATTTTCCAAATTTCATTGTTTTTTCATTTTCCATTTTCATTGTTATTCCTTTTAATAAAATAGTTTAGGAAAAGTACCACAGCGAAATTTTTTGGGTATAATGCTGTTTGGAAAGTCAAGGTACTTACCAACAACAAACTATGGCTCACGATAGAGCTTTGATTATTTTTTGGATTTTTGGATGACATTTCTAACATACCCGAGAAGTTGGTCCTTCAGGACAAAAACGAAATTTTATGGCAAATAAAGTAGGCTAACAGAACTTCAAACTTGCCCGAAACACGTGTAACCTCTAATTTTGTCGTCGACCTTGATGTTTATGAGGAACATGAGGGTTTTCAAACTTCACGCTCAAGAAACTGGTACCTAAATTTATTTTCTTGTCTGGTGAACAAAACTCTTCTGCGTGATAAGCATTTAATTTGACATGCATACATTTCATACTTGAATTAACAATGAATTCTCAGATATCAAAAAATCTTTTGGTTTTCAAAATTAAACCAGAGTTTCCCGGTATTTGATACCAAAAACCATTTTCACGATTTAGTTGCTGATATTCTGACCTATCTGTTATTTCATTCAGCACCAAATGATTTCATCCAACTCAAAATTTAATAAATCCGGTAATATTTTTAATAATTCTGCATGTCCGAAACCAATTTTGCTAAATTACTTTTTTATAGTAATAACTAATATCGTTTCTAAATATAAGATTCATTGATGCTTATCGATTTGTAGAAACCACTTAACTAGTAATTTGGTGCACTCTACTTTGTTACATTAGCTAAATTAGAATAACTTTTTGAAGACGATAGGGGAAATTATGAAAGTGTAATTACTCCTCATTTAAAAATGCACTTATTGTTGGTATATAAATCCACGGTTCCCTAAATCCATTCACAGTTTGATTTCACATCTACACGAACAACATGAAGTTTTTGGTAAGCCAACCATTCATATTTAAAAAAAATCTAATAATTCATTTTTTTGCAGATTTCGACTTTATTGCTTGCTGCGGCAGTCTTGGCAAAAGAGGCTGCAGAAACAAAAAGTAACTCAAAACGGGGAATCCATGATTTGGGTGATTTTGGCCATGGTTCCGGTGGCGACTTTGGACATTCTGGTGGTGATTTTGGATCGCACGGTGGATTTGGCGGAGGCCACACAAACCAAATTACTTTAACGAAGCAAGTTGCAGTTCCACATCCAGTTCCTGTTCCAGTACAAGTAGAAAGGAAGGTACCTTATCCAGTACATATTCCTGTGGCAGTGAAAGTCGACAAACCATACCCAGTCAGTGTACCAAAACCTTATCCAGTACATATCGATAAACCAGTACCATACAAAGTTATCAAAAATGTACCATACGAAGTCAGAGTACCAGTCAAGATTCCAATTCATGTACCCGTCCAAGTTCCAGTACCACAACCTTACCCCGTTCATGTCAACAAACCAGTCCCATACCCAGTCCACACACCCGTATACGTCAAGAAACCAGTACCATACATCGTCCACACCGGTGGACATAGTCAAGGATTTGATCAAGGCAGTTTAGGAGGACACGACAGTTACGATCATGGATTTGGTGGTGGACACGAATCATTCGGTCATTCTTCCGGCAGTTTTGGACACGAAAGCTTCTCATCAGGACATCATCATTAAATTAAGCTTTTTATTTTCACAAGACTGTTATTAAATTTTGTATTGAAGTATTTTTACCAAAAAAATTGTAAATCTGTGTTAACGAGCATTAAAAAATTTTGTAATTTATTTGATTTGGTTCAGTGAGAAAATTTCCTCCAACTTTCTTTTGCAAAATCTATAAGTTTATAATTTGTTATTTGATAGTCTATACCATTATTTACAAAAAGGCTAAGCAAAAAATGAAAATAGTCCCCACAGAAACTCAATGGACGAAAATGAGAAGAATCAGCGACGGCGTCAGCATTTTTTAAATGGGTGGGCACAAATTGGGCCCAATATATTTGGGGTGGGCAGGAGCACCCAAAATTTATAAATAAACTCAAAAAAATACATTATTGAAATAAGCACCATAAAAATTTGGGTAGGCACTTGGGTGGCCACTCCAATCAACAGGGTGGGCAAGTACCCCTGGCGTCGTCACTGAGAAGAATATATTCATGTGTAATATTAAATTATTACAAATAAAATGTTGATAAAAATCAACTTTCTTTTATTTTTATCAACAACGGGAATCCATCGGCTTTGCTTGCGTAAGGACCCGATATCTCTAACTCACTGATTCAGAAAAGGACCAAAGCTAAGAATAAATTCAATAAATATTGTTCTTTTGTATTATTTGAGTATGAATCTCTTCATATACTTCGATTTTACATTAAACCTTTTTTCTATTAATTTTAGTAGATCCCTAAATAGACAAAATATAGTTTTGTTTATTAAGCTTTTGTAATAATAAAATTCCAAGTTTCATAATTTATTTTAATTGATTTTTTATGATAGTCTCTGATGTACCGAAAAAACAGAGGATTTAACAAAAAAAAAATTTTTAAATAATTTTTATGCAATAAAATTCAAAATCTCCGAAAATTTCTACTAAAAGCAATTTTTTGTTTAATTATTCTAATTGAAATTATTTATTCTTTATCTTGTTTTTTTCTTATTTTGCATATTATATATCTGCATGTTAATCTAACAACAAAAAATCCAAAAAATAATTTTATTATTTCGGAAGACAATGGTAAACCAGCGAAGTAATTTGTCATGAGAGCTTTTATTATATAGGATCTCTATACATCCGCTTAAATTGTTAATAGCTTCTCTACATCTCTAGTAGCTTAAATAACTATTATTTATTAATTATTATTATTATTATTATTAATTAAACAAACAACTTACAGAGGTTGTAATGAAGGATGTATGGCAAACTTAAATCAACCTAATGGGAAAATACGGAAAAGCGCTTAGGCCAGCTACTGAGTAGGTAAAAGCACCAATAGTCAGCCAGTTAATGGTTAACCATTATAATCCATTTTTTATCCTTATTTATCCTACATGGTGGCTGACTAAAAAGTAGGACAGAGAAAACCAGGATTCAACGCCTGGTTAAATCGACTAGTTTACTGTGATCTTAAGCCTAAATTTGATTTATAAGCTCTGCATCTAGCAAGGCTCACACAATTATGAATGCATTTGGGATAATAACAGGACGAAGTCATAAAATACAATAAAGAAGGAAAACATGTCTTGGGTTTGGATTCTTAATTTAAATTCTGAATTTTTTACCTTGGCAACCATCGGGAAGTGCGGTCGTTGTTTTTCAACATATTCCTTATTACCAGTGAGTCCTGGAAAACAGGACTATGTAACGGTAAAACAATAAAAATTAAAATAATAGATATAAAATTATTTTTACTATATTAATTCAATATAAAATTCATTAACAGTCTTGTGAAAATAAAAAGCTTAATTTAATGATGATGTCCTGATGAGAAGCTTTCGTGTCCAAAACTGTCGGAAGAATGACCGAATGATTCGTGTCCACCACCAAATCCATGATCGTAACTGTCGTGTCCTCCTAAACTGCCTTGATCAAATCCTTGACTATGACCACCGGTGTGGACGATGTATGGTACTGGTTTTTTGACGTATACGGGGGTGTGGACTGGGTATGGGACTGGTTTGTTGACATGAACGGGGTAAGGTTGTGGTACTGGAACTTGGACGGGTACGTGAATGGGAATCTTGACTGGTACTCTGACTTCGTATGGTACATTTTTGATAACTTTGTATGGTACTGGTTTATCGATATGTACTGGATAAGGCTTTGGTACACTGACTGGGTATGGTTTGTCGACTTTCACTGCCACAGGAATATGAACTGGATAAGGCACCTTATTTTCGACTTGCACTGGAACAGGAACTGGATGTGGAACTGGAACCTGCTTCGTTATAGTAATTTGGTTTGTGTGGCCTCCGCCAAATCCTCCGTGCGATCCAAAATCACCACCGGAATGTCCAAAGTCGCCACCAGAATGTCCAAAGTCGCCACCAGAACTATGACCAAAATCACCTAGATCATATATTCCCCGTTTCGAATTACTTTTAGTTTCTGCAGCCTCTTTTGCAAAGACTGCCGCAGAAAATACCAAAGTCAAAATCTGCAAAAGAATTAATTGTTAGATTAATTAAAAGTTTGATTATGGTAGACTTACCAAAAACCGCATGTTGTTCGTGTAGATGTGAAATCAAACTGTGAATGAATTTAGGGAACCGTGGATTTATATACTAACAATAATGGATATTTTAAATGAGAAGTAATTACACTTTCATAATTTCCCCTATCGTCTTCAAAAAGTTATTCTAATTAATGTAACAAATTAGAGTGCAAAAATTTCTGGTTAAGTGGTTTGTCCAAAATTGTTTTCCAAAATCAGGCCATCCTCGTCAAGTCACTGTCGTTAACCGTGACCTTCAATAAGATTTGGTTTCGATATTCCTGCTTTTTCTTAGGAAATCTACATTTGTCCATGTTTTGGTTCAAATTCAAGCAAAATCTGACTCGAACGCCTTTTTAAGAAAAAATGCAAAAATCCGAAAATAAAAGCAAATTTGAAAATAGTTCTCTTTAAAAAGTGTTTTGCACCTTGGGGCCTTTTATAGAAAAAATAAAAAATGTGATATTGATATTATTTTAATAGCAGCTTTATAGGTAATTAGAATAAATTTTTAGTGCTCACCGAAGCAATAAGTGCCAACAGCAGACGTTTCGGCATTTGATTCCAATAAAAAGAGAAGGAGAAAATTTATTTAATTAAGTATTTAATTAATAAATTTCTGTTCGCCCCACTAACTATTATTTTGGTTCTTTCTAAGGAATCAAGCGCCGCTACTGTAAATGTTCCGCGTAAATTAATTTTCAATTAAAAAATTGTTGTTGTTTTATTTTATTTTTTTGTAAAAACTATTTTCAACTTTTTTGCCGATTCAGATTGAGTTTATTTTTAAAACTGTTTTTGAAGCTGTTTTCTCGAAAATTAGTTTTCGTAGACCAGGTCACATATTCGCAAAATATTATTATCATTATGAAACGGAAAATTTAAATTAATATTTGAAAATTATTATGCATTAGTTTACAAACGATGCATTTTTAAATTATCATGTTAATTGGAATATTATTGAATTTTGTAAACATATCCGCATGATATTTTATGAATGAATTTATGAATTCAAAATATTTTAAATCAATAAATTATCTTAATATTAGCTGGAAAGCCCGTCCGTGGACGGGCAGCTATAGACGGTGGATCTCTTTTAAGCGGTATAATATTTAAACATTTAATTTCGCTTTCCGCTACTGGGGGATTCCCCGTTTTTCTATATTTTCAAAATAACGCAAAAAGTTTAAATGTAATTAAAAATTTTTACATAATATAAAAATAAATAAGTTTCTCAAATTCTAATTTTCTTTAGCCGACCATTTTAATTTCCCTCACTTTTGCTCAAAAACAAAAAATTTCCCAGCTTTTCCTGACGAAATTTGTATAATTCTTCGGTGTTCTGTATACGTATTCCAGAAAAGTGGGCTTTTCCGGGAAAAATTTGTAAAACTATAAATTCCCTATCTCCTCCAAGTATTCTAAGAGTGGAAATCCTGTGATATGTACTGGAGGGTGTTCGACACCCCCCAGACCCCCCGGTTTAAAATTTTGGCTTTATATTTTTATATTAACTTTTATAATTAACTTTCAAAGTAACACACAAAAAGTTGCTGCTAAACTCCATGAGTAGTATGGTAATTAAATAAAAAAATATGCTTTCCAAGTTCTAAGTTTTTCTAGCCAAATGTTAAATTTCCCACATTTTTACTTAAAAATTCAAATTTCCCGGTTAGTCTTGGTTAAATTATAAACCGGGGGGTCTGGAGGGTGTGGAACAGCCTCCAGTAGATATCACAGAATTTCCACTCTTTTAGAATACCTGAAGAAGATAGGAAATTTGTAGTTTTTCAAATTTTGCCAGGAAAAATCGGGAAATTTGAATTTTTAATCAAAAGTGAGGGAAATCAAAGTGTTTTTTTCCACCAAAAAATGACAAACTGTAGCAGGAGCAGCAGTAGCGTGCTGGGATTTAATATAAAATAAATAAATTTCTCAAATTCTAATTTTCTTTAGCCGATCATTTTAATTTCGTTCACGTTTGCTTAAAAACAAAAAATTTCCCAGCTTTTCCTAACGAAATTTGTATAATTCTTCTGTGTTCTGTAGGCATTCCAGCAAAGTGGGAGTTTTATCATATGTACTGGAGGGTGTTTACCCGCAGATCCCCCCTCCCGGTTTACATTTTTTACTATAATTTGGACAGTTAACTTTTAAAGTAACGCAAAAGTTGCTGCATTTTTGCTTAAAAATTTAAATTTCCCGGTTTCTCCTGGAAAAATTTGTAAAACTAAAATTTCCATATCTTTTCCAAGTATTCTAAGAGTGGAAATCCTGTGATATGTACTGGAGGGTGTTCCACACCCCCCAGACCCCCCGGTTTACAATTTTGGCTTTATATTTTTATAATTAACTTTTACATTAACACAGAAAGTTAATTATAAAAATAATATAAAAATTTAAAGACAAAATTTTAAACCGGGGGTTCTGGGGGGTGTGGAACACCCTCCAGTACATATCACAGGTTTTCCACTCTTTTAGAATATCTGGAGAAGATAGGGAATTTATAATTTTTTAAATTTTACCAAGAAAAATCGGGAAATTTGGATTTTTAATCAAAAGTGAGGGAAATCAGAGGTTTTTTTCACCAAAAAAGTGACACGCTGTAGCAGGAGCAGCAGCAGCGTGCTGGGATTAATTGTACTTCAGAAGTTTTCATGTTCGACGTTTTGGTTTTCGACCTTTTTGATTTCGACGTTTTTTCTTTTAGAATAGAATACTTGGAATACTTCCAAAATCGTGTTCGTGGTGATGATCTTTGATAACACTGGTACTTGCTTTTCAACAATAACAGGAACCTTCACTGGGTATAGGACTGGTTTGTGAACTGGGTATGGTACTGGCTTGTGGACTTGGTATGGTACTGGATGTGGTACTGGAATCTTGATGTGTACTTTAACTGGGTACTGTTTACATATACTGGATAAGGTTTCAAATTAAGTGTTTTAAGAGTGGAAATCCTGTGATATGTACTGGAAGGTGTTCCACACCCCCCAGACCCTCCGGTTTAAAATTTTGGCTTTGTATTTTTATATTATTTTTATTATTAACTTTCAAAGTAACACAAAAAGTTGCTGATAAACTCCATGAGTAGTAAGGTAATTAAATAAATATGTTTTCCAAGTTTTAAGTTTTTCTAGCCTAAGGTTAAATTTCCTACATTTTTATTTAAAACTTCAAATTTCCCGGTTAGTCTTGGTAAAATTGTAAACCGGGGGGTCTGGGAGGTCTATTTCTACTCTTCTAGAATACCTGGAGAATACCAGGAAAAATCGGGAAATTTGAATTTTTAATCAAAAGTGAGTGAAATTAAAGTGTTTTTTTCCACCAAAAAATGACACGCTGTAGCAGGAGCAGCAGCAGGGTGCTGGGATTTAATATACTATTATAAATAATTACTCTTGAAGAACAAAAAATGATAACAAATATTGATCGATGATAGATGGGCTGATGTCCTAAAATATTTTAAATTTATTAAAAAAAAATTCAAATACTTATATAAAAAAATCAAATTTTGGATTGGATTGAATTCCTCCTCAATATCCAGAAGTTTTTATTTTATCTAACAGTTTGAAAAAAAGTTGCTAACAAAAATTGTCGAACAGCAGGATTTCTACTGTGTAATCTGTTCCACTTGGATTTTTAATTTTGGGCCAAGCAGTTGTGATGTAATTATTGAATTTTAAGTCTAGTTATGTGACATTATGTAGTAATTAAGTAAAGTCGTAACCACCAGACAAGAATCTTGTTTTGAGTCTTGAGTTCAAAACACGAATAAAATTTTGCATTTAAATTATATAAATAAAGATTAAGAAAAAATGCAATTTTTAATTTTATTCGAAAGAATTTTCCTCTTACGCAACTTCTGTTCCTGTTCAATTTGTCATCTGTTGTCTAAAAGACGGAAGAATTGATTATTGAAATTATTCATGCAGATGTAATACGCTTATACTGTAATTAACAAAACCGCAACAATGCCAGCGGCTTGGTACAGGATTAGCTTTGCATTGTAATGCAGTTTATGAGCTTATCAAATTAAATAAACTGTAAAGCAGTACAGTTCAACTGTACAGAGGGAAAATTCCGGGTTCGAATCAGTTTCAATGTCAAAGGCAAAAAAAGTTAATTGAATTGTAGCATAAATTAATAAACTATTCATAAAAAACACTAAAAGTATCCTGATGAAGATAATAAAACTATTATAATATGATAATTATAGTTATTTTTTTATTCAAGAAAAATATTAATTCACGAGCGATGAAGTCGAAAACGCAGTTACTATAATAATAATAATTGAATTAAATTTAAATAATAATTATAAATGCAGTAATGGTAATAATTTTATTATAATTAATTAACAAGTACGTGACCTGCATAAATTATTTGTGCTTGGATTCTTCTTTTTGCTTCTTTTATTTTAATTATTTTTTTTTACCTCCTAAACCGGTCCCATATTCACGCTGGAGCAGTGGGAACCGCTTTGGTGCTTCTTCACCTGACCCAAACCTAACCGAAAATAATCTAACCTAACCCAAACTTAACTTTTTTGTAGAATCAAGAATATTGGCAGCTCCTGTTGGGCAGGAAATGCCCGAAATGCTTTTCGGGCAATTTTCATTGCTCATATCATTTTTCAACTGCTATTCTTGGTTCCCTTGACTATAGGCATCTTCCTAAAAACAATTTTTCCAAATCTATGGAGGTCCTGTTTGGCCTGTCGCAAACTACACTTATATGCCCGATTACCGGAAAGAGGTGGTTATATTTAATGATACTTGATTGGCCAGTTACGAAATTCGGAAAGTCATGTCAATGGTCACATCAGATGTTTAGCGTATATTAATACTAACATTTTTCTTAATATTATTATTACTTTTTATTCCGTCAATCACTTAATGTTTTCGATAATGTGGGTCCCATTAAACGGTCCCATTAACTTTTTTATGAGATAAAGTTGATTTGCCACTATAATTGAGTAACAGAATCGGTTATGATTAATGTAAACTATGACAGTGTGCTTTTTAAATTTAGATATGTAATTATGTATTAAATGTATTACACTTAAATTAACTTACATAATTTTGAATTAATAATTTGGTCTATTGATTTTCAGGAACTTTGTATAAGAAGCGAAAACGTTATGTGTAACAATTATAATTTCTTCATATATTTACAATTATGTGCATTTGGGGGTAAATGGGGAAAGTTAGCTAACTCGGAAAGTATAAAAGGAAGAATTTTTTTCTCTATGTTACATTTAAGTTTGTGTTCATAACTAATAATTAATATGAAGTTTCTGGTGAGTGCACTTACTACATTATATTATTTAAAATAATCACGAACATTACGTTTTCAGATCGTTTTTGTTCTTCTTGGCTTAACAAGAGCAGAGGAAGTAAAGAAAAACGAGAAACGAGGTTTGGACTTAGGATATGGAAGCTTCGATCACGGTGGTTTTGACCATGGAAGTTTTGGAGGTGACGATCATGGCCTTTTAGACTTGGGAAGTAGTCATGGGCATGGTTTGGATTTAGGCAGTCATCACGAACACGTCAAGACTGTTACCATCACCAAGAAAGTTCCTTATTCCGTACCTCATTACGTACCATACACTGTTAACAAGCCATACCCAGTCAAAGTTCCAGTTAAAGTGCCCGTCGAAGTCCCAAAACCTTACACCGTCCATGTACCAAAACCATACCCAGTCACTGTTGAAAAACCATACCCAGTGACCGTTACAAAACACGTCCCTTACACCGTAAAAGTACCAGTAAAGGTACCAGTATCCGCACCTTATCCAGTGTCCGTACCTAAACCATACCCAGTTATTGTCAACAAACCTTATCCAGTCAAAGTACCATACACCGTCGTTGTCGAAAAGAAGGTACCAATTCACATCCACGATGACCACCACGATGATCACCACAGTTCTTTCGGTTCCTTCGGACACGATTTCGATGAACACAAATACTAAAAGTAAGTAAAACTTGTTCCATTTTGATAGAAAGCAATATTACTTATTACTTATATAAAAGAAACTAATAATTATTATTGCAATTTCTTAATAAATAACTTATGCAATATAAATTATCTTCTGACGTATGGAATTATTTAATTTGCAGATTTCCTGTGACAACTTTATTGCACTAATTTACCAATCAAGTCTTGTTATTATTTGTGATATTATTAGAATGATTATTATTTTGTACACAAATAAACTATAATTTTCCTAATGTTTTTTGTCTTATTGAAAAAAAAAAAATAAATAAATAAAAATGAAGAAAGGTAGGCTGAGCTATCCCAAATTTTACCAATTTAAAAAGAAGAGTTTGACCGACAAATTAAATATAAATAAGAAAAGAGGCGAGTAGAGAAAAGTATGAATATTAATCAAATTTATTGAAAAACTACAAAAACTACAAAATCGATTACAAAATCCCATTTTTAAATGTCACAGTTTTGTAACCTTTCGATGCACAAGAGCAACGAACTGCCTAACGATTACGGTTTCGTATGCAATAGTTCACTATACCACAATGTCAAGGTGAAACTAATTTACACAATAATTTGTTGTTAGATTTGTTTATGTTTTGTTCGGTTTAATAAATCAAGCACAGCGGGGAGGGGGGGGGGTAAATCATCTCTGTCTATCATATTTTTCGTTTTAGCCCAACAATCAACGTAAAATTATCAATTTTTTAATAAAAAATATCCATATCAATAATCTCAATATTGCTTATTAGCCCCAGGACTCCCATCTGCTCTGCTCTTTATCATTCTAAATCTTTGTTTCTTTGCTTCTTGGGTGTTAGCTGTTATTACCAAGATTGAATCATCTGTAATTTTCACAATCTATACCCCAGACGCCATGGATATCCAAAATATGCCATTGTATAGAATATTCTATAGTAGAAGTCCCAGTGCAGAGTACTGTTCTCATGTGCCAGTGGTTCTTCCACCTGGAGTCTTCTGCCCTCAAAGTAGCTCTCCATGATTCTTAGAAGATAAGGAATGACTTCTCTTCTTCTTAGCTCCTTTATGATTTCATTCTAGCCGACAGATGACCGACAGATTCCGATCTTGTCAATTGTCTTGTAGTCGAGTTTCCCTACTTGATCAAAAAAACATCTACGATCTTCCGGCAGCTTATTTTCTCATTTCAAGAAGGACAATCCTCGATCTCTTCCAGCTTTCTCTTTAGTCAGTGGTCAAAGAGATCTAACAGTATCCGTTGATATATTTCGTGTAGCTTTTGTATGATTACTGCCAGGACTCGATCCGGACGTTTTTGCAGTTATTGAGTTTTCATTAGAAAAACAATAAGCAATTCCATATCCTCGGACCCCCTGGTTTGCCAATAGCTACATTAAAGCTAAATCAATGTTTGAAGTAGAGATAATAAAATAAATAGGTTTAACTTCAGAAGTTCGAGAGAAGCTCAAAGCTAAACATAAAATAAAATTGCTTATTAGCTTAACAGTGAAACCAGTTTGAATTTGATTAGAATTCAATGTATAGCATTGGATTAAAACTAAAACTTCGAATATTTTAAATTAAATTAAAACCATAAAACAACGGTTATAAACCGGGGGGTCTGGGGGGTATGGAATACCCCTCAGTGCACTGATAGTATTCCATAACTTTCAGATTAGGGCGGTCAAATCACTAATTTGTAGGACCGAAATCCCAAGTGCATGCACAGGGCCTATTTTACCACTAGGCGTATTAGGCACGTGCCTAGGGCCCAATGGCCAGAGGGGCCCGAATAAAAATCAAATACTGATAAAACAACCCAAAAATTGGGTTTTCGATGCTATTAGTTACACTCGAATATAAACGGTCTGAAAATTTTCTAAAGCCTAGGGCCCGACTCTGTTAAAAATAGGCCCTGGGAATATATTAAAATTCTGACCTTGTTATGTACAATGCCTGGTGTTTTTGATTGTGAGGTGTCCTGAGCGAATAAACCATACTATTGGTTAGGATCAGGACCAGCGGTAAGCCTAGGGTGCAAACCAGATCAAGGTGCAACAATTAAAACAAAACTTAAAACAACTTTTGCCGTAAAAAGGCCAGATTTTTTTTCTGAAATTTTCCGAGGCCTGGAGATCGTAGAAGACCCCTAGCATTAATTTTGCTGTGCGGACAAAGAGCAAACGTGCACTGGGGGGTATGGAATACCCCCCCGACCCCCCGGTTTACCAATTGAGACTCAATTATTAATATTTTAAGTTATAATAATAGATACGTTTAACTTCAAAAGTTCAACAACAGCTTAAAGTTAAACGTTAAACATAAACTAACCATACTAAAGGTAGCTACTTCTGAGACATGCAAATATAGAATTACTTGTGGACTTGATGGCCCCCCAGTGCATTCTATTCTATTTGTGAATTATTCTAAAAATTTTAAATTGGAGATTCACTGTCCTAGATCAGAGCAATTTTTACCAAGTGCGTAGACTTAGAAACTTACTCACTTGAATCATTATACTCTTACTTAACTTAACCGACTATTGTAAAAGCGGACCTTAATAGTGTGAAGTTTTCTGTGAGCTTGCAAAAAGCTGGCAACAGGCTAATTAGGTCAGTTTCTAGTTCCTTTTTAATTTTTTCCGATATATGGGAATCGTAGAATATCCCCAGCATTAATTTTGCTGCGCGAACAAAGAGCTAAAGGTGCACTGGGGGGTATTCCATACCCCCCAGACCCCCCGGATTGCCACAAAACACTTTTACAACTAAATTTAGAAGTTTTAACAATCAATTACCTAGTTTGCTATATTATATAGAAATTTCTAAAATCTGTTTTAAAAATTCGATAAGCTTCAGTTTAGCTGCTATTACAAAACTGGTTTAGACACAAAATGTAAGTGGCAATCCGGGGGGTCTGGGGGGTGCATCTTTTGTTTTTTATTCGCGCATCCGAATTAAGGTATTATTTTTAGTAACAAATATTAAAAGGTACCGACTCCATAGTAATGAAATAAATCTGTGGTCACATGCTAGAAGGGAATAAGTATGTAGGAATCTATGCAGACTTATTCCCTTTTAGCATGTGACCACAGAAATATCCTCAATGCTAGAAAGCCGTACAACCATCAAGGGTTCCCACTAAATTTTTTAAAGCAAATTTCCTGACTACGTAGGGTTATTTCTAAAAAAATAACTAAAATACTAAAAAATATGTAAGACTTTAGATTCTAAACTGTAAACTGTGCACTGGGGGGTATTCCATACCCTCCAGACCCCCGGTTTACTAATAGCTACATTGAAGCTCAATTATTAATATTACTTGTGTGGCTTGGTAGCGGAACCAGTTTTTATTGCTTAAAATTAAACTCAGGGCCTATTTTACCATTAGGCGCATTAGGCACGTGCATAGGGCCCAATGGGCAGATGGGATCAAAAAGAAAGAACAAAAGGAAGAACCCAAAAATTGGGCCTTCGATGCTATTAGTTACACTTGAATATAAGAAGCTCGAAAATTTGCTAAATAGGCCCTGGCATGCAATAGAGGCTTTATGGGTTGATAGTTCTTTTTCTAAAGATTTTGTCATCTGTATGAAGTCTGCTTTATATATGCTTCATCTCATTCTCGATAAAATTATCCAGACAAAATCTTGCACACATCCAGGAAGTTAAAATGGTCGATAGTTCAACCACTCTCAAATTATAGACTTTGCAATTACAATCTCGTATTCGAGATGTTTTTTTTGCAAAAATCTTCATAAGACTTCATGCTTCATCGCACATGTGATAGACATGGGCGTGAAAGTTTACATCCTAGTTATCTGCGTTCATATACCTATGTATAGTTCGTTGTGGTACAAAATTTTCGTTTGTTGTTGGTAAAATTTGTTCCACACATGCACACCGATCCAATTACAGCAACATAATTTTATGATGTTGATTTAATTAATAAAATTGCCAATGCATAAACGCAATCCATAAATTATAAGTCAAGTCTATGGAGGAAGAGATGGTAAGCCTTTGTAATACCGTCACATCAATTTAAATAAATTATACAAATACCTACACCAGAGGATGTTACAATGTCAAGCAGATGTACAGGGTGTTTAATTTAAAAAAAATTTAAAAAAAATATAACTTAAGGTTTGCGATTCGGTATCATCCCTCGTATTGCATTTAATAGATGGCGCAACAGCAGGAACTCTTTTAAACTAATGACGATTTTATCGATTAATCGCCCTGTATAATATACTGTATCAAAAGCTATACTTAAAATTTTGTTACACCATTTACCGTACTTAAGCATTGAATAATAAACTAATTAATATTTTCATAAAGGATACACAATGCAATAATTAATTGGAAGATTTCTATGAACATCGGGCGATTAAAATCTACACTTGCAAAAGTAGAAAATTTTGTTAATCAAATATAATTAGAACGATAACGTAATAAATTACAATGCGTTTTTATCGAATGGCACAAGTATTAACATTTTCTCCAATTCAATATCATTGAGAAGTGGGCAAGTGCGATCGACCATGTCGTCGAATGGTAATTTGAAATTTAGGTATCGTTTCCAGATTATTCCAAATTGCAAAAATTCATTAAATTTAAATTGCCAATTAAAATGCTTGATACGTTCTTGCATTCAATATGCATAAGCGTCGGTCTGGAGAGCTTGCACATTTTATAAAAAAATTGAATTAAAATATACACATTTAATTTAAGTAAAAAAAATTAGAGCGTAGTATTTCCTTTTACATAATAATAAGAGATATGCACGTCTCTTATAATTTGTATTACACATACACGCTTTTAACAATAATAAATTATTGTAAATCCAATATCAATGCTGCTTTCTCCACAAATTGCAAAACTCAAAAGACCTAAAATAATTACTCATTGATCATATTATTGCCCGATGACCTTTGAAAAACTCAGATTGATTGATAAGTCGTCATTAGCAATAAGTAAGTGCAAACTTCCAAGCATAACTTTTTATTGTTTAATTGAGCTAGGAAATTATAATTATTAACACGAACAAATTGTTACATTTATATAATTTTTTTTATTCGCTCAGCCGATGGAAGGGAGGAAGAAATTCGTACCCTGCCTAGAATGGTATAAAAACTCCACGTACCGACAAAATAATCAACAGTCGTTACTTTTTCGCTAAAGTATGAGGTTCCAAGTAAGTAAGCTAGCATTGGATTATTACAAAATCTAATCATTTTCACTTTTAGATTTTTACTGCATCGCTTTTTGCGGCTTTAGTTCTCGTATCGTCTGCTCCTGCAGAAGAGAAGAAGGCCGTAGAAGGTGATCAAAAGAGTGAGTCATCGGCGGTGGAGAAGAAACAAGAAAAACGTGGATTGTTCGATTTGGGTTACGGTCATGGTGGTTTTGATTTGGGTCATGGAGGACTCGAATTAGGAGGACACGATTTGGGAGGACACGATTTTGGAGGAGGACATGATTTTGGAGGACATGGTGGTTTTGAAGATCACGGACATGTCAAACAAGTGACCATTACCAAAACCGTACCCGTTCCTGTACCACACACAGTTCCATACCCAGTGGTGAAGAACGTACCTGTTCCTGTTCACGTGAAAGTTCCCGTACACATAATCAAACCTTATCCAGTACATGTTCCAAAACCATACCCAGTACCTGTCGAAAAACCAGTACCCTACCCAGTAGAGAAGATCGTACCATACCCTGTTAAAGTACCCGTCAAGATTCCAGTACCACATCCAGTACCATACCCAGTCCACAAGCCAGTACCATACCCAGTTCACAAACCAGTCCCATACCCAGTGAAGGTTCCCGTTATTGTTGAAAAGCAAGTACCAGTGTTCATCAAGGATCATCACCACGAACACGATTTTGGAGGCGGATTTGACGGAGGATTCGGTGGACACGATTCAGGACATTTCGACTTCCATCATTAAAAAACGACTGTAAACTCTACCTTTTGCTATTTATTCTTACGTTTCTGTTATGTTTGTACTATTTTCTTTTTCTAATAAATAAACAACTTATAATTTTAAACAGATTCCTGTTTTATTAGTAACAGAATAGTCAAGCTGTTAACTTTTAGTGGTTTGAAGGTTGAAAACCTTTTATAAAATGAAGTAGTTAGCCAAAACCCACCTTGGCAAACAATACAGTTCACTGATTGTCCTATCCTATCCTCTTCAAAGTGGTGAAATTCAGGCATCAACTGCATGGTTTCCTTTTGTTCCTGAAAAATAAAAATTTAAACCTGTATTACACTCACCAAACTTTCTCATTAAAATTGTCGGCAAAACCCTACAAACGGGCCTTTTTCAACAATTGCCAAGTTATAATCCTTAAACTTGCAGACAACATTGTCGACAATTTTATTATAATCAAGATCTACAAAACCAGATATATTTTTCTACTTGATTATTTTATTAACATCAACAATAAAAAACAACAATAAACAACAATAAAATAACAAAATTAACAATTGTAAATTAAAAGAGATCGGTTACGAGGAATGTGAAACTTGAGTATCGGATGGGTAAGCATATGATTGTTCACTTTGAGTTTCTCCATTTTGGGAATTGCCGTCATAAGAATTATAATTTCCTTGACCGTACGAATTTTCCGAATGGTTGGGCTCTTCGTATGTAGTTGCTGCCAATGCTTGTGCTAGTTGTTTATGATCGCCACCATAGCCTTCGTGGAATCCTGCGTTGCCGTAAGGGTCCCTGTTGATGGGGGCGGCTTCTTGGTAGTTTTGCGAAGGTTTAAATTCGTTTTCGGGCACTGGGTATGGTTTTGGAACTTCTACTGGAACGTGGACGTTTTTAATGATTTCCACGGGGTAGGGTTGGGGAACTTGGACAAACTTAGTCACGGGTACTGGGTAAGGCGTTTTGATGTGAACTGGAACGTGTACATTATGCGGAATCTTGACCGGATAAGGTTGTGGAATTTTTACTGCCAAGACGTTGGTCACTTTAACGACATCCGAAGGGACATCCCCTTTGTATATGGTTCCCAAATCTTGCAAGTCGTAATGAGGGTAGTTCAATTTGCTATATGCATCCAAATCGGGAACACCTACTAATCGGTAATTCGGCTGCTTGTTCATGTTTTCATGTTCGTTCACGCTATAGCTACTCGGCTTAACAATTTTGATTATTGCAAATCCGAGTATTAAAGCGATAATCTGAAATAAAATTTTGAAATTTGAATTTGGAGTATAATTTAACTTACTGTGTGATTCATTGCTTTGTCTTCTGTAAATAAATTGTAACTAGTAGATGAAGTGCTAGAATGAGTTTATATAGATAATAATGGGTGGACTCAGGAAAATCCTCTCGAATCATTTCACTTTCTTTGCACATTAAACGTCCACTCACATTAAAACAATTAATCGAAAAAATTTGCTTTCTGATTTTGGTGCAAAGTGAACTAATTCGTTTAATTGTTACACGACAGTGCATGCATAAATTATATCTTTTTTTTTTATTTAGTAATTTTGGACCAAATTTGGTTGGTTTTGGGTTACCCGGTATAATTCGATCTGCGTGAAATGTAATTACAAATTTTAGCAAAAATAACGTACGTTAACCCTGATGAAAAGACAAAAAGAAGTAAAAGCGAAAGTACTCTTGATTCCTTTCACCGAACAATCGATTCTGATACAAAACATTTTTTTTCGATTACGTTCTCTATAAAGCTGCCACTTGTCGGAATCCATCGTCAGGGGCAGGTTTGGAATGCTCATGTGTGATTAAGTGGCAACATTAATAATTATTAACTTAACGGTTTTTATCCGAAATGACAAGTCACACTTCCAAGTGTTACATAAATCAAAAATGTTGTAATAAAAAAGACTGAAGAACGAATGTTCACTTAGCCAAAGTATTAGGTAACTGAAACTGTACTTGCTTTGTTGTGGAAGAAAATTGGAACGCACTAAGTGCTGAAGTTAAGTTCCAATTTAATGTGAATGGCTTGAACAGTTTTGCGGTCACTCGACATTGACCATTAATTTGTTAAGTTAGTCGTTCCATTGATAATTTAAACCCAATGCGAACTGATGATATGGATTTGGACTAATGCTTAGATTAGGCTCATGGGCGCCGGCAGGATTATTTTCAGAGAGGTGCATTTGCATCTACACATCTAGAAATTTATTTCTTAATCCTTTTCCGTGTGTTTTCTTTCATGGCAGGGGGGTGCAAGTGCACCTCCTTGCACCCTGCTCCCGGCGCCCATGATTAGGCTTAGACTTCAGATCACAGCAGCGTAGTCAGCTTGTGTATGAGTACACAAATCCTTTGACCCAAAATTTCTTATTTGACTTTTCGTTCTGTTAAGTATTGTTTCTTGCGTCATCACCGCATCATGTATTCTTGATATAATTAACAATTAGATGTTAATTTAATATTTCATGGTCATGAATCTGATTTAATTACTTGTGATACTAAATCTAAGGTTTCTATCTGCTTGAATACCCTGTCTAGTTAAAGGAAGGGAGATCGTCTTTATATAAAATGTTGAAGAGAAGTGGACTTATACTAGAACCTCCATCGTCATGGAGCCAGTTGCTCTCCCCTGGACTAATAGAGGCAAAAAATATTTATATTTTATTATTGTTAATAAATGAGAACAGGAGAAAAGTAACAAAAATCATTTCTCGCTGAACTTTGGTAATAAAATTCGAAACTTGAGCTGGAATGCAAAAAAGTGCAAAAAAACTTGCAATAAACAACTCGGAAGTACCAAAATATCTTTCTGATGGTTACAAAGATAAGTCGCTTAAGTTTCTCCAATACATTTTAATTTATTGATCTCTTAAGTTTACTACATTTCGGTTCAAATTACATAATAGATCGTAATTTTTAAATTCAATTCGACAGACTCGCCTTTCTTCAAATGATGATTAATATTATTAAACAAGATTGATGATTAACCATAATAAACTATGATCATACTTGGTTAAACAAATTAATTACAATACATGAAAGCTGAATTTTAATCAGAAGTTTTTAGATTCAAAATAAAATTTGATATTTTTGATTTTGTTCAAACTGGAGAAACAACGTCCAAGGATTTTTCGAAAAATTTTGGAAATTAAGAATTAAATTTAAAAATTATTATTATAATTTCAATGAGAAAACATAGGCAACACAAAGTACAATAATTAGTTATTGTTTATGAAAACAAATTCATTTAATATTATATTATTTCGAAAAATAAAAGTTACTTTTCATGTCAGTATTTGTTTTTCCTCCCAAGATTCACGGGAAATAGCAGCCAAATTGCAAAATTATACAGGGTGTACCCGTGACCGTGGAGAACCTTTGAGGTGGATAAAATTTTTGTCCAAGTCCAAACCCTTGGGGGTACCTCCCTTTAAAGCAATTTTTTGAATTTCTGATTTCAAACAACCATACCTCCGATATTATTGATTTTTTAGGTTTAATGCATTAGAACCTTTTTAAAAATCATTTGCTTGTCTACAAATTAGGTTATAATCTCTTATCGCTTAGAATCAACGTATTTCGAGTTATAAATTAAATTAAGTGAAAAAATGTTAATGAAATTTAGGTTTTATTTTTTTTACTTTTCTTGCAAACCTTGTATCTCTTAAAGGAAACGTTTTGGAAAAAACTGATTGCCCAAACCGTATAGGGAATTTAACGGGCTACAACTTTGGTCAAATACATTTTTTTGGGAAAACAACCGTTTTTACAGAAATTATATATTATATAAATTTTGAAAATTTAGTAAAACAAATTTTGTAAATTTATTTTTTTACCTACACCTTGTTCATTATTTTCAGAATTTCTGTGAAAACGGTTGGTTTGTCAAAAAAAATTATTTGACCAAAGTGGTAGCCCGTTAAATTACCTATCCGGTTTAGGCCCTTAGTTTTTTTCTGATACGTTTCGTTTAAGAGATACGGGATTCGCAAGAAAAGTAAAAAAAATAAAATCTGAATTTCTTTAACATTTTTTCACTTAATTTAATTTATAACTCGAAATCCATTGATTCTAGACCATTAAAGGTTATAACCTAATTTGTAGATCAGCAAATTATCTTTAAAAAAGTTTTAATCCATTAAGCCTTAAAAATCAATAATATCGGAGCTATGGTCGTTTGAAATCAGAAATTCAAAAAATTCAAAAACTCTGTATAGTGCAGATTAAGATTTTTTTGCCCAACATTATTTTCTCTGATTCTCTAAAATCCCTTCAAATGTTGTAGGTAAACATATTCGTCGAGAGCTTCTGACTTTTGGTCAAGGGATAGTCAACCAAACCAAAATAAAAAGGTATGGGTGTAAATTTCGTGAGAAGCAATCTCGAACGGAGATTGAAAGGCTCTGGACTCACACGTTTATAGTTTTCCATTTTAAATAAAATCTAAAGCCCATAAAAAATTCCTACTACCCACAAGCAGTCGGAGTTTATATATATTTTCCCCATTTACAATAATTAAATTACAGTAAACTGAAGCACATTGAACTACATTTGGAAAAATAAAAGTGATAGGAATATAAAACTGGAAAAAATGAGTACACCGATGATAAATTTTTAAAATTTTAAGTAATTATACGTGCATTTATGCTCTTAATTAAGCTAAATTTAGCGGTTAATATAATTCAAGTTGCAATTATTGAGCTGCACCTAACTTTCGCTATGCAAGGTATATCCTTATTCAATGCTGTTACAAGGATGTTATTTTTCGAGCTTTATCGAGCAGCTGCTACCGATATCGAGATGGTCAACCAGTAGGAAGTTATACATATGAAGTGCTAAGTGCTAATTACACGTCTGATTGCTTTCGAAGTATAGCAATTTTTTTTATAAAATCTAAATGCAAAACCTAAGTTCTTAGTCTTACGAAAGTATATAGGTAGAAATAATATGTACTATTAAGTAAAATTTTAATTTTATGAGAAAACTAATCCGGCTCTTGCACTTTCGTTTTCATGAAATTTGAGTAAGTAACTGGATAATCATAGGTGATTTGCAACAGAGAGATGAAGGCAACTCTTTGCCAATTAGGTCCTAAACTAAAGACCACACTTCGATAAATAAAAAGCAGACGAAAGATGAGAAGGCAATTCCTGGGTTAAGTAAGTCTAAAATTTTAGGAATTTGTTATTAAGTTGTCACTCCTGAAGCCATCCTGTCTCGATCGAATTCATCCTGGCTTGAGGAGTGACAGGACGGAGAGCCGCTGCATCGGAGGTAGTACAATGGCAGGATATCTTCCTGCCCTGTCCTACCTAAAATAATCCAGAAGAGTGCACTGAAGGGAATACTCCCCAGACCCCCAGGATTACACCAATTGTTTTGTGACTTAAACAATATGTTTAGAGCTTTGGAATCGGAGAAGCTGGTTTCGTTGCTAAATCTAAAAGTAATTTTATTTTTTGCACATCAGAGAGTTAAAGTCATTCCTGAAGTCATCCTGTCTTTATCGAATTCATCCTGAAGACAGGATGGCTTGAGGAGTGACAGGACGGAGAGCCGCTGTATTGGAGGTAGTACAATGGGCCCGATTTAGTTGCTGAAGTGCGCGTAGGGACAGTTGCCTGCCCTCTCCTACCTAAAATCTAGAATCTAAAAGAGTGCACTGGGGGGAATACCCCCAGACTCCCCGGATTACACCAATTATTTTGTGACTTAAGTAATATGTATAGAGCTTTGGAATCGGAAAAAGCAGGTTTCGCTGCCAAATCTAAATGGAATTTTATTTTTTGCACATCAGGGAGTTAATGTCACAAAACAATTGGTGCAATCCGGGGGGGTCTGGGGGGTATGGAATACACCAAAGTGCACTTTTCTGGATTCTGGATTTTAAGTAGGAGGGCAGGGAGATATCCCTACGCGCACTTAGCCCACTAAATCGAGCCCATTGCGGGGGCGGTGATATCAATAAGCGACTGTAAGCAATGCTTAGGGGCCCGGAACCATAAAGAGTAGTTAATCCCAAAAAAGAGATTTTTAAATAATATACGTAATTCAAAATTAATACATTGTTTTCTTAGGAATCCTAGGCACTAGCTACTCTTGCACCGACGTGTTAACTGTTGCACTCCTGAAAGGCAACTGCGGCCGGCTCCGCCCATTAAAACACCTAGATGCAACTATTTGCAGCTGACAATTTGTCAAAACAATTCTGCATATTTTCCATGTTGAAATGTGCCCACTACAAACCTCGAGTATAATGTAAAAGAAAACGCGAAAAAAAACTGAAAAAAACCTCGGGGATTAGATAGAATTATTGCATTAACACTTAATTGGTTTTATTTGGTTTCAAATAATTTTACTTTATTGGAATAAGAACCCAGTATCCCTAATACTTCAAAAAAAATGATCAGTTTCAGCTTTATTTGGTTTCAAATAGTTTCACTTGATTGAGCAGGAGAATCAAGTGTTTCTCAAACTTTTTGGTCTGCAACCCCTCTTTACATTTAAAAATTTTTTTTTGCTAGATTCTGAATTTTTATTTTTAATCCTAATCAAGAATAATAATAACAAAAATTAAAATCTGAAAAAGGAGATGAGCTGGCAAAAAAAGTTATTTGTAATTTTTTTATATTTTTTGCAAATTCAAAATGGAATTTCCGTCATGGAAATTGCAAAAAAGGAATAATTTTATAATTTTTTTAATTGACTCATTTGACTCAGTTTTTAAATCTAAAAAGCAATTCCAGATGAAATCGAAAAGTATTTGAGGGAATGAACAGATAGAATAGAACATGGACATCATAGAAACAAAAAATAATACCACATACTCGGGCAGTACCCAGGATAGAGATAAAAGAGGCTGTATAGAGAAAGCCACGAATTACTGAAATGCTTACCGAATTACACAAACCCCTGGTTTTTAATCTTCAGATCAACTTTATTGAGTAAGAACCTTTCACTTTTTCAGAATAAATGCAGTTGTATACACCGGGGGGTCTGGGGGTATAAAATACCCCCCAGTGCTCCAGTAACAGTATGCAATACCCTTTAGCGACGTTTGAGTTATGTACATTGCACATAAGAGTTGTTCAGCAATGTCTAGAGGCATTTCGCATTTGAGAAAATTTTCAAAAATGAAGCAACAAAGTAGCTAATCACGCCCACTCAAAAATTGGGATTGGCAAGAAAAATTATTGAGAGCGTTTTAATTAACATCCTAAATAACTTTTTATTTATGATAATGAGATCGTAAAAACTTGTAATGTAAGTTTCGTCAATACCTGGTGCACTCGGATGCTTTTCCGTATATTACTGACAATCAGCCTATTGGTGTTATTTATATATTCATTACAGATTTTACTTTTACATCGAACAGGAAGGAGAGATCCGCTTAAACTAATCAAACCTCTGTTCACGTTTTTTAGAGCAAACAAAAAGCCGAAATTAATACTCCGGTTTTACAAAATCTTTAATTTGGGAATAAAGAGAATTTTATTCTTGTAGAATGTGTGGCACAATTGGCACTAATTTTAGTTTTATTAACAAATTCAGCCATGCGTGACATACCCGCATGCCATTTATTCAGTATATTTCACATGTATGCAGTGATTTTCACATTAATTAAACACGATAATTCTGAAGCAAATCACTGTTTAATTTCTCACGCTACAGTTTTTTTTAAACAATATTATTCAATCGGAGCCTAAAGCTAAAAATTATACACACAGCTACATAAGGCACATAAAAGATGTTAGATAAAGGGTAAACGTTCTGGTATTTTTAATTTATTATCTCCATTAATTAACGAATTCAATCTGGAGTGCATAGTTGCATAATTAAGCCAGTTAATTCATTTTTTGTACAACTCAATAAACTTTAGATATAAAAGAAAATTAATGATGCGATAAAAAGGAGCGAATGAAAAATTGCCTTTTTGATAGGACATGTCCAATATTCAATTGCATACTGCAGGATACACTTTCCTTTTTTGTACAAAAATAACCAGAGGTAATAAAATTAGCAATATAAATAGGAAATTTAATATCGGTTAGTAATTATGGAATACTTATGCCATAAGGTTCGATTAGACAATGGGTGGAAAATTTGCATTGCATAAGAAGTTACATTTACTTGCATATTATGTGTTTTTGTTCAATTTGAACTATAACTTTCTGCAATAACATAGATTTAAAGTTTTTATTCAAGCGATATAAGCTTTTCAGGGCGGGCCACCTGGCCATTCAGGATGAATCGATCGCCTCAGTGGTGATATCATAATTTATGTTGTAATCACTTAAGCTACAGAATTATACATGAATTTTCTTTATTCCTTTCTAAAGATTTTCCGAAATTGACATCTACCAACATTGGTGAATTGTCGCAAAAGTTGTGCACCTCCTATTTTTGGTTGCGATTATCCGGCATTCATTCATGACGCGTACAAATAGATTAACGAGATTCCTGTGCAATCATTCTAAAAATGACGAGCAAGTCATGTGGTATCCACATCAGATATTTTAATATAGTAAATCACCTATGAGAAATTCGATTCCAGGTCCAGAAACAAATATAACTGCTGATGCACTGGAGGGTATTCCATACCCCCCAGACCCCCCGGTTTGAAAACCCAAAGGTGTGTGTGTGTACGCTGTGTGATCTATCTTCATAATCAAAACTTTATATTCTCTCAGAACAAATACATCTATACATCTTCAGTTTCATAAACAAAAAACTTTAATGCTGCATATCTATACAGCAGATTATAATATCTAAGTGTCGCAGTGGCGTAGCGTGGATTTGCCGCCCCCCTATTTTCGCAATTAAGCAAAAAAAATATTTCTTATAATATCAATTTATTAGATCTATTAGAACAAAATTAAAATAAAAAAATTATAATTTTATTCCTCGGTCATTCTCTGCCGCCCTCCACAAAAGTGCCGACCGGGCCATTGCCCCCTTCCCCACGCTACGCTACTGACATTTTGGCTAGAGAATATTAAAGCTTGGAAAAACATTTATTTAAGAGCCTAAAAGGTTCATACACAATTAGTCTGTAACAGTAACGAGAACAGAAATGGGAACAGTAAAAAGATAAAATACATGTGTTCAGGTGGCTCCATTCACAATAAGCGGGAACGGGAACAGAAACTGTTTAACTTTTATTGCTATGGTTATGCGCATGCGTAAACTGTCAAAAGTCAAAACTGTCAAAAGTTTAGCCAATGAAATATCCTTAATAGCTATCGCTACTGTTCCCGTTCTGGTTTATTGTGAACCGATGATTTATTTCGTTCCCGTTCCCGCTCTCGTTTCCGTTCTCGTTACTGTTACAGACTAATTGTGTATGAGCCTTTTACTGCTCAGAGTTTAGCAGCAACTTTTGCGTTACTTTGAAAGTTAACTGTCAAAAGTTACAGCGTGCCATTTTTTGGTGAAAAAATATATTAAACTAAGATTCTAGGACTAAAAATATGTGTCTAATATTCTAAATGAGTGGATATTCTGCGATAATTACTGGAGGGTGTTCCACACCCCCCAGATCCCCCGGTTTACAATTTTATCAAAGCTAACCGGGAAATTTGAATTTTTAAATAGAAATGTGGGAAATTTAACCTTTGGCTAGAAAAACTTAAAACTACTTTTAAAGTTAATTATAAAAATAATATAAAAATATAAAGCCAAAATTTTAAACCGGGGGGTCTGGGGGTGTAGAACGCCCTCCTGTACATATCCCAGAATTTCCACTCTTTTAGAATACTTGCAGAAGATAGGGAATTTATAATTTTTCAAATTTTGCCAGGAAACACCGTGATATGTACTGGAAGGTGTTGCACACCCCCCAGACCCCCCGGTTTACAATTTTACCAAGACTAACCGGGAAATTTTAATTTTTAAATAAAAATGTGGAAAATTTAACCTTTGGCTTAATTATAAACATAATATAAAAATATAAAGCCAAAATTTTAAACCGGGGGGTCTGGAACACCCTCCAGTACATATCACAGGATTTCCACTTTAAGAATACTTTTAGAAGATATGGAATTTATAGTTTTACAAATTTTTCCCGGAGAAACCGGGAAATTTGAATTTTTAAGCTAAAGTGCAGTAACTTTTGCGTTACCTTGAAAGTTGACTGTCAAAATTATAGTAAAAAATGTAAACCGGGGGGGGGTATGGGGGTAAACACCCTCTAGCACATATGATAAAATTACATTTAATTTATTTATAATAATTATAAAAATAATAAAAAAATATTAAGTCAAAATTTTAACCGGGGGGTCTGGGGGGTGTGGAACACCCTCTAGTACATTTCACAGGATTTCCACTTTAAGAATACTTGGAGAAGATAGGGAATTTATAATTTTACAAATTTCGGCAGGAAAAACTGGGAAATTTGAATTTTTAAACAAAAGTGAGAGAAATTTAAACATTTGGCAGTGGCGTAGCGTGGATTTCCGAGGCAAACCCTAAATTTTCCGCACCCTATGTAAATTTGCCGCTCTTATATCAATTTATTAGATTTATTAGAGAAAAATAATTATTAAAAAGAAATGAAAATATAATCATTATAATTTTATTCCTCGGCCATTCCCTGCCGCCCTCCACAAAAGTGCCGCCCGGGCCATTCGCACCCCCCTGCCCTTCCCACGCTACGCTACTGGTGTGTCGTGAAAACTGTCACCAGGGGGTCTGGGGGGTGTGGAACACCCCACATAATATTATAGTAAAATTCCTGGTTTTTGTATAACAAAAAACGGTTTCAAAATGTTCAATCTACATTGGTAACACAGGAGTGTCTGGGCTCTTTTGCGAGTAACCGTATGTTTATCTGGGTTTTATAAAAAAAACTATGTATAAAAATTATGATCTTTTAAAAAAATTTACATTTGAACTAAGCGCGGTTGACCTTAAAAAATTAAAAATTTTCTTGAAACGTGTAAAGCCAAAATACCTCCAAAAATAGTTAGCCCCCCGAGTCTCACATATCCTTAATCCGGCTTTGCCAAAAACAAAAATTCTCTGACTCCGGAGTGCGGAAGAAGAAGTGATCCTTCTTGCAAAATTTTAGGTATCTGACTTTGCGTTGTAGATTTTTATAAAACAATGACTTTCTGCTTTAAGTAGTTGATTACCGGAATGTAAGCCGGTCTCCCCCCCTCCGATTTTGAGTTTATTTTTGAAAAAATTTGAGAAATTGTGAAATTTCTTCGAGACTATGTTTTTATATAATTTTTTTTTCATTATCATTCAACCTGCTGTTATAAAATATTAATTTAAAAATAGGATAATGGTTCCAATGACTGCTGTTTTCAAAAATTTAATTAAAAATAATACAGAAAAAACCAACAAGACTGATTTTCTTCGAAGAATCCCAACAAAAACTCGAGGTTGATAGTTAAATTGCGTGTGATTTTTAGATTTAAAATTAAATTTTTTCTGTGAAGAAATCAAAAATGGAAGATGAATAGAAGAAACTAATAAATTTATAATTGGAAAATTAAGTCAAAATAATTAACCCAGAATAACACAAATCGTGTAAACTATGTTTGATTATTATTATAAGATAGAATGATGTGCAATGCACTTGAGACCACACAAATCTCATAACACATTTCAAAATAATGTTTGGACTAAAAAAAAAAAAAACATAAAATTTTGCGAAGAAAACAATCATGTGTGTGCAATATTATGATATTTATTATTCAGGAAACGTGAATGAGAACCACAATTTTAAAATTACATTAAGTACGATTTATATGCGACTCGATCTCATCAAAAAGGTAGATACAATAGAATTTAAATTTTTTTCGAAATTACATAATTTGAAATTAAAAAAAAATTTTCCAGTTGCTTAACACGAAATAAATTTTGTCCGAAAATTTGGGTGTTATCTTAAATTTATTGTGTTTCTCTTAAAATAGAAAGCTTAAAAAAGATCTACCCAAATATTATTGCATGTCACTACGGTAAAAAGGTGTTTTCAATTTGGTGATTGTGTTGTTACAAAATAATTGTAACAGTAAATGTAGGATTTTTAATGAGAATTACCGTGAACGAATTTTTCACTGAAATTATAGTTTAAATCCTAATTTAATTGTTTTGGTAAGGTTAGGAAAGAAATTAAAGTTGTTTAGGTTTTTTCACATCCAGTCACGAAATCGAAAAGTTTCTTCCAGGCTATGTAACCTTCCGATCGAGTTCCTCCAGCAGGAGTTGGTTTTTGAAAATAAAAATAAAATTAAAAATTAAAATGAGCAAAATTACATAAACGAATCATTTTTCGACTCATTGTTGTGGTCGTGTGAAAAATTATGAAGCAAAATTATGTAAAACCCATGCATGTTTACTACTGCATTTGTTGGTGCAGATATTACTTATGTCACAAAGACTATGTCAATTGCTTTCTTTTTTCCAACTTTCAATTAAAATTTAACATAAGTTAGGTTTATCGTCGTAAAAAATTTGCATATTTTTTTAAAAAATCGTAAATTTGACCTGAATATTGCCAATCTTAATCTTAATTTGTATCGAATTGCTTCAATTAGTACATGCGATTTGATACATTTAAATCAGCTCGGCCGATGATTTGGAGCTTTATGTGAATGCATGGGATTCATCCGCCTAGTGAAAGTCATGTAACCCTCACCAGCATCTATCAGTATATAAACCCACCTTGCGAGGGGTCAAGATATCACTTCTTTTAGTTCCTCGTACATACAAACATGAAACCTTTTCTGGTAAGACAATTTCGAAAAGATAAACAACCACAAGCGAATTAACAATTTTTTAATTTACAGATTGCATCGCTTTTACTAGTGGTCACTAGTTTAGGCAGATGTAGCAGCACAAACGATAAGAAAAATGAGAAACGTGGAATCTTAAGTGGTCACATTGGAAGCGGATACGGCGGCGGCGGTCATGGAATTGTACTCGATGGCGGTCACGGTGGATTTGAAGGACTTAGTTTGGGCGGTGGACATGGAATTAGTGGAGGTTACAGTGGTGGATACAGTGGTGGATACGGAGGCGGATACGGAGGCGGATATGGAGGTGGAATTGGATTAGGAGGTGGTTTGGGAGGTGGAGGTGGTTTAGGAGGCGGATTAGGCGGAGGACTTGGAGGTGGTGGTATCACAAATGGTGGTACTACAGTAACCCAAATCAATCAAGCCGTAGCAATTCCTGTACCACAAGCATATCCAGTAACCGTAAATCGTCCTGTAGGATATCCAGTTCCTCAACCATACCCAGTCAATGTACCTCGTCCAGTACAAGTTCCAGTACCAGTACCACAACCCGTCGTTGTTCCACGACCAGTAGCAGTACCAGTTGCTCGCCCAGTAGCAGTTCGAGTTGAAGAAAGGATACCAGTTCCAGTACCACAACCCTACGGTGTACCAGTACCACAACCATACGCAGTAAACATTCCACAACCCGTGCCAGTCAGAATTCCACAACCTGTCGTCGTTAATGTTCCTCAAGCCGTATTTGTTGGAGGTGGAGGCGGAGGTGGTGGATCCGGATTCGGAGGAGGATTAGGTGGTGGAAGTGGACTTGGCGGAGGTTTAGGTGGCGGAAGTGGTCTTGGCTACGGAGGATTAGGAGGACATGGATTATCCGGAGGAAGCATTGGATATGGTGGTGGACATGGTCTTTCACTTGGAGGTGGTCATGGATCGATAGATCTCAGCGGTATCTCACTTGGAGGTGGTTACGAAGGCGGTCATGGTGGACATGGTCTCTCACTTGGAGGTGGATACGAAGGCGGTCATGCTTCAATAGGCTCTATTAGCAGTGGTGGACATGGACTTTCACTTGGAGGAGGTTACGGAGGTGGTCACGGAAGCGGAGCTTCAAGTTATTCCAGTATTTCATATGGTAAACATTAAAGCATAAAATTTTCAAAAAAATCATTTACTCCATCATATAAATATTTCTCATACCATCATTTGATTGTGATATACTGATTGATGTTTTGTTTGTATTATTCTTGATTAATTTAATCATTGTAAATATATTTTTTCATAAAATTGTATTTATTTTTTCTTGTATAAAAACAAAAACTAATAAGAAGTTAGGGGGGCTTAGTAGTAATTAAAAAATAAAAAATTGTAAACAAGTTTATGCGAGTTTTAATGCAAAAAGCTTAAAATACGTTTTTGATGATTCAATAACGGAAATATAGAAATTTCGTGCAATTTATAGCAAATTAAGTCGAAACCTGTTTCAGATGACAAAAAGTAATTGCATAAATGGTTAAAGAAAGCTGCTAGGATATCAATGACTCTCAATAATAAGTTTCTTCCGATACATTTTTAGCAGTCAAATTTTTTGAAAGCAAATGAATTTCCAATCGTAAATAAATCACTCTGAAGAGGTACAACTTGACCGAAGCAGGAGTAAAATTGTATGGTTGGATTTGCGTGATCAATAATTTATTTCTTCTTATACTACATTAATTATTGTGACTCACACAAATTAAAAGTAAAAGTTTGCTTACATTTTTGGTTTTTGACAAAATCCATCTCAAGCAGGAAATATACAAAACTGCAATCGGTTGCAAAACAAGTTTATATAAAGCCAAGTTTTATTATCTTAATCATTGACAATTAATCACCAAATGCGACAAGCATTTCTGTCTGGATTCATTCTACTTCCTCGAGGACATTGAAATGCTTTTGAAAATTGTTCTGAATTTTGTAAAGTACCCAAAACTCTAATCGGATGAGGACTATGTTCGTCAGTTGCGATTTGGTATTTCAGGATGGGTATGTTCGATGTTTCGCACCACACCTAAAAAATTATTCAAATTATTAGTTTCAAAAAATAACCGAAATGGAATTCTGATAGTCCCCACCGACGCAGCTCTTGAGGCTGTGACCTAAATACATAAAGCTACGTACGCTCGAGAAAGCCACAAAAAACATTTGCAGATTGGAAAAATTTTCAAACCCGGGAAGTTTCGATTCGGGACCGTGAATTTTCAGATAGTGCTGGTAAGCCAAAAACGCATGGTTCAAACCTCCGTTGTCGGCTAAATTTTCCGCTAGTGTTTGGTTTCCGTCGACCTAAAAGAAATTAATAAAATAAAGAAAGCAATAACTTTCTTTGTTACATTTTCATCTACATCTGGTAGAGAAAAATTGCTGTATTGGTTTATGAAGCAGTTGGTTTTATCTTCGAAAGCCTTCCTGGTATTATTGGTCCACCATTCTTTGTAATTGCCATACTTATCAAATAATCGGCCTAGAATAATCGAGTACTTCAGGTAGTTTTTCACAAAAATACTCGTAGTTACCTCTAGTATCAAATCCATGGGTTACTTCGTGACCCAAAATGGATCCTATCGCTCCATAGTTTAAAACTCTAAAAATTAAATTAAAAACTTGTTGAAACAGAACGTTGGCCACTACTCACTCCAAGCCCAAATTATAAAATGGAAAAGTTAAGATTGCCATTGGAACGGCTAAAACATAAAAAATAATTATTAAATTTTCCAGCAAATTACCGATTTACCTTACTGATGGAGTTATCTGGAAAATAATTGAAAGCGTTGATGGTTGTAGGGTCAGTCACCCAATCTCTTTCAGGTTTTTCTCTTAAAGACGCCAATTCCCTAGGAGTCGCTTTCTGAATTATTGTCATCATGTTGTTCAAAAATGCATTTTTTTGAATATGTATCTGAAATGAAAACTCTAACTTCTCTAAAACTTACTCCGGCATTAAACTTACACCACTATAATACGCTTCCAAAGCTTCTTTATCCATCAACCATCCTGGAAACCCAATAAAACTTATCATTTCCTGGCTTTTTTCTAAAGTTAACCGTTTGGTTTCGTCATCCATCCAATTCAAGGTTACCACTCTTTCTACAAAGGCTTCTTTGATGTTGTTTAACATTTGCTGAACCTGAAAAACCTTTTCAAAACATTGCCGTTATCATATATTGCATTTTGCCTTGGGTTCCGTATTGTTTTGAAAATTTCGGTCAGCAATTCCGTAACTAACGGCCAAACCCATGAATTGAATTGCAATGGTGGCACATTCTATCGATCTGAAAATATCTGCAAACGGAGAAGGGTTTTCGGCAAGCGTGGAACTGTTTACCTGGGTTTCTGGACGTCCATTAAAACAAAAGGTTTTTCTTCTCTTGTAACAATATCTTTGATCTCTGTCGTGGAGCTTCCCATCATGGCATTTACAGCAGTCCACCACATGTACAATTCCATCTGTAGATCCGTAACTTTTGACAAATATAAAGCTATATTGAGAAAATAAACCAAGTCTTCTTCTCGGATGTATAACAGATCTTGTTTGTCTAAATCCAGCGTGACGTTTTGAACATCTTCAAATAGCAGGGTTAGGTATTGCCTCCAGATTATTACTGCCGACTCGTTGTTCTGAATTAAATACTGATCAGTTACATTTTGTAAATCATCAACTGTTACTTTATAAGAATCCAGTGAAGGACTTTTTAGGTTTCTTTCTGAAAGCTACAACGAAATGTTTTAAATGTTAGGAGGAAAGTAACACTTACTGCAGCAACGTCTCTGGTGATGTTGCAAATTATTGATGCAGCATCCTCCAATAATGCAGCGGTGGGAACATTAGTCGTTTGGTTTTGAGCAACAATTTTGATGACATCTTTTACGATATTTTTGAAAGAGTTTGACTTAACCGTTTCAAAATCGTCTTCTTCTTCTTCCAGGAATTTTAAACTGTCAGATTTTAAAGCACTCGGTAGAGGAGATTTGGTGTCAGGAGCGCTCATATGAATCACATTATCGATACTTTTGTTGTAGAGATCCGGACTTATTGATAATCCAATAAAAGTATCCATTGCAAATGTTTTCTTCAAATCTACTTCGGCCTTAATCCAATCGAATTTAAAATTTGGATCCTTGTCGTTAAAATAACTTGGAATCACTGGCAGGTTTACCCTCTTTAAGTACTTTACAAGCACGGAGACACCTAAACCATCCAGCGTTTCTAAAAGGAAAATTTGAATCCTGGACAGTTGGGACAAAAATTTAGACTTACTGCTGTCCATGCAAGATAAATATAAATTTTTACTCTGTCGAGCTGGTAAAGGCTCTTTGAGTGAAATTGTTGACTCGAAAAAGTTTACAGCCGAAACTGCAATTCTTTCGTCGGCAATTTCAAAACTTGAGTAGTGGGGATACCATCCATGATTGAGGTGCTCCTTAGTCCAACGACCACAGGTAAATTTGTAGAAATCCTCGCATGGATCTACGGATAAATTCATCGACAATTTTAAATTTGTTGCCGATCGTAAGCATTCTTCGGATGTGCATATCGAATGTTTTCGTAACTTTCGTAATTCCTTAGATTTTTCTACATCTAAAAATGAATATATTTTTGATTAAAATTTTTTTCAGTGTAACTGAAACTTCCACTTACAATTGTATAAGACCACGACAAACGCAATTATTAGAATTATAATAATTACATTCGAAGCTATCAATAATTTTTTTAAAAAGTTCCGGTTCTTGAACCTAGCAAAAAATTATTTTCAAAAATAAATCAAAATTTTTGAAATTTTAGAGCTTACACTGCTGATCTGGACTTAATAGTTGCTAGATTATTAAAAAAATGTATTCTTCTATTATTTGACGAAGAAGTGGCTGCAAAAATAGAGAAAATCACAACACTTAAATCAAAATTTGAAATCGTACTTGATATGGTGTAGATATTTTGAGTTTGATTTTCCATTTTTCAAAATTTTATAAAATCGTAAAATTGAGTAACGTCAGCATTGTTGATTGAGTTACAACTGGCATACATTCAGATAAGTGACAAATCGAAGTTCTGGGCATATTGATTACTCAAATCTAATTTTTTTTTACCTTAATTGTTTTTGATATTTATACTTCTGCTCTATTGGAATATCTAAGCTAATAAAAGCTTCGGAGTGATATTTACGGGTCTAGGACTTTTCGTCGCTCAAAATAGAAGAAATAAAATTATGGCAGTTTTTCAGTTAATTTTTTTCTTTACCAAATTAATGAAGCCATAATAATTATTTTAATTCATTCTGAAATGGTTCGGATAATAGGAACTTTCGATAATCGGATAATAAATTATCTGGTGACCTTTCGGTGAGGAGATTATGTTTCTCTATGTCTTATCTACATCAATCACCGCTTTTCGTTATCTTCGCAATGGTGTGGAACGGGATTGCACTGATCTATCATTAATAAACAGAAGAAGACAGAGAGTCTTTTGAGCGTAATAACTTTATTTGACTTAATGTAAAAATGCACAATTGTGAATCACACATACGAGGTACAGTGTAGCAAAATAAAAAGTAAAAGTATCACTTATTTTTCTTTTCTCGTTGACATAACTTTTATAAAAATTATTTCTAACAGGAAATGTAAAAATGCAATAGTACTAAAAGACAAGTTTCTATAAGCGTAAATTTTATTAGCTTAATTGGTGTTAATTAATCACCAAATACGACACCGACTTCTCTTGGGATTCATTTTACTTCCTTCGGGGCATTGATATGCATCTGAAAATTCTTTTGAATTTTGTAATGTTCCCAAAACTCTTATGGAACTTGGAGAATGCTCGTCCGATTCGATCTGATAGGTTAAGGCAGCCACGTTTGTAGTTTCGCACCACACCTAAAAAATCATTCCTTAGCATCTGGCCATTGCCATAACAGCTTTACCTACACTTCCATATGCCACGAAAAACATCTGCAAGTTTGTAAATTTTTCAAAACCGGGTAAGTTTAATTCGGAACCATGTTTTCTCAAGTAGTGCTGGTACGCCAAAAACGCATGGTTCAAACCTCCGTTGTCGGCTAAATTTTCCGAAAGAGTTTGGCTTCCGTCGATCTGCAAAGGCATAAATAAATAATGAAGGAAACTCATTTTTTTATTACATTTTCGTCGATGTTCGGAAGGGAATAATTGCTATATTGGTTTACAAAGCAATTGGTTTTATTTTCGAATGTCATTCTGGTATTATTGGTCCACCATTCTTTGTAGTTTCCATGTTTGTCAAACAATCGGCCTAAAATATTCAGCTATGTTAGGAGTTTTGGCACTAAAGTCTTGTAAACTTACCCATATTATCGAATCCATGTGTGAGTTCGTGCCCCAAAATGGATCCTATCGCTCCGTAGTTTAGGACTCTGGAAGTTACATTATTTATTCATTGGATCAAACACACTGGTATATACTCACTCTAAGCCCAAATTGTAGAATGGATGGGTCAAGATTGCCATCGGAACAGCTAAAACGTAAAACTTTATCCAAATATTCGGTTAAATTTTCGACTTACTGATTGAGTTGTCTGAGAAATAGTTGTAGGCGTTGACGGTGGTGGGATCGCTTCTCCAACTTACGTCGCTTTTGATATGCAAAGTTGCCAGTTGAGTAGGGGTCACCTGCTGAATCATTGCCATCATGTTGTCCAAAAATGTGTTATTGTGGATGACTATCTAAAATTAAAATTATAAACTCTCAGAATCTTACCCTAACAAGAAACTTACGTCACCGTAGTAAATCTCCAAAGCTTCTTTATTCAACAACCAGTCTGGAAATCCAATAAAACTGATCATTTCCCTACTCTTCTCCAAAGTTAACCGCTTGGTTTCAGCATCCATCCAGTTTAAATTGGTTACCCTTTCCACAAAAGCTTCTTTGATATTATCCAGCATTTGTTCCACCTTAGGTTTGGTATTATTCAAAAAACTTCGATCGGCGATCCCGTAACTTACAGCCAAACCCATAAAATTTATAACTAGTGTTGCACAATCTAACTGTCTAAAAGATAATATTTTAATTCAGAGGTGAAGAAGCTTCCAAAAGCAAACTAACCTTGGTCTATATACGTTAACTTTAATAAATGGTTCCGATTCCCTGGAAATAATGTCGTTTATCTCGGACGTGGTGCTTATCATCATCGAGTACACCGTAACCCACCACATATACAGTTCTATCTGCACATCCGTAAGTTTTGCCAAATATAAACTTATCTCCGGCAAGTAAGGCAACTCGTCTTCGGGAATGTATAAGAAATCCCTCTTGTCTAAATCTAATGTTACGTTTGGAACTCCTTCAAAGAGCATAGTCAGGTAAGGTCTCCAGATCAACATTGTGGTCTCGTTATTTTGTATGACATACTGATTAGTTACGTTTTGCAAATCGTCCACCGATGCTTTCAAAAAGTCTAACGAAGAACTCGACCTGTTCACATCTGAAAGCTGAAAGAGGCAATTTTGTTTCGTCCGGAAAGTTTTGACTTACTGAAGCCACGTCCCTACTGATGTTCCAGATCAAAGTTGCTGCGTCTTCCAAAGAAGCGTCGCTTAGAACGCTGCTTGTCTGGTTTTGAGAAATAATTTTCACCACGCTCTTCACCATATTTTTGTACGCCGTTGCTTTGGAGTCTTCAAGTTCGTCTTCGGTCAGTAACGATTTTGTGGTTTTGAGTACTTTTTTTTGGGATTTCAGTGGACTCGGTAACGGGGAGTCGCTGTCAGGAGTGCCCATATAAATCACATTATTGCTTCTATTGTAAATATCTGCGTCTACCAATAATCCAATAAAAGTATCCGTAGCAAAGGTTTTTTTTAACTCTACTTCAGTCTTAATCCAATCGAACTTAAAGTTAGCGTCTGCATTGTCGCTAAAATAAGTCGGAATCACAGGCAGATTTACTTTTTTTAAATACTTAACCAGAACGGTAACACCTAATCTATCCAGCGATTCTAAAATAAAAGTTTGGTCATCGGGAAAACTGATGGTCAAAAACTTTTGACTTACTGGTATCCATGCAAGATAAATATAAATCTCGACTCTGTCGAGCTGGTAAGGGTTCGTTTGGTACACTCGCTGATTCGAAAAAGTTGATAGCCGAAATTGCAATTCTTTCGTCGGCGGTTTCGAAACTTGAATAGTGAGGATACCATCCATGATTGAGATGCTCCTTGGTCCAATGCCCACAGGTGAACTTGTAAAAATCTTCGCATGGATCTACGTTTAGGTCCATCGACAATTTTAGATTTGCTGCCGAACGCAAGCATTCTTCCGATGTACAAATCGAATTTTTTTTAAATCTCTTCAGTTCGTTGTATTTTCTAACATCTGAAATCAGATGATCAACTTTCCTCCTGGCACTTTCTATTTCTTTTTACTTACACTTATATAAGGCCACTATAAATGCAATTAGGATGATTACAAGAATAACAATTAAAATTATAGACAACTTTTTATAAAAATTCCGTTTCTTTAAGCTAAAAAAGTAGTAAGTATACAGGGTGTCACATAATTTTAAATTTTTGACTTACGCTGCCGATCTTGACTTGATAGTAACCAAATTGTCAAAATGTTCGGCCTCTTTATTTGGTACTGTTGAGTCTGGAAGAAACACTCAAGTCAAATAATATTAATTAATAATTTAAAACATACTTGATATGGTATACACATTTCCGTTTTCGTTTTGATTTCCATGTTCCATTTTTTGAAAAATTATTAATATTTAAAAAAGTTTTAAAAGCGCTCAAATCGGGTAACGTTAACGCGCTTGCCTCTGGTCTAACTGACAATAAGCGTTCGTACAAATAGCAAATCGATGTACTGTGCATATTGATTGTTTAAATTTATTTTTTTATCCTGTCCGTTTTGCTATTCAATTCCGTATTTGAACATCAATGCTCATAGTATAGTTGTGAGGTAACGTTGACAATAGCAACGACAATTATTACACACAATATGGGTAATCATGCATAAAATGTAGAGGAAGGAAACATTTTGGATTGAGAATATTTTGAAATTTGCATTATAACATGTGGAATGATTTTTATTAACTTTGTAACTGAGCGATTAAACACGTACACGTAAAATCCATTAGCAAATAATTAAAATTTATTGTCTAATCTCAGTTTTATTACTACCAACGAAAACAATTATAAAATACATATTTATTCACGCTATAAGGAAGTCTGCGCCATAAGTCTATATCTAACTACTAGGTGCAAAATGTGGTCTGTTTTATTTTCAGTATTGCATTAGCTATTTCCCAATAATCACTTTCGGTCGAATTAACGTGTTTTTAACGTTGTATAATTGAATCTTAAAAGTACGTTAAAAACACGTTAATTTAAGAAGCACTGCCATTTCAACGTTAAATTCATTTTTATTTGTTGTGATTATTGGTTATATTACAAAGCTTCTATTTTATTGATTTAGTGCCATCTGTTCCACAGAGATTAGCATCTGTTAATTTTAATTACGAATAATTTCCTTATATTTTTTTAATTTAATAAGCATTTTCTGTCATATAAAAATCGCATTTATAGTTGTTGTAATCCGCATTTTATACAATTCCAAGAAAATATTGAAAATAAACAAATCAAAAGAAGTATTAATTAATTACATTAAAATAAAACCGCAAACAGGATCCATAATTATCGAGTTGGAGTGGCTTCGAAGATGCGTTTACCAAGCTGAACTGCTCAGAGTTTCACTGCTTTATAAGTTGGAAAAAAATGTTTTTTGGTAAGGATTGGGTAAGAATAAAAGGTTCAGAAGAGGTTGTGAAGAAAGTTGTCATGTTTTTAGAAGAGTTAACCTCTGTTTGGCGCTTTGTTTTTGTTTTTGGCGTTCGTGGGGATGAGAAAGAGACCAGGTGCTAAAAGTGATTCTTCTGGTGTGCCCGCAGAAACAAAATTTGTGAGAATAATTTTTTCGGATAGTTTGCCAAAGGTTGAGAGTAGGATGATGGGACAGATAAAAGAGGCTGGTGAGGAGAGTAAATAAATATGTATTTTACGGCCAATGATGACAATTAGGCCATTAACGTCAATGGCCGGACAATAACGTCAATGCCCAGCTTAGTTGGGTATTAACGTCATTGACCGGTCATTGACGTCAATGACCATCCATTTTGGGCGATATTGACATTTAAAATTTCATAATATGTGGTTTTTAAATCATTGTCCGGCTAATGACGTTAATGCCCAATACAGGGTGGACAATGATAAAACTACTATTCTATAGATTTCATATTCTATGACAAGTCACACACGTTTCGTATTTCGCCGAGTTCAGGCTTCCCTGGAGAGGTCGGGCCTTCCAGTCAAAATGGATTGATTTTAGTAAGTAAGAGAGCTTCTTTTTAGAGAGCTCCGGGAGCTCCCTGCCGTTTTGGCTGGCGTAACCACGGCACAAACCACGGATCCACCGTAAAATAAAATAATTAAATTTAATTAATTTTTCCTACGGGCCGTTTTGACTGATGCAACCACAACGAATCACGGATCCACCCTAAAATGAATTTACGTCTGTCGAAATTAATTAAAAATCCCTGTACCCTTATGAAATCACCTGTGAAATGGGCTGAATTGCTGTCATTTATACGAAAAAACGCGTCCACGATAAATAATAGTCCCGAGTTGAAGTGCATCCTTTTACGTTTTTTCCAAAAATCTTAAAAAATTTAGGTGGCCTTTTTATTACTTATATCGTCGTACTTAGATGCCTACTGTTGGATATAGCGCTCAGAACCTCGCAGAATCAATCAAAACTGTGTAAAATCGCGAAACAAATGGAGGGCAAATTGACCCCGAATGTGTTACGTTTAAAGCCAAATAAATTAAAAAATATCATACTTACGAGAAATCTGACTGCGCCATTCGAATTTTCTGATCAAAATACGTAAGAAACAGTGAAAGAAGCTGTCGAATTCCACTTTTCATTTTTTGGGGTCAAAAAACACCAAAGGGGTTGACCTTACGTTTTTTTCAAAAATCTTAAAAATTTTAGGTGGCCTTTTTATTACTTAAATCGACGTACTTAGATGCCTACTGCTGGATACAGCCCTCAGAACCTCGCGGAATCAATCAAAACTGTGTAAAATCGCGAAACAAATGGAGGTCAAATTGACCCCAAATGTGTGACGTTTAAAACCACATAAATTAAAAAATATCATACATACGAGAAATCTGACTGCGCCATTCGAATATTCTGATCAAAATACGTAAGAAACAGTGAAAGAAGCTGTCGAATTCCACTTTTCATTTTTTGGGGTCAAAAAACACCAAAGGGGTTAACCTTACGTATTTTTCGAAAATCTTAAAAATTGTAGGTGGCCTTTTTATTACTTAATTCGACGTACTTAGATGCTTACTGCTGGATACAGCCCTCAGAACCTCGCGGAATCAATCACAACTGTGTAAAATCGCGAAACAAATGGAGGGCAAATTGACCCCGAGTGTGTTAAGTTTAAAGCCAAATAAATAAAAAAATATCATACTTACGAGAAATCTGACTGCGGCATTCGAATATTCTGATCAAAATACGTAAGAAACAGTGAAAGAAGCTGTCGAATTCCACTTTTCATTTTTTGGGGTCAAAAAACACCAAAGGGGTTAACCTTACGTATTTTTCGAAAATCTTAAAAATTTTAGGTGTCCTCTTTATTACTTAAATCGACGTACTTAGATGCCTACTGCTGGATACAGCCCTCAGAACCTCGCGGAATCAATCAACACTGTGTAAAATCGCGAAACAATTGGAGGTCAAATTGACCCCGAATGTGTGACGTTTAGAGCCAAATAAATTAAAAATTTTCATACTTACGAGAAATCTGACTGCGGCATTCGAATATTCTGATCAAAATACGTAAGAAACAGTGAAAGAAGCTGTCGAATTCCACTTTTTATTTTTTGGGGTGAAAAAACACCAAAGGGGTTAACCTTACGTTTTTTTCAAAATTCTTAAAAATTTTAGGTGGCCTTTTTATTACTTAAATCGACGTACTTAGATGCCTACTGCTGGATACAGCCCTCAGAACTTCGCGAAATCAATCAAAACTGTGTAAAATCGCGAAACAAATGGAGGTCAAGTTGACCCCGAATGTGTTAAGTTTAAAGCTAAATAAATTAAAAAATATCATACTTACGAGAAATCTGACTGCGCCATTCGAATTTTCTGATCAAAATACGTAAAAAACAGTGAAAGTAGTTGCCGAATTCCACTTTTCATTTTTTGGGGTCAAAAAACACCAAAGGGGTTAACCTTACGGTTTTTTTAAAAATTTTAAAAATTTTAGGTGGCCTTTTTATTGCTTAAATCGACGTACTTAGATGCCTACTGCTGGATACAGCCCTCAGAACCTTGCGGAATCAATCAAAACTGTGTAAAATCGCGAAACAAATGGAGGGCAAATTGACCCCAAATGTGTGACGTTTAAAACCACATAAATTAAAAAATATCATACATACGAGAAATCTGACTGCGCCATTCGAATATTCTGATCAAAATACGTAAGAAACAGTGAAAGAAGCTGTCGAATTCCACTTTTAATTTTTTGGGGTCAAAAAACACCAAAGGGGTTAACCTTACGTATTTTTCGAAAATCTTAAAAATTTTAGGTGGCCTTTTTATTACTTAATTCGACGTACTTAGATGCTTACTGCTGGATACAGCCCTCAGAACCTCGCGGAATCAATCAACACTGTGTAAAATCGCGAAACAAATGGAGGGCAAATTGACCCCGAGTGTGTTAAGTTTAAAGCCAAATAAATAAAAAAATATCATACTTACGAGAAATCTGACTGCGCCATTCGAATATTCTGATCAAAATACGTAAGAAACAGTGAAAGAAGCTGTCGAATTCCACTTTTCATTGTTTGGAGTCAAAAAACACCAAAGGGGATAACCTTACGTTTTTTTCAATAACCTTAAAAAATTAAGGTGGCCTTTTTATTACTTAAATCGACGTACTTAGATGCCTACTGCTGGATACGGCCGTCAGAACCTCGCGGAATCAATCAAAACTCTGTAAAATCGCGAAACAAATGGAGGGAAAATTGACCCCGAATGTGTTAAGTTTAAAGCCAAATAAATTAAAAAATATCATACTTACGAGAAATCTGACTGCGGCATTCGAATATTCTGATCAAAATACGTAAGAAACAGTGAAAGAAGCTGTCGAATTCCACTTTTCATTTTTTGGGGTGAAAAAACACCAAAGGGGTTAACCTTACGTTTTTTTCAAAAATCTTAAAAATTTTAGGTGGCCTTTTTATTACTTAAATCGACGTACTTAGATGCCTACTGCTGGATACAGCCCTCAGAACCTTGCGGAATCAATCAAAACTGTGTAAAATCGCGAAACAAATGGAGGGCAAATTGACCCCGAATGTGTTAAGTTTAAAGCCAAATAAATTAAAAAATATCATACTTACCAGAAATCTGACTGCGCCATTCGAATATTCTGATCAAAATACGTAAGAAACAGTGAAAGAAGCTGTCGAATTCCACTTTTCATTGTTTGGAGTCAAAAAACACCAAAGGGGTTAACCTTACGTATTTTTCAAAAATCTTAAAAATTTTAGGTGGCCTTTTTATTACTTAAATCTACGTACTTAGATGCCTACTGCTGGATACAGCCCTCAGAACCTCGCGGAATCAATCAAAACTGTGTAAAATTGCGAAACAAATGGAGGTCAAATTGACCTCGAATGTGTTAATTTTAAAGCTAAATAAATTAAAAAATATCATACTTACGAGAAATCTGACTGCGCCATTCGAATTTTCTGATCAAAATACGTAAAAAACAGTGAAAGAAGTTGCCGAATTCCACTTTTCATTTTTTGGGGTCAAAAAACACCAAAGGAGTTAACCTTACGTTTTTTTTCAAAAATCTTAAAAATTTTAGGTGGCCTTTTTATTACTTAATTCGACGTACTTAGATGCTTACTGCTGGATACAGCCCTCAGAACCTCGCGGAATCAATCAACACTGTGTAAATTCGCGAAACAAATGGAAGGGCAAATTGACCCCGAGTGTGTTAAGTTTAAAGCCAAATAAATAAAGAAATATCATACTTACGAGAAATCTGACTGCGCCATTCGAATTTTCTGATCAAAATACGTAAAAAACAGTGAAAGAAGTTGCCGAATTCCACTTTTCATTTTTTGGGGTCAAAAAACACCAAAGGAGTTAACCTTACGTTTTTTTTCAAAAATCTTAAAAATTTTAGGTGGCCTTTTTATTACTTAATTCGACGTACTTAGATGCTTACTGCTGGATACAGCCCTCAGAACCTCGCGGAATCAATCAACACTGTGTAAATTCGCGAAACAAATGGAAGGGCAAATTGACCCCGAGTGTGTTAAGTTTAAAGCCAAATAAATAAAGAAATATCATACTTACGAGAAATCTGACTGCGCCATTCGAATATTCTGATCAAAATACGTAAGAAACAGTGAAAGAAGCTGTCGAATTCCACTTTTCATTGTTTGGAGTCAAAAAACACCAAAGGGGATAACCTTACGTTTTTTTCAATAATCTTAAAACATTAAGGTGGCCTTTTTATTACTTAAATCGACGTACTTAGGTGCCTACTGCTGGATACAGCCGTCAGAACCTCGCGGAATCAATCAAAACTCTGTAAAATCGCGAAACAAATGGAGTGAAAATTGACCCCGAATGTGTTAAGTTTAAAGCCAAATAAATTAAAAAATATCATACTTACCAGAAATCTGACTGCGCCATTCGAATATTCTGATCAAAATACGTAAGAAACAGTGAAAGAAGCTGTCGAATTCCACTTTTCATTTTTTGGGGTGAAAAAACACCAAAGGGGTTAACCTTACGTTTTTTTCAAAAATCTTAAAAATTTTAGGTGGCTTTTTATTACTTAAATCGACGTACTTAGATGCCTACTGCTGGATACAGCCCTCAGAACCTCGCGGAATCAATCAACACTGTGTAAAATCGCGAAACAAATGGAGGTCAAATTGACCTCGAATGTGTGACGTTTAATGCCAAATAAATTAAAAAATATCATACTTACGAGAAATCTGACTGCGGCATTCGAATATTCTGATCAAAATACGTAAGAAACAGTGAAAGAAGCTGTCGAATTCCACTTTTCATTTTTTGGGGTGAAAAAACACCAAAGGGGTTAACCTTACGCTTTTTTCAAAAATTTTAAAAATTTTAGGTGGCCTTTTTATTGCTTAAATCGACGTACTTAGATGCCTACTGCTGGATACAGCCCTCAGAACCTTGCGGAATCAATCAAAACTGTGTAAAATCGCGAAACAAATGAAGGTCAAGTTGACCCCGAATGTGTTAAGTTTAAAGCTAAATAAATTAAAAAATATCATACTTACGAGAAATCTGACTGCGCCATTCGAAGTTTCTGATCAAAATACGTAAAAAACAGTGAAAGAAGTTGCCGAATTCCACTTTTCATTTTTTGGGGTCAAAAAACCTTACGTTTTTTTTCAAAAATCTTAAAAATTTTAGGTGGCCTTTTTATTACTTAAATCGACGTACTTAGATGCCTACTGCTGGATACAGCCCTCAGAACCTCGCGGAATCAATCAAAACTGTGTAAAATCGCGAAACAAATGGAGGTCAAATTGACCCCGAATGTGTGACGTTTAATGCCAAATAAATTAAAAAATATCATACTTACGAGAAATCTAACTGCGGCATTCGAATATTCTGATCAAAATACGTAAGAAACAGTGAAAGAAGCTGTCGAATTCCACTTTTCATTTTTTGGGGTCAAAAAACACCAAAGGGGTTAACCTTACGTTTTTTTCAATAATCTTAAAAAATTTAGGTGGCCTTTTTATTACTTAAATCGACGTACTTAGATGCCTACTGCTGAATACAGCCCTGAGAACCTCGCAGAATCTATCAAAATTGTGTAAAATCGCTAAACAAATTAAGGGCAAATTGACCCCGAATGTGTTACGTTTAAAGCCAAATAATAGAACTTAACTTAACTTAAGGAGGTAGTTAGATACACCGTTATCCTCCCTCCTTTTAGCCGCCCTCGCCAGGCAAATTAGAAAGTGGAAAATTTAGAATATTCAGAGTATTTTAGGAAATGCAAGGAAATCTCAGAAAATTTAAAAAGTTAAAAAATAAAGCTCATCTGGAGTATTCTTAAAATTTCACAAGATTTCCCCTCGGTTTCCCAGCAACAAACTCGAAGGAGATCGTTAGGAAACTCCGGTGTACTATTTAGTGAAGAGAAATGTGAAGATATTCGGAGAAATTTAAAAAATCTTAAGGTCGAGGAAAATTTAAGGAAACGTAGAAAATTCTAGGATGTCTTAAGAATTCTAAAAAAAATAAAAATTCAAAATTCGAAATCTTTAAATACCCGAAAAATTTCAGAAAATTTTAGAAAATATCGGGATATTAAGAAATTCTGAGAATGAGAAATCCGAAAAAATGTAGGAAATTCTAAGATATCTTAAGAAATCTCGGAAAATCTTTATAAAGTCAAGGAAATCTAAAAAAATTATAGTATTCTTAAGACTTCCTTGTATTTCCTATTTCTTAAGACATCCTGGGATTTTCCCAATCTTCCCTTGACTTGTACACAAGAGCAGATGTAGAAAAAATTCATGGAGGCAAGTGAGGCTGGTTGGGAGACGGTAAATACATATTTTTCGATAAGAATTTAGGTATTTTTCAAATTTTAACAAAATTTACTAACTTTATTGGTTTTTTCATGTGTCATGGGGAGCGGGAGGTTAGTTAATCTTTGAAATTCCATGGAAATCATTGGAATTCTGAGTCCTGGGTACAAAATTATTTTGAGATATTTACCCCTTGGTCGTAAATTAAAGATTCTGCTTTGTCCCACCTGGCTAGATTTGAAATTTTCGAATGTAATTTATACCTAAAAATACTTGTATAGCAAAAAACACGCTGGGGGCGGAGGTATAACCTTGTGGAAGCAGCCAATTAAATAATTACATTTTGACTCTTGTCTTTTTTACCCGAAATTTCAAGTTTATATTTGTAAATGACCCAATTTTTTAAATCTTGGAACCACTTTGCTTGCTATCCCCAATAATTATTGTATAAGAGGAAAACCCTCCAGTTTTTTGAGTGAAAAATTTTTTGTATATTTTTTTACTTTATACTTTTTACTAATTTTACTTGCGATTTACTCTTTCGGTAAACAAATTTAGGAAGTAGAAATAAAATTATTTAATTTTTATAAAAATTTATAACTCTTGTAATTTGCAATAAACATAGTTTTTATAATATTAAAACAGAAATAAATAAATAGCAGCAATCTTTTGTACTTTGGCCAGCTTCTCAGTGGTGATGATAACCAGAGTATCCATGCAAAGAAAGAGGTTCAGCGACAGCATAGCTTTTGAATACTGGGGGTGAAGCGACAGCATAGCTTTTGTATATTGGAGGTGAAGCTACAATAGTCTAAAAAAAAAGTGCATTTAATTAATTGTATAACTATTAAACTATTATCCGGTTAAGTATACATATATTTGCCAAGTAAATAGAACATTGCGTGTTCTACTATAATAGTTTTCCTACATTAGCAATTGTGTTATCCTGGGAAAACAACGCTTTTAAAAAATTCTGTAAATTAATCATGATTGATAAAAATATTGATATTGTAAAACATAAAGTTTCATGACCCTTGTACAAGGTGTTTCGAAAAATTTGATCAATACGTAACGACGCTTTATTTCATAATTTATCAAGATTATAGAAAATATATTATTGTTTTTGTATTGTCCATCGGTTCATTGCCCTTTCACACGCAACTCAAAAATTACATATTATGAAATAATAAAACAAGTGAGATTTTCAAATTTTGTAAATACACAAAATCAAATATTTTTAATTTTAATTTCAACCTCAGGAGATTTAAAATTAATCTAGAACTTGACCGAACGACTATCCCGACGGCGAATTTTATATTCGTTTCAACAAATTAACTACATCGATTTATGTGTTCTTAATGCGAATTAAATTAGGCTAACGCAATTGATACAAAAAATTAATAATTAAATAAATTAAAAAACGTAAGTTTTACCCCCTGTATTTGATTGTGCATGTTGTAGACTAGTTTTTGTATCATGTCGAATATTTTATTCATGAAAAGTCAAAACTCACTAAAAAGTTTGATTTTCTTCAAGCTAGGCCAGTATTTGGAAGACGTAAATAATAGACCGTGATAATAAGTACAAGGATGCTATGAAAACTTAAAAGGATATCGATTGCGACACGAGGTCGTGAATACTTTAGATTTTTCATAACCAGTAATCTAAATTTGGAAATTTGAAAATGTCTCTGGTACCTTAACAATTGGTGCAGGATGAGCTACGTATCGGGTAACTGTCGAGTAACTGGTGGCTGGAACTACGTGCTTGACCACTGGTATTGGTGCAATGGATTTGTAGATGGGTGCTGGTGCATAAATGGGTGCTTTTATAATGGGCGACGAGTAAATGGGAGCAGAGTAAGTTTTGATGTAAGTTGGAGCTGGAATGATGGGAGCCGAATGAATAATTGGTCCATGATGGAATTCCGGATATCCTGCCCAGGCTACAGTAACCAGCAACGAATAAATCTAAATTTGGAACAAAAATTACTTGAGCATTCCACCCTTTTATTTCGGTAATAGATGTATTGATTTTATTAAATTGAGGCATAAAAAAGTTTACCTAAGCGAATAAACATCAACAAAGGTAATGATGTGAATTCAATCAGATATTTGGTAAACCTCAATTAGTATTAATTTTTAATAATAACCAAATTTAATGGTACCACTAAAGCACTTACCACTAATTGCATCATTTTGAGAATTTTAATTTTGATATCGATTAGCGAACTGCCACACGTTTAATTTTATCTCTTATATATAGAGAAGTTAAAGATGTCGAGACTCTGGTAGGGATGGCTTCTCAATGTTAAAAAAACGGAAAAATAAAAATTGGCGGCATTGTGACTTATATGCACATTGTACACATTCTATTGGATGCATGATTAACAACGCAATAACAATAAAGTACAAACAATTTTGCAACTTCGTCCTAGATCTGGAAACGGAAAGTGTTTAATGATCATGAAGAATTTTTAATCACGTAATTAAATTCTAATAAACAATTTTTAGTTCTTGAACGCATTTTAAACCCATGATCGTACGAACACCAACAAAAAATTAAATGTATAAGCGGTAATTTAAACGATCATTTTCACGATGAGGAAATCAAATAATAACGCAAATTTCATCATTAATAAAGGATTTACCAGTTTACCTGCAATTGCTAAGGAAGTCGTTCTGCACGAATCGTGAATCTTGGGAAAAGATATGGGCATGCAAGAAAGGTCATCTATTGTTTTGTTGTCGCTGAATAAAACCAAGAATTCAATTAGTTAACAAAATCAATTTTTTAAATTTCCACCTTCACATGCCCATAGCCCCTAAAATATTGATTTCTCAGTAAAATTGGTTTATAGCTTTTTTAAAGAGCGTAAAATAGTCTACAAACTAGATTCATACCCTTTATTGTCTAAAATCAACGGTTTTCAAGTTATGAATTAAAGTAAGTGAGAAAATGTTAAAAATTCAAAAAAATTAAATTTTTGTTTTCTTTATTATTTTCTAATTTTATGCGAAATTTTGTGATTTTTCAAAAAATTTTACTAGACAAAAGTTGTAGTCCGTTAAATTTCCTATACGGAATGGGGCTTAAAAATTTTTGTAAAATATTTCGTTTAAAAGATACAGGATTTTCAAAAACAAAATAAAGAAGGAGTTCGACATTTTTCAACATTTTTTTATTTACTTTAATTCATAACTCGGAAGCCGTTGACTTTAGACAATAAAAGGTCTGAATCTAGTTTGTAGATTATTCCACGCTCTATAAAAAAGCTCTAAACCATTTTTACTGTACAATTAATATTAATTAAATAACGCAATTAGAAGGGAACAATTGCGTTTAGCCCGGTTTCACAAAAGTGAATTAAAATTTAATCCAGGATTAAAATTCAAACTAAAATCTGAAGAACCTTTGTCAAGTTTACATATAACTAAAATTTAGGTCGCGAGAAAAGTCATTAACTTCGAAAGCGCAACTTGACCATGAAATTGAAAAATCGTCTGTGACGATTAAATCAATATTAGCATCGTTTTCATAATATACCTCATCGGAAGTGTCGTAACTTCTGCGTCCAATGCTAATTGCACTTGCATATTTTTAACAAGACACTTTGATGCCGCAAAGATAACTCCATTTACTTTCATCGCCGCATGTCTCGTTCTTGATAATTAATGTCAAATAGAAAACTAGATCAATTTTGTAACAATATTATAAAATCGAAGTAGGTAGGTGAGTTAGAGAAATTCAGATTTTTACTTTTAATGAGAACTTCAATTTTTTGTGCTTGCGATTTTATTGCTAATCGATCAATTTAAATTCATCGAATTCTATAACATCTTACGCGTTTTATAGGTGATCAACGATTGCAGCATCACAAAATAAGAATTCATTAGCTAAATTGCATAATTATTCTAATATATAAAAAAGAAAATATAATGTATTATGTCAACAAATTATTAATTTTTACTTTTTCTAAAAAAAGATTTGAAGATTTGCGAGATGAAACATTTTGACCTGGTCGACTCGGCGCAAAGACTTTATGGCGCGAATGAGAGACTATGAATTTTTAACAAATTAACTTGAATTTTGATCAGGCAATTCTCTTTCTGAAAAAACAGAAAAACAGAAAAGATAATTGGCTTCAATAATACTCAAAAAGTTACACAAAGTAGATCATCTGATATTCCTATTAGCTTATCTTACTCGGAAATGGGAATAATATGTTTGAACTGGTTATAGTCTGGACAGGCCCGCATGCCTTCTTGGCCATGTTGGGTAATGGTACGAAAGACTTCTGCTCAATAGACTATCGGAAGAATTTGAATCAACAACAATAAGAAGGTTTTGCGTGAAAAACGTCATAACCGCTGCCAACTAGAATGAAAATCTATCTTATAAATTTTGAAAAACTACTTTGATACTCCTGCTCCCAAAAAATATCTCCATGGTGAACAATAAATACAAGGATCAACTCCTTGTATCAACAAATACAAGGCTGACCCTAGTGCCAAACAAAATGGAGATAATCATTCTTACCGGGAAAGAAAGTGTCGCCCATCGCTGAAAATCTTAGAGAGCATAAACAAGGGGTAAATATCTCGAAAATGTTGTGTACACTTATTTGGATTTACCTTGGAAATCTCTGGAATTTCTTGGAAATTATAGAAATTCTTTAGGTTTAAACTACTTTGGAAATCAAAGGAGGATTCAGGCAAAGTTCATAGAGAGAATCATGAGGAAGGGGTTAGATAGCCCCGTTACCCTCCCTCCTTCCAAACATTCTTGGCGGACAAACTTAGAATATGGGAAATTCTAGAAAATTCTATTATTAATATCATAAGATTTTCCTTCACTTTTGTATTTTACGATTTCCCCTTGGTTTTTCAGCAACAAACTTCCACTTAGTTAAAGTGAAAGGAAATATACAAAAGCCAGAAAAAAGAAAAAAGAAATTCCAGGAAATCCAAGAAAATCTTTGAAATATCAAATAAATGTAAAAAATCCTAGGATATCTTAGGAACCCGAGAAAATCCAAAGAAATCTCATAAAAATCTAGAAAGTTTCAGGATTTTAGGACTTCTTGTGAAATGGAAAATCCCAGAAAATGTAAAAAATTCTAGGATATTGAAAAAATAAAAAAAGTTTATCTGTACTCTATAGTATTCTTAAGATTTTCTAATTTCCTTGTATTTTCTATTTCTTAAGTCTTCCTCAAATTTTCCTTTAGAATGTACACAAGAGCAGATTCAGAAGAAATTTATTGGTGAGGTAAATGAGGCTGAGGAGGGTAAATCCATATTTTTTTGATAAGAATTTAAATATAATTTTTAAGCTTAAACAAAATTACCTCCCCCTAGTTGGAAATCATTGGAATTCTTTGAGAAGCTTTGGAATTCCATAATTGGAATCCCGAGTCCTGTGTACAAAATTATTTTCAGATATTTACCCTTTGAGCATAAAGGTGTTATGCTCAACTCAAGATCAACTGTTGATCCGATCCAAATGTTCAAAGTCAAAGATGATCCTGGTTGTTGATCTTCAATTATACAACTGACCCTGATTAACCTTCAGAAGTTTTTTTCATCAGATAGTTTTCGTTCAGCTGACCATGAACAGTAAAACGCTGATTTTTCTGGGCGCCAGGTGCAATTCATAAAACAAAAAGGAACGAAACTAGGCGATGAGAAAGGAATAATACTAAATATTTTCAAGAAATTAATTAAAATAATGAAAACAACATAGATACTTATTGGTTTACTGCAATTTGATTCACTGGATTGGGATCCACCTCCTGGAGTCAAATTTTTTGCCAAATAAGGTGGGCTGTTGGAGATTCCACTTTTCTGTCAATCTAATCAACATGTTCTTTGTTATGATACCACAGTAATGAAGCATTTTCCTACGACAGAAAATTGTGTTCTCCAAGCATGTCTAATTTTGAGCCACCCTATACAACACCGTTGTGTTATGTTCTGTTATATTATCCTAAAATGGTGGTCAATGGCAAACGTATGAAGCCGATTTAGAAGAATTTAATGTACATGCCACATATTTCTTTAATATTATTTGTATAATCAATTAAACCGTAAGAAATGGATAGTATAGGCGCCGAAGTTGGTCAAAAAATGAGGGTAATTTTTAATTTTACACAAACGTCAAGATGACAGTTTGTAGGTTAAGTTTTTGAACTTTTTCAATTTTTAGTCTGCTATTAAGGCGAAACTGACCGAATTGGGCTGTTATGTGGGTAAGTGCAGCTTTATGCTGGTTTTTCCTTCAAGTAAACATAAAATTTTTAGATGACGAGTTGCCCGATTACATTATGGTGATGGTTGCCAATAAACGCACCAAGTCGCAAATGAACGAAGATTTACAGCTGTTTTTAGCGGCGAAAACGTCGGCGTTTGTAGATTGGTTACAAGTGGTTTTAAAGAAATTAAAAGAGATCACGGTCACTAATCCAGGTAAGCAGGAAGGGTTGCTTTGGAAGGTTATCCTAAACGTGGCTTGGATTTTAGAAATTTACAAGAGGGTGGTGAAACGGAAGGCTGACGATGAAGCTAAACCATCTGTGAAGGTTAAAAAGGAAAAGAAAGACAAGAAAGGGCTCAAGAAGAATAAGAAAAAAGACCAAGTGATTGAAGATTTTTCACATGTTAAATCGTTGACTGATGGCATCCCGGTGGAAGCCAGTAAATTAGTGGAAGTGAGAAAAATTGTGATCATGAAAGATAATCAAAACGCATCCAATCTTGTTAACGAGGACACTTTTGATATTCCACCTCTATCGCAAGTGGCTATGTCGAACGAAAGTGAGTTGAATGAAATTGAAAAGAAAATTAGGAATGTGAAAAGTAGGTTAGGACTGCAAGTGCAAAGTGAATCGGAAGATGAAGATTTTATTAGTTTAAAAGCTGAACCTGAAGACTTATTTCCAACTGAGAAAGCTGCTAATCAAGATAAAAGTAAAAATAAAAGTCGAAAAATTCAATTAGTTAGGCCAGATTCGAAGGATGATGATCAGATTTCTTTAGAGCAAAAAAATGAACATCCTAGGATTATATTTGGAAGTGATGCTTCTATCAGCATTAGAAAGCAGTCGATTTTGGAGAGGTTGGGTAAGAGGTTAAGTTTGAATCAACCTGAAGATCAGCAACCGGTAGAAAAGAAAAGCAAAATTAATTTGAATAGAACACATAACAAAGATGAAGAAGCTTCCAAGGAAAGAAGTGTAGATAACAATTCTCCAAGAGAGAGTGCCCTGAAGAGGCTGGGACTGAATCTTAAGGAGAAAAGTGTGGATGGCAGTGTTGTGAGAGAGGTTGGTTTGACTTTGATTTTGTATTTAATTTTTATTAAACATACTCTTTAATTTTAGAGCGCTCTCAAGAGGCTGGGTGCAAGTTCCAAGGAGAAAAGTGTGGATAACAATGGAGTGAGAGAGGTTTGTCTCAATTTTATTAAAATGTTTTTTGTGTACTTGGTTTTAGGAATTTTTTAACGACATTTTTTGTAAGCTGTTTTAACTTTATATTTTTATTTAATTTTAACTTGATTTACTCGAACCTCGTAGTTTCAGAATTATTTAATTTTAATAAAAAATTTGTATAGTTCGAAAAAGATGTATTGGTTCAAATACTGTATGTATGTAGATAGTTTAGTTCGATAGAGGTAGTTTGTTGAGAAAAAATTCTTAATGTTTAGAGCGCTTTGAAGCGACTGGGTGTGATGTCGAAAGTGGCTGTGCCTCAAAAGGAACCTGCCGATTCGGAATTAGAGGTGATCATTAAGGATGTTCCTAGTGTGGTCAAAGTGAAACCGAGAGTTATGCCTCCTACAAATAAACAAGCCAATAAAAATCTTCTTCTTAAAGCAGTGGCAGAAGCTCAGCGAAGTATTGCCCAGACTCCCGTCGTTGGCAGCAATGCTAAGGTACAAATTATAATTTTTAAAATCTTGTATTTTTCAAAACTAATGGCTTTGTTTAGCCGGATGCATTGTACACAAAGAAGTATCGCGAGAAGCCTGATCGGACATCGAGGAAATTGTCTGCTAAAGAAAAGAACAAAATCAAAAATATTTTGACTCAGGAAGATAAAAAAAAGGAGTTAAATTTTAGTAGTGACGATGATAATCTGGAATACGTTCCAAAACCGGTAAAGCCAAAAAACGAATTGAAGGAACAATTGGAATATATTCCAAGTTTGAAGGATCAGGGAGAAGAAGATGAAAACGATGCTAAGACAAATACCAATCAAACTTTCATCATCACATTGGATGGCATCACAAAGCCAAGCAAAATTAATTTATCTCCTCAGAAAAGGGAAGAAAAGAGTGTGGAGCAGCAGGCTAAGAAACGCAAATCGCCTATTATTTTCGATAATGTAGCGCCGGTTGTAACTAAAAATAAAAGTATTCCTGATAAACTGCCTGTGATTGTTGCACAAACGGCGATTAAAACTAAAGAAAAGTGCAAATATTGGCCAAACTGTCGGCAGGGTGAAAAATGCGAATTTGTTCATCCTTCGACGCCTTGCAAAACCTTCCCTCAGTGTAAATTCGGCGAAAAATGTTTATACATTCATCCCATGTGTAAATTTGAGACTTCTTGTACACGAAAAGATTGCCCATATGGACACAGTACAAGAACTTATGCAGCTGGTAAGTTTTCCTTGTTGCTCAAAATTGACGATTAATTAAAATGTGATTTTAGTTTCAGCACCGGCTTTGCAGAAGTGTAAATTTTATCCAAATTGTAACAATGCTCATTGCATGTTTTATCATCCCAGACCTTGTAAATATGGCAAATTTTGCAAAAATCAACTGGAGTGTAATTTTTCACACGATTTTAATTCAAAAGTTTTTAAGTGGCGTTCATCGACTTAATTTCTTGTTATTTATTATTTTCTTTTTATTTAATCTTGTAGATAGCTTTAATGTATTATTTTTAAAGGTTTGACTTTTGTTCAATTTACTGTACACAAAATTTGTTGATAATTAATTAATTAATTGTATTATGTGTAATTTATAAAATATATTGGAAATTGTAATTTACCTTAACTTTTATATTACCAAACTGTTTTTACAATAATTATTATTACCTCGTCAAAAAAAGTTGAGGACTGCAGATTTTATTGACGTTTCGTTTGTTTATATTTTGATTTGGCAATGTCAGTTTGAAATTAATAGGTAAATTTGCGGCGTAATTATTAAATTTTAGTCAAAATAATGACCAAATTATTTTAACATGTTTTCCAACGTTTGCACGAGCTTTGTTAAAATTTCATCGGTGAATGTCATTAAACTTCAAAATATAAGGTTAGTTCTTTGAAAAGTAATAATTTTTCCACTGATGGCTCTTGCATTTTAGAAATGTACACAAGAATCATTATCAAGTGCTGGGTTTACCGAATAATTGTTGCACCAAAGACATAAAGGATGCTTTCGTAAAATTATCCAAAACCGTAGGTGCAATTTATGTGGTAGTTGTGTTTAATGAAATTTTGTGTTTACGATAGTGTCATCCAGATGTAAGTAGCGATGGCTTAGCACATCATCAGTTTTTGAGGGTTTCAGAAGCTTATAACGTATTGAGTAAACCCATAAGTCGTAAAATTTACGATATGGAATTGAATCACTATTCTCGTTATGGTGATCTGCGATCCATTAAGCACAGGCCCAGAGCAAGAGGATAGTAAGTTTCAGGTTATCAAAATTTAAATTAAGCAGGTCTACGCTTTTACAATGAACATCACATGTATGTCCTATACTGAAAATTCTGCTTTTGCTTTAGCCCCACGTTACTTTTCGGATAAGTATTGTAGAAGAAGTACCTATCTATCTTTTGATACTTCTTAACAATTGAAAATCCACTTAGTTTTTTGAAAATTTTAATATATTTTATAATATTGGATATATTATATATTATCCTGGTGTTGAGTTTGGCACTGAGACGTTGATAATACTGCATTTTGCTCCAAGTTCTTAATTGTCAACATCTCAGGACCACACACGATTCTACTTTTAGGTTTAGTAGAAGATATTATCTCTACTGGTATTTTATATTTTAAAATTTCAGTGGCTATGAATCGTCGGCTTATTGGAGCCCCAGGCAAAGATATCGGGATCCATTTTATGAAAAACAAAATTACCATAATCAGGCATCCAGGAACAAGATGGTAGCATTAATGTGTCTTTTGATTTCTGCTGTAGGAGCTATCATACAGTTTTGCGCTATCAGGTATTCGATTTTCTTCATTTTTTTACAAATCGGGTAAAAATCTGTTGAATTTTAAAGAATGAAACTTGGGCTTTGGTTTAAAGTGCCAACCATATTCTAAATAACAAGTTTATTTTTCGTTCAGTTTTGCCTGAAAAGTATTTATCTTTTCTACTTCTGTAATTTTTTACAACTGGTCAACTGCAATATGAGTAGAACTTCGACAAGATAATTTTGCACCTGGCTGGTAACCGAAGGGAACCCTAATTTTAATTAGGATATAAACCTTCATAGTCAACCCCAAAATCACTCTGGTTTCCCTTCAGAGCGAATAAATCTTTTGCCTTTTACTAAAGATTTCCATGGAGGGGAACACTCGAATGTGTGTACACCTGGATTTTTTGATTGCTCGACTTAAAGTTGGGCTACAAATAATGTTAACAAAATTTTGACTTGCTTTTTTTTTGGAGAAAATTATATTGCTTATTTTGTTACAAAGAAAAGATATCGGAGACTTATGTTAACCAAATGAAGATTATTCAGGTCCTAAAGAAAGCTGGGCGTTATCCTGATAAAAAGAAATCATAGCCATTAAGTTTCTTTCTTTATACAGTTCAAAGTTACTTGGTACTTGAAAATCTGATTAGGGTACCAAGTTCAAAACATTCAACAGATGTCTACCTCATTTTATCAGCAGTACTAATTTTTTTAAATTGCACAGTGACTATGATGTTGTCGTTTCGCAATAATTTGGGATTTTTCTTTAAAATAGACATTCGGTGACGTTAAAAAGAGACTTTTTGCTTGCACGATCATTGGAAAATGAAATTTATCTGACCAATTTACAATCCGATGCCGAAAAAAATGGAAATGAATTACAACTTCAATTACTGGAGCAGAGAATATGTAAATAAAAATGTAATCTAGTCAATTTAAACAAATATTTAATTATAACAATTTATTAGAAATATTGAAACAAGAATAAAAATTGGTTAGTCAAAAGGTTATATTGTTTTTAAAATTATATATTATTTATATTAAAGGCAAACTATCACAGAAATAAATATCTTGAATCAATAATTAGATTTTGTTAAGTTTTTCAGCTACCACGGTTGGATTATCTTTTTCGAGTTCTTTTCTTCCTAGTTCGTGATAATCAAACTGACAGTCATGCTTATCACTGTATCGATGCACACCGCAAAACATTCCTCCGCATCTGCACTCGATTGGGATCAAACCTAACTTTTTGCGACAAACATCGCAACGATTTTTCTTCGTTTTCTTCTCGTTCAACACCTTTTCTTCTTCCGAACTCGGACTGGAACTTTCAAAAAGTTTAATTGCTACACTCTTTTCTGGAATCACTTGTTGCAGAGGTCTGAACACCTGCTTCGGTGTGGTTGGTTTCAGTAGGGGCGGCTGCTGGCTAGTTGAATCCGTTTTTTTGTAGCAGACCGAACAAAGCTCGTTGGTATTGGGGTTTCCAAAAAATCCGCATCCCGCTTTGCACAAAATTTGCTGACTCGGCCCTTCCATTTTGACTTTTCTAAATAATGTAAAATACTCAATTATGAGAAAAAAAACCGATGGAAACCAATATTTACTTACCTATAAATTAATTATTTTCTATAAAGCAAATTTCGCAACAACTACGCACTCTGTTAAATGGAAGCAAACGAAAATTAGCGAGTAGAAAATAATAAGCATGTGCGCAATTCAAGATAACGAGGAAAACTAATCAAATTTGTGTTTGACTATTTGAACTTCAATAATGATAAATTAAATTTTGTTGAAACGTTCACGAACGATAAGTACTTAATCAAAAATGTTTCTAAAAATAAAGTTAGTTTACCTGATGTATAAATAAATTTTGGTGTTCCCGTGGGTCCAAGTGGTTTTACACTAATGAAATTTGGCAACCACAATCATGTCGTCTTATCGGCAATATAATTTTTAAATTTATGAACAGGACCGTACCGAGGACCGCAAGAGCGACAATTGCGTTCCCCCTATTATTTTTTTTAATAATATAACTTTTTTTTAAATTAGGTACCTGCATATCTTCAAAAATATTTTCTTAAAATCGGAGGGAGATATACCCTGCTACCCTTAATAATCTATTACATGGGTGGAATGGAGCTTCTTACTCGAAAAATAAAATTCTGCAGTTTTATTTATATTATTACAGATTTTACAGTTATTACAGTTTTATTCTCATGAAATTTAAATGTGTATGAGGTTCATCTGGTAAAAAAACTACTTCTCCATTTGGAGTGTAATCGGAATATTTGAAAGAATACAAAATTTCGAAACCAAATGTTTTGAACAATTGTGTGCTGTAAGCGCTGGTACAAAAAGCCCTGATATGTGTAAATCCAAGAGTTTTCAGGGAAGACCTAACAAAGAACAAAAGTTTAGTTTGGAGAATAGAATTTAAAGAAAAAGTTCTTACTTAACTTTGGCCAACAACGATTTTGCTAACCCTTTACCTCTCCAATCCGTATGAACCGACATAATCCAAAAGCAAGCTTCCTTATCTGTTTCAGTTACTTTTACAATTTTTGTAATTTCTTTTTCGGCCATTCCAAAAAATGGCATTAGTTTGTGAAACAGGGGGGTGGGATGTTCACATGAAGGTTCTACGCCAGCATTTACTGCAACCAAACCCACAGCTACTATTTGTCCAGTTTTGGTGATGAACATATAAGACAAACCTTCATCGATTAAATCACCAATGCTGCTGGCTCTTTCAAAAAAACGAAAATCTTTACATTCCATTTTAATTAAATACTGATTCAAGGGTTCACTTTCAGCAAAAAATTCTCTAACAAAGTTTTTCACGGCCTTCACGTCGTTCGAGGTAACTAATTTTAATTCTGGAGCTTCACACATCGTCATGGTGGGATTGTTTGAATCAAACTGCAATGAGTTTCAAACCTACTGAAGTGATAAGGCTTTAAATGAATGTAGTGTTTGCTTCACTAATCTAAAAAAATTTATTTTTATTTTTAAAGGAAATATTTGATAAAATAATGTCGACCTTTTTGACCTTAAAGGGGATAGAAAAGAAACATTATGCGCCCCAATCCGCTTGTTCGATTTTATTTAGTTCGGTCATTTTCAACGCTCCGAGGTTACTGTCTTTTGGGAACATCGCTTATGAACACAATAAAATCCAGCTCTCTGATTGGTCCAGCCCAAACACAATTGTGTTTATCAAGTGATCCAATTGCGTTGAAAGGTTTATAAATTTATTGAAGCTGTATTTGTTCATTTTCACCGAAAGGGGGAAATTTTGGGAGTCAAAATAATTCTGAAATTTTTAATAATATTTTCTATTGAATGAGCGGCATTACAATTTTATGTGCATCAAGTTTAAATGCGTATGAGGCGTATCTGGAAGGAAAACCACCTCCTCATTTTGAGTGTAATCTGCATACTTGGCAGAATACAAACTTTTGAAACCATATTTTTCAAATAAATTCGTGCTGTAAGCGCTGGTACAATAAGCCTTAACATGGGTGCATCCGTGGGATTTCAGCGAAGTCCTAAAAGAAGGAAAACTCAGATTTAAAAATACAATTAAAAAGTTTCTCCTCACATTACTTTTTCCATTAACAATTTTGCCAGACCATTTCCTATCCAATCTGGATGAACTGATATCACCTGAAAACATGCTTCTTTGTCGGTTTCGGTTAAATTTATCATTTTTTTTACTTCTTCGTCTACCATATTAAAAAATGGTTTTATTTTGCTATAGATAGGATCAACTAGTCTGCTTGAAGAGCTACTCACTATACTACTAACCAACGCATGGGCCACTATTTCTCCATTTTCGGTTGTATATATGTACGACAAACCTTCACCGACAGTTTCATCAATATCGACTCTGGTATAATAGCGAAAACCTTTACATTCTTTTCTAAATAAATATTGATGCATGGGTTCGTTCTCAAGAAAGATTTCCCTGAGGTAGTTTCTCACAGCTTTTATATCTTGTGGAGTAACCAGTCTTAATTTTAGAACATCACAAGGCGTCATGGTGGAATTGATTTTATATTAAAACTGAAAATACTAATCTGATAACACTTGAAGATGAAGGTACTACTTGTCCTATTATCGATATCGCCGTATGACACTTTTGTTGTTTTGGTTGTTGATGATAATTCGTACAGGACTGTTCTCAGGAGTGTAAATAAGGCAATTCATCAATCCAGGGTTCCTTAGCCATTGAGGGTTAAATACAAAACAGAAGCTTTCATTCGATTAATAGTATATTGCATACATATTACGTAAAGTTAAAGTGTCATTTTTGGTAAACGCAATTGTTTTTAAAGCGGCAGTAAAGTAATATTTTAGCGCTGTTACTTAAAAAAATAATACTGACATTTTTAATAGCATTTTTCAACATAATACAATTTACAATCTAGTCTACAAACTTGTTACCTATATTACAATTTTAAATGCATAAAATTTAAATGCGTATGAGGTTCGCCTGGCAGGAAAACTACTTCACCATTTTCAGTGTAATCAGCATATTTGGCAGAAAATAGCTTTTTGAAACCATATTTTTCAAATAACGTTGTGCTGTAGGCGCTGGTACAAAAAGATTTAACATGGGTAAATCCGAGAGATTTTAGTGTAGCTCTAAAAATAACAAAATCAAAGATTTAGAGATAAGATTATAACAATGCACCTTACATCACTTTTTCCATTAATAATTTTGCCAGACCATTTCCCATCCAATCTGGATGAACTGCCACCATTCGAAAACATGCTTCCTTGTCTGTTTCTGTTAAATTGGAAACCTTCTTTCCTTCTTCTGCAATCATATCAAAAAATGGAAATAGTTTGCGATAGATAGGGGTAGCATGTTCGTTCGAAGGGCTACTGACTTTGTATCCAACCAATCCAATAGCTGCGATTTCTCCAGTTTCGGTGGTGTACATCCACGACAAACCTTCACCGATGCATTCGTCGATGCCACTTAATCTATCAAAATAGCGAAAATTTTTGCACTCTTTGCTAAATAAATGCCGATGAATGGGCTCATTTTCAAAAAATATTTCCCTCAGGAAATTTTTCACTATCTTTGTGTCCTCGGGAGTAACCAAACTTAATTTTAGAACATCACACGTCGTCATGGTAGAGATGATTTTATTAAAACTAATTAGTTGATAATGAAGCTACTTGTTCTACTATCGCTACCGTTGTGTAACACTTACTGTTGATAAAGTAGCAGCGGCACCGATCGGAAGTTATTTTTCAGTGGTAAAATTAAAATTCCAAAACACTGTCCATGGAAGACACGTCACCGACAAACATTTAATTTGGTTAAAACGTCGATTAAGATCCATTTACATAATTTGCAAGGTCAATCTTGCAACTGTGTGAGAACAGGAACATGCTTATCAGAACCAAGTGAGTAGATAATACATCAAAATTGTTACACAACGATAACGATACTGCAGCAACTACATTCATTATCGCACGTGATGAGATTGGCAATTTAAGTTTCCGAAACTCGATTTAGTTTTAATCAAATCAACTCTACCATGACGACGGGTGTTGTCCTAAAGCTTAGATTGCTTACAGCACAGGACACAAAGGCTAGAAGTTCTTGGGTTGGGTATGTTGGAACCTGAAGATGCTACCCCTATCTGTCTGAAACTAGATCTATTATTTTATGATTTACAAAGAAGAAAACCAAAACTACAAGTTTAACTGATATAGACAAGGAAGCATTGTTATTAGAAAACATAATTTTTTTTTAATTTAAGATTTGTGAAATCTCCATGCGGCTCACAGGCCGCCACTTTGACATGCCTTATATTAGGACATTTTAGGTAATTTCTCAATTGGGATGTATTTTTAATTGGTAATACGACATGGAAGGCTTTTAATTAATTTTATTTTTTACAAAATAATTAGCGTCGTGCTCTTGAATAAAAAATGTTAATTTACACAAAAAGTTGTGTTTTATAAGTACAATGTATACATAATAATTATCGACTATCAAAGCAACTTTTATTGCAATAAACTTACGATTTATTCAACGCTTCAAAGTTCATATTACATAAGCAAATATAAAAATATCATAAAGAGATATTATTGGTAATCCGAAAACCGCTTTAAATGGCTCACCGCGACATTACATTGAAAACGCTGCGAAAAGCATAAAAATGATCTATTTTAGAGTCTTTGGGTGATTTATTAACATTTAATATAATATTTTACAGTAATGAACTACGCCCTAAAGTATTTACATATAAAACTATGTAATTAAATTTGAAAGTTATTGGGGAAATTTAATATTCTTTGTACATATATTTTTGCTTCTTTGTGTGGATCAGCTGGACAGATCGTATTTTCTCCATTCTCTTTATAGTCTGTATATTTCAAAGTGTAGATACAATCAAATCCAAGTCTGGCAATCGCTCTTGCACTGAAATAACTAGAACAGTCTACCCTCATAAGTCCATGATTCGTCTCTCTCGCCATGTCTCTGAAACAGATAAAATCCACAATTATAAATTTAAAAACATAATTCTGCGTTTGTTCAGTTTCAAATAAATCGATTGATTTTAAAATTGAACCGAATACAAATTAAATTTCGTGCAAACTATCGCTCTATTGTCGAGTAATTAAATAACGATGGAAGCGCTTCCAGTGATTTATGTTCTATTGACATCCTTCAAGCGTTTCAGTAAAGGTTTTGAAAATCAATTCCATTAAAGCTGATTCGATAGCACTCCATGCCGAACGAACATGCTTTTCACTCAAATAAAAAACTTAATAAATTATTCATGTTGCAAAAGCTACGTTTATTTAGGTATAAAAATATTAATATATTTTTACAACATAAATTATTCAAAAGCAACTTTGTACGCTTTCGCAAGTATAAATTTCAAGAATATTCATTTATTTTTAACAAACTTTCTTGCTGTTATAACAAAAAATGTTGGTGTTGGACACAAAAATAATATTAGTTGCTCTAACTAATTTCCTGTTAGATTAACAAACTACTTTGCTCATTGCGTTTTTGTTAGTAAAACAAAAATTTTCTGTTGGACTACATTAATGTCCAACCAATAGTTGAAGATGTAATAATAAATAAACAGATTTAATGATTAATTAAATAGTTTTGTTCTTGCAACAAATAGGTTATCACTTGATTCACTCTAAAAAATGTTTTTGTATTTTCAACTAAGACATTTTCAGCAAAAACACAAAACTATTGTAGTTGCTTCAACGAATATTTTTGTTTGTAGCACTTAATTGTTCTGTTATAGCAGCAAAAACGACTTTGTTGTTTCTGAGATTTGATCTACAATCAAATCGTCTTCCCGATTTTGATTTTAATTTTAAGTTTTCAAGAATTGTAAATGGGTCGATAGAACCTGTAGAACCTATAGGACAACTGATAGCAATAACTTGGAGTTTTTAAGCAATAAATAACAGGTTAAACAGTAAAGAAACTCTCAGTCCTGTTAGTCTTCAGCTTAGCCGAGTGAGCTCAGCTGAACGAATTTTGTTAAAATTTCAAAAATTTGTTGAGCTGCCAGTTCAGCTAAATTTAGCTTAAACCTGACAAAGAAACAAAACTTCACCCAAGAAACTTAAAGAGGAGGGAGGAGGGGTAAGTTCTTTTGTTGCCGACTATCAAATAGATAAAAAGAAAAAACTCAAAATGAGCTTTTTGTATGTTATCTGTTGAAACACAAGCTAGTCTGACTCCAAACTTAAAGCGGAAAAATGGTGCTGCACTTGAAAAATAATTTTCATTTGATCTTGATTCTGAAGACAGCCCTGCCTGTCGATACATTCATCGCACACTTCAACATTTCGATTAAATTCTTTTCGTAAATTTCAAAATTTATTGTATTAACAAAAAAACTTGAAATTGGCTGAGTATTAATTATTATTCATTTGACGTGAATGATAAATATAAATTTCTGAAACTGACAGCTTAATCGGTGACCTTTCACCTGCTTCAGAACTGAACCCTTCAAAAAATTAAATTTTTACCTAGTTTTGTCCATTAATTCCTTTGCAATCCCTTTTCCTCTCCACGCCACATCCACCGATAGAATTTTAACAGTCAGAATTTTGTCGACGGTGGGATATCTCGCAAAAACGTCCCCTTTCTTATCAAGTTCTCTTAACAGCCTCAAGATTTTCGCAAATTTTGGATTACTGCAGTCCTTATTTATTTCTGGATCCTTTCGTTCCAACGTTCCATTTATGCAAACCCCAATTATCTTTCCCGACTGAGTAACAGCCATCAGCGACATGTGTTCTTTGATGCATTCCACTGAGTATTTTTCTAGTTCGATGCAAGTTCCGTCTTCCGATTCGATGAGACCGACGGCAACGTTAAGAGGTTCGTCTCGGAAGAAGAATTGACGGAGATGCTCTAAGATCCGATTGGTGTCTTCTTCCGTGACGGGCTTAATTTCGTATGGCTCTGGTATGGGTGATTTTGGCGTCGACGGCGTCGACGGAAGCGACATCGTCTTTTGAGTCTGAAAAATAACTTATTTAAAAAGGTGACTGACAATTAATTAAAATCATTTTTATTTGAACTTGAACGTGAATTTTTTAAGATTGCTCGTTTCAGTGTCATGATTTTTCAAAGCTGCTATTGCAAAAATGTGATTTTAATACATTTACGTCATTTAATGACCCAAATTTGATGTTCCAATTCCCAATTAAGAGAATTATTATTGTATTCGTCATAAATAATAGGAGAATCGATTTTTTTGGTTTTCTTATTTTTTATAAATTACAATCTAATGCATGCGTTTGAAAAAGTTAAAATTTTGTTGAAAATTTAAATTTAAAAAAATGAATTACCTCATAGCTGGGCTTAATGGTAGTATCAAATTTGTCTGGTAAAATAAAGGACGATTGAGTTTGAACTGCCATTTGATGGTTTAATAAAATCACGTTTTACTATGGTGAAAACGAGCGGTTTTTCACGAAAAGCGTTACTTTGCAACTGCTTCTAATTTTCATCTCGTACTTTTATATACTCCCCAAAATCCTTCTCAGAAAGGAAGTTTTGATCACGCAACAGCCGTTATCCTGCGCACAGAATTTCCTTCTTTTGTGTGTAGTTCACGGTCAAAGAAAACTAAACCTTTCTACTATCAAAGCTTTTCTTTAGTAATTGGTTCAATTACTTGTAAAAGGAATTACTCGACAAAGTCGTGCTGAATTCTTTTGAAAATCCAAAAGAAAATTTAATCTGCAATTTTAGAAATGCACCGAATTAAGTGCAGAGTTTGGGTAATAATTTTAAAGAAACAATAATTTAACTTCTTCATTGATTTTGTTGCATGTCGTGATCGATATAGCTAAAACACAACCACTGCCAACATTAATTCACCTAGGCAACATTACAAACAAACATAATTTTCAAATTTTTCAACTTCTTATTAGCGTTTGATATTTTGAAACTTGAGCGAGTCTGCAAATTTGCTGTTCCATTTTAGTACATGCTTTAATTGGAAAATTCACTTTGATATTAGCGTCATATTCAGTTTAATTGCCGTACCAGCTGATATTGATTTGATTTAAACCGTAAACCCTTGCTTTATTATTTTTGATGTAGGTAATTGAATATCAATACCTAATTAAATGTATTGATTACCTATTAGTTTGAGTAACAGAAAATGTAAGAAATTTACCTGAATGTCTTCACTGTGAGGATTAACAAGATTTAATGAATCTTATTCGAACTCAACCGATTTAACTAATTATAAAATTATGTGATCACTGCAGTAATAATTTATTATTGTATTTGCTGCCAATTAAAAAAGATTTAAATTCTGATCGGATAGATAGCCACTTACTCATATAGGAATAATTAATCGCAGTTGGAATGCGTCGAGCGTGGAAAATTTTGAAATTTTCCGAGTTCCGCAGGACCATAAAATAATTAATTTACGTACGAATAATGCTGTTCTGAAGGTATAATATGCAGTACAAAGTAAAACTACTTAGTTAATTAAAAATGCAATATAGGAAGTAAATTTTTGAAAAATAAAATAATCAAAAATTGCTTACCTCTAAAATAAAAATATTCAATGAGAACTTGCATTTGTTGTACTTGTGTACAACTACAATAAAATTTTAGATCTGATTTCATGATAAATCTTAATATGACATTAAAATTTAATGGGAAAATTAGCGTCAAACAGACCAATGAAATTCTATCGATTTTAACACCAAATCAGGCATTACACACATAAAATAAAATGTAAAAAGTACTTCGACAAAATAACAATATAAGCAAAGTCCTTTCATTATTTGTTCATTATTGCAAGAATTAAGTTGGACTTTATTAGCTCCTAGTAAAGTACCATTAAGAATGCTGTCCAATAAAATGAAGAAATGGAAAAGCTTTTAAAAGGTGATGATAGAATAATAATAATTAACTTAACGGATGTAACAGTTGGGTGTCCGTTATTTCCCAAGTTGGTTTTTTTTGCTGCCGCCCCGCCCCATGAATTTTTTGAAAATTTCCAACCCAAAAAAACTCTAAATTTTGTAATTAAACCGTGCCGAAATCAATGTTACAATTCCCATTTAAATAACATGGGATTTTTGAACTTTTTAAATTTAATTGTTTTTCTCTAAAACAAATAAAGTTACAGCAATGACCAACATATATTTATATAGAGAATTGAACGCTCTACAAAAAAGATCTCTTACAATTTTTCGATAAATTCACTCCTCCGCAAGTTATCCGAGATTAAAATGGTATTAAATTCCCATATAAATAACATGGGATTTTTGTACTTTTTGCATTTAATTTTTTTTTATCTGAAGAAAATAATGTTACAGCAATAAAAAATATATATTTTTATAGAGAATTGAACGTTCTACAAAAAAGATCTCCTATGATTTTTCGATAAATTTACTTCTCCGAAAGTTATTCAAGATTAAAGAGGTAATCATGGTGGACATTATGGTTTTCTTGAATAACTTACCGAAGAGTGAATTTATCGAAAAATCATACGAGATGTTTTTTGTAGAGGATTCAATTTTCTATAAAAATATGATTCCATGTCAAAACGTCAAAAACAAAAACGTCGAATACAAAAACGTCGAAAAACAAAAACGTCGAAAGTCAAAAACGACGAAAACAATAACGTCGAAAAACAAAAACGTCGAAATCAAAAACGTCGGTGTTTTCAAAGAGTTCGAAGTTGTAGATGATACTAGGCCTATGGAAGAATAAAAATAATTTATAAAAAATGTAATAAAATTAAAAGCAGAAAAAAACGTTTTTTATTTTCAACGCTTCGACTTCGACCGTTTTGTTTTCGACGTTTTGACTTCGACGTTATTGTTTTCGTCGTTTTTGACTTTCGATGTTTTAGTTTTCTACGTTTTGACTTCGATGTTTTTGTTTTCGACGTTTTGATATGTTACCTTTCTGTTATATTAATTTTTAAATTTATAATTATTCTCTTTTACAAAAATTTTGAATTTTGTTTTTTATGCAGTGATTTTTTTTTTAAAAAATATAAAAATTTCTTACCTCGAATCAAAATTAAATAAACTGTGAACTATGGCATTATATAATATTGTTGTTGCTGTTCTGTTGTACTTACAAATACAACGTACAAATACATAATATTAATCATTTACACACATAGGTACTTACAATAAACTGTAAAAATTACTAGGATGTTTTTAAAAAGATATAAATAAGATTACTTATCATGACCTTATTTGTTTAAGAGGCTTTTATTATTTGTTTTTGTGTTTAGTATTGCTAGAATTAAATTAATTGTATAAAAAGCTTCTGATAAAGTATAATTAAGTAAGCAAAGTATTTAACAAAACGCTGAAATTAAAAGGCTCTCAAAACCCCCGATGAAATAATAATAACAATTAATTCGTTAGATTTTCTCAAGCCTGCCGTAAGAATTCAGTCGTAGCAAATTCCTGACTTTTCCAACCTAATTTTCAATATATATTTTTTCATCTTGCTAAGACGGAAGATGGAAGAAGAATCAAAATGCTAACTTTATTTACAAAAGTTACTCTCCTTGATTACTGTTCAATAATCCCCCTTCTTTCCAACCACCTGATTGGACTGCCGTCGTAACCAATAAAATGCCGACCTGATTTAATTTGGTGATAATATTAATACAAACTTCAAGGTTAATAATTTTTACTTTCTATAATTATTATTATTGTTAAGTCGACTGACTATGTTAAAAATATGAGAAAATCAGCGTTAACCCTTCCACTCGGAGGATTTTATTCCCACCATCATCCATAACAATAAATTAAAATCTTTTATAAAATTAGATTTCATGTAATTGAGTTGATATAAAAATAAAAGAGGTAAAATCAAACAATGTTGCTGTCAGATTATAGCAATATACGGCTTCGTATAAACGGAGAAATATTTTATGGCGTCAGAGAGAACAGCAATAATGTCGGTCAAATGTCGTGGAGTCTGAATCACGGTCGGACAACCAAACCAACGAAAAATAAGATTTTCTTAAGCAATCAGTTTTTATTAACAACTATTTTATCACAATTTTAATATAAAATCACACAGATTTCTGAGTATAAGGTAAAAATTCGTTGTAAATACTACATATTACGTGATATTCACGAAATCAAGATTATGTAATTCCTAAATATCTTTTGAAGAATCGGATAAAATCTTTTTAACGTAGACTTCGCAAGAATGGTGTGGATATTTTGGAAGAAACATAGGCTTTCCATTTTCTTTGAAATCTTCATACTTGAGTTGGTAAATACAATCGAATCCCAATCTTGCAATAGCTTTGGAGGTATAATGACTGGTGCAATCGACACGCATCAAATCGGTATTTTGCGCAAGTCCAATTTTTCTAAAACAAAAACCGAGTCAGTAAGTTTCACGATTCCACTGTACGTTCTTACCTTGTGCTGTCCAGTAATTCTTTGGCAATTCCTTTTCCTCTCCAAGAGCTATCGACCGATATAATTTTCACCGACATAATTTTGTTGACGGCCGAAAACTGTTTCTCAATTTCTTTGGATCCCTCGACGTCAACATAGTCCAGCAATTTTAAAATTTTTTGGAACTTTGGATTACAACACTCAAATTCGTCCTCTTCAACCTCGGCAACGCTGTTCAGACAAACTCCAATGATTTCATCTTCCTCTGTTACAGCAATCAAGGAAACTCCTTCCTTTATGTATTTGGTCGAATAATATTCAAGATCGTGGCAACGCGAATCTTCCGTTTCTATCAACTTCACGCAATCGTTGATTGGTTCATCTTTGAAGAAAAATTTTCGTAAAAAGTTTAAAACCTTTTCGGTCTCATCGTTTCGAATTTTTCTGATCGAGTACGATCTTTTTGGCGGCGAAGATGTGGGAAGGTTCGGCAATGACGTTTTAGACATATTTTCCTGAGGCGAAACATTATTTCAAAATAATTTTAAACAATTTGATCATGCAGGATAATTAAAAATTGTTAGGATTTTCTTTTAATTTTACCGCAAATTAGCGCAATTTAATAATAATAATAATAATAATAATAACATTATGGCTAATTTAAAACTGTCATCTACATACGGAAGTATTTTACTTTCTGGCCCTGATGCTATATTATAGTAAATAATTGAATGTAAAAAATTAAAAAATAATAAAAATTTTTATTTGTATAAATAAAAAATACAAAAATTTATTTTTGAAATTTTGAAATATTCAAATAAAAATAATTTAAATAATAATTTCCAAAATTTTGTAAAATTCAAAAAATAAAAAATTGCCCCTGTTTTTCAAAAAAAATTTTGAACTTACCCCATAGCTGCTAAGATTTAACTTATCGAACTTTTCGGGTAAAAAATTGGAGTGAACTTGAACATCCATTTTGAGTTGAGAGGTTGGAAGGACGAGGTGTGAAGCGCAAAACCCACTATATTTACAACTGAATTAGATTTTCATATCCTACTTTTATATGCTTTCCTAAACCATTAATTGGAAGATAGTTTTGATCTTGTATATTATAATAATACTCTGTCACAAAAGTTTATATTTCCAATATGTGTAGTTCACGGTCATCAACAATTGTTCATTGCAATCTCTGTGGTTAGGTACTCGATTATTAAAAATTTGATTTGCTATTTACTTTTACAACTACACGCAATTAAAATAAGAAATGGTACAATTTTTTTTCTTTTTTTTTCAACAAGAAATTTTTGAAAATTATCGAACGTATAACTTTGCCGAACTGCGATTGATGTACTTCAAAGATTCAACTTGAGATTAACTGGAAGAAAATCAAAACTAAGTTCAAAACACGATTGGTATTTTTTAATGGTCAATTAGGTCAGATAAGTTATCATTACGATTATTAATGCAAAAAATTGGATTAATACATATTGGAATTTTTATTTTCTTGAAACGTAGACAGCAGTCTACAAACAAATTTAAAAAATTACGAACAAACTTGATCAATGGTCCCAACCTTGGAAAGTTTCTGCAATAATTGGAACTTTTCTTTTTTTGCGTGGTGAAGATAAAAATTTGCTTTTGAAAGTATAGCTATTATTCTAGTGGTATAGGTTTTTTATTTAAAATAGAATCTATCGATTTTTCACCAGCTGAATGCGGATTTTTTCGCAAAATTCAGAAAAATCGCAGAAAACTTATTTATATTTTTTTATTTTTCTGTTATACTAATTTAGTTTTAACTAAAATTTTATTATTATTATTATTGTCATTGCAATAAAGATAATATTAAACCTAAGTATGAGCGGTGTTTGTTTAGATAATATTTCATTTTAACAAGAAGAAATGTGGTCCCGGAATTTCCCATCTTTTGGCTTGTAATTTCACGAAATGGAACCGACAGCTTCAATTTAAACAAACCACAGTTCCGCTTCAAATTTTAATTCCGGAACTATGATGTTACTACATAGTACCATCAGGTATGGAACTATTCACTGTTACCTCAACAGTTAAGTAATAGAATATTAATTAATTTAAAAAAATATCAGTTTCTCAAAACATTATTAATGTCTACCATAAATAATATTCTTTGTACGCCCCTGAAAGTGTAAGAGTTTTTCTTTTAAACATAATAGAATACCCCCAGGCCCCCCGGTTCAAAACCGAAAATAGTCTAGGATCGGCTTTGTTTAACTACTAAAATTCAAAAATGATGATTTATTAGATTTATCCATGAGAAAATCTTGTTATATATGCAGGAAGTATTCTGTAAAACTGTTCCTTTTCATTTGTTGGGAGAAAATCTTGCAATATCATTATATTTCTTTATGCATCAATAAATATAATGAAATCCTAGCTCATTTTAAATTTATTTACACCTACAGGTTTAAATATTTTATTATTCTTGTTAATAAATTTGTAAGAACAATCGTATAAATAAATCCGTGATGCATTTATAGCAACAACGTAATCGTGAAGGCTAATTACGTGCAAAAGAATTATATTGATCGTAAAATCGTCGGTGTTTTCCATTTAAGAAGTTCCTGCAGCGAAACTAGATTGAAAAGTTTTGCAAAAATTTAAAATATTTCTTAAGCAAATCAAGGTTCCACAGCTTTGTTGCATGTCATTGCTCTGAGGTATGTAATTGCAAAAGAAGACCTTCTTCCATTTCAAGTTTATACTTTAAAAAAATTAAAAAGCTTGTTAAAGTTGAACTACAATTCCGCCAACAATTGCTGCTGTAAGATTGTGGATGAATTGCTAAACTGCAGATTCCATTATCTATAATCCTTTTTCCTTTCTAAGATTTTGGTACAGACGTAAATAATAATGGTAATTTAAAATATCGTCGAACAAAACAATGTTCGTATGAAATTCCATGTCGAATAAATGTTGAGTCGAACATATGTTGTCGAACAAAATTCCTACAATCGACCGACGCTTCTGGGAAAACTCAACATTGGAATTGATATTCTTTAGGATTAAGTGCATTTTCTCCACGGAATAGGTTTTTTAAATGTATATTTGATTTGGAATTTTGCAAAAACAGGTGAATTGCTTCGAGTTATATGTAAAAGATTTAGAAAAAAAGACCACAAAAACCGTTTATAGCACAAGGACGTATATTTTTATAATTGAATGTTAAGGAAATCAAATGAAAGGTTGAGTTTAAGGACAAAAATTGCTTTTAGCTATAAATTGCAGTAATACCTTCGTTACTTTGTAATTCTTCCTCTATCCGGTGATTATCCCGAGATAACCAGGATCTGCCCAGCAGAAATTTTTTTTCGAATTCAACGATCGACAGACATTAAAATAATATCAAACGTTTTGTGACGAATTCTAAAAATAAATAAAACTTTTATTATTAGATCTAATCGCCAATAACCGCTTGCGGTTTGTGGTTAAATGGATCCCAATTATTTAATTAATAATTACCTATACATCATCATTCAAAACAAGTTTAACAAAAAAGTAATCTAATACAACTACGAGAGGATTTCCCTTGCGAAATAAACCAGATAGTACGTAAATTTCTGCTCCAAATTTAAATACCTGTAATTTCAGTTACCCAATCACCTTGTATAAGTTTGGTCCAATATACTATTACTAGTTCAATGTCTTCTAAATCCGATATTGTTTACCAAATGATGATTTTGTCAAGGCTTGATTGAGGAAGGTTTTCGGAAAATTTTTCTCTAATTTTTTTTTTATCAAAGTGGAAACCTTCTTGGGACCGAAAAAAGTTACCCAGATTGGTAGTTTTTCTGGGTAGATATATTATATAAGAAGCATTGCCATTTACGACGGATAGAAGGTGCAGTACATTAAGTTTGACATGCATGGAGGAAAAACAAATTTTTAATTTGAATAAAATTAAGTTTTTTATTCGGATTTTTCGACCCAATTTAATGCTTATACTCAATTACACACATTGTTGATCTAATTGGAAATATCGTAGAATCAAGCAAAAAAATTAATTTTTTCGCTCTTATGGAAGTCCATCGTATTTGAAACCGTTTACGATGCAAATAGAGCAAATCGTTCTCCTTTAAATATTCAAATAAAATCTGACAGTTTTACATTAGGTGTTTCTTGTTTTACACATATAATTATAATCAATTAACTGAAAAAGTAGTAATTATTTTATAATTACAAAAGATAATTGAATAAATTTCAATTTTTCAATTCACATAAACAACATTTTTTTAAATGATTATATAATTATCACTGTTAAGTACCAGAAAATGATAACAAATCTAAAAAAATTTTTTAAACTTCTAATTATCGGTTTACTTCCGCGTTACAATAATAATTGTATAAGGTAAATCGCATTGTTAAAAATGCACGAAAATTTGATGCTTAAAATTAAGCAATTATAAGATCACGAACCTACCGCACGGCAAAATTAGAATTAATTTAGTAAATAATATGTAACAATTAAAAACACGCAAGGTTATCAGATAATAGTTTCAATTTATTGCTAATAGACTAACCCCCCGTCAAGATTCAATTAGATAATTCAATTTTATAGTATAGAAACAGTTTTTGAGGCCAACCAGCCCTACATAATGGAATTTTTCTCCTGCAGTGCATTTTTCAGGCTTTCATATATTGCTATGCTGCACAATTGCCATAGAGTAATTTCAATTCTTCAGATATGGAAATCGGAAGATGTGTTCATCCAGATGAAACGTAAGTTTTGTGGAATGGAATGTGCAAACAGCGGAACATGATTTAATTATTTTCATCAAATGAATAATAATCGCTTACCGAAAAAATTTAAAAAAATTACTAAGTCAAGGTAAATTCAAATCTATTATATAACTAAATTTTTTCACTTATTTAAAAACTCAATTATTTCGATAAGTTTTTATAATATGACTAATTATTATTGGTGCTCATTAAGCAGGAAGTAGAAATCATTTTTTCATTGTTATTCGAAAGGACATGCCGAATGCTCTACTTAGGCGGATAATTTAGCAATAAAAAGTACGCAAAGGAGAACTTTATTTATTAGTAGTACCTTGAAGGACAAAAAAAATACGTTTGACGTTTGTTTCCTTCTACACGAAAGGAAGACCGAAAGGAAAGGGTTGTGACTTTTGCCAAACATATAGAATGGATATTATGTCCAGCATGTACATATATTACAATATATTATGCGGTTTTAAATATCAATAAAAAAATTGATAAATAATAATTTCTGCTAAACAATAATTGGTTTGAATGTAATAGAGACAAATCAGCATGTGGTACTACAAGCAGGATGTAAACTTTAAGTTCTCGTGACCTAAATTGATATATCCTATTTCAAGCATATTGTTTCAATTTGTTTATTATTAACCCTTGAAAATTTCCATTATTGGTAATATAACACCCGAATGCGCCGTCTTTCGTTATCCTTTTTTGCCCAGCTTCTTGCTCTAGTGGCTTAGAACGCAACAAAAACTTCAAATAAGTTTTTACTTAGCTTCTCTTTCAAGCTCAAGCAATAATCTTAAAACCAAACTTACGTTTTCTCAGGGAAATACACTTGCAAGTTGACAAACCAAAATGTTTGTTGTGGTGCCAAGCAAATTTGTATTTATAGACCAATCTAAAATTAAACTAAATTTAAAAAAATGTTTTAGACTGCATGCGGTTCTTATATCAGCGACTTCAATCAGCGGCATCAGACCAGCAGTGTGGGCGTAAAGCAAAAAAGTAGAAATTATGGTTCAGTTGGGTCTTTCCAGTATTTCTAAACTGCTATGTTCCAGATTCAACAATACCTGTAGTTGTGATAAAAACAGCAGAAAACCCAATAATTATTTTTCCCAGATACAACAAATTTTTTCTTTGCCTTGAACTCCTCCCAATACATTATTATATCCTGAGGAATGGAAGAAAGCTAATTAAAATGATTATTGATGGTCAAATTTTGTTTGGCTGGAAATTTTGGTACATTGGATTATTTAATCAAAATTTATGGTCCGATTCCTGAAACATGAAGGTGACCGTATATAGATGCAAATCAGTCTTCGATTGCAGTAATAAAAACTAAACTTTGCGTGAACTTGAATTGTTTCGTTCTGCCTTAAAGCTCACTCTTGATAACTGTTAATAGTGACGTGATTGCTAATCTCAGCAACGCATATCAATAAATTTTCTTCGTTCAGATGATTTAACACTTGAAAATTGTATAAATTGAAATAATTTTCTTGTATTCTATAATTTATAAGTAATAATTTTTTACCAAAGCAAAAAAAAGTAAAGGAAACAAGAATAGATTAAGTTAGAGTTAGGGTAGGTTCGGTTTAATTTGGATTTAGGTAGAAAAAGGTAAGATGTAGGTAGCCCAACGAATTTAAAAATACAATAATTTATAGTTGAGATATAGGTCATAAAAATCTACCAAGTAGATTGATGACGAATGAAAAAATAGGCAGAAAAAATTCTATTAAATTCAAAAAAAGCCTTAACGAATTATAAGTTTCGATCTTATTCGCGGTGTTATTCACGACACAGAACCGGGGGTTCTGGGGGAGAACATATCCTGCAATATGTACTGGAGGGTACACCCCCCAGACCCCCCGGTTTACTTTTATTTTATTTATAATAATTTTTAATTAATTTAATCTATAATAATTATAAAAATAATATAAAAATATAAAGTCAAAATTGTAAACTGGGGGGTCTGGGGGGTGTGGAACACCCTCCAGTACATATCGCAAAATTTGAAGAAAATAGGGAATTTATAATTTTACAAATTTTGCTAGAAAAAACCCGGAAATTTGAATTTTTAAGCAAAAGTGAAAGAAGGTTAAACCTTAACTTAAAAAAACACTTATTTAAGTGGCTTACTGCTCAGAGTTTAGCAGTAACTTTAGCGTTACTTTGAAAATTAACTGTCAAAAATGTAATCCGGGTTTTCTGGGGGTGAACATATCCTGCAATATGTACTGGAGGGTGTTCCACACCCCCCAGACCCCCCGGTTTACTTTTATTTTATTTATAATAATTTATAATTAATGTAATCTATTATAATTATTAAAATGTCAAAATTGTAAACCGGGGGTCTGGGTGGTGTGGAACACCCTCCAGTACATATCTCAGAATTTTAAGTTTAAACCTTAACTTAAAAAACATTTATTTAAGTGCCTTACTGCTCGGAGCTTAGCAGCAACTTTAGCGTTACTTTGAAAATTAACTGTCAAAAATGTAAACCGGGGCTTCTGGGGGTGAACATATCCTGCAATATGTACTGGAGGGTGTTCCACACCCCCCAGACCCCCCGGTTTACTTTTATTTTATTTATAATAATTTATAATTAATGTAATCTATTATAATTATTAAAATGTCAAAATTGTAAACCGGGGGTCTGGGTGGTGTGGAACACCCTCCAGTACATATCTCAGAATTTTAAGTTTAAACCTTAACTTAAAAAACATTTATTTAAGTGCCTTACTGCTCGGAGCTTAGCAGCAACTTTAGCGTTACTTTGAAAATTAACTGTCAAAAATGTAAACCGGGGCTTCTGGGGGTGAACATATCCTGCAATATGTACTGGAGGGTGTTCCACACCCCCCAGACCCCCCCGGTTTACTTTTATTTTATTTATAAAAATTTATAATTAATGTAATCTATTATAATTATTAAAATGTCAAAATTGTAAACCGGAGGTTCTGGGGGGTATGGAACACCCTCCACTACATATCTCAGAATTTTAAGTTTAAACCTTATATTAAAAAACATTTATTTAAGTGCCTTACTGCTCGGAGTTTAGCAGCAACTTTTGCGTTACTTTACAAATTAACTGTCAAAAATGTAAACCGGGGGTTCTGGGGGTGAACATATCCTGCAATATGTACTGGACGGTGTTCCACACCCCCCAGACCCCCCGGTTTACTTTTATTTTATTTATAATAATTTTTAATTAATTTAATCTATTATAATTATTAAAATGTCAAAATTATAAACCGGGGGGTCTGGGGGGTGTGGAACACCCTCCAGTACATATCTCAGAATTTAAGTTTAAACCTTAACTTAAAAAACATTTATTTAAGTGCCTTACTGCTCGGAGTTTAGCAGCAACTTTAGCGTTACTTGGAAAATTAACTGTCAAAAATGTAATCCGGGGCTTCTGGGGGTGAACATATCCTGCAATATGTACTGGAGGGTGTTCCACACCCCCCAGACCCCCCGGTTTACTTTTATTTTATTTATAATAATTTATTATTAATGTAATCTATTATAATTATTAAAATGTCAAAATTGTAAACCGGGGGGTCTGGGGGGTGTGGAACACCCTCCAGTAAATATCGCAGAATTAGGAGAAGATAGGGAATTTTTAATTTTACAAATTTCGCCAGGAAAGACCGGGAAATTTGAATTTTTAAGCAAAGTAAGGAAAGTTTAAACCTTAACTTAGAAAAACATTTATTTAAGTTCCTTACGGCTCCAGAGTTTAGCAGCAACTTTTGCGTTACTTTATAGTCAAAAATGCAAACCGGGGGTTCTGAGGGTGAACATATCATACTACAATTTTGTAGGAAATTTTCTTAGTGGTTTTTTTTCAGTGTTACTGCTCAGAGTTTAGCAACAACTTTTGCGTTACTTTGAAAGTTAACTGTCAAAAGTGTAAACCGGGGGGGTCTAGTGGTGAACACCCTCCAGTACATATAATAAAATTCCCACTCTTCTAGAATACTTACAGAAGACAGAATAATTATATCAATTTCGTCAGAAAATGCTGGAAAATTTTTTGTTTTGAGTAAAAGTGAGGGAAATTAAAACGTTCGGCTAAAGAAAATTAGAAGTTCAGAAACTTATTTGTTTTTAAATTATTAAAAAAAAATTTTAATTGCCCCTCGGCACATCAAGTTTAGCAGCAACTTTTTACGTTACTTTAAAAATATAGATAAACGGGGAATCACCCAGTAGCGGAAAACAAAATTAAATGTTTAATATTATACCGCTAAAAAGGTTACAAAGGTTTTCATTGAATAAAATCAAACGTAGATTATACAAATTATAAAATTTTAGCAATTTGTTGTTGTCGATACAAATACATGGCATTTTAACTATCACAAATCATGATTTAGAAAATACTTTCGATTTTGAAAACCAGGGGTCTTGGGGAGGGAGGCAGTGTTGGTAAAATTTTTTTATCCCATTTTGGGTTGGAAGGATTATCGACCTCCTCATACCAGCCACAATTTTAGAAATTTTGGGAATCTCGTTAACGTTTTCAGAAAATTGTCGTTTAGAATACCAATTATTATTTCCATGAAAGTTCTGAGATTAATCTGGGGGCTTTGTTTCACATGGGTTAGTTTTTTTGCACTTGCTTAACGTTTCAATGGTTGTAATAGTCACACAATACAATTTGAAATATTACACTTGCTTGAAAAATTATCTACACATGAAGTTAGTACTTTACGGAATCGAAGGTCGCTCCTGATTGTACCTATTTTAAACAAATGATGTGAAAGGATAAAACTATCATGTTAAATTAAGATTTGTTGTTGTCGATACAAATACATGGCATTTTAACTATCACAAATCATGATTTAGCTGTTTCTTTCGATGGTAATTTATTGCAAAGAAACAATTTCAAATATACTATATACAGGGTGGTTCGTTGATTATTCAACTAATGAAAGATTCATTATTACATAAAAAGCAATCTATTTTGGCAAGATGACAGTACAGTGACGGTACAGCCACTCAAATTTCATTTGGGTGGCTTTTATGAATAGAAAACTTGAAGAAAACTACCCACAGGCATTAGCCCATAAAACTTATTATAGTAATTATAAAATTCATAAAAGGGAGTGGATGATTAACCTCCACCACGTTGGAATTGCAACAATCACTTTTACAACGACAATTTTTACAAAATAGTAAATTAAAGACCACACGTCGTATTCAAATAAACTTTTTGCTATATCTATAATTAATTATTTCAAACGTTCAGTTTTAATATTAATATTGTAAGGATTAAAATGAAATATTTTTTAAATTCCTAATATTTCTGCTTTTATGCATTAAATATGATATTATGCGAATTATGCAAATTATTTAAAAATTAATGAATACTAGTTTGTACCGAACAATAACAGTTATTTATTGCTATAATTAATTTACATTTTATTAATTAGTAATTAAAAATTATAAATGCTAAGTCTATTACGATTATTCGTATAATTAAATTTCAAAATATATAATTATTACGCTATATCGTAGTGGGGCACTAATCAATTTTTTTTAATTTATTGTATCCATGACAACCAGAAGCCAGAAGGTTCTACATAACTAAGTTACTTGAAAATAAAACGCCGCCCTGTTTGTTTCAACTCATAACGAAGTTTTCTCGTTAGTGAAAATACTCTTGACATTTCGCTCGAAATGCGAGAAAATTTTCTCGTGAATTGCTCTATTTTGTTTTAAAAGTGGTTTTCTAACATGTAGAGTATTGATCACATTTTTGGTTTTTTCTAGTTTTTTCAGTTTTCCGTCTCAAAAAAGTAACTTTTATTGAGCGGCAGTAAAATAAAACAATTGCTGAAACGCGATTGTTTCAAATAATTACTACCTTACAATTTTTGATTTCTTGCACATGATATTGATTTTTTTAAATACAAAAAATGGGAATTAACGTTTTATTTTGAAAATTGTACTCACCAAAATATGAAAAATTCACTGTATGTTGACTAAGCCCAGCTAATGAACAATGTAATAATCTAATTTCTAATATACTTCCGGACTAATTAAACTTTTAATGACTGCATCAAAGAATACAAACTGAATGAGAAGTAGCTTCCCTAAAAGCTTGTCTAATGATACGTGCTATAAATATAATTTGTAACTTATCATGTGTGCTATCGCTCTTTGTATTATTATATTACATTTAAGTGTTGTAAAGCTTTATTCGACTATAATACACCAATAACTTTGAATGATCCATTCAGGAAGATCTATTTATCTAACAATAACGTTAAGTGGGATGCTAAACATATCCTGTAGGTATTTTTGGAACAAAAGAATAATTTTTTGCGAACCAAAATCAATCAGGCCAAAAGTTGTTTAGAACGCAAAAATTAAGAAAATTTAATTGCTAATTAGCAAATTAGTAGACCGTTGACATCTGAATATATTTTTATTTATTTCAAAATAAGATAAGATAATAAATATTTATTTGTATAAATTGTAAATAAACAAAATAATTTATTTATTATTAAAAGTGACAAAAATTCAGTGCTGTATTAAGAAACATTTCATATGTTTATATGTAGCTGTCTGAAGATCGGCTACGTTTTCATATTATAATAACACTAAACACTAAATTTTCATTGAGTAGAAACAAACCTTTGTTATGAATGAACTCCAAAAATATAAAACTCAATAAATCCGAAATATAAATTTCCGGATAATCGCGAATTAGAACAGAAATTAATATACGTGATTACGTTTGTCGAGTTTTTATTGTGGGAAAAGGGTTTTGTTTTACTTCTGATTCTAATTTATCCCTGATAAACTTGTTAAATGAAGGACAAAGATATCTATTCTGTTGCATTATAATTATTCTTCGGAGAGAAATGCAATGAAAATGATTTAAAATTAATAATAATATGACAGGTTTTTTTATTTGTTTATTTATTATTATATTGTATTATTAAAATAACAATAATTAATATGCTCATAAATATAAAATATGATGACCCTCTTAGCAATAATAATAATTAAAGTTATCTCATAGTGCAATAACATATGCAGAACCTACTATTATTGTAATTTTATTCTACTTATGCTTGCACGTAAATAAATCCAAAAAACCAAAAATTTCCTAAAATACCTAAAATTTGTGGGTTTTCTTAGCAGATGGACTACCCTTCATGATCTATTAAAAACAAACTAAACCTACTAGATTTTATTAAAAGTTAAAAATATACCCAATTCTTATCAAAATATATCCATTTACTACCCCCTCGTCAGCAATAATTATTTAATCCAGTTTAAGTAGTGTAACTTCATATTAACCATATCAATATTTTAGAAAACCCAAGAATCCTAGATCATCGCCTGATGATGCCATAGTATGGTGAAAAAGTTTGCGAATTTATACTTACAGTGTATTTTATATGTGATAACTTAAAAACAATTTAGTTCTGAAAAGTGTTTAACGCATTTTTTGGGTTTTCCAAAATATTGATATGCTTGATCATTATTGCTTGCCTCCTCTATGAATTTTGCCTGGATTCGCCATTGGGTCTCCACATTTTCGATCCTGATATCGATCAAGTTTCAATATTTTGAGATTTCTAAAGCACACAATAAGTAAAAGTGTATTTTGCACACAATCAGCTACCTACTCTGCACTTTATTATATCAATACTTAGTAGTAAATGTAGTAAATTACCCAAGGGGTAAATATCTGAAAATAATTTTGTACACAAGACTCGGAATTCCATTAATTCCATGGAAATCCAAAGATTCTCAAAGAATTACAATGATTTCCAACAAGGGGGAGGTAAAACCCCTTAAAACCAATAAAATTACTAAATTTTGTTGAAACTTAAAAATGATATCTAAATTCTTGTCAAAAAATATGGATTTACCCTCACTTTTTTCATTTTTTCAATTTTCTGAGATTTCTTTGGATTTTCCAGAGTTCCTAAGATATCCTAAGGATTTTCCACATTTGTTTAATTTATTTCAAAGATTTCCTTGGATTTGCTAGAATTTCTTTTTTTATTTTTCCGGTTTTCTGTAAATTTCCTTTCACTTGTACTCCAGATATTCTCTTGATTTTAACTAAGAAGAAAACCAACTGGATATCGTCATATACAAAAGTAATAGGATTTGAAAACAAAAATTTTATTTCCATTGATATTCCTTCCTCAAGAAAATCTTGAATTTCTTAAAATTTCCTAGAATTGTCTACATTTCTTTGGATTTCCTATTTACTAAAATGTCCTAGAAATTTCAGAGATTATCTTGGAATTCTAAAATTTCCATGAATTTTTTGAAATATTTTAAAATTCTAAAACTCTTTGAGATTTTTTTGGAATTTCCTCCAATATCTTCAGATTTCTCTTTTCTTCTCTTTCTCCGTAGTTTGTTGCTTAAAAACCGAGGTGAAATCGTAATTATGCAAAAGTGAAAGAAAATCTTATGATATTAGGAAATCATAAACATGATTTTATTTTTTAACTTTTTCGCAATTTTCTGAGATTTCCTTGGCCTTTCTAAGATTTTCTCGATTTCCTAAATAATAGAATTTTCTAGGAATTCCCAGATTTTAAGTGTGTCCGCCACGAATGCTTGCAAGAGAGGGAGGGCAACGGGGCTATCTAACCCCCTCGTCACGACTCTCTCTATGAACTTTGCCTGGTTCCTCTTTTGATTTCCAAACTAGTTCCAATCTAAGGAATTTCTATGACTTCCAAGGAATTCCAGAGATTTCCAAGAGAATCAAAACTCGAATTTTCGAGATATTTACCCCTTGAAATTACCTATGTATAATAAATTGCAATTATTGCAAATTAATGTAACATAATAATAATAATTACTATTATTACACTTCGACTTTGTGAAAGAGTCTTGATATATTATTCAATCGTGCATTCGATATACGTGGGCAAGTCATTTAAATGCACCAACTTGGGATATTGAATTAATTGACACAAGAGAGATGCAGTCAGAGAAAGAGAGCTCTTGTGCTTCTGCAGCACAGCTTTCAAAATTTGCAGCCCTACGAACTACTGTTGAGTACTCCAAATGAGAATAACATAAAAAAATTAATTTAGTTGAATCCTGCGAAAATTGTGAAAAATTATTTGAAATTTTGCAATTGATGACATCTAACGGATTAAACCAAAACCATACACTTGCAAAAATTAATTTACTAATTATTTTAATTCTCAAAATTACTCAAAATTACTTCGGATTGTAATTTTTAATGAAATACCTAATATAATATAAATATAAAGGTTTTACTTAAATATTTCAATTCAGAATATAGCAATGTTTTCAAATTTTTTCAAAAAAGAAAAAATTTTAAATATCTACTACATGGGGAATCCCCGAAAAAAACTTTCCAGGTTTCCTTTTACATTTGCTGTTTAGTTTTCGGTACCAATTTGGTATTTTCCTTTTTTCATCTAACTTACTTACACAGGTCAATCTAATTTAAAGCTAGAACTTTTTCTGTCTAAGCAAATAATGAATTTTTTAAATTCCGGGTCCCAAGGTAATTATTTGCTAAACTACTTGAATTTTCCTCAAAGGAAATTTATTTAGCCACCCACCGACGTGAACAAACAGGTTTACATTATAAATTTAAATTTTCAACAGCTCAAGTTGACTCGTTTGCATTCAAATTTTCCTTCAGTAGTTTGGGTAGTCTAACTAGCAGGATGTAAAATTAAGGAGAGAAAATGTAAGTAGTACCTAATTTAATACCTTTGTATGCATAGCATAATTCTGCTAATTTTCTGAAAATTAAAAAAAACTATTTTCATTGTGTTTCTTCATAATTCGCATAATGTTGAGTCTAACAATTTAATTAAAGTTTCAATTTGTGCTCTGTAAATGGCAGTCCTAATGTCTTTGATAACATCGTAGCCGGAGTAATGGTGCTATCGGTTTTAATTTTCCGAACCCTCTTTCCATTGGGGCATTGTAAATGAATTTGTTGACCTTATTTTGCGACATCATGTCGTAAATATTTATCTGGCCGTATAAGTTTAACAAACTACGATTGCGATTTAATTAAAACTTGGGTTTTCCAAACTTCATGTGTTGCAGCAGACAAAATCGGCTGAAATTCAATAATTTATATTAAATACTGAACATTTTATAATATTAATATATTATTATCAATAATTATCATAATATCAATATCAATATAATACATATGTGTTGTGGGTGTTGCATATTTAAGAAATGTAAATTCTATATTTCCAAATAAAATATTCGGCCTCATTTTTCATTTTTCTAAGTTAAGGGGGGGGGCCATTTTTGAAATATAATTAAAATATTGAAAATTATAACAAATATATAAGAGTATTTCTCACAAATTGACGTTTGTACCAGAACGTCGGTTTAAATCGCTTTGTCCCCCCCCTGCCCCTGGTTAACAATATCACACATTTATATTGAAAAAAAATATTTTATTAATTTTTTTAATTTAATTTTTATTTTTAATTTAATTTATTTTTTTGTTTGAAATGGAACTCCCCCTCGTAATATTATTCAAATTGTTTTGTAATCTACAAGGTACTATTTTTATTATCTTTGGTAGTTTTTCTGTATTCATATCGCTCTTAATAAATAAATTTGTTTTTAAATAAAATAAAATAGATTAAAAGTGAGTTGAAGTATGGAGTGGAAACCTTAAAGATATCATATCTCACTTTGGTGATTAAAATTTCACATTTAATTTATTATGCGTCAAAGCGAGTGGTAAAAATTGGCTGTTAAAAATATTATTGTTTAATAAAAAAAAAAAAATTATATAATATAAATATTTTACTTTCGCACTCTTGTGCTCCTCGTCGCCGTGGTTGAGCATGCGCGTGATCTTTAATCAGAGCATCGTTTTTTGTACGCTTTGCGTGCACTTGCTTCAGTCGGTAGACGGACGAGTGTAGTGAGTGTTCGTAAGGGAGCCATGCGGGATAGCAAAATGGCAGAATTAAAGTTCGAGGCGCCCCTGGCACAATTCGAAGAGTCCGACGAGTGGGGTACGAATGAATTCCAATCACAAACTTTTAAAAATGAAAACGAATTAAATAATATAAATATTTCGAAAAAATTGAAAGACATAGACATAAATGATATGCTAAACGATTTCAATGAGGACATCCTGTTAAATGATAATTTAAAACCCAAAATAATCCCTCCTAAAAATTTAATATTGAACGGAGACGCAAATGTCACCGATAATTTCACCGAAACGTTTTCTGGCTCCCTCGAAGATTTAGTTAACACATTCGATGAAAAAATAACCAAGTGCTTCGGGAACTATGAGGAATCTGTGGAAAAATTGGCACCTGTGCAAGTTAGGACACAAGAGGAAATCATGAATGAATGCCAGTAAGTTTTCTGTTTTGACATTTGTTTGGGTTTTGTAGCAATTAATTATCATGACCATTTGGAGTCCGAAGGACGAAACAATAGAAATTTTGCAGTTTATCATTTCTTCCTATGGCTAAATAAATTGCTTGGTGGGTGGATTTCGTTTAAAATTAATAAACAACACAAAATTGGAGTATGTTTCATTTATTGCGGTTTTTCTAGACAAATGCGTCATACCAGCTGGGTTTTGCGTCTTTTTCCCAAGATTTCAGACATTTGGTTCGTGGGATTTTCGCAGTTGTATTTGTTTAAAAGATAAATAAATATGCATAATGTGCAAAAATGTTGCGCATGTGCTTGGGTGACTAAGCTCACTGAGGGATGTTTGAAAATCAATACCCAACTAAGGGTGTGTATTGTTGTTACCTGACCACCCTTATCGGTACTTGTGGGATTTTCAATAAATCTTAATAATACCTACAACTGCTACAACCTAAAAGCAGGAAGATGACATTATTTTGCAAAAAAATCGAAGGCAATCGACCTGCTGCCATTAAAAAGAGCAAAATTAACTATGCATTCCGGTTATTTGTTTATTTACATAATATTACTATCGCTAAATATTTAAATATTCACAAACCCATTTGTAAATTTGAATCTCTAATACATCTGCATTACCATAACGAACTTTCCGTATCGGGTAACCCAAACTTTCAAAATGGAATAAAAAATCACAATTTTTTACATTTTAATGAAAACCCTTTCTAATCTTCGAACTAATAAAACCATCATAAATTTGTTTCATTTTTCATTGTTTAAGTTTTTCAACTGTCCGATCCAGTATTGGCTGTTTATCCAAAAGAGTAATTTTTCAATTATGAAGTTGCCAGAAAATTGACAAGATGAAAGCTGTTGAACGGTGGAGCTTATTTTATTGTTCGGCCAATTTATCTATAACTAATTTATGAGTAAACTTGGCAAACGTTTCAATTTGGATTAAGGCCATGCCAAGGTCGCCAGATTCTATTGCTGTTTTTCCTTTTGGAAGCCATCCCTACAACCCCATCAGTAAAATGTACAAAAAATCACGTGGAAATCCTAAAAAATGCTTGAAATTCAAAACAAAGACAAGAAAAGCTATTAGACATTTTGGATGTTGGGTATCTCCAGATTCAGGAAAACATTAATTTGTCATATTTTTTCCTAACTATTGCAGTGCAAGTGTAAGGATGGACAAAAACATAAGGGAAAAATGAGAAAAAGCAAATTGATTGTGTTGACAGTACTTTATTTTATGTTTCCTGAGGAATGACTAATTTTCCCAGTGGTATTTCTGCAATGACTGGTTTAAATAAACTAGGAAGTTTGCTGTTTTCGTTGATCCATACCATATACTATAATGTGGAATAAAATTACATAAAATTTTGAAAAGAAGGATCGCCGGAAACGGCTGTTTAAATATTCATTAAAAGCTAACTCTGGAAGTTGTATTTCAAAATTTTTCATCAACCTAGTTGCATGCATTGTAATATTTATCAGCATTTTTATGCAGCAATGCGTGGTCTTTAAGGTATTTACAGGGTTTCCATTTTCTGATTAGTTTTGTTTCTGCAGCGGTTTGGAAATTATCGAAATTCTGGATTAAATTAATAAAATAAAATCAAGAATAGAGAACATAAGAAAATTTAATTCAACTGCAGTTTATCAATACAGATTTCCAGAAAATCTGCATGTGTTTGAATTACAAATTATTCAACAGTAGAACAATACAACAATAAGACAATATTATGATAATTATTCTAATCTATTTGTAGGTATGATCTGGATTATTAAAATTTGCTAATGATATAATCCGATAATGAGCAGACACATTTGAGCAAAGTGTAGTAAACTTGAAATAGTTCTGAACTTTCGATCATCCAGACAAGGAAACTTTTGAAATTTTTGAAGAATCAATCACAATTAAAGATTTCAGTTATGAATTTTTGAACTTTGGCTTTCTCGTGTTACCAACTTGAATTAGAAAGTTTGAGTCGTGGGTCACGGTTTATGGGTAAGCCACTGGATATTGTATTCTTTATGGTCAGAAGTCAAGTTTCAATGCTTCGTGAATGTTTTTGTTTCGCGGTTTTACGATCGAAATGTGAATGCTACAGTAGCATATTTACCATAACATAAATAAATTGTGAAATCGTTACCGGATTAGACTGTCAGGTCTACCACATGTATATCAATTTAATCGTTCACAGAAGATGATGTTTATGTAAAAGTGTAATTTCCACATCTGGGCAAGTCATATTCTCAAGTGACACTACTTGCAGGGCCGGATAAACCATGGGCGAAAACGATTATTTTAGCCTTTACATTTCTTCTGGTAAGCTAGAGAGATGAAAAGTTAATATTTGTAGCAAGAAAGTTGCTTTGGGAGAGGATTTGACCTCCAGCAATTTGCTCCCCGGTAATTTAATTTCGATAATTTAAACCTCTGGTAATTTCACCCCCGGTAATTTGGTAACCAGGTAACTTCATCTTCGGGAAATTTGTTTTTTTTCATTTCATCCCCAATTTATTTATATTATTTCACTGCATTTTTGTAACGAATTACTTAAACTACATTTATATTTAAAATAATTGATCCTCTACATGTTTGTAATTTGGTGATAGTTATATTGTCCGTAAAAAAGAGATAACCGCGCGAAGATATGCATCGGCTATGTAGGTTATAGTGTTTTTTATTCTTCGGGTTTTTCAGTTATCAACGTTTTGAGATATTCGCCATCAAGATAATTAACAAACGAGGCACTGGAGGTGCCCCCCCAGACCCCCCGGATTTACCCCTTCAGTTTATGATAATAATAAATTCGGGAATAATCTTAGAATATCTTAGATTCCATGTCCCATATTGTTAAAATATCCCAGTTGTTTATTTTAAATGCTAAAATGTTTATAGTACCCCAGCGTAAGCTATATGGTTACAGAAATTTTTAAAAACGCAAAATGGGCTTGGAATGCCCTCCAGTGCACTATTTGCTTCTTCTTTACGGGCTATTCAGTTAGCAACGAGTTGGTATAGTAAGTTTTCTTTAAAACCAAACGTTTGCCTTCTTTTGCTATTTTATTTTGTGAATTATCAGTTCACCGCGGTTTTACGATAAAATAATTTAGAATTAAATTCATACATAATTTGTACTTTGTACGTAATAGAGCCGGCATGTTCTTGATATTTGGTAGCGTCATGAGCAGCGCCTATTTTTCACTAGGTTGGGTCCTAGGCTCTAGCAAATTTTCGAGCCCCTGATATTCGAATGTAACTAATAGCACGAAAGGCCCAATTTTTGGGTTATTTTATCAGAATTTGATTTTTATTTTACGATTCACTTTTCGGGCCTTTCTGGCCATTGAAGTAAAATAGGCCCTGTTGAGAGGTTGAGTAGGTGATGTAGTCTAGTTTGCTGTATTGGGAGTAGCGATTTGGGAATAAAAGAAAAGCGTTCACTGGGGGGTATTCCATACCCCCCAGACCCCCCGGTTTATCCTTATTGTAAGTAATTTTATTTTTGCATACTAGGGAGTTGAATATCGTTGGTTGATAACAGAAACCAAAATAAAACGGGTCCGAGGTTAAACGTATATATTTATTATTATAACTTCAAATATTGATTGAGCTTCAGTGTAGCAATTGGTTTACTCTTTATTCATGAACCAATGGTATTAATAGTATTAGTTCTTCAGTGCTGAGGAGTTACGTGAGCGCCGTATTTGGAAGTCGCAGTTTTGAGAAGAAGAAGGAAGGATGTGGAAAGGAAAAATTGAGAAGCAAATTTTCGGGCCTCTGATATTCGAGTGTAACTAATAGCATCGAAGGCCCAATTTTTGGGTTTTTTTATTAGAATTTGATTTTTATTTTACGATTTTATGTTTTCTTTTTTCGGGCCCCTCAGTCCATAAGGCCCTAGGCACGTGCCTAATGCGTCTAATGGTAAAATAGGCCTAGGTCGTGAGCGCCACCAACGGTCAGGTAAATAGTGAATTTTCTATACAATATAATATTTAGCATTAAAACCATTTACCTATTATATCAACCGATTATGAAACCTAAAATGTCTAAAATATTATTTATTTACTAATTTTTCTTGATATTACCTTGATTGCCTGGAAGTCTGCACCTTCGGAGCTGTCATCTTATAGTTTTTGCAGCGTTAGCAATGCAAGGTGTTAATCAATTTAATACAGGGGTTCTAACAGGCGCTAAATCACTATTGTAGTATAATGTACACTGAACGGTGGTTTATACGAGTAGTAAGTGGCAGTATCGGAAAGATCAAGCAGTATCGTCAGTATATTTAGCAATAAGTGGTAGAATTAGTTCTCTAGATTAAAAAATACTAAAAATTCAAATACTCTTGAAAACCACCTTAATACTACCACTTACTGCTGATATATCTAGTACTGCCGCTGACTACCTGCCGCTGTTACTGCTTAGTAACGACAGTAACTGGGATCAGTAGAGAGTATCAGCAGTATTAAATAGTATTGGCAGTACCAGGTAGTAAATAGCAGTCACAATATAGGTATGCCAAATAGCAGTATCAAGTCTCCAATAGCTTATTTTATTGATTCGGTTAAAAATAAAGAATGGCAACCGCATATTTAAAAATAATCAAATATGGTTTGAACACATACGTGGGCCAAGTGATTCAAGAAAGTTGCATTAGCGAATAGCTTATTTTGGACTGCAGCAGCAGTGATATTAAATTTTTTCCAAAAAATACGAGAAAAAATTTTTTCATTTTATATTAAAAAGGTTTTTCCTATTTATTTTAATATCGTGACATTATAAATATATTTGGCCGACGCGGCAGTAAGTACCGCATTAAAATCGATATCAACATTCAAAAATTTATCCCGGATTATTCATTTTTTTATTTTTAGATTATAGTATTATTTCTATTTTGTGCATTTACATAACAATTTGTTGTTTACTTTGTGGAGTAGTAACGTAAAAATTCTAGATTTTGTATCTAATTTTAACGTATTTTCACCCTTCTCCATCCATCCATCGACCAAATTTAAATTTTTGAAACGCCAAGAGCTTCGATTAATCGTAACTTCCGGAATACAGATAATTTTATTGCGCTTTTCATGCTGGCATTGTTATCGTATTTATTGATTAACCTGCTTCGGGTTTTGACGTATTTAGAGCTTTTTTGCTAAATTGAACTTTCAATTATTAATGGCTGGTTTGAGTGATTGTTTCGAAAAAAATCCTCTTGGGGCTTAAATGTTTTGATATTTAAAGGTATCATGAGGTTCTTAGCGTCGTGATAATTTGAAATGCCAGTTGTTACTACGGAGACAACTTGGCGACTGGAAATCCTAGACTGACGGCCACGAACGTCGCGACGCTACCTTTTCAATATTTAATTAGGTCTTCGTTCCAGTAACCACACGTGTAAATTTTCTGAAACCAGGGTAATTTATTTATCGATTTAGTTAATGGCTCGCACTTAATATTCAAAATATTCAGTGAATCACACGAAGTTTCTTTTTCAAAGTACATCCGGTGACAGGAATATATTATTGAGATAAATTTTCTGAGAAAACGTGCATACACCTACAACGTAGTACATCAGCTTCCTCTTTGCTTTTATTTTCTTTATGACGTAATTTCTTGAAGGAATGACCTCTTAGGAATATTCTCCATGTTCCTAGTTAAATATTCTATTATCATAAGATTTAAATGTGAATGTGTTGTTTGGAACAATTTTTTGTGCCAGATCCTTTTCAATTTGAAATGGAAACTCCGACAAGAAAGGGCGTAAAGATGGGAACGAAATTGACAAAGCCATTAAGGAGCACAATAAATGTCGACGGATGTTGGCGATTCCTGTTTACAATTTAGTGAAATGGCGAAATATCAAACTACATATTGATTTTTGTTGCTATAAAAGTAACCTCGCGGAGATTTTGATGGAGTGGCTTTTAACTGAAAATAATGTAATGAAAAAATGGCATCCTCTCGAGTCCGGATTCTTTTGTATTGGAGTATTTTTGTATCTTCTTTCTGCTTATGAAGTTTTCAAATTAAAAGCAATAATAGTTTGTTTCCAATCAACTTGTTTTTATTGCGATGTTTAGTCTCAGATGGGTCATCGAACCAAGGAGGAAAGTTATTGCTGAGTTATAGGTGCAATAACTTTAGTTTATTATTATTTTTTACAAAAAATTAATAATTGAACTGCTGAAAATTTGAAAACCTCAAAAGCGTAAACATACTTTTTATAGCTGCTCATCCAATATATGAAGTAATTTAAAAACGTCGAGAGAAGTGAAGTCAACTTTGCTCTGTGATTCATAGAACCTAAAATGGAAAGTGACTGCGGATTTGAAAAGTTGGAATTTTCTGTCGTTTAAATTTCTCTAATTTAAATTAAATAAGTTTCGAAGTTTTTCAGATGGATTACAGATGTAAGTGTTTTCTTGCTAATGTGTCTACTAAGTTTGTGAAGTCTAAATTACAAAGATATTCTCTTAGAGAACATCATCTAATATGCGGTAAATAGGGAGCTACGGAAGGGATGAGGGCACCATAGCGCATAACAGGGCTTTCAGGGAGAACATGAAGCTCCTCGAGAGATGATGTCTGCTATTAGGTAGTTCTCAGAAACTACTTCTATCCAGTTGCCTCCTAGGTCTAGGTGAAATTTCCAAACAATAATTTATTGTAAAGCAATTTACCCTACAGACTAACATAACTGGGTTGATTAATCACTTTAGTCCTTTTGAGGTCCTTCGTGTAATTGTATTTTCTCGATAAATATGTGCATAACTAGACGGTCAGTTCTACGATCTTTTAGTGGCAAAATTGTAACAGAATCATGGATATTCATATAAATAACCAGGTGCTATGAACTGCTTCCTGATGGAAACAACCATGTGCTATATACATTTAACTTTGCATCAGATAAAATTAAATGCCGGATTAAAAAAATATTAGAAGAAGTTATGGTTGAGTTCTGTGATTGGATGATACTGAAGAAGGAAGAAATTACGATAATCTGATTTGGATGCCTATTCTTTTGGCTTCCTTTGGGAGCCCTTGAAGAAGCAAAATATGATCAGATTTATGTAAATTTAGAACCAAATTGAATTTCCATTCTGAAACTCAACTATAACCATCACTTCAAATTACTGCTGTGGATAGCTTTTAAGACCACCAGCGAATAATTTAAAAAATAAATATAAAAATCCCCAAGGAATTGTTCAAAAGGGGATTTCAGGGGATTTGATAACTTTTAGACTGTTTTATTCTGTTTACTTAAAATCATATCTGTTTTTATTAATTCAACGACCCGAATGCGGGTTATCAAAATGCATATCAAGCTAAAAGTTTCTTGGAATAGCAGAAATTATGCTTCGGTTACGATTTGAATTTTCAATTTTATTTGCACGATTTTTCTATCATACCCTTGCCACCCAGGATTACATGTAAATTTTATCTTGCAGACACAGGATGGCTTAATATAAGACAACAAGTGGAAATTGTATAAAATTGAAATTTTTTCCTATTTTTCTTTCATATTGTTTCAGGATGAGTCGGCACTTCATCCATTATCCTTCTCCATCAGATGTACTTAATTGAAATTTTAAGTACCTTTTAGCTTCAAGATCCTTTTTTGCAATTGAAAAGATCTACAAGCAAACCAAATTTTTATTTCTCATCAATTGGCGAGTACCAAATGAGCTACCAGAGGTGATTTTGATAAATTTAGCAAAATATCGCAAACAGCGTCTTTCTTCCGGTTTTTCCATGTCTTATTCGTTTTTTGCATGACAATGAGAAATTTTACATTGTCGAACAAAGTGAAACGATATATTTAGTATCTCAAGGATGTATCTAACATTCATGAGAGTGCTTGGAATAGTAAACAGATACTTCGTTTTACTTTCATTCAATTTTGTTTAATTAGCTAATTATAGCTCGAGGCAGAATTTAGTTTGAAATTCAATTTGGATTCAATATTTGAGATTATGGATTTAGCGCCAACCAATTTAGTTTAACTATTCAGCGAACAAACGAAAACCCAGTAATCACTTTTGAATGAAAATATTATGCAAAAGATAACAATTTTCACGCTTTCGACGTAGGGAATATGTGGCATGGAATAACTAAGTGCTTAATCAAATATTAAAAACTTGACACACTTAGTAAGTATTACCATTTGCTATTATCACATTTGCTTTAATCGTTAAGAGGTCTAAAGAGGTCAAACTGTAAATGGTATTTTTATTTTTCCACTGTCTCATGCATCGTCGTGATGTTACATAATTAAATCGCTTCTACAGAGATTTGTATAGAAAATCTAGCGTGAAATCTGAAGAAAACGACGAGTATCGCTCTGCATGGAAGCTTTTAAGGTTTCACATCTGCTCCAACTTTCCACTCCGACGACTTTTTTGGGATTATTAAAATACTTATCCGCAGATTGCTCCTTCCATGCTTGGCTTTTTTTACAATTTTTCATTGATGGTTTAAAATCAACTATTTTCGAGTTAACTTAAAAATATTAAAAGAGAGATCGTGATGTTATGAATAAGGACGGAAGTAAAATTGAAAAGATCTTTGTCAAAGCAAACAAAATAAGTGTCCGCCACACAACACTTTATGTTGTGGATTCTGTTACATTAGATACAAATCTGAGGACTAACTTTCTTATGACCGTTTTTTTGCTTCGGGGTGTACGTGTAGCCGGTAACAATGAAACCAGAGCTTTTACGTATTTTATAAATTCAAAAATTTAATTATTCTGCATGAAGTTCTGATGAGAATGCTTATTAACCACGAAAATCGATGTATCTACGTAATATCACTTGTAAGTACGACCTATATACAAATATCAGACAGTGCTTTTGACCTCAGAGAACTTTACCAGAAATTATTATTATCTTTCTCACGAATGTGTTTAAATTTTGTTGCCGTAGGAATTCAGCCTTCAGATGTTATTTATCATCTCAATCCTGTTATTTGAAATAAAGCATCTTAAATTTTTCAATTAGATGTGTGAAGTTAAATTCCTTCCAATTAAAAATGGTGATGTTGGATTAATTAATTAGTAGAACGTCTAATTCAACGTGGTAATTATTTATCTCTTTGTTGAAGCTTGTGGGGTGTTTTGGGCAATGAAAAGGTTTTGTGCCTTATAATATACCTTTTGTTAACTTTCTTTTCAAACGTCCCACACGTTTGTGTGCTTCAATTTATCCAACCTTCGAGCCGACATCTACGCATTTCGCATGATTAATCTTAATATTCAGTTAATTTATTCCAATAAATGCACAGCACCAATTCGGGACATATGGAAGAAGTGCTTCAATTAAAAGCTTCCCAATAATTTGTTCTTTAGAAGACAAAATGATGACACGAGCCGGCAATTATGAAGCCTTTTACGGGTAACGGAGCTTAGAAAGTTAAATTTTAAAATTACGGACTTGGATCTCATAAAACCTGGTTTCGAGTTTGGAGAAACCAGTTTTTAAGTATAGGTCTCTGCAAAATTTAACGAGATGCTTTGGATTTAACAATATCGGTATTACGTGACGTTGTATCCAAGTGCAGGTAAAATCGACGTAGGGACAAGGTAAACGGGTTATTGACCATTCCCATCCAAAACGTAATCACCGTTAAACTACTGCACAGTCCTAAAAGCTCAATTATTTATCCATTGCAAGCTCATGTTACATTATCACAAAATATGTATGTACAAACGCGACTTGAATCGTAATAATCACGCTTACGACAAAAACCGTTATGTGGGTAACGAACGATTCTTTTTTCATCTCAATTTATATATAATGTGAAGGTCGTATGTAAATATTCAACTTGTAATTCATTGTTTAGAAGTTCGATCCGATTTAACAATGCATTCTTGTTTCAGAATGTGGTGGACCATTACTGGAAATTTTGGAAACATTCTGCCCATCGATTGGTCGAAATCATGTGCCCGAAAGTTACACATGCCTTCGTTAAATTTAAATCAAAACGAGGTAGGTAATGACACTCCATAACGATTATGTAACCGAGTTGAGACTAGTCGATCTGGTTTCACTTCAAAGTTTCTCGTAGCTTATCAGATGTTTTCTTTTTTGTGGTTTTCTATTTTCGTGATGGTATTTTTAGGTGTCCCATGCGTATACATTTCAATAGCGAGACGAAATTTAAAAAATTACTTTCAATTGGCTTGAGCCAAACCGATAGCGAGTTTTCATTGTTCCAGTACAATCCGCTATTGTTTTCAATCCACAAAGAAATTATTAGCAAACACTGTAAATTTAATTAAGCTGCTTTAGTAATTAACCGCAGTGAGTCACAATGTGATTTACTTCTGAATGACTTATTATAAATTACAGAACATTTTAACACCCGATGACGACTTGGAATTAAGTTCCGAGGACGAAGCGGTCGCCAGCGATTTGGACATGCACGCGTTAATTTTGGGTGGCTTGCACCAGGACCAGGAACCTCTAAAAACTGCAGATGAAGTCATCCAAGAGATCGACGACATGATGCAAGAGGACGATTCGTCTTCGGATGCCTCTCCCGAATGTAGAAAATCCTTTGTAGATACTAGCGAAACTTTGGAGAAAGCCAAGGAAGTGTTAAGTTCACCTTTATACGAGGACAGTAGGTCTTGGTATCTTCAGTATTTTGTTCCACTGTAGCCTCTCTTTCCAGAACTTCGCGATTTAAGTCTGTCTCAACTTAACGAACTGTATATGGAATTAGAAGTTTTAATTAGGGAATTTTCGGAAACTTTGATAACGGAACTTGCGTTAAGGGACGAATTAGAATACGAAAAGGAATTAAAAAATACGTTTATATCATTACTGTTGGCGGTACAAAATAAAAGGCGGCAATATCATGTCGAAAAGAAGAGAAGTTCCAAAGGCAGCTCTCTTCGTCCACATAACGGATTAGATCCAAAAGTAAGTGCTAATATTTAAATGCGATTGAAAATAGAATGTTTTGGTTTTAGTACCTGACCACGGTTATACCATATCACATAGACAGTGGCCCTCCCGATAATCAAACTTTGCAGGTTCTCATCAAAAGTGAGTGATTAACTTTTTTCATTTACACATTTCGTTTAGTCCTCTCCCGGTATAATCAAGTATTTTGAATTTTAGTTTTGAAAGCCATCAATGAAGATAGTCCGACTGTACCAACCCTACTGACCGATTACATTTTAAAAGGTTTGTAGAGGAAAATCCGATAGCCTGGTCTAATTTAAAGGAAATTTTTTTTTTTTTAGTGATTTGTCCTACATAAAGGATTAAATGTTAGAAGATAAACTACTAGCAAAAGCACACTATAGTATATTTACATGACAAATAAAACTTGAAAGCTTACCAGTCTAGTGTAGCTTACGAAAAAAAAAATATGAAATTGTTCGTTTTTTGACTCATTTTGTTGATTTTTTAATTTATTTTTTGTATTCTGTTACGACGGTGTTGTAAATAATGTTTTGCTTAAAATTCTAGTCTTAATTGTAAAATTATATTGTAAAAGTATGCATGTGAAGAAAATATTCCAATTAATATTTTTTGTGCACATATTCGGAAGATTTTTTTGCAATATTTACTATTTATAATATTTATTATGTGAACAAGTGATATTAGTCTTAATTTTAAGGGTTAATAATAATTATTACATACTTGCCATATTTTTTCTAAATTATCTTAAGCTTTATTAATATGAAACAATAATTTTGTTATTGTTGAGTGCATTTAAGAAGGATGTACGAACTTACTGTCTTAAATGTTTTGACTTCTGTTAAATAATGTAGATCTTCTCAAATAAAGCTCATTTCAAAAATGATTTTTTAATTTTTTTCTCTAATTGAATCGGTCATTTCAAAAACAGCATAAGTCATATAATTAAAATTTTACAGGAATCAAATGAAACAGTTTTACACAAAAACATCAACATATTTAATAGGTTTTTTTTGTTAATTTGTCTTTTTATACCTTTAATTTGTTAATTATTTAAAAATTACCACTTTAAAATTAAATTAACATATAAAAATTGACTTATGCTGTTTTTGCAGGGAATGGGATTCATTGCTCTTAAGTTGATTAAAACCTCGGTTATTTTACAGGGATATTTTATTAAACTGAAATATAATATTTCAATTTTCGAAATTTTGAAAACATAAATACACAAACACGCTCAAGATTAACAATGAAAGTAAGTAAAATGCATCTCGCCATCAAAGAGTCATTGCAAAAACCGTATAAGTCAGTGACTTGTACTATTGTTTTTGCAATGAACGGTCGTAAACATCGTAATTTTTGATAATTAGCGTAATGTTGCTATCATAATTTTTACAAATAATGTAAGGATCAAATTTCGACAAAAAATGCAATTTTGAAAAAATACTGACTTATGCTGTTTTTGAAATGACCGATTCAATTGTAAAACGCAGTTCGAAATTTTTGTCTTGTAGAAACTAAATTATGGAAATGAATTTAAATTTAATTTCGTCACACTGTGCGTAAACTAATTAATTCCTTAGTTGACAAACTCAAAAGATGCGAAATTTGCATTCAGGAATGCGAGTAAAGAGAGAAAGCGATGAATTTTAAGTTATTTTGTACAAAATATGCAAATTTTACAAAATTACAAAACCGGAAAATATTTCAATTTCCATTTTATAGTAAAAATTGTTCGTTTAATTTATGGAATTCTCGAAAGCCCTTTTACAGATGAGTATTTTATTTTGATTAAGTTTTTTTTAAATTAAAATTTTAGGCTTATTTGACTTTGGGGCGGGGGGTGAGGGACCGGGAGACCTTTAAATAAACTCTGATTTTAGACAACACTGCTGCAATTAAAATCACGAGCAGAAACGACTTGAGCTAAAATCGAGGAAAGGGGAATGGTCTCCAGTGTGCCAACTATTGACCTACGTTTTAGCTTTTCCACTTGTTTCCATTTCTTTGCCAGAGTGCCAAGAGTGCCAACTGTAATGGGGGATGCTCGCATTTCTTTTCTTCCTTAGGGCTGTCCCTGGTTATAAGTACACTATAGCCAGGGGTGGCCAACAGACCGATCGCGATCGACCTTTTTTCATAACATTCATAAAAAGCCGAGGAGGAAACCGCTGGTGATATTTGATGTACAAGTGAAGGAAAATTAGACAAAATCTAAGAAAATCCAAGGATATCTTAGAAATTAGAAATTATCTTGCTTTTTCAACTATTTCGAAATAAAATCTTGCGGCAATCCAAAAGAAAACCCAAGGAAATTTTAGGAAATTTGATGTACAAGTAAAGGGAAATTTGAGAAAATCTAAGGAAATCTAAAGAAATCCAAGAATATCTTAGAAATTACAGACAATCTTGCATTTTCAACTTTCTCGAAAGGAAATCATGAGACAATCCAAAGGAAATTTTAGGAAATTTGATGTACAAGTGAAGGGAAATTTGAAAAAATCTAAGGAAATCTTAGGCAATCTAAGGATATCTTAGAAATTACAGATAATCTTGTATTTTCAACTTTTTCGAAAAGAAATCATGAAACAATCCAAAGGAAAACCGACGGAAATTTGATGTACAAGTGAAGGGAAATTTGAAGAAATCTAACGAAATCCAAGGATATTCTAGAAATTACAGATAATCTTGCGTTTTCAACTTTTTCGAAAGGAAATCATGAGACAATTCAAAAGAAAACCCATGGAAATTTTAGGAAAATCTAGAGAAATCCAAGAAAATGTCCTGAAAGGAAATCTGGTGTACAAAAATTGGATTTGTGGTTTCCTTTTCGTTTGGGGTCTTCCATAAATTACGTCACACGAGTAAATTTATTAATTTCAATAATATTGAATATTTTAGGAAAATCTTAATTTTTTGATAATTAAATATGGAATTTGAGATTGGATGATTGGATGATTGTTCGTGTAATGTGATTTGGAAATTTGGATCTTAAATTTTTTAATATTGAAATTAGAAAATCAAAGCAAATATAATATTAAATTGATATGGCAACATATGGGCGATTTATCTTCTCAATTGCGTTTCCATTTTTTACATTGGAAATTTGGATTCGAATTTAAGATGAGAAAGACATTTTTGGGAAATTGATTTTTGAATTTTTGGCTAAAGCAAAATTATTCAAAGTGTTTATGCAGAGTCTCATTCCCAAATTACATATTAGCAATGTACTTATTTTGAGTTTTGTAAGTGACTTTATTAACTAAAATCAATAAAATATAATTATTGAAGATAACCGTTCACTTGACTTCATGAACTGGAAGAGTAAAGCAGTAATTTATGTCTAATGTTATTTAGATTTGTCAATAACAATTATGTAAATATTATTTTATATTGCATATTATTATTATTACCATACCAGTTTAATTATTACATTTTATTGCTTTTCAAAATTACAACAATTTTTACAAGTGAACTTGAAGATCCTTGCGTTTGTACCATAGTTACCATGGCAACTGTAACGTCAAGCGACTTTTTTCTCAATTTCTGACTCAGAAAAGCTTAACTGATTCAGTTGTTCAATTCTTTGGCTTAATTTTTGTTTGTAGACGGTTATGTTGTTACATATTTGCTAGATGGCCCAGGTTGTGCGGCCTGAAGGCCGCACTGTCTAATTATTCATCCAATTCTTAACATAAGGTGTAGGTCATTAAATGTTTCCACAAGTCTTTATGCATATTACCGAAATTTTTGTAGAATTTGATAGATGATATTGAAACGATCCATCGAATTGTGATTTGCTTATTCTGTTGACGGTACGTTTGCCCACCGAAAATTGAAGCAGTAATGAGTTTCAGTTACTTTGATAAGTGCAGCTGCTAACAACTTTGTTTAAAGTTATATTAAATTGGATTTTGTTTCTTATTAGCCGAATCTAACTGAAAAACAAGAATTTTTGGACTTCAGGGATTTTTTAAAATTTTGTGTAGTTTTAGAGATCCTGGTCTTTCGGATTCCCGCATTCGGATTTTGTACTTTTTTCGCGTAACTGAAATTCAAAGAAATAGAAATGTAATAGACACAGCAAAAATTGGCTCCTTATCAGCTATAAATATAAATTCTCGACTATTAAGCAGCGAACCCTGGTTCGGACCCGAGTGGAACAAGAACTGTATTCTAACCGTTCTACATCGGTGAATAATGGCAAACCACCGAGGTAATCTGTCTTGAAAACCCTTCTTAAAATAAAGTGGTTAACCAAAACTAACCTTGGGTTGCGAACTACTCAATTTTTTTTATTCTCTTCAGTTTTTCAACTGGCTTTCTGCAATCATCAGCAGCAATGAAGCAAGTTTTGCCAATTTTAAGTGATGGTTTCTTCTAGGGATAAAACTGAAGCAGTTTATTGACTTTTTTGAATTTCGGGATTTTTGGAGAATAATATACAGAAGACCATTCACCTGCAGAAAGAAAACAATCTTTGCAAAAACTAAATTTGCTCGTATGGCTGATGTTAGACGATGGTAATGAAGATTGGACAGTTACTGAAGAAAATTCTGATATTGACAATGTGATGATGTGCATTTGTGGAAAATAGAACTACTTAAATGATGATAAAATTAAGGAAAATTAAAAAAAATGTTAGTTAACGAAATGTTTTTATATTTATGTTGTAATAACACAAACAAGTTAATTAGATAAGATTTGAACTATTGCTTCTCCGTTTAGATGTTATATAAGACCGCAAATATCACAATTTATGCTATTATTTTCAGTTTTTAGATAGGCTATTTCCCATTATACAATGAAGCAAGCTTTGTTCATTTTGGGGGTTCTTTGCCTCCAGCAGGTATGGAATCTTTAGCATCTTTATATTTCTTTATTGATTTACTATTGTTAAATTTTAGGTAGTTTTTGGAGAGCTTTCGGAAGCCGATTTGCCTGCAGAAGAACAAGAATGTTTGAAAGAATTTAATGTACCCGCATCTGTGATGTTCGAACATTTTAATGAAGATTGGTCAGTTATTGAAGGAAATTCTGATATTAACAATGTGATGTTTTGTATCTTTGGAAAGTTTCACCGCTTAAATGACGATAAATCCTTGAATATGGTTAAAGTTAAGGATATGCTGATTAACGAAGTATATAAACAAGCTAATATGACATTCGATAATCCTGAAGAAATTGCCACAAATTCAATAGAATCCTGCAAAGCTGTTGAAGGAAGCGATGCTACAGAAACATCGGTTAAAATTTGGAACTGCCTCGTCAAATATTCGAGAGAACATGAAAATAAAGTATAAAACATGTATGAAATGTTAATACCTATTCATAATTTTAAATTAAGTGTTTTTTGTAATATCTCTGGTTTGTGTATTCTGTTTAGGCAGGTGGATGTGGCCATCCAGGTGGTGCAAAATCTCAGGCACCGCAGGATTTGCTGCAAAAATTGTTATTTCTAAAAATTTATTTTAAATTTACAAGTGGCTAATATTTTTATAACTTAATAAAAAATTTTACGCCCCATCTTGCCTTTTTTCTCAAGAAAATGGGAAATCAAGTTTATTTGAGTGAATTTAGAAGGCAAATCTGAAAATCGCTCCAGAGAAAAGAAATGAACTGTTTTTTGAACTTAAAATATGTTTACATTTTTGCAACATAAATTAATCTTAATATTTTTTTTATAAAAAAAGCTATACAGGGGCAGCGATTTAAAAAAAACTTTAAAATTAACAAAAACAATTTTACGTTATCTGATAAAACATTTTAAGACTTAGATGATTTTGTAATTAATTAATTAAAAATATTTATAACTTTTTATCCTATTACATAAATGAGTAACAAATGACAAATTTTTCTCATATTTGGATTATATAAAAGCTTCTATTTTCTTAGCTTTTCATCAAAAATCAAGTTTTGTCTCCAGGTGTGCACTTTAATCTATTGCGTTTATTAAATAACAAAACATTAAATTTCTATACTTCAGGTTGTTTTGCTATGTTTCCTTGGGAAAAGATAACTGAAGGATAAAAAGATTACAAAAGGAAATGCTTTCAAAAACTATCTTTGCCCGATTGGAAGTTAGCATATTGGTACCACATAGACAACCCCTCCGAAGCAGTTCTGGAATGTAACACCAAGCTTGGTCTGGATCACATCAGATTATGCGTTTTTGCTTCAGCTATTCTGTAGTGAAAGATCATTTAACAAAACTACAAACCTCAACAGTGGCTCAGTATGACCGCTGATACAAAATATAAGAATATCCCTAATTTCATGGAAAATTTTGTTTATCTGGTTTGTGGCAAACATCAACACGCGAATTTAACAATTAAAATGTTGTTGTAGATTTACATAATTCTGACCATTGATAAAATGAAGAGGTCAACATCAAAATTAATAAGAAAAATCATCAAAACAATTTTTTCGAGTAGTATTTACTTTTTACGATTATAATACACAAATAAATAGGTTAAATTTTAATATCTAGAGATTATAATTTTGTTCATAATAATTATAGGCGTAGTTCATATGGTCAAGGCTTTTAAATCTATTTTGCAACTATATAATTTAGTAATACAAACAAACAATTAATTTTTTCAATTTGATTTTATCGAATATAATAAACCGTATCAAAAAGTAATAATACGGAGAAGAGGTTGCAAAAAATTTATTAAGAAACCCTAAATTCTCAACCAATGATATTGAATATAAGTAAAAGGATATCGGGTATGTTGGAAATCCAATAAAACAAAATAATTTGCTAAGCCGACGTTTCGGAAAATCTATTTTTCCATCTTCAAGACTAAAAAAGTATGACAAATGAGCCCTGTAACGGAGCAAAAACACGGATAACATACCCGATATCCTTTTACTTATATTATAAAAAGTTTATTGTTAGAAACCTGAGGTGGTCCTTAAAATTAGAAAATTTTATCAGCAGCAAAAATATCCTAGTTTGCAATACCCCACGAGGAGCTCTATTTCAAAAATATCTAAAAATTTAATCAAAAACGAAAAATAACGAATTAATTTTGAGAACCACGGTTCTAAAGGACAACTTTTAAAACAACATTATTTTGCTGTAAAATTAGCAAATAATGATAAGGATAATGAAATTTTTTATGTTAGTGTTTTATGCTGCAATTCATGCAGTTACTTATGTTATTATCGTTTTAAGATAACTTTCAGCATTTTAAGATTGACCTTTTCTGATATATGCTTTTGCAGCAGCTGCATTACACATACAACAGCAATGAAGAATGCACTGATAGTCCTTGCAGTTATTTACCTTCAGGTTAGTTAAAAAAAAAATAAATAAATAAAAAAAATTATTTTTAGGTTGTTTTTGGAATACGTACGGAAGAGAATCTACCTCCTTTACATAGAGAATGTTTAAAGGAACTTAACTTTGGTGCTGAACTACTGTTGGATAATTTTCACGAAGATTTTACTGTAAGCGAAGATGTTTCCGATTTTAATAAGGTAACACTTTGTGCCTACCGAAAAGCAGACTTTTTAAATGCAGACGACACTTTGGATGATATCAAATTTCACAACTTTTTGGTTAATCATTTTGCGAAGATGGCTAAAATAAACGTTGACAATCTCGAAGAAGCTGCAACAAATGCAATGGACAGCTGTAAGGATGTACAAGGAACTGATCAAGGAGATACCTTGGTTAAAAATTACAATTGCATTGTTAAGTACTTGAAAAATTTGTAAAATTAAAATAATTTAAAATTGTATTTTATATAATTTTCTGATTATGCTATAAAATATTAAAGTTATCTATTAATTGAAAACATAGACTTATTAAATAATATATTTGATTACTCTTGACCTCTGCAGATAAAAATTTGGCTATAAAACGGCACCAAACAAATTTAATGACAATCTTCTAGTGCTGGTCAAATTTACATTACAATGCAGAAGATATTGTTGGTATTAGGAGTTGTTTGTCTGCAAGTAAGCAAATTCAATTTAAATTTTGATTAAAACTTATTTGATTAAAAAAATGTTTAATTATTTAGGTTGCCTTTGGAAGGTTTACTGAAGATGATCTCCGCCCTTCCAATAAGGAGTGTTTAAAGGAACTCAACTTAGGTGCAGAAGTGTTTATTGACAATCTTCGTGCTGATTGGACGGTAACTGAAGGCAACAACGATCTCAACAGTGTTTCATTATGCACCTTTAGAAAGGAACATTTTTTCAAAGACGACGACACATTGGATCTCGAAAAATATAAAGAATTTTTACTTAGCGAATTCTTTGCTCAAGCTAAAGTCACTCCTGATAATCCCAGTGAAGCTGCATCAAATGCATTAGAAGCCTGCAAATCCGTTCAAGGAACTGATATTGGTGACACCATCGTAAAACATTACAATTGTGTTGTAAGCCAATTTACAACTGTTAATTTATTGTAATATACCCGATAAATAATTGAAATACATTTTTTTCTTTGAACTGAAACATTAAATCCTTTCTATAGTTGTTTTGGGAATTCTAAAAATATGTCCTGAAAAGTTTCCTAAATTAATTTTGTTTATTTTATTTATTTATTCTTTATTAAGTCAGAATATCATTCAAGGAAGCATTATTGTATATTATCTTACCAGTATGTTTGTTCAATTGTTCTGAAAGCGATCCTTGTTCGAACCAAATGTAAATTTCCAAGAATTCCTGCTTTATTATTTGTAAATTTTTAAAAAATTATAAAATCAAAATCCTTAATATATTTTTATAATTTTTGGTTATAGCAATAATTGTATTATATTATATAATTATTATAAAATATTTCAAGTTTGTTTTTGTTTACTCAAAAAATGATTTTCATTAATTTCGATTACTTCTTGACCTGTGAAGATAATAATTTGAATATAAAGCCAAGACAACACCAATTTGAAAGGATTGTTCAAGTGATATTTCAATTATAATTATAATTACCAAAATGCAAAAGATATTGTTGATTCTTGGAGTTGTTTGTTTCCAAGTAAGTGAAAACTAATTTTTAAATTTGCATTGAAACATCTCCACTTTTCAATATTCTAGTTTGCTTTTGGATTGTATACCGAAGACGACATTCGTCCTGCTAACATGGAATGTTTAAAAGAACTAAACGTAGATACAAGTGCATATATAAAACAATTTAATGAAGATTGGACTATAATTGAAGGAAACGAGGATATTAACAGGGTAGTATTGTGTCACTTCAGAAAGGAAGATCTTCTCAAGGATGACGATACGTTGGATAACGACAAGTATAAGGAAGCTCTCATTACTGAATACTTCACTAAACATAAACTGAATTTTGACAATCCCAGAGAAGCTGCAGCAAATGCAGTGGACGCTTGTAAATCTGTTCAAGGATCCGATCCTGGCGATACCATTATAAAACATCACAATTGCATTGTAAACCACTTTAATGCTATTGCCTAATGTGAAAGTGATTGCTATTAAATATAATTCAAATAAATTGATTTTTTTTTGATTTATTTAGTTTGTTGGATGAGAATTGTTTTGACCAAATGTAAATTTTGATTTTCTATGATTTAATCAGCAAAAAAATTATTTTGCATCTAATATACTGAGTAAAGACTGAGAGGGAACTACAATTTTGAATTTTGTAAATTAAGTAATCTTATTATTCTTGTGTTCGAAATTATATTAAAAAATTATAAGATTAAATTATTTTTTTTTAAATTATCTCTTTTAATCGTATCTCTTTAATCCTTAATTTTTTTATAAATTTTGGTTAGCAATTTAATTGTATAATATTATATAATTATTATAAAAAACTTCAAGTTTGTTTTTGTTTATTTAAAAAATTATTTGCATTAATTTCGATTACTTATTGACCTGTGAAGATAATAATTTGAATATAAAGCAAAGAAAACGCCAGTTTGAAAACATTGTTCAAGTGGTTGTTCAACTATAATTACCAAAATGCAGAAGATATTATTGATTCTGGGAGTTGTTTGCTTCCAAGTAAGTGAAAACAATTTTTTAAATTTAAATTTTATAAATTTTCATTTTTTCTATTTAGTTTGCTATTGGAGGATTTACGGAAGACGACCTTCGTCCTGCTCACAGGGAATGTTTAAAAGAATTCAACGTAGACACAGATGCATTCTTAAAGCAAGTTAATGAAGATTGGACTGTAATTGAAGGAAACGAGGATTTTAACAAGATAATGTTGTGTAACTTCAGAAAGGAACATCTTCTCAAGGATGACGATACGTTGGATAACGACAAGTATCAGGAAGCTCTCGTTACTGAATACTTCCCAAAACGTAAACTGGATTTTGACAATCCCAGTGAAGTTGCATCAAATGCAATGGACGCTTGTAAATCTGTTCAAGGATCCGATGCTGGCGATATCCTTGTAAAACACCACAATTGCATAGTAAACCACTTTAATGCTCTTGCCTAATGTGATTGCTATTAAAAATTCAAATAAATTGTTTTCGAATTACAACAAATTGTTCTTTTCCATTTCTCTTTACAGTCAGGGGTGACATTTATGTCCAAACACCAGAGAGAATTAATGTAGATTAATACTTTTATTCAATTTGAGAACTTACGTCATCCGAAGTTCTTGAAAGTAAACAACTTCTATTATTAACAATATCTTTTACGTAGTAGATTAATTATACTACATAATAATTGCAATTTGGAGTGATCGTTGATGAACGGTACGTATCGGCTAGTCTTGACTCTATTTGATGATTTGACGATTTGAAAGATTGCGATTGGGTAAGAAATCTCCAAAAGAGAGTTTCAAGCAAACCAAATGTTAATTTTGATTTTCTATGATTTAATCAGCAAATAAAAAATTGTTTTGCGTCTAATTTATTTGCGACGCAATTAAAGTTTAAGATAACCTTATAGCATTTGAAGATTATTCTTCCCCAATATAAGCATCTGTGACAATTTTTGGGTATTGTACACATCGTCATCTGCAATGAAGAACATATTAATAGTTATCGGTGTTATTTGTCTTCAGGTTAGTGTAAATCAATTTTTTTAAACTTAGATAAAATACTTGTAAATCAATTTCTTTGCTTTAGGTCGTTTGTGGAGAATCGACTGAGAGTGAATTGCCTTCTACACATAAAGAATGCCTAAAAGAACTTAACTTGCCTGCCGAAGTATTGTCGAGTAATTTTCATGACGATTTTACGGTGAATGAAGACATTGCCGATTTAAACAGACTAATTCTTTGTATTCACAAAAAAGAAAACTTCTTGAACGCAGACGACACTTTGAATAAAGTTGAATTCCACCAATTTTTGGTCCATCATTTTATGAAGGTAGCCAGTATAACCGTTGACGATCCCGAAACAGCTGCCACAAATGCAATTGATGCCTGTATCGCTGTGCAAGGAACTGATAGAGGAGATACTTTAGTCAAAAGTTACAACTGCATTGTAAATTACTTAAGAAAATCGTAAAATATATTGTCATTTAATAATAACTAATTAATTATTAAAAAGTGAGTTGCAATAATTTTGATTTTGATTACCCCTCTCTTGACCTGTGAAGATTATAATTTGGATATAATAAAGCAACCGCCAAACTAATTCAATGGCAAATTATGACATTCGACTTAAGACATTTATTAATTGAAACTAAGTGTAAAGATTAATTATTAAACTATTACAGAAATTAATTAATAAAAAGCTCGACAAATTAAATATATTAAAACAAATTTAAGACGGACATTAATCAAAGCTATCAGCGGAAAGCATCCAAAGGTATGTACACATTCTTTAGCTTGACTTACCTTAAAATTTAGATATTCGGTTTTTTATCAGTAAAATATCAAAATTCTAATCTTTTTACTAAAAAAAAGAATGATTTGTATTAAATGTTTTTAACTTCTTGACCTCTGAAGATAATAATTTGGATATAAAACAAACACTAAACAAATAATACGAGTATGATAAGGATAACATTCTCCAAATTGTGGTTCGATTGAAATCAATAGCAATACAGAAGCTTTTCTGATTATTTGCAGTTGTTTGTCTACAAGTAAGTTTTCAATAATTAAATTGTCAATTAACATTTCTTATTTCTGAACTTTTAACTAAATTATGTTGCACTCAATGAAGATTGGACTGTAACTGAAGAAAACAAGGATTTGAACAGAGTGTCCTTATCTAACCAGAGAACGTTGGATGTCACCAAGTTTCAAGACTTCTTAACTTCCAAATACTTTCCAGCAGCTAAACTCAATTATGATAATCCTTCTAAAGCTGCATCCAATGGAATAGATCCTTGCAGATCTGTTCAAGAATCTGATGCTGGCGACACCAATGTAAAGTATTACAATTGCATTGTAAACCACTTTAAACGTATTAATATTAATTATTATAATTTTCTATTTTTTTTTCTTTTTTTCTATTTTTTTTGTTTTTTTTTTTTTTATTTTTTATTAAATTGCAACCTTTTCAACTTCTCTAGTTGAATTATTGTTCTTCTGGTCAGAAGCCATTGGATACTAGCTCAATATTGACCATCCGAGAAAGCGATGGAGAGACTTGTTAGGTCGGAACAGACAACAATGCCTAAACCATAAAAGGAAGAAGAAGAAATAATTTCCTATAAAATATTATTTCATTTTCAGTGGTTTGCAAACTTTTATTAGCCGAAAAATATTCTATTTTGCATTACACCAGAAGCTCTATTTCAAAAATATCTAAAAATGTACCTAATCAAAAACAAAAGCAATAATAAATTTTGAAAACCACAGTTCTAAAAGACACAACTTTGTGTTAAGGATTTTTAGTGATAAAATATTTTCGAATTAAGTTACTTATGTTATTATCGCTAAAGATAACTTTCAGTATTGCAATATTGACCTTTCCTGATATAAGCATTTAGAGCAGCTGCATAACACATACAACAGCAATGAAGAACGTATTGATAGTCCTTGCAGTTATTTACCTTCAGGTTAGTTCAAAACCATATTGGACCATTATTAAGAATAATAAATATTTTTAGGTTGTTTTTGGAAAACTTACGGAAGAGAATCTACCCCCTGTACATAAAGAATGTTTAAAGGAACTTAACTTTGGTGCTGAAGTACTTTTGGATAATTTTCACGAAGATTTTACTATAAGCGAAGATGTTTCCGATTTTAATAAGGTAATACTTTGTGCCTACAGAAAAGCAGACTTTTTAAATGCAGACGACACTTTGGAAGATATCAAATTTCACAACTTTTTGGTTAATCAATTTATGAAGATGGCTAAAATAAACGTTGACAATCCCGAAGAAGCTGCCACAAATGCAATGGACAGCTGTAAGGAAGTACAAGGAACTGATCAAGGAGATACCTTGGTTAAAAATTACAATTGCATTGTTAAGTACTTGAAAAATTTGTAAAATTAAAGTAATTATAATAGTATTTTATTGCTTACTAGAATAAATTAGTAGGTACCAAGTTTCGCCCGCCCCCTTTTTTTCTATGTTGTTTTTTTTTATATTATATTAAGCGGTTTTAACAGCTATGGTTATTACGCTCACCCAGCAGAGGGTGTTGTTCTCTCAGTATTTTATATAATTTTCGGATTTATTTTCATTAAAAATAGTAAAAACAGCTTTTTCGTGAATCTAAATTACCCAAATTTCCCAAATTAGGAAATTATTTAAAATATTAAGGTTATCTAGAAATTAAAACAATGCTTTAATCTCAACAGTGATTCGTCAACAACAATATCTTTTACGAACCAGATTATACTAATTATACCCACTGTTCTATTGAGTGATCGTTGAAGAACAGTACGTATCGGCTAGTCTTGACGATTATTGATGGTTTTACGAATTTGAAAGGGAGCAAAGTAGTAAGTTTATTTTCATGTGTACAAAATAAATTACTCTGCTGATAACCCTTCCGAAGCTTGCAGATTTGGTCAAGAATCTGATGCTGGATGCAAAATTCCAATTTTTGTTAGAAAAAAATAATTTAATTGACAATAACCAGTTTGGTTTCTAAATTTCTTTTTTTAAATATAAAATTAAAATATAATTATAATAATTACTTACTTCCAACTGTTCTGGTTAAATTGCTGATGTTCTTTTGGTTCTTTTAGAAACTGGCCCAATATCAGATGCACTACTGCACAGTAACCATTGGTCTTAAAATCAAAAAAAACTAAAACTAAGCATAATAATAAACAAATGTGCCAGAAATGCAAAAATATAAGATAACAAATAGTGCAAATACTTCCAATAAAAGTAGAGAAAAAAATGAACTGACTTGCAATTGATGTGTTGGATTAATAATATTAAATTATTTCCGTTAGAACATTTCATTTTCTGCTTTGAGTTTTAAGTATCAAGCAAAATGAAGAAAATATTGGTTGTTCTTGGGGTTGTCTGCCTGCAGGTTTACAATATCTAACAATTTATTTACAAACTTAAGAATTTTCATTATTGATTTTAGGTTGCTTTAGGAAAGATAACGGAAGATCAGCTGTATTTCTTAGATAGAGAATGTGTGGAAGAACTTAATTTGCCCATGGACGTGGTGTTAAACAATGTTAACGATGATTGGACGGCTACAGAAAATATTCCCGAAATTAATAGCCTTAATTTATGTTCGCTCAGAAAATTAAATCTCTTGCATCCGGACGATACGTTGGATAGCCAAAAGTTTAAACAATTTTTGGTTAGAGTTTATTTAAAAAAATTTAATTTGAAGTTCGATAATCCCGAAGAATCGGTTCAAAATGCTATTGATAATTGCAAAAATGTAGAAGGATCTGATAAAAGCGATACTTTATTTAAATATTACAACTGCATTGTACATTTTGTAAAATATCATGCTTGAGGTATCTACATACCTAATATTTGTAAAACTTACTTAAGTTTAAAATAAAAAAACAATAAATTAACAAATAGCAGCGCAGAAAATTATTCTAGGGTCTTTACTTACTCATAATCTTGCTGACTTATAAATAAATAAATGGAAAATACACCAAACTAAAAATGTCTTAATCGAATTATTTGTTTATTATTAAACAAAATTTGAAAAAAAATAAAAAGGAATCGAATAATCTCGAAAATGTTTGTGATAAACATAAATATTTACAATCGTAAAACAATAGTTTCGTAAACGTAATTAATTAAACTATCATATTGATTTAGGGATTCAAGGATTTTTTTATATTTACCAATATCATTTTTAATTATATACCGCAGTTTTAAATGCCATAGAAGCATTCGCAGAAGAGGATTTCATTTTAGACGGCAATGCCGGAATTTTAATCCTCGAGTACTTTTATTCATTCAAAATTTTAGCTTTCAGTAATTTTTTTTATTATACTTGATTATTTTGCAATTCGAAGTAAAATTACCAACTAAAGCAAATTGCTTTTTAAGTAGTTTTGCGGTACCAGGACGAAATTGATTAGAAAATGCTAAATTTTAAAACATTAATGAACTGGAACAAAATTAATAGTTTAACCTTTGATTAAACGCAAGATATAAAGTCTGGTAATCCATTTTGAAATTTGTAGTTTTAATCAACAAGGAAAATGAAAACAATAGTTTTAATTCTCTGGTTTGTATCCTTAGGGGTAAGTTAACAAAATTTAAAAAATTCGATGAAACATAATTTTACATTTTTTAATTTCAGGTGGCTTTCGGGCAGTTCGTAAATAATCCATTTACTCCAAGAATGAGAGAATGTTTTAATGAACTGAATATAACTGAACATGATATTTTGAGATATTTTAACTATGATTTTACTGTCGAAGAAAATGTTCCCATACTTAACGAATTCGCATTTTGTGCACATCGAAAATCAGATTTTCTATATGAGGACAATACTCAGAATATATACAATTACCAATTTTATTTAGTTCACACATATCTTAAAGCGGCTGATTTGCATGTTGATAATCCAAACGAAACTGTTCTATGTGCTCTCACACGCTGCAAATACGTTGAAGGGTGTACCGTCGGTGACAGAATTGTTAAAAATTACAACTGTTTTATACATTTCATAACGCATCATTGTCCATATTTTGATGATCTATAAGGTTTATTAAATTTATTCTTTCTTAATTGGCTATTTTTATTAAATCATCAGAATGATTTTGCAAATCCTGGATAAAAATAAAAAAGAAAAGCTTAGGGCGCCACAACATTCGCCATTTGAAATGGCTCAGTCTGATTTTTGGTTTGTAATGAAGACGTAACAATACTTATTACGTGTTTGATATAAAATTATCAGCATACTAAATATTGCTCTCGTTATCTTTGTCGATTAATGTGTAATAGTTTTTGTTTTTGTCGGTTAGTTGACATGTTTGATTACCTCTTCACCTTTGGTGATTACTTTCAGAATATAAACATACAAGAAAGCATACTACTATAATTTTCCATTAGTTGTGTGTCATGAAGACTTTAACTTTAATTTATGGAATCCTCGCCATTCAGGTACTTACATTAAATTTTTATTTTTATTTCTATGTTGTCCTGCTTAAATTTTAGATTATTTTTGGACAAGGCGAAGAAGACGAAACGACGATTAATTATGAAGACTGCATTCAAGAATTAAACGTAGATCCGGATCTTGTGTCAAAAAATATTAAACCGGATGGATCGGCAAACGAGGGAGTTTCGTCGATTAACGACGTCGTTGTGTGTTATTACAAAAAGGAGCAAATCCTAAAAGAAGACGACACTCTGGATTTAGATAATTTAAAGCTTCATTTGGTTAACGCTTACAAGTTTGTTAAAATGAAATTCGATAATCCTGAAGAAGTAGCTACAAATGCAATTAATTTTTGCAAGAATGTTCAAGGATCAGATCTAGGAGACACCTTGATAAAAGGATATAACTGCAGGATAAACTACTTTAAGGAGCAGAAAAATAAATTATCAAATTAAATTTGTACCTATCTGGTTTTCCCATAAGTACTGCGGTTTATAGCCTCCAAAACTGGTGGTAGTCTGAAAAATACGAAATAATTTCGAAATAGCCATCAAATGGTTCAGAAACTGATTTTTTGATGTTGTAAGCAACCAAGCTGGAAATTGAATTTAGGTTAAGCTTCCCATATCAAAACCATAATATTTTTGGTAACTTTTACGAAAAACCGCATTTCCTATGGGATAAACCTAGTAAATGAAATGAGATTTCCGTAAATTAAAAATTTTTTTTAAACAAGGCTCTTGTAATTGAAGTTTCCTCAATTATCTTCATGAACTCTGGTTCTCAATAATTATTACTATTTTTATCAATTACTCACATTTTTGATTACCTCTTCACCTTTGGTGATAATTTTTATGATATAAATACATATCGAAGCATACGCACAGCAGGTTTTCATCAGGTTCCAACTTATAATCGTGCGAAAAATTAGTTTTAAGTTTCGGAAATTTCTTCTTTCAGGTATTTGTTTTGTTTTTTTTTTGTATATTTTGCAATGTATACCTACTTAAATTTTAGAATATTTTTGGAGAATGTGATACAGATTTTAATTTTCTATCAAACCATTGGAACGATGAACGAAGGAGTTTTTATAATTGACAAATTTAATGTATCCTACTATAAAAATAAGCAAATCCCAAATAATCAAAATACTGCAGATCCACATAAGCTAGACCATCATTTGCTTAACTACCATTTGCAATTCGTGAATTTGAAATTTAAGAAACCTACCAATGCAATTATTTCTTGCAAGGATGTTCAAGGATCAAATCTATAAGATACATTGAGAAAAAATAAATTTTATATTTCAATTGAGTTTTCTTTAAATTAATACAATTCAAACTGGAGTAGCCACCTGTTGTTCATTTGTACTTTTTAATTCAATAAAAACTGAATTCTTCCATTAAGAGCAAGTGGAGCTAGTACTCCAGTAATTTTTTTTTTTTGAGTTGCAAATGAATATTATACTCAGTAATAAAGAATTTTTACCTGTTTGAATTTTAAAATATTTTTTTAAATTAATGAAGAAAGTTGTTACGATTAAATTTGCGTTACTGAAATAATTTAATTTTAATAATCAATTTAAAATAAAATTGAACAAGAATTTATAGAATCCCCGTGCTCGTTAAGATCAGAGTAAATTCTACCTGTAAAATTAATTAATAAAGCGCTGTTTTGTTATGGAAAAAACTAAGTAGTAAAATATTAAGCTGATTATTTAAATTTTGTTCTTTTTGCATTTTGAAACTTTCTCGCTGGATGCAATTTATTATTAGCTTTAATATACCTAAAGTTTCAGTTAATTTCGTTAGAGATGGGTGTGTGCTGCTGTTATACGAAAATGCAATTTTCTATATAAACTTAAATCGTAAAATATAAGATGGGTAAGCTTTTATTGTCTAGTTGGTTTATGCTTTTATAACGAAATAAAAACTTTTTCATTATATTAATTTAACAAATTTGGATTTTCATTTGCATTTTAATTAGTTTTAAGTAGGTGGGTAGTTGTAATGAATTTGATAATAACTTTTCCTAGATAATATACTTAATTGTTAAAATATTAAAATATGCAGACAATTTACTGCGATGGGTGGAGGCGAGGTTAGCAAATTCTTAATATGCTACTACGAGATAAATTAATTCAACTTGAATTTCAGTTCTCTATCAGGAAATAGGTTAAACACAAATTAATTTGTTACATATAGGGAAGCAATGTATATATGGCTTGGTAAATTGTTACTTTATTTGCTAGCAATTAAACTAATTGTATCCAAATGTGATTGATGCCATGCCATTTAACTCTACAGTCATATCGACGTGCAGATAGGTATTAGAGATGCGTTCTTTGTTTTTGACTTGATCCAGATCAGGAATTCTCTGCAGAGCCAGAGTGAAAATGATAAATGTTTGCTTATGTATTCACTTCAAGGAACATAAAGTGCATGTAAAGAACTACAGAGAAAAATCACAGTTATTATATTAAATATGTGAACAATTTTTTTTGTAATAAACCGCCCTGTATATGTCAAAGAAGTGGATTTGAATATTTTTCATTACATTATATTATACATTTTACTCTCAAACAGAAAGAAAAATGTATGTAATTACTTTTACATCAACCGCAGCGATTTCTATGTCTCCCTTTTTCAATCTTTTTGTATCACTGGGCTTCTTTTAGTGCATTGTTAGTTTGAATTACAAAAATAACTTTAAAAAACTACTTTTATGTTGATTAAAAATAGAAGAACCTTCTAAAATATGTTCTTTTCGTCGTTTTCGTCTTTTTAAATTAAGGCAAAGACAGAAATCGAAAAATCAGGCTAAACGGGACGGTTATCTTCCAAGATGAATGTATCTAAAAATTTTAACAATTCAGTTTGCTTTTTCAATAATTAATTTTCTGTAAGAAGAGTTTTCTCGAGTATTTCATTTCATTACTCCACTACTGTATAATTTTTAGATAGAAATTGAGCTTTTTAATATTCACATCAGATTGGGTTTATTAGAATGTCTTGGATGTGCAGCGTTTCGTAAATTGCATTGGATTTAACTCAAAAAATAATGCAATGCGAATTTTAAATTTAAGTATATTTCTTGCGGTGGCAGTGGCAATTAATTTTATTCCACCGCAATATAAATAAAAATAATATTAGCAGCTTCCGATAAAATATAAACCAAGTAATTTCTGTACCTACTGGTTTTGATTCTAACCAGAGGCGGAACTACCGGGGTGCGGTGGGTGCGACGCACGCGGGCCCCCTGCTAAAAGGGCCCCCAGTTGTACCTTTTCAATCTTCAAAAGAATCTCAAAAATACGAGGTGCACAACTAGATGCTATTTGAAGTCTGGGGAGGTATAGAATACCCCCAGGTCACCAGCAATTATGTTCAAATGGGTGTACCCACAGTTGGCCCTGAGCCACTTGGCCCTGCGACAACTCGCCTCCGACAACTGGCCTTGGCGACAAGTGGCCCTGGCGACAACTGGCCTTGGTGACCACTGGCCCTGGTGACAACTGACCTTGGCGACAGCTGACTCTATCGACAACTGGTCTTTGCAGGGGTGCCGATTACGGGCGTGCCCGGAAGCCAGAGCACCCCTCGAAATTGTTAAACATTCAGGTACCATCCGTTGACACTTTCGCCGCCAATGATCCACTGAAATGAAATCCAATGAAATCTTCTTCTTCATTCTATATCAGCCTGTATTTATCCACTCCTGGACGTAGGCCTCTCCTAAGTTTTTCCATTTTTCTTTATCTTGAGCCGCCTGTAGCCACTCTCTACCCGCCGTCTTTTTGACATCATCTCTCATCTGTGGCCTTCCTACGCTTCGCTTAGTTGTTCTTGGTCTCCATTATATAATTTTGGTTGATCACCTATCTTTGCCTTGACGAGCCACGTGGCCAACCTAGCGCCACTTCAGCATTGCCATTCTCTTTACTACATCCATCGCTCCTGTTCTCCGCCTAATCTCCTCATTTCTTATTTTATCTCTCAAGGAAATCCCCAACACAGCTCGTTCCATTGCTTTTTGTACTATCTTGAGACAATTTGCTGCTTGTTTCGTTATTGTCATTGTATCTATTCCATAAGTGGTTACTGGTAGTACGCATGCATTATATACCTTGCGTTTTAAGTTTATGAGTACAGTCAAGTCCCCATACTTGGGACGCTACCCTTACTTGGGACGCTACCCATACTTGGGACACTTTGACATTTTCAATATTATTAGGTTGCCTGTCGTGAACATTTTTTGTATGTTATACAACCTAGGTTACGTTACTAAGTATGTGTGCAGCGTGTCTTAGAATGAAATACAGGTGGAAAGAAATGCTTTTTAGTTCATTTTGAACTAATTTTGAATTTGAAGTGGATATTAAAAAAAGGTAAATATATTTGATGGAATAACTTCAGTTCCCCACAGTTTCCAACTAATATATATAGTATAAATTGTTGAGTATGAGGTCAGTAAGAACAAAAATTAAGTTGTCCGACGTTTCGGGTTTCGGGATTTTACACAGTTTTGATTGATTCCGCAAGGTTCTGAAGGCTGTATCCAGCAGTAGGCATCTAAGCACGTCGATTTAAGTAATAAAAAGACCACCTAAATTTTTTAAGATTTTTGAAAAAAAATAAGGTTAACCCCTTTGGTGTTTTTTGACCCAAAAAAATGAAAAGTGGAATTTGTCAGCTTTTTTCACTGTTTCTTACGTATTTTGATCAGAAAATTCGAATGGCGCAGTCAGATTTCTCGTAGGTATAATACTTTTTATTTTATTTGGCTTTAAACGTAACACATTCGGGGTCAATTTGACCTAATTTTGTTTCGCGATTTTACACAGTTTCGATTGATTCCGCGAAGTTCTGATGGCTGTATCCAGCAGTAGGCATATAAGTACGTCGATTTAAGTAATAAAAAGGCAACCTGAATTTTTTTAAATATTTGAAAAAAACGTAAGGTTCACCCCTTTGGTGTTTTTTGACCCCAAAAACTGTAAAGTGGAATTTGGCAGCTTCTTTCACTGTTTCTTATGTATTTTGATCAGAAAATTCGAATGGCGCAGTCAGATTTCTCGTAAGTATGATATTTTTTATTTTATTTGGCTTTAAACGTAACACATTCGGGGTCAATTTGACCTAATTTTGTTTCGCGATTTTACACAGTTTCGATTGATTCCGCGAAGTTCTGAGGGCTGTATCCAGCAGCAGGCATATAAGTACGTCGATTTAAGTAATAAAAAGGCTACCTACATTTTTTAAGATTTTTGAAAAAAAAGTAAGGTTAACCCCTTTGGAGTTTTTTGACCCCAAAAAATGTAAAATGGAATTTGGCAGCTTCTTTCACTGTTTCTTACGTATTTTGATCAGAAAATTCGAATGGCGCAGTCAGATTTCTCGTAGGTATAATACTTTTTATTTTATTTGGCTTTAAACGTAACACATTCGGGGTCAATTTGACCTAAATTTGTTTCGCGATTTTACACAGTTTTCATTGCTTCCGCGAGGTTCTGAACGCTGTATCCAGCAGTAGGCATCTAAGTACGTCGATTTAAGTAATAAAAAGGCCACCTTAGTTTTTTAAGATTTTTGAAAGAAACGTAAGGTTAACCCCTTTGGTGTTTTTTCACCCCAAAAAATAAAAAGCGGAATTCGGCAGCTTCTTTCACTGTTTCTTAAGTATTTTGATCAGAAAATTCGAATGACGAAGTCAAATATCTCGTAAGTATGATATTTTTTATTTTATTTGGCTTTAAACGTAACACATTCGGGGTCAATTTGACCGAAATTTGTTTCGCGATTTTACACAGTTTCGATTGATTCCGCGAGGTTCTGAGGGCTGTATCCAGCGGTAGGCATCTTAGTACGTCGATTTAAGTAATAAAAAGGCCACCTAAATCGTTTAAGATTTTTGAAAAAAACGTAAGGTTAACCCCTTTGGTGTTTTTTGACCCCAAAAAATGAAAAGTGGAATTCGGCAGCTTCTTTTACTGTTTCATACGTATTTTGATTAGAAAATTCGAATGGCGCAGTCAGGTTTCTCGTAAGTATGATATTTTTTATTTTACTAACTAAGGGGAAATCGTCGGAAAAATTGTGTGTACTAGTTAATGGAAATCTGAAAAATTCCAAGACATCTCAAGGAATAGATTCTTAGAAAATTTTAAAGCCAATGAAATCTCAGAAAATGCAAAGAGCCAAAAAAGGATATTCTATAATATTCTAGATTTCCTCAAATTTCCCTTTAGTTTTGCATATGACAATTTCTCCATCGTTTTTCCACTTATTAGTAAAAAACGACCGGGAAATTTTAAGAAGTCCCAGAAGTTCTTAGAAAAAATATCCAAAACATCTTGTGAAGTGGGGAATTACAGAAAATTTTAGGATATTTTAGGAAATTTAGACAATCTCAGAAAATTTAAAAATAAATAATTAAAATTAAATATGGGGGTAGTTACTCGTCTCTGTATCCGCTCTTGTTTGGAAGGAATTCTTTGGAAATCTCTGGAATTGCATTTTTTTTTGTCTTTTATAAAAGCAGGGCCCCGTTAACAACTTCGCACACGGGTCCTTCACCTGCTTGTTACACCACTGATTCTAACATAGCTACAAACACATCAATTAAAATATTACAAATTTACAAAATTAGTGCAATTAATTAGCAATAAAATTGTTAAACACATTTTTTGTCTGGTTTGTAATTACCATTGGAGATTCCTTAAGATACGTCAAGTATTTGCATTAATTAAGTATAAACGAATTAGAGATAATCTTGTACTTTAATTGCCTTAGACATTCAGAAACTCCTAATTCCCTATCGGTTGGTTGCTGCTCTCTATTTGGTTCGATAAGCTTTCCTAAAGTTATTTATTGACCCACGAAATTAATGTTAACTAAATTGAGAATCTTATCATTAAGATTTGAGAAACAAAACGTGTCGAGATTTGGTGCCGCAAAAATGGATTTTGTTTTCGACAAAGATAATTTGCTAAATATCGTTTGGAGGGGACTCGAAAATGTGGAGAGATAAATAAATTAAGTGAAAATACATTTTACGGTAGAAATAAATAAGAAGGAACCGGTGTTTACAATCTCCTTTTGTTAATGTTGATTTACATTACAGATCAAAGCGAATGTTGTTTGAAGTCTACGTTTGCATGTGTTTATCAACTACTCACAATGAAAGAGTCGATCAAACAGAGATAAAGTAATTCTTGTGCGTGGATATTACATTTAACGTGATGTATCTCTTGGGTAACGAATCAATACACCTGTATACATGCGCACAAAAATTTATTCAATAACTTTGTTTGGAATTTCCCTGTATAATTACATCGTCGTCTGTATTTGTGTTTCGCCAGACTGTGAGGCTTCCGCCATACGTTAAGCCGAAAATTCGAAACCTACCCCATTCTGAAGGGTAACTGTTGCTTCGTGAAATTTCCATGTCCGCATATTGTAAAAAAAATGTTTGCGTTATGTTTCACTTTTTCAATTTCAAATTTTGTGGTTTGTTGATTTACCCTATTTAATCTCATATTTTAAATTAAAAATTTTACGCCCGTAATAGGAAAGCCCAAAGCAAAACAACTTTGATCTGTTAATGTGTGGTACATTATGGCTTTTACCGGAAAAACTAATAAAGCTTGGTAGTTCCTAAAGCTCGAGCCGCACAGACCTATTATCTGCAATTTGTTAATTGCCATTTCGATGTCGCTAAGCAGATTAAACCCGATTTTAGAAGATTTGTATAATGCATTTTTAATGTATGGTAAAAATAGACTTTTTGCCGGCTTACCGGAAAAACTATTTGACCTAGAAAAGTTCTCGAGGATGACTGGGAAAAACTTGAACAACGCGAAAGCCGCACATAAATAACCGAAACAAATGAATGCAGGGTTATTTTGTCACACCACGGAAGTGAATTGCTCGTGATATTTTGAAGAGGTGCTTGAAAATTTTAATATCGCTCTATTCGATAAGAGTACATCTTGGTGCTTTAATAACGAAAGTGCTTTGTCAAAATTTATTACCCCGAAAAGGACAAATTTTGCGATTATAATTTAGTGATGTAGATACAGGAGCGAATTTAAAAATTATTAATATTATTAGGTGTATCGGCTATAAATTGGAGTAGTAACTAATATGTAATCTATCATACTATACGACGACGACGGTTCCCAGCAGTGACATTGATAGATGAAGCACTATTTGCACATCCCCATAGGTTTACCAACTTGGGTAACTCATCCACGACTCTATGTATTACAATTTGTCACAACAAATTTGAGTGCGATGTGAAATCGCTCTTTTACTGCAGTAGACAACGACAGTCCTAACTCTATTAGTGTCACTTTATGTACATGTCATTGTTTGTATCGTTCTAGTTTTGGTGCTAAATTTATCACATAAAATCAAATTAAGCAGATTCCGGCTTTGCCCAAGCGGAACAACAAAAAACTAAGTGAAATTATTTAATCAAAATTATCACTTCAATTTCGCACTTTTGCCACTGGCTTAATTTTGCTAGAACCTGTTGATCCTTCGTGTATGCCATGGATCATTACAAGCGGAATCGCTTCTCGCTACAGGCGAACTTTGCTGTAATAAAATTGTCAACAACCAAACTTTATAAAAGTTTGCAAAAATATCATTGTCATAAAATAAACGAGCGATGAGGTATAAAAACTGCAGCCCATTTATTTTCGAATTTATTTAAATATTCCATTTCGCGAAGTCAAATTGAAAATGTTTTCCTAGCCAACTTACTGTAAGTATTTTCCAGTCGAACAGGTAATTTTTGCTTTTGCTAGACTTTTCTTGTACGAAAACAATGTTCTTACTATACTATACTAGACCGCGTGGTTTCAAAGGAAAAATAATTCAACATTGTTAATGCCGAAAAACATTTTTCCGATGGCCGATTTAATTAGATTGTTATAAACTGTGTAATCATCAGAGAGAAGTTACGAAAATAACCACAAACGAATGTTGTCCAAAGAAGGAAAACACAAAGTTCCTTAAGGTTTATAAAAGCAAGAAATGTAATTTCATTAATGCATTGCTGCTTTTATATTCCTTTGCAAGTTAACCTCAATTTGTAAATTACCTAATCAAGTTACTTATAAAAATATTGTTTTTTATGCTTAAATTTGCTTTTCATTCCTGGCCTAAATGCAGTTTACTGCCTAGTTACATAAATAACTATTTTTATTGTTTTTAAGCTGCCACTTTTGTTTCTGTTCAAAAATAATTATTATTGATTTCTGTTAACTAACTGTCTATTTTGTCTCATATCAAAGAAATGTTTTCTCTATTCTGTGCTGGAAAAACTGCGCTGGGAAAAAACACTCAAAGTAGATTGCCGAATCAGATAAAATAATATTTATTTTAATCGCCTCTAGTAGTGATAATCGCATATTCATTACAGGCATTATTTGCATCATCAGTCAAAATAAATTACTTTATGTAAAACTTACAATTTGCACCAAATCAAAACAAACATACTAAATTTAAGAAAAAATATTTGCAAATTATTTTATGATTTTATAAGCCTACTCCCGGCTTAGCAATAAGAAATAGAATTAGTAACATTTATTGAAAGTAAAAAATTTATAAATTCGGAACAAAAATCATTAAACATAAATATAGTAATTGGTAATGCACATAAAATTGGTTTCAGTTGAATAAATAATAATTATAGTTTTATTACAAAGTCATTTTTGGAAAATAGCAATTTCTATTATATTTGATTAATAGCTTAATAATAACGAAAGATTGCAATCCACCAGCGAAATGAATATATAGAGGGAGGTTTTGGTAACCATATTGTCAATATTTGGTGTCAGTGATATCATCATGATTATCGCAACAGTTCTGTTGGCTTTAATTTTAGTTTTCGACGATCAAGCTGCTGCGCAAAAAGATCTGCTTTTAAAGGTAACATATATTGGTATCCACACATTTTTATAACAAATAATTTTTGTGTAGTTTCACCAAACCGATTACAAGATCAGAAATCTGAGAATTGAAACAGTTTCGGTGAATCACAGCTGTATGGAAATTTTCGAAATCAAATCTTATAAATATAATCGAACTACAACAGCTTTCAACTTAACAGTCCAAAGTAAAATAGACCTGGACAACGCCGTAGAGGTAATATTGTCTCCAACATTGTATTTTTAAAAACTAAATTTTTTAAAGGTACTGGTGCAAGCATACAGATTTGCAAGTAACGAATATCGATACTTTCCAATGCGTTTCCAGTTGAATTTATGTGCTGCCTACCAAACTAATGTGATTGGCATGTATAACTGGACAGGAAACTTTAATCCATGCAGTATTAAGAAGGTAATAGCAAAATTATAAAAAATATAAATAAATGCTTAATATTATTATTCACTAGGATACAATGTATCATACTTATAATTTCGTCGTTGATGGGTCCCAACTACCTCCACTTATTCCAAGTGGGGAATATAAGTTACAACTCGTGTTTATGAAAGATGAAAACCAAATTGGGGTATATTATGCCTACGTGGAAGCACACCGACCATACGGAATGAAAAAACATAATTAATTAAAATTGTCTGTAATGCATTGCAACATAAAAATTTCAAAAAATTAATATTAAACCATTGAATTTTTTTAAAAGATCCTTTAGCCTTTAGAACTTCTTGAAAATGTCTGAAATTTCCTTGAAAGAGCATTTTAATGCAAAATAAGCAAGTAAATATTAAATTATTTGTATAAATGCGACTAAAAACTAATGTCGAAGTTTCAGTACCTAAATTTTTTTTGTTAAAAGTTAGATGTAATAATTTATTCTTTAAATTTAATTAACCCGCGAAATAAACATTTTATTAAAATTTGATTTGCACGTAAGCTGTCAGCAATGAATTTTGCTATTTCAAATATTTTCTATAAAAGAAAATTGTCTTTGACTAAGTCAATTTTTAAAACTTTCATTCTATATTAAAATGTAATAATATGATTTTCTCTGGAGGGTTCAGTCCCCCCCCCCCCAGAATTCTTTTTTCAATGGAACTAAGAAAGTAGGCAAAATATTTAAAAAAATTAAGTTTTATTATTTTGGCATTATTTTACAAATAATAAATTTGGCAATAACAAATGCTAAAGCATTAATGTGGGTACTTACCTACAATTAGTTTCGCGTGAATAAATAAAAATAATTTTAGTACAAAGAATATTTTTGTCATTAAGAGATTTATCTGTGTAAAAATACAAAATAGTAAACAAATTTGGATGTAAGTACATATTATACTATCGGAAAAAATCCAATTAATAGATTGAATCTCACTTTTGTTTTTTTGCATTAAATTATGAATACCCGATAGAATACAATCGGTTAGAGGAAATATAAAAGGAATTAACTTTTATCATATTTAGTCATATTTAATTTCGGTGTTATATAAGTGATATCAAGTGCGTCATGATAGTTAAGGCTATTTTATTGGCCTTAGCCCTTGTTCTTTTGAAGAAAAACGGTCTGGCCCAAAAGGAGCTTCTCACGAAAGTATAGCTATTTTATTTATAATGCAATTTCTTAACAAATTTTGTTCATAGTTTCATCAAAATGATTACAAAGTCAGAAATATCAGAATTGAAAAAGTTTCAGTGAATTACAGTTTTGTGGATATTTTCGACATTAAGTCTTATAAATATAATCGATCTACTACGGCATTCAATATAACCATGCAGAGCAAATTCGATCTGTACAATACTACAGGGGTAATAATATCTCAAACATTTTGTTTCTCAAAATCAATAATTTTTTTAAGATTCTGGTGCAAGCTTACAGATTTGCTAGTAACGAGTATCGATACTTTCCACTGCGATTTTTATTAAATTTCTGTGCTGCATATCAGAGTAACGTGATTGGACTATATAACTGGACAGGAGACTGGAATCCTTGCAATATATTGAAGGTAATAACAGAAACATAAAATAAAAATTTAATTAATCTTAAAATTAACTAGAATAAGGAATATCACATTTATAACTTCGTGGTTGACGGGGCCCAACTGCCCCCACTTATACCGAACGGCGAATATAAGGTTAAGCTGGTGTTTATGAAAAATGAATATGAATTTGGAGATTTCGATGGATTCCTAGAAATATACCGTCCATTTGGGATGAAGAAACATAATTAATATTATAATATAAATAATATGTATTTGTATAATTTAAAAATGTATATTATGGTGGGTGTTGGTGTCGTATTCACAAATATGAATAAAATAAAATTAGTAAAATTGTGAATTTAGTGATAATATTATTTAAAATTATCTTAAATGACTCGGGCAGTGGAAAACGTTGTCCTTGTTGAAAGAGATCAAGCAGGACAAATCATAGAAAATTAAATTTTTTTGTTGAGAAAACACAATTACATTACTTGGTTTGATGACGGCCACCATCAACAATAAAACAGAGTTACAGGCACATTCGCATTTCGTTTCAGCAGCTGTAGAATCTAAATAACAAAAGCTTTCTCTATGAGAAAAAAGCTCAAGTATAAATGGCTAGGAAATCTGGGTCCTAGAATGTAATTGCAAATAATATAAACAAAACATGTTTTATTTATTTCTCTTATAATCACAATTGTTGTGGAAATCAAAACAACTTCCTATTCGTTAAATAAGCTTATTTATAAAATGTTAAACTTTAAGATCGGAAGTAGTTATTTTGAAAGTAGGAACTTCAAGTTTACTTGTTATTTAAGTAAAAAACTTTAAAATCAGCAGAAGTTACTTTGAAGGTAGGAATTTCAACTAATTAAATTATATCCGATCCTTTACTTTATATTTATAAATTTTTTTATTTGGATCATTATACTCGAGACCTAATCGTGTATACAGTATAGAAATTGAATGGATCGTTAAACAAACAAACCAAATGCTTGCATTTTGTTATTTAAATTTTTTGGAAGATTACACATAGCCAATAATGTACATATTTGATAATATATTATATTTCCTATATAAATCATTACAAATCAGTTTTGACTGAGATATTCCAAAACCTTTCAATTTCATGTATGATGGTTATCCACATCAGTTTGGTGTTTGCAGGTTTAATTTTTGTTCAGGAATCGGTTACCCAAAAGGATTTCTTGATGAAGGTGAGTATTTGTAGTCTTTTCAAAAAGTATATAATTCAATGTAACATCTTTAGTTCCATCAAACAGATTATAAAGTAAAAAACTTCAGAATGGAAACGAACTTTGTAAACCAAAGTCACTTCAATGTCCTGAAAATAGTTTCGTTTAAATATAACCGAACTCTGACTGCAGTTAATTTTACTTTAAATAGTAAAGTAGATATTACGAAAAATAAATTTGCAGTTAGCTTATCGACTAGGGAAGTAAGTAGAAATAAATTTATAATATTAATTTTTGTAGATAGTGGTGCAGGCTTATAAATTCGCCAGTAATGAGTACAGATTATTTCCATTACGTTTCCAGTACAATGTTTGTGATGGATTTCAAATGAACATTATCGGCTTGCAAAATCTAACAAAAGATGGAAATCTCGACTTATGTAATATTAAAAAGGTAAGTCTGTATTATTTGATATGACTTCGTAAAGTAGTTAGTTTTGATTTTTTTAGAACACATTGTATCAAACCTCTAATTTTGTATTTGACTTCACTCGACTACCTCCGTATATTCCTCACGGTGAATACAAAATAACCAACACCCTCGTCTATGATGAGAAGAAAGGAAAATCCGCCATATTGAATATGTATGGAGAAGTATACGCAGAAGTGCCTTGGTCGAAAAATAATCATATGATTATTGCAATCATAATATTTTCCTGACTTTTACTGAGGATGATAAGCAATAAAAAATATTATGTGCGTTAGTGCAAACGTCACGTTACACGATATTACATTGTATTAAAGTAATATGAAAATGAGAAAAAACTTGTTAAAACAATTCAATACTTTGTATAGGTACAAATAAATAAATCTAATTTTGTGTAATTTATAAATTTTTTTATTTGAGAGATTTTTATAAGTTGATAATCTAATCCGTAAATATCATTATTCAACATTCAATAATATTCGAATCGATTACAAATTGTTTTATTTTGTAAATTGCATCTTTTCATTCAGCATGAAAAGCATGTTTCGAAACAAGAAAAACCAAAGCATGGAAAACACAGATGATACATTTCAATAATTTAGTTTCATAAAATTCGAAAACTTATTTTATTTAAATATATAAATCGTAACTTGTGAGAAACTAAACAATAAAACTTTAAATGAGAAGTTAATTCAATAATATAATCAAATTATATTTTTAAGCTTTCGACGACTTTTATCGTCTTCTTCAGAAATTTATTTAATATAAACAAAATAAATTACATGGAAACAGGGAACAAACACATCGTCATTTGATACGACCTAAGATCCAAAAGATCGTGAGTTAAGGAACAACCTATACTGAGTTTCCGTCAAATAGGAAAAACTTAACTCCAATGTGTGCAGTGGGAACTAGCCTAGTAATTGGCTGTAGATGTTGCTTAAGCCGTCTATATCTGTCTTCCTATTCATTGCGTTCTTCTCTCTTGTAATGCATATCATTTCATGAAGCAGTCGATCTTTGTAGTTAGTAACGGATTTTATTATTTTGGCGTTTTTAAAATCTGCATCATGCCCATCAACTAGAACGTGTTTGGCAATGGCTGTAGATTCGGTCTTATTACAGCGTATACTTGAAATGTGTCCACTCATTCTTTTTTGAAGCCATTGGTTTGTTTGTCCAATATATACCAAATTGCAGTTATTGCATTCGACCTTGTATACTAAATCCGACCTCTTCTCCGGAGGTACGGTGTCCTTTAATTTAGTATAAAGTTGACCAATGTTATTAGTGGACTTGAAGGTTACATTGGTTTTGTAAGGTTTTAATATTCTCTTGATTTTTTCGCTTAAACCTTTAACATATGGCATAACTGCAAAAGTTGGAAACTTCTTTCTTCGTGGTGTTACCATTATATAGTTTGTTAACACGATCCTTGATAATTCTCTTCACCAGAGGTCCAGGGTAACCGTTCTTGAGTAAAGTTTCTTGGGCAATTTTTAAGGTCTCTTTCCTGTAGTCGCCATGGGTTAATTTTAATGCTCTATCAACAAGTCCTATAGCTGTGCCAATTGCTTGGCTTCTGTGGTGATGTGAGCTATAGTTAAGGTATCTTCCCGACCAAGTTGTTTTTTGTGTCCATTTATATTTAATTATTATTGTTTAATTCATTTATTCATTTATTGTTTAATTTCTCACAAGTTAAGATTTATATATTTAAATATTTTCAGATTTTAGACAGTTCATTATGTCTTTTTACTATGACAATTTACACCTTTATGGTTTGACAGCTGTCCACAAAATGAAGCAATTATGAAAATGTACTGAAAGGAAGGCTGCTTTAACTAACCAGAAAATATTCCTTATAAGATGCAAACGAAATAACCTAGTACCTGCATTCTTAAAATTTAACAACAATTTTAGGTTTAATCTAGGCTCTTCATACAAATTGGAAAAAATAATTAATAATTTTTACCAAGCAATACTTCTGGAGAAAATTGCTGATTGTTTCAGAAGTATCAACTACAATAACAATAAAATAGATTATACCTAAAACAAAAATTAACATACCTTATACACAATAATGTTTATTATGAATTTTTAGATAAACAAGAACAAAAATACAATCAAGAATTCCAAAAAATCAAGAAAAGGCACATAAAGAAAATAACCACACTTATGTACGCATCAAAACCAAAACGAGAAAACGACCATATTGAAGAAAAATGGATTAAGAACCTAACGAACGTTGTCATACCACATGAAGTTAAAAGGACCTTACAACTTGGCCAGAAATATGCCATTCCATTCAACGATAAGAACTTTCCCACCGACGATATCATCGTGGGCATCGAAAAGGCTATCCAAAATTTGGACTATAACACAAAAAACTTATTAAGAATGGAATTTACTAATTCTATTAAAACTTTCAGTAAACTTCAAGAAAAGAACAAACAATCCAACCAAATACAAGACTTCGTCAAAATTAAAAAATTTGTAAAAGAGCACCCAGAACTTCTCATCATTAGATCTGATAAAGGAAACGCCACTGTGATAATGGATAAATTAGACTATGATGATAAAATAAACGCTTTAGTCAACGACAACACCACATATAAAATTTTAAAGAAAGATCCTACTAACAATCTACAAATAAAGAATAACCAGCTTATATCAAATTGGGAGAAATACAAATACATTGATAAAACTACCTCCATTAAATTAAAAATAAACAGCGCACTTCCACCTAAAATATACGGATTACCCAAAATTCATAAGATTGGAACACCACTTAGACCTATAGTTGCCAGTATCAAATCTCCAACTTATAAATTATCAAAATATTTATCAAAAATAATCTATAATATTTTAGGTAACTCCGAATATTACACCAAAGATTCGTGGACATTCATTGAAGATATAAAGAAATTTAGTATACCTAATGATTACATACTAATATCATTAGACGTCAAGTCGCTCTTCATTAACATTCCAGTTGATTTGGCAATTACTACTGTAGAAGGAAAATGGGATGATATCAAAATTCACACGAATATCCCTAAAGAAAAATTTCTGGAAGCCCTTAAGCTATGTTTGGAGACAACATACTTCCAATATAATGGGACAATATATCAGCAAATTGCCAATCTCAAATCTGGCAATGGAAATTTTGGAAGAAGACCGGATATCCAAACTTCCATTTAAACTTCCGTTCTACAAACGCTATGTTGACGACATCATCACTGCCATACCAAAGAACTACGAAGCTTTCATAGTTAATCACTTCAACGGATTTCATCCACGTCTTCAGTTCACGATTGAGAAAGAAGAAGACAAGAAAATAACTTTTCTTGACATACAACTTATCCATGAAACGAATCACCTGAAATATAAATGGACACAAAAAACAACTTGGTCGGGAAGATACCTTAACTATAGCTCACATCACCACAGAAGCCAAGCAATTGGCACAGCTATAGGACTTGTTGATAGAGCATTAAAATTAACCCATGGCGACTACAGGGAAGAGACCTTAAAAATTGCTCAAGAAACTTTACTCAAGAACGGTTACCCTGGACCTCTGGTGAAGAGAATTATCAAGGATCGTGTTAACAAACTATATAATGGTAACACCACGAAGAAAGAAGTTTCCAACTTTTGCAGTTATGCCATATGTTAAAGGTTTAAGCGAAAAAATCAAGAGAATATTAAAACCTTGTAGCATTACCTTTGCATTTTGATCTCCAACCAAAAATTTGAGGAGAAGGCGATGACAGAGAAACGTCAAAAAAAAAAGCAAGGAAGAAAAAAATATAAAAAAATCGTGAACCTACGCGAACGAATTAGTGGTATATTTTTGGAAAGTGCTGAATCGAAAAGTTTTCGATCTCACATATATTTGTTAACAATCGTTAGTGTTACTAACGTTTGAATTTAATATTACCAATTTGGACCCATTTTGGAAAATTTTGGATTATTTGATTACCTGGACCCACGAAACAAGATTGGAAAACGAATTTGAAGCTGCCGATAATCGTTTAACCAGCCCAGCAGTTCTTTTGGGGCGGTTTTAACATTTTTTTGGATTTTATTGTCAAGTTGGGAGATTTCCACTCGCAAAACCGTTGCAGTGTATCTGTGAATTTTGTTGCATTTCAGTCACTAGAGACTAGGTGGAAGTTTGTTTATAAATAATTAAGCGTGTTTCGGTTTGTTATTGTTTGCAGATCTTTCCATATAGTTAGCCGCAGGATCGAAAGCATCCTTCTTGTTCAAAGGAAATCCTGGTAGCTGCTGGTTTATCTGGCGACGGAATCCTGCGTGTAGATTTTGATGGTTACGATTGTGGAGGGGTAAGTAACATTAACCTACTAAAATAACGCTTTAGTAGTTATTATACAAAGTTCCCACTTGTCTATTGGAAAATATTCAAGTGGCACCTTCGTTTCTTTGCCTGATTTGTAGCATTTTTGTTGGTAGACTGCTCTACGGGTTTGTGAGTGAGGGGATTTTCTAACCATTTGCGTTTTCTTTTATCTTTGTTATATTTTTTATTTTTTTTAAATCCCTTCAGGCCATTTTGTTTGTTTACTGCTTAGACAGTTCTTTTTTTTGTATTGTTATTTTTATTTGTTACGTTTGTTGTTTTCTTTTTCTTGTTCTTTCTCTATGTCAACGAGATAAAAATTTCATTTCTTTTACTTTTGTGTTTTATTTTCGTTGGCTGGCGTCCAGCGGCATCTGCATTTTTATTTTCAGGTGGTTGTTTTACAGTAGCGCAAAAGAACTCACGACTCGTAACAGCGAACCCTGCTCTCGGCCTGTAAATCGAAAAGATTAAAGCTTAGCTGTGCGGTTATCCATCTACCGCCAACAAAGGGGCATCTGTGCACGCACTTCATTACCATCAAAGGGTGTAACAACCTTACAAAACCAATGTAACCTTCAAGTCCACTAATAACATTGGTCAACTTTATACTAAATTAAAAGACATCGTACCTCCCGAGAAGAGGTCGGATTTAGTATACAAGGTCGAATGCAATAACTGCAATTTGGTATATATTGGACAAACAAACCAATGGCTTCAAAAAAGAATGAGTGGACACATTTCAAGTATACGCTGTAATAAGACCGAATCTACAGCCATTGCCAAACACGTTCTAGTTGATGGGCATGATGCAGATTTTAAAAACGCCAAAATAATAAAATCCGTTACTAACTACAAAGATCGACTGCTTCATGAAATGATATGCATTACAAGAGAGAAGAACGCAATGAATAGGAAGACAGATTTAGACGGCTTAAGCAACATCTACAGCCATTTACTAGTCTAGTTCCCACTGCACACATTGGAGTTAAGTTTTTCCTATTTGACGGAAACTCAGTATAGGTTGTTCCTTAACTCACGATCTTTTGGATCTTAGGTCGTATCAAATGACGATGTGTTTGTTCCCTGTTTCCATGTAATTTATTTTGATTATATTAAATAAATTTCTGAAGAAGACGATAAAAGTCGTCGAAAGCTTAAAAATATAATTTGATTATATTATTGAATTAACTTGTCATTTATAGTTTTATTGTCTTATTTTATTTACAATCAATTTATGATTCTTAAATTTTTTAATTAATTTAATACTTTGTTAATGTTAATTGCTATTTTGTAATTTCTAAACTGACACATTTTAATTTTCTAATCAATGCTGAGGTTCTTAAATGAATATGATTTTAATGTTTTTGTAAAAACGGGAGATTAATTTATAATTCCCTTTGTTCTCAATTAACTGATAACAAAAATACAAAATATAAACAGTTTTACATCTTTGAAACATCAATCACGAAGGAAAACGTTTTTTTTTTCATGTAATTAGTATTTACAAATTTATTTTTTTGAAAACTGCGGAAAAATTCTTCTACCAGAGAAACTAGATAGATTTTTCTGTAGAAATGCTGTTTGAATACTACTAGGGAACTGTAATCAATATTTACTGATTAGCTTTATATTTAACTAGTTGTGTATTTTACTTTGAAATGTTACACCAACGTAAAATCCACTTACTACAACAGGTACGAGAATCTATAGAGAACCGAGTTTGAACAGTCTAAACATAATATAATCTATTAAATTACTACAGGAAAAAAGAGCATGAAAACTCATTCAAAGTAAGAATGGAGTAACTGATCGGTTTCGGCTTGATCGGCTTCAACAACTCTAAATTAAAAATGAATCATATCTAATTACAAAAAGTAAAATAAAATCAAAAAAAAGCTTTAAAGTTATCAAAGCAACAAAAGCTTTTAATTAATAAAATATCGTTCTAAATATAGTTAACGCAAAATTAACGTTAAATTAACGTTTATATTATAGATATATATAGATGTTCATTTGTTTTTCAATTTTTTTGATTAGGTTGCTTGAGAACTTAATTAAAGGTTTGAATAAGTTTTTCTTGGTTTTAGATTAATTATGTTAAAATAGGATTTTAATGAGCAAAAGTTTATCACTTTAGCAACGCAAACCACAAACATTTAGTAAAGCCGTCATATAATCTACTCCCTTGTTTAAAACTAAAACTATTACAACTTTGCTTAGGCTCCACTATATGGTAAGAGATAAAATATCAACACTCTCTATTTACACAAGGTTTTGCTGTCCTTATGTTCAAGCGTTTCCATAACTCCTTCAAATTCTAAATTAATAATAGTCTGTTAGGTAAATGTTCCTGCACAATGTTTGCTTTCATATTTATATGATATTCCAGTGCTCGTGATGGGGAAGTCCCCGCAAATAATTTTTATATAGAAAAATGCGATGAGAGTCAAAGATGGTCTACCTCACACACGAAGAAAGATTAAATTATCAGACACAGACAAAGCTTTGTCCTTTGTTACGTTTACGTATTATAACCACGAAAATATTTTTCCAACATAGAAACTACGCAACTTGTTTTGAAGACTTGTTGCATCTATGTTTACACAAGTGCCACTTTGAAGTCTTCCTTTGAGACACATAACAGTTTAAAATAAAATTTTATTTGCCCACAAAATAAAAGCAAAATTTTCGCACTTCAATTTTGAATTATAAAGTGACAATTTCCCAACCAACGTGAGAAAATTCTGTTACAAAACAGGTTTCCTTGTTAATTTTGGAAACTTATTAAAAGTTTTCAAAATTAAATTTGATAAATAACCACGTGGTGTTGTTTTTAGATGTAAGTTAAGTTTTACTTATGTTTGAGGAGGAAAGTTTACTTCGACTCGACAGTAAGTGGTTATAAACTTATAACCTACGCCGGGTGTATTATAAAGTTTTATTGAGTTTGTTTTAATTTAAAAATCGTTACGATTAATACGAAAGCGTAGAACCCTTTCTCTCTTCAGATGGAAGTTCAGCGATACGGAAGTGTTCCGTCACATTGGGTCCAGACTAGTCTGGACCCCTCTTGGAAAATTAAATTTGCATAAATATATTCCTTTGAGCAAAATTATGCAAATAAAACCGATAATTTGTTGAGAAACTTTCAGTAAGTCCCCGGACTTGAACTTTTACCACTGTCAACAAATTTTATGATTAAACGAATGCAATACTTATTGCTTAACTTGACCACATTTTTTTCAACTTTCTGACGCATTTTTGTCCCTTTAGTGATATTAACAGAGCGATGACGAGTGCGTCGTGCGCCCCATTTACCAAACGTTCTCCCTATTCTTAAAGTAATTGTATATACTTTGTTAAATGTGCTTGGGTGTTTTTCAGCTAAAAATATAGCTTTAGGTAAAAGAAAATTTCTTTCTGCCGTATCAAGTGTACAATTTTTAACTTAAAAGCTGTTGCCTCGTAGCAAAATATTTCAGACGATGTAAATTCTTAAAATAATAGATCGCTCTCAATTTATACACATCCAAGTTTGTAATTTTTTCCACTTTTCATTTTCATAAAAAATTAATTGAAAATTTATTAATCTCCGATAAACTCTGCTTATTGAAAATTCTATATGAAACATCAAATCAGTTATACAACTTATTTTCTTGTGAGGGATTATTTATTAGGTTTCCCAAGCCCTCGGGGATACTTTTATCGACCTGTTTAAATTTAGTTTTTCTAAGATTTTCCACCACTTAAAATATTTTATTAACCGACGCCGACGTCACTCTATTTCTATTATTATAAGAAATATTATTGTGGATAACCTTGTCAGAGCTTAATATTATAATTTGGAAATTGAAAAAAAGTATAAGGATTCCGGAAAATCGATAATAACAATTTTTTATATAACATAATCCGCTTAGTTCCCTGTAACTTATCAATGTTTGAAATCCTGTATCGCCATTAAGAAATCATTAAATTTGAAATTGGTAGGTATACTACATTGTTAAGAGAAAATATTTGAAGAAAAATAATATAAAAGTGCGTAGCTTATTCCTTTTACGTTTTATGGATTTTCTCTTGTTAAATAATAATATATTGAAAGGAAATTTTGCTAATGACTCACGAGTATACAACAAAATGTCAATTGAAAATTATAATTAATTGTTTCCAAATCTTTTTTTCAGCCATCGATAAATTCCAAAATCTCATCACCCTCTTATCCTCTTTCACCTTTTCTGGCGTTGACATGGTGAACCAATCCAGGTGGCTATTATGAAACGAAATTGACACTGAAGGCTGCTTGCGCTTTACTTTGCTATGTCAAAACAAATAGAAGTTTCTTTGATTATTTTGGTTTTCTTTGTCAAAATTACAGTAGTTTTTCAAAGAAACCGTAAATTATAAAGTTTATTGAAGAAGTGTGGCCAGCTAATTTAAATCATTTTAAAATTTTCCGAAAGGAAACTGCTTGATCGTTTCAAGTCGGCAACTTGCTTTATGCGATTCTTTCGTATTTGTGTTTCATTTTACTCATTATTACTTTTTAACTCTAATCAAAAGCTTCCGCGCTACCTTGGGCATATTAAACCTTATTTTTACTCAACGCCAAGCTCACGCAACTTTTCTTCCAACTTCACGTTTGTTTAAATTACACTTGTCGTTTACAGGCGAGCTCCTAGCACGTATCAATCTTAGTCTGCAATAAACTTATTTTTCTGTCTATTAACTGTTATCTCTTGATGAGATTTCCTTCCCTGTAGACATTAAACGACAAAACTTTATATATTATCGAATTGCATAGTACAAATAAACTTTTTTTTGCTTAAACGAATACTTCCAAACGGAAAGAGCTCTGGAAAACGTCTCGTGACTTTCAAGTATTATGCTGAAATAATATAATTTATCACAACTAATTAATTTTATTTAATGGAAAAATGGCAAAAAAAGTTTTTTAATTTTTAATGAATACATAAGCTTGCTTTTACAAGCTTATATTAAAATAAATGAGTTTGTTTTCTGTAATGCCAGGGGCTTCGGCGAGTCGGCTTTCAGTATTTTTGAAGAAACTTATTAACAGACTCTTAAGAGAAAAGTTTGACATTTAAATTAAATGATGTTTCTTGTACAAAGAACTGAAATACTTCAAAGCTTAAAAACTTTTTTGTTTATGACATTTTATTATATAAATTTTTTTATTCGTTCCTCTACAACCTGTTGAAATATTTAAATACATATTAAGGTTTTTTACATAAATTTATACTTGAAAGGTTGTTTTACTTTGATAACATTTTTCATACGTAATGTATTTAACTTTCTGTATCGACACACTTTAGCATAACTTTATTTAATTAAGTGTTAGCCTAAAATGTACTCTGCTGGACAACGGAACGCTTGTTTGCTCACGTTCGTGTGTGAGCACGTGAGTACGCAGCTTAACGCTAATCTTACGCTTAGTTTAAAGGGAAGCAATTGCATTAAGTTTAATAATTTATATCGCCTTGTTCTGACAAAATGTTTCGCTTGTTTGCTCACGTTCGTGTGTGAGCACGTGAGTACGCAGCTTAACGCTAATCTTACGCTTAGTTTAAAGGGAAGCAATTGCATTAAGTTTAATAATTTATATCGCCTTGTTCTGACAAAATGTTTCGCTTGTTTGCTCACGTTCGTGTGTGAGCACGTGAGTACGCACCTTAACGCTAATCTTACGCTTAGTTTAAAGGGAAGCAATTGCATTAAGTTTAATAATTTATATCGCCTTGTTCTGACAAAATGTTTCAACATACCGTTCGGTCTAATTGATTCCTTAGGGTAAGATTTGCCACTTATCTGATAAACCAATTGATAGAGTAGACTTGTTAGACCAAAATTGTTACCGGATAAGCGGCTTCAAAAAAAAAAACTAAAAACGTTCACGTGAAACTTCAAATTCTACAAAAGTTGTGAATAACTTTTGCTTTGCCCGAAGATAGATGATGGCGAAAGATACCACTGCTATTTGCTTCTGGCGTTAGGGTCCGGGTTGCAATATCTTATTACTTAAGTATTTGAATTATAAATGGCGAAGGGGCTTTGAAACGGTGAGGAAAAACTGAAACTATGAAGGCAAAATTACTATATTGCTTGATAAGCTGTAAGTGCTTACTTAAAGTTTCCAAGTTGCAACTGCACATCACTTCACATGAATGCAAACCGTATGTACGTCTTTTCAACAAACTTAAAAGCTTAAGCCGTCGCTTTGAAACTTCCCTTCGTCCAAAAGATGAACTAATTTCGCTGCATCGTGCAATTGCACTGTGCATTTTAATATTTAAATTTTATCGATCGCAATTTTAGCCAGATTTCAGTTATGTGTCCTTTGGCGACATGAATGGAATTCCTGCTTAATTTGAAACGTCAAAAGCTCTAAAATACTGAAATTTTAATTTTGTTCTCTTTGATGAACAAAAAATTAATAAAGCTCTATTTGATTTCAATTCGTATTGAGTTCACCGAAATAATAAAGTATGTACTTAAATTTGTAAATATACGACGAAACTTTTCGATTTTAATTTACAAAAATGAATGCCTACCTAATTTAAACTTAAATACTTCATAATGGAAATAACATTCTATATTATATTACATAATAATAAACATAATAGCTAAATTGAAATTTTTTTGTAACTAAAGTTATAGCAGGGCAAAATGTATAGAGTAAACTAAGCAGCAGTACAGGCAGATTAGTCCAGTCAACGAAGACCAAAACAGGTCAAATAGGGGAAATAATTCGTGTAATCGCAAATTTTAGTACATTGGTAGAGGGGAGTGTCATGAACAACATACTAAAAGTCCTGACCGTTGGCTGGGGAGAGAGTTAAACGTCACTTTTTCTCGTTTTTCTTGAATAACTCTAAAATCGCGACTTTGAGCGAAAATGTGTTCATATACAAAATTAAACTACATAAAATTTCCTACAAAAATGCTTTTATATGTTTTTTCTCTAGAGTGAATAGTTAGCGATATAAAGGGGGTAGAAGCATCACAGGTTATTAAGAATGGTAAATTCTTAAAATCCCAGCACGCTGCTGCTGCTCCTGCTACAGCTTGTCATTTTTTGGTAAAAAAACATATATTTTTTTATTTTACCAACCTAAAAATATATTAAATTAAGGCTAAGATTATTAATCAAAACCGGGAAATTTAAATTTTTAAGCAAAAATGAGGAAAGTTTAACCTTGGGATCGAAAAAATTAAGACTTGGAGAGCATATTTATTTAGAAAATGAACCCAAAATAAAAATTTTGAGTAAATTTGTGGTATATAAGTAATATGTATTTATGGTTAAAAAAAATAAGAATAATACAATACGTAGAAATTCAATAATTCAAAAAATTAAACGAAAAACGTTATTTTACGGTTATTTCCGATCTTCAGTCGTATATAATGAATAAATATTTATTTTAATTTATTTAATCACCTTACTGCTTACGGAGTTTAACAGCAATTTTCTGTGTTACTTTAAAAGTTAATTATAAAAATAATGAAGGAATACAAATCTCATCCAAACAAAAACAAATAATCTGTTTTTGTCGACGTTTCGGTTTTAATAATTATACCATTTTCGAGACTAAAAATGAGAGGAACCATGATACACAAAAACAAACTAAGGGCTATAACACATACCTCACAGAGAAAGGTGGAGGACGTTTTTAGCGAAATAATAATTCTTTCATCAACCAAAATCCAGTCGGGTGGTACATTAACCAGGTCAAACAATATAAAACATTAATAATATATAGGTAACTGAAAGTATAAAACTATAAAAATAGAAAGTCAAAATTGTAAACCGGGGGGTCTGGGGGGTGTGGAACACCCTCCAGTACATATCGCAGAATTTCCAGTCTTTTAGAATACTTAGAGAAGATAAGGAATTTATAATTTTACAAATTTTGCCAGAAAAAACCGATAAATTTGAATTTTTAAGCAAAATTGAAAGAAATTAAACGAAAATTAAAACGTTCGGCTAAAAAAAATTAGAATTCGAGAAACTTATTTATTTTATACGGTATTATTATAACAAAAAATTTTAATTGCTCGACGGCACATCAAGTTTAGCAGCAACTTTTTGAGTTACTTTGAAAATATCGAAAAACGGGGTTTACCCTAATAGCGGGAAACGAAATTTAAAAAAGCAAAGCGGTCCCCATACATTTCTCTCAGCTTCCCCTTGATTGTTTTTAATGAGGTATTCTTCCCGAAACTTGTTTCAACAACTTGTCCAAGGAGAACTGGAAGTCGTAATTTCCTTCTATCCTCCATTGATGCTGAAATTCCTTCATTCTCAGAGCGTTCCCTTTTTCTCGATGTAAAAGAATTTTTTCTTGACCAGATACGTCTTAGAATGGTGTCTCCCCATTTATCCTTCCTCTCCTGTGCTGAAATTGTATTGTCACAACTGAAGGATCGAACATTGTAAACCTTTCGTCGCATATTATGAAGTTTTTCCTTCCGTTTGTTATGAAATTCATCGTCAATAGCTTTACCACAAAACAGACAAATTGTTTTTACGATTTAAAATCAAATTTCAGTTCAGCTGAATGCTATCGTGGAGCACCATGCGACGCTGAAGGCTCTAGCTCTGCAAGAGTTTCTCTCAAAAACTTTTTAATTGATTCAGGTCTGGTGTACTCTTTTCTGCAAAACTCACGAACAACGCCGTGTTTCTGTCAAATTAATTAAGTAACCAATCAAATTTTAATTTTTTTTTAATTTGAATTGCGGTTGTCTGATTGGTTCCTTGATTAATTGTCGGGCAGATTTGTTATCCGATAGATATCTCAAGGTGAAGATATCGGGCATTAATAACTGCAAATAACTCAACTTTAGTTTTAATAATCCTCGATTTTCCACCCCCTGTGCCTCGCAAACTATTTAACTTAAAGAAAAATTGATGAATACCTTTTTTGTAGGAAATTTTATGTAGTTTAATTTTGTATATAAACACTTTTTTGCTAAAAGCCGCGGTTTTTGAGTTATTCAAGATAAACATGAAAAAGTATACTAAAAGGTAAAAGGGGAACATACTAAAAGGACTTTTAGTATATTGTTCGTGACACTCTCCCCTACCAATGTACAAAAATTTGCGACTACACGAATTATTTCCCGAATTTTTCCTTCATTGACTGGACTATATCAGCAGTACGTGGAAGTAAGTAGCAGTAATAGAAGAAGAAAACTGTGGTTCATGGTGGTTCTAAAAATTTAATTAAATTTTTTCGTTTTGTATTTTTTGTGGCTTTTGCTACAAGTGTACGAAATGTCTTTAGCTCCCGATACATTTTCATTTTAATTAAATGGAATGAAAAATATTGGGCGGATTGTAAACGTGAGAAATAAATTAGCAAAAGAAAAACAAAATAACAAGTTCTCCATTGTTCCAATTTATTTTGCTTTAGTATTCTCTGCGATATTAAATTTTGTCATGCTGGGCTCAAAAATAAATACCATTTCATATTTACTGTGTACCTGTATAACAATGGATATAATAAGCTCCATAGATCAATTTATTGTGTACGTACTGGTATAAAATGGTGTGGTTTTATTAGTGAAAATAATACAAATAAAATGTAACATAGAATATTATTTGCTTTGTGTGCAGATTGAATAATCGATTTGTTAGAAATAAATAATTTTTAATGAGCCCTTAAATGCGCAGGGACTAAATCAAGTAAAGGTAAATACTATTTATTATATTATAAAAGATAAAATTCAATAATTTTTCGCTCTTCAAGTTTGTTCAAATGGAAAAATTACTTTGTTGTAAAGGTAAACATAAACATTTTTTATTAGACTTTAATAAACATTAATAATGGAACAAAAGCGTTCTGTTTATTTTTTCCAAACTTCAAAAACTAAAATTGCCTAATATTTCTTCATTAAATTGGCAAACAGTAGCTATTTCGTCCAATCAAATCGTTTTTATTGTGATATAAGAAGCAACCAAACAAGAATGTATCAATTTTGAACATCGAGGAAAGTTAATTGGAGAAATCCTTCGTAATTAATTAAATTATTACTTGTCACAGTCAAAAAAGTTGTCTGTCAAGATAACGTCTGCATTCAGGCTTTATCAGAATAAATTTAAATTTTTTTAATTACGAGACTAGGCTGGGTTATCTCGATCAAATTATATTACATAATAGCAAAAAATTTTAACTTTTTTTTGGTAAAACAAAGTTGATTATTTACACAGCTACAAATTTTACTTTTTATAAAATAAAATAAATACTCTCGGCCAAATATTTTGTTTCATTGTTTTGGTAACATTTATTCCGGTTTACGAAATGTTATATTATTTGTTCAGACAAACTTCAAATTTAAAATTTATGTTAATCAGGGGAAATTTTTACAACGCATGTTATAAATATGAATTTTATTTATTTTGCATGTTTGAACTGGGAAAAGTTTAGTTCGGAAAACTTTCAACTTTATGGTCGTGGTTTAATGTTTAAATTTTTTAAACATTTTCATTAAAGCTGGAAGCCCATTTCCTAATTATAGTTTTAGTTTAATTAAGTGAACATTCACTAAAATGTTCTATTAGTTTACATAGGAAACTTTCTTTAATGAATTTTGTTTCAACCAACCAGCGCAGTCAAAATATTTTCAATGAAAAACCTTTAGCCAAGTTTATCTATAAAATTTTCCCAACCTTCATTTTAAGATGCCCAAAAGTTTGCCTTTCAACCACTCAACATTATATCGACATGGCGGAGCTAACCATGCTATTGTAAAGAAACAAATAATGAATTATTATACAATGAAAACCGTAGAGCTTTTTTATATTTAAATAAATTGTAAAAATAAACAAAATATTTACATTACATTTACATTTATATTTACCTCCAAAACATTTTTATTACAGCAAAGCTAGCATAATGCAGAATATACAGGATTGTAATGATTCAAAACGAGAAAGAACAGAAATGTCTTCTGCATGATAGATAGAATAAATTTAAAAAAATCAAATTTCAAAATAAATTTTTAAATCATAAGTGAAAGTGATGTGATTAGAAGATAAGAAGATAGAAGTGAAACAGAAGCTGTAAAGTAAAGCAGTAAAAATATAGAAAATTAATAATTAGATATAATTTGAGAGCAGCTGTGCCAGCTTTTTTTTAAATAAAAAAGTAAATCATTAATTTAAATTTGCATTACAAAGTTTTGTGTAATAGGTAAATTAAAACTTATTATATTTATTTAAGATTTAATAAAATAAAAACGTTTTTAAGTAACTTTTCCATTTTCCAGTTGTCAAAAAAATTAAAAACTTAATTAATTTACTTCTTCGTCATTAAAAATTTCAGAAAAGCTTTGTAATATTTTCTTTTCTTTACAAATATATTTGGCAACAATTTAGCTCATTGTAAATAATTGTATTTTATAAATAAATAAATATGTAGTGCTACCAGAAATTCTATTGCATTTCCTTTATTTTCTCTGCTTCAACGATTTGTAGCAATTCTATTCTTAATCCACTGTGATTTTGTTGTGCAACTTTTCCGTAAAATTGGAAACGGAAAGCAAGAGATAATCATTTAGACTTAATTGCCGCAGTTTTTCTTCCATTAACTAACTGTACATCTCAGAATTGCTAAAATTAATTTTGTATTATTTTTACAGTTAATGATAATTTAAAAATTCATAAATTCAGTAACTTAAGAATTTTACGAATAAAATATAACATTCACTTACTGGAAGCTCTTTGAGCAGGATTTTTTGTTCTTATTATGTAGCATCTCTAGCTTCAAAATTAAAAATCAACTCCAGAAAATATTAATATTAACTTTTCAGGAGAAAATTAAAAATTCACATAGAAACATCATATATAATTAAAATTTAAATGTTTTATCGTGTGAGCTTAAGTAGTTTTATGTCTTCAAAGAGCTAGTTTGGTAAATAAATAAATATTTTTTTATATTTAAGTAGAAATTGAAAACACAGCATTGTAAATTGAATTTTCCTACGGTCACACAAAATCCTCAAAAGATACAAAGGAAATAGAGCGACAAAATAATCCGGAGTTTAAGTTTACTTTTAAGAAAACATTTGTGTAATATTGTTCTTGTTTACCACCTGATCAAGGTTTAACTCGATGTTTTATAAACATTTTCTTTGATTAACTGGATTGTCGTTTTATATTCATGTATTTGCAGTTGACGCGAGGATAAATACGTCGGGAAAGTTTGATACCTTTTCGAATCGTTTTATATTTTAGGTATTAATTAAAATGTTAATTAACAGGTTTTAATTATTCTAATTTTACAGTGGAGCATTCGTAAACAATAGCATTGTCTTGCGATGCTGTTATATTATTGTTAAAACTGAAAATTTTACGTTAATTAATGTAATCTTTTGTTAATTACACTTTACAATAAAATAATCACGAAATCAGTTTAAATTTGGCGCCCTGTCAAATTAAACAATCGTGACTCCTCCCATTCGGGTTCTTTTTTTACTGCAAGTTGCGTATTTGTTTGAAATTAATTAGTTTTTTTTAAATTGTCAATCATCCACAATACCGAAATAGCAATTAGAGCGTATTGATAATCTAATAATAGAAATAATTAATTATACTATTGTAAACAATTTCTAAATGTGTTTAATAATTGGTAAAATTAATGTCCATTAATTTTACCCGTCTTCGCGTGATACATTACTCTAAATGTTTATTATTTATCACTTACAATAATTGAGCTGGTATTTCGTGAAAAATTAACCTTCACTTTCGATTAGCTACATATTTCATTTTCAAAATGTTTTACCAGTATATCTCTAGAACAAGGTTACAAGATTGGATCATACACGCAGGCAACTTTATCGTCAGAAACAATTTAAATTTATTTTTTTAAATAAAATGGTCAGATTAAACATTCTGAGATCTGCGCCATGTTGGCGTAAAAAACGCAGAGTCATCACCTAACGTTTTGCAAGGTTCCAGCGTGACTAATTAAGCAATTAAGTAAAATGGAGAGATGAATGCTCATTTTACTGTGAAAACCTACCTACTGAAATTAATAATTTGATCAAAATGCAATCTATAAAAGGTAGGAAAATATCGAAAATATACGTTTACATTAATGTACTTTCCGATGCTTTATTAGACATCTCTTCCGTAAATGTCTCTTTGGAGAGCCCTAGCTATTCAAACTTTCATGACTTGAGTTACCAAATTCATACGTCACATAATATAAAAGCTTTTTCAACCGAGGCTAAATCAATCACTTGAATAAATAGAAAAGCAGGAATGTTTTGGTAAAAACCCCGTATGTACATATTTATTTTGTTTTATACAATTTTTGGAATAACCGTGTAAATTGGGTTGGAATAATAGATGTGAGTACGCCGAAGAGTCGATACTTGATAAATACATATTTTGACCCAAATATTGCTATTACGATCTGTTAAGAAAATTTTGATTCGGTGTTTGTATGGTGGAAATAAAAATGCGAGAGTTTTACAGATTGTTTGAAATTGAAAATTTATTAGAAAAGCTTTCAGGATGCACTTATTGTCACCATAGTTTTCCGAGTTGAATCGCTAGGGATTTGGTTTCGCAAAATTTTCTTCCTGTGTTTTATTTCAACAATTTAATATAAAAATTTTAACCGTCTGCGTCTTTAGGAAATTGAATATTTTCCATTTAAATATTTATCGATTTTCGATGAACTAAATAATTATCAGGTGGGAATGTAATTTTTCCGAAAGAAAATGACATCATCGGATACTTGAGCAAAAACAATATAATCCAATAAACGATTCCCTAAAGGCGTATTTTATTTTGAATAAATTATGGATGTATTGGGTATCATGGGGTAGGTAATAAATTCAACCAAGTTACAAATTTGATGGGTCTACTTGTAATTTTAGCATTCAAACGAAAAAAGTTTAAAAGATTGTTTTTTAATTAAATTTATTCTAATAAACTTTCAGTTGACGAGAAATTAGATAAAATGTTATATTATACCGGGTGAGTAGCTCGTGGTAATTCTCATTATCCTGGGACGAATAATATTCGTCAAAAATATTAAAAACGACGACCTTGTACCTTTTTCTGAGTGTTGAAAAGTTTATTCGATACATTTTTAATTAAACCGAACTAATTAGTGGTAAAAGCTTCTACAACCCCTAATATGGATTTAACGGAACTTTGTATTGCTATTTTTTACTATCTTGTTTAAGCTTCCTTTAAACAAGCTCTTCAAGTTTTGTGTATTCAATTAAACGAGATAACACAACCACAAAGTGATTTTTCAATAATTAATTAATTTGCTTGTGTAAGTCGCAGTACCTTTGTAATGTTAACGATTGAGAATATTAATATTTAAGATGTTCCCTAAACATAATGCGTAAGCTTAAGTAATAATTAAATTTAAAGCGTTTTGTAGGTAGCATGTGTGGAACTTAAATTTTGTAATTGGGTTAAATGTAGTTTAGCAGAGTCTATTGTTACGCTAAGAGCACTTTAAAGTCGTGAAAGGATACCATGTATAGTCCTTGCTGTTGAGATGTTTTCAAGATGTAGTCCTCCATTTTCCTCCTGACTCGAATTACGCTACGCTGCGAGTTTAACTTCTTCTTCGCCCAGCTCGATACATTTTTTTTATAATTTATGATCGCTTGGAAGGTTTTCAATACGAAGGTTAATCGAACGTGATGCTCCATTGTCATCACAATGTAACAATTGTAGTGTAATTACACCACCCTTTGTTGAAAATTGATTACGATTACCTGATATTACCAATATAGTTTAATTTCGTGTAATAATCCTTCGCAGGATCGCAATAATAACATAGTATCAATTTTGCATCAGAATAGCTTGTAAATTCAATAAATCCTCAAAGTACAAAAAATTATTCAATCGACTATTGATTTTGGATTGAACGGGGGAATAGTTTAAATTCCACAAATTACAATGTAAATATTGGTTTTTCCAGATAGAATCACAAATTATTTCGATGACACAATAATTACGCAAATTAGACCAAATTGTATAAAAATTAGTGAGTCCGCATTTTAAATTTCGTTTTAACCGTGTTTTATGGCGAAGATATTCCTGTAATTAGGACAATTTTTCAAAAAAAAAATGCAAATAAAGTGAGACCGTTAAGAATTTTAATTGGTGGTTTTCGTGCATTTATATTTTTGTCGTGCCATTTATAAAACTTATAAAAATTCATTAAATTTTAATTTAAATTTCTTTTAATTTAAAAAAAGCTGATAAAATTACAAAGTTCATAAGGTTGAAACCGCTATATTTTTAAAAGCTATACACAAGTTACATTATTAAGTTTTTCTACCATTCAACCCTGAAGGAACTTTGTATGAAGCTACTGTAATTTTAGAAATGGGAAAATCCAAAGAGAGCTTTTCATTGTGCTAACTAATTAATGTCCGCCCGTTCTTTATATAAAGGCAAAATTCAATGCGTTCACTCAGAAAAATAATTTGCTGTTTTTACCATGTAAATATTAATAATAATAATATTATCAACATATAATTTTCAGAAATTTCACAACAAAAAATTCTGTAAAATTTGAAAATTTTCAGCTGGAAGCTTTTAAAATAAAATTACAATTAGTGGTAGGTAAATATTTTTCGACTAAAATTGCATCAAATCCAAAATAATTAAGCAATTATAAATATTGCCGAATTATAATTGCTTTAGTTAAGTTTAAAGATGACGTCGAAACGATCCAAGACTAAATTTCCTTTCGGTAATTTAGAACTCCGGAAATCGCGAGTTATTAATTAAATTTTGCAGCCTTCTTTTTCTATTCTGATAAATTGATAAAGTTTTTCATTTTGTTAAAACTTGCAATTTTAATTTTTTTTTCTTTTTGCGATTGACGAAACGAAAACCGATCACCAGGTTGGATTATCCTATGCGAAACGAACCCTACTTGCATAATTAAATAGGACGAAGTTGTGATTGCCTTGGAAAATGTTTGGTTGAAGCCAAAAACTGTTGCGTTTGGAAGCAACAGTTCGAGGGTAGAACCACAGCCTTAAAATGAAGTGCAGCAAGAGAACAATAATTAATTAAGGAAGATTAAATTGTTAAATGAAACTTGTTGCACTTATTAAATCTGATTTAAAGACCTTTTTATTATTTTAAGTCAAACCAAGTACTGTGCTAATTAATTTAATAAAGGGGTGCGTCATAAATTAATTTATTACGGTTCTATAATTTTAGCATTACATTTAAACTTAAATGAACAAATAAGCTTATCTATATGCTAATTTGGATGAAACTTTGTAATCGCTTTATAAAAACAATTAATGTCAATCAATAATTTCAACATTTCGCACGCTTTTAATGAACCCAATTTCACTTTTTCAGGTTCGATTGATCCTTCGCTATTATCGAAATAACGTCGTCAAATTGAGAACATGTAACTTCATCCTAAAATAGTCAAATCAGGCTGGTAGGTGATGGTTCGTATTTGCTACAATTTAGCTTCATGCGACGGTTTAGTCGATAACATGCATTAACCGTGATTGAAACTCTAAAATTTTGGAAATTAATTATTTCAATCAATTAATTAATATTTTATAACTATACGAACTTGTCAGAAACAATATTGTCGGTACTATATGCTCAGGAAAATATATTTTGGTTTTTAATTGTGTTGAGCTGATGCATTATTTACGTTATATTGTTTATGAAACAACAAAATGTTATCGATTATTTATTCTACATAATTTTTTTCAATCCCAAACCTCTTCTTTGTTTAATCAGCTTTAAAATATTAAAATTAAAACATTAATTTCACTTTTCAATAAACAAGGGTTGAAATTTCAGAACCGCATATCTAAACAATAACATTGAATATTTATTATGTATGTTTCAGTTTGTATAAATAAAAATTTTAATTTTGAAATCCTATACAGCTTGAAGCTTAATAATTAGGTTTATAAATACTAGCGGTTTACTTAAAACAAGAAGAAATATTACTAACTTTTTCGGACAGGTTAATATTAATTAAAACACAATTTGTTGTCTTAGCTTTAGGTAGAACCTAATTTTAATTCATAACAAATATGTCCGAGTCAACAAAATAATTAATTACGTTTGTTGGTAAGTCTTAAATAAATTAGTCTTACTTTATTGTATTTGAAACAATAAAATGTAAAACATTAATTCTTAAGTACAAAATAATAGCTACTCTAGGAAGGATAATAATTTATTAAAGCCTTTCAGCAACGACGAGGTAGTTTCATTTTTTTGTTTAAAGGACCCCGCACCATTCTTATGGAAAAATGTCTTTCTGTAGATTTGGATGATTTTTCCAATCATTCTGAACAAAGATCTCAATTTTCCGACAGTTTCCGAGTAGTAAGTTCTAAAAGCTCTAGATTTAACATGAAAAATTTACAATTTATTATTTTTTATATTGTTTACATTGCCAACGAATTAATAAGTAAGTGCTGGTAAAAATTGCAAGTAAATGTCAGAATGTAATAATTATTTGTAATTATAACGAATTTATTATTTTATTATTATTATACAGTAAAAATTTAAATCCCAGCACGTTGCTGCTGCTCCAGCTACAGCGTGTCATTTTTTGGTAAAAAAAACACTATGATTTCGCTTAGTTTTGCTTGAAAGTTTAAATTTCCCAATTTTTCCTGGCGAAATTTGAAAAATTATAAGTTCCTTATCTGCGCCAAGTATTCTAAAAGAATGAAATCCTGCAATAAGTATGTACTGGAGGGTGTTCCACACCCCCTAGACCCCCCGGTTTACAATTTTACCAACCGAAAAATATATTACATAAACTAAGATTAGGACTAACCGGGAAATTTGAATTTTTAAGTAAAAATGAGTGAAATTTGACTAGAAACAATTAAAACTTGGAAAGCATATTTAATTACCTTAGGTCCAGTATTTCAGTTGCTATAGTTAAACTACATTCAAGGATTAACCTACGTTTATGGCTACCTGATTGGTCCGATATCAATATGAACTGAGTTTAAACTCCGATCTAGTTTAAACTACAACTGAAATACCGGCACCTACACCTCATGGAATTTAGCAGCAACTTTCTGTGTTACTTTGAAAGTTAATTATAAAAATATAAAGTCAAAATTGTAAACCGGGGGGTCTGGGGGTGTGGAACACCCTCCAGTACATATCGCAGGATTTCCATTCTCGTACAATACTTGGAGAAGATGGAGAATTCATAATTTTACAATTTTTTCCAAGAGTGGAAATCCTTCGATATGTACTGGAGGGTGTTCCACACCCCCCAGACCCCCCGGTTTACAATTTTACCAACCTAAAAATACATTACACTAACTAAGATTAGGATTAACCGGGAAATTTGAATTTTTAAGGGCCGGTATTTCAGTTCTTGTTTAAACTAAGATCAGAGTTTAAACTCAGTTCATATTGATATCATGATATCTGACCAATCAGGTAGCCATAATCGTAGGTTAATCCTTGAACGTAGTTTAACTGGCAACTGAAATATTGGACTTAAGTAAAAATGAGGGAAATTTGCAGCAGCAACTTTCTGTGTTACTTTGAAAGTTAATTATAAAAATATAAAGTCAAAATTGTAAACCGGGGGGTCTGGGGGGTGTGTGAATTTATAATTTTACAAATGTTTCCAAGAGTGGAAGTCCTTGGAAATTTGAAAAATTATAAATTTCCGATCTTCTCCAGTATTCTAAAGACTCGAAATCCAGCGATATGTACTGGAGAGTGTTCCACACCCCCCAAACCCCCGGTATACAGGTTTACCAACCAAAAAATATATTACACAAACTAAGATTAAGAATAACCGGACAATTTGAATTTTTAAGTACAAATGAGTGAAATTTGACTAGAAAAAATTAAAACTTGGACAACATATTATTATTTAATTACCTTAGGTCTAGTATGGCGTTTATGGCTACCTGATTGGTAGTTATCAATATGAACTGAGTTTGAACTCCGATCTTAGTTTAAACAACAACTGAAATACCGGCACTTACACCTCATGGAATTTAGCAGCAACTTTCTGCGTGACTTTGAAAGTTAATTATAAAAATATAAAGTCAAAATTGTAAACCGGGGGGTCTGGGGGGTGTGGAACACCCTCCAGTACATATTGCAGGATTTCCATTCTTGTACAATACTTGGAGAAGATAAAGAATTTATAATTTTACAAATGTTTCCAAGAGTGGAAATACTTCGATATGTACTGGAGGATGTTCCACACCCCCCAGACCCTCCGGTTTACAAGTTCACCAACCGAAAAATATATTAAACTAACTAAGTTGAATACTAACCGGGAAATTTGAATTTTTAAGCAAAAATGGAGGAAATTTAACCTTCGTCTAGAAAAAATTAAAACTAGGAAAGCATATTAGCAGCAACTTTCTGTGTTACTTTTAGAGTTAATTTTAAAGTCAAAATTTTAAATCGGGGAGTCCGGGGGTCCCACTCTTCTAAAATACTTACAAAAGACAGAAGAATTATACAAATTTCGTTAGAAAAAGCTGTAAATGTTTTTTTTGAGCAAAAGTGAGGGAAATTAAGACTGTTGGCTAAAGAAAATTTGAATTTGAAAAACTTATTTATTTTTATATTAAAGAAAAAAATTTTAATTGCCTTTTAAACTTTTTGCGTTAATTCGAACATATAGAAAAACGGGGAATCCCCCAGTAGCGGGAAACGAAATTAAATGTTTAAATATTATACCGCTAAAAAAACGCTTAACCCTTACTTGCCACACTTGGGTGTAGAATACCCCAAGCCCAGTTTTCGTTAATTTTAAGTATGTACATATACCAGATACCCATAAGAATGGTGCGGGGTCCTTTTAAAGATTGTAATTTATACAGCATTCGGTCTACTTGAAACTTTCATATTTTCAATTCAACGATGACTGAATCAATTTGCACTGTATTAAATTATTAACACTGCCCCATAAAATAATCTACAATAATTATTCAAAACAAGGAGCTATATTTGTTCAAGTTGACGGATTTGCATAATGTGTAACATAATCTGTCACATTTATATTCACATTAACCACTTTCGTTAAAATCTACATACCCCAATAAATAAATTCCATTCTGATGTGTAAATGTTCTCTGGTGAGTCTTTTTAAAAACCGTAAATAATTGGATTAAAAATGTTAAAACTGCAATCTAAAGTTGTAAAAATAAAACTTTTTCGGATTTACACAAGTTAAATTTTTAAACGACGTTCTTGTTGGTTTTGTGGAAATCTTGGAAAAACCTGCTAAGTGTAATACCCCTAGAGTCGATTGTTGAAGTTAAAGTAAGCGAAAAAATGTTGAAAAACCACTTCAAAGTTTTCGCATCTCGTGAACCCACAAATCCTAATTAATATTCTGTCTTTTCGCAAATAATGCTAAACAATTAATTATTATCGGAAATAAATTAAAATGACAAGCAAATGGCCGTTTAAACCAAAAAATGGGTTTCGCTACACAAACAAATGTTTTGGTTAAACAAACAATATTTTTGGTAAAAATTTCAATTGTGTAAATCAACAAAATTGATGCAATTAAATTAACCTGCTTAAACGGCATTCAAATTAATTATACGGTTACTAAGTCTAATTAAAAGCTGGAAGTAGGTAAACGTTTAATTAGTTGCTTTGTATATTCCACATCTTGCAGTGCCTTTTGAACTTCATTAACTAGATTTAAAGAGAAATTAAAAATTATTACAAATGTTTTAAAAAACTACTTAATTAACCACAATTAACAAAATTTTAGCGAATATGTAAACATTTTATTCCAACTTTAGCATCCGCAAAGTTTTAATTAAATTTTTATGCAAGCGTAATAATCATTTTAGAGTTGAAGTTTTGCACTAAAATACTCGTCCGCTTGGTAGGAATAAAACCAAACGAAAAATTATTAAATCCTGAGTTACTTTATTAGTGCGGGCTTTTAATTATCAAAAAACAATGAAAAGAAAAAATCAACGTTGTTGCTTAAAAGGAAAATGTTGTTTGAAAAATGAGAAAATTATTTTATTATATCTCTAAGAGCAAAAGAATCTAATTGGCTTTGTTTGCTGGCCTGCTGAGCTCTTGTTGAGATTTTGTTATGGACAATACAGCCATCGCATTATTTGTAGGACAATGAAGTCAATAAAAGGAAATATTAATGCGGGCTTTTAGATATTTCCTATACCTTTTTATTTCGCTTTATTATGCTTTCACAAAATACAGGTAGAATAATATGCAAATTAATTTCAAATAAAATTATTCTCATGTTTATAAATTTTTCAAGTAAATTTTGTTTTATAAAATGAATAATATGGAAGGTAATCAGTCGTGAAAATTAAAATATTACCTCAAGTTTATTTCGTCTTTTTACGAATAAAAAGTTTTTAAAAAATATATTATAATTTTACTACTACAGTGGATTTTTATTTTTTTATTTCTTTATTCATTTCTAACATACTGGATTTCATTCTTCTGCCTGTGCACTCAAATAAGGTATAAAACTAAATATTGACTTTATTTTTATTCTACCAACAGGGCGACTTCTGGGATCCAAGCCTATAAAACTCGTTCTTAATCAATTTGGATTTTGGAATCTATGTTAAGTTAATTTTAAATTACAATACTTTCCTTTACTACGTAAATGGGAAAGTAAAAATCTGCCAGGATCCAAAAACCTTCTGTTTGAAATGGAGTTCTTCTTTATACACATCAAAGTGAAAACCATCAAATGAAATAAAGTTTGTTTTATAAAGTTAAATATAATAAATAAATTACCTATAATTATGGTTTGAAAATTGGAAATTAACCAGCGACTTATTCAACCTCACTTTTCTTCTTGAATTGATAACGGCTTTGATTATGCAGTAATATAATCAAAGATAATAGTCATGTTAGACCACTCGACCGTAAAGGGTAGATAATAATAATTATATCAAGTTCAAATACCTTTAATAGTTTACTTATCCATTAGAGAATTAAAATAAAATTTACTTTCTTAAATTTGATCAAATAAATAAGAAAATAATTTGAAAATTAAAATTCGAAGATTTGGATTTGGATTAAAATTTGGGACAGAATCTATTGCTTTGTTGAATTAGACAATTGGTCCCTGTATTTATTGCTTCATCTAAAATGCTTTTAGTTTAATTGGTTAACACATTAGAATATTAAAAGTAGATACATTTCTCATAATATTATGACAAACTTCAATTTTCCCGTTTTTGATCTGCATGGAACCCAGGTTAGGTTAACCAGTCGTATTCCTTCTAATATTAATGCTGGAAGCTTTTATGGAATATTTTATGCTTACCTGATTATGACTAACATAATTTCAACAATCTTTTGACTTAATAAATTCCGGTAATTTTAAAATTTACTGCTTCCCATTTTAATGTGTAGCGCAATTTATTTAACGCTGGTTTAATTAAAATTAGGAGATTACTAATGGGAATGTGATTCAGATTTAAATTTTTTATCTCGATTAATCGGATTATGTTAGGTCGAAATTATGTTAAGCTTTTAACGACTTCATTTATTAAAATTTATATTTAACTAGCTGGAAAGTCCGTCCAGCTAGACAGTAGATCATTTGTGAACATTTAATTTCGCTACTGGGGGATTTCCCGTTTTTCTATATTTTCAAAGTAATTCAAAAAGTTGCTGCTAACCTCTAAGCAGTAAAGCACTTAAATAAATGTTTTTTCAAACTTCAATATTCTCTAGCCAAAGTTATAATTTCCCTCACTTTTGCTTAAAAATTCAAATTTCCCGGGTTTTCCCAGCGAAATTTGTAAAATTATAAATTCCCTATCTTCTCCAAATTCTGCGATATGTACCGGGGGGTCTGGGGGGTGTGGAACACCCTCCAGTACATATCGCAAGATTCCCATTTTTTAGAATACTTGGAGAAGCTAAGGAATTTATAATTTTTCAAATTTCGCCAAGAAAAACCGGGAAATTTGAATTTTTAAGCAAAAGTGAAGAAAATTATACTTTTGGCTAGAGAATATTAAAGTGTGGAACAACATTTATTTAAGTGCTTTAATGCTCAGAGTTTAGCAGCATCTTTTTGCGTTACTTTGAAAATATAGAAAAACGGAAAATCCCCAAGTAGCGGAAAACGAAATTAAATGTTCATAAATGATCTACATACTGTCTAGCTGCCCGTCCGCGGACGGGCTTTCCAGCTAGTGGCACATAAGATGCCTTTGAGACAAAGTATTCTCATCTTTCCCCCCAGTACATATCGCAGGATATGTTTACCCTCAGAACCCCCGGTTTACATTTTTGACTATAATTTTGACAGTTAACTTTCAGAGTAACACAAAAGTTGCTGCTAAGCTCCGAGCAGTAAGGGGACGTTCATTAATTACGTGAGGCGATTTTAGCAATTTTTCGACCCCCCCCCCTCCTGGTGAGATGTCGTGAGATTTGGCTCGATCCCACCTCCCCTAATCTCACCTGAGATTGTTTGTTTTACCTTCTTAATTTAACCCAATTCTCTCGTAATTTTACAATTTTGTGCGAAAAAAAAATTACGTGATATTTGCTGAGACCCCCCTCTTCTTCACGTGAGATTCGGTGAGATTCTGCTCGACCCCCCGATTAATGGACGTCCCCTAAAGCACTTAAATAAATGATTTTTTAAGTAAACCCCCGTTGACATGGGTAGTGAATAACGATCGTGTTCCACATTTGTGAATTTACAAATTTTAATTTTCATGATAAGATAATTTTTATATTCGAGGCGAAGGTTACACGGATGTTTATATTGCTATTGTGAATATTAACTCAGCGAAAAATCACGATTTATATTTTACGAATCAGTAGTTTACACGGCGCGTATTCTACAAAAGTGTGACTCACTGTCGTGCTTCACTATCCATGTCAACGCGGCTTTAAGATTTCAACTTCCCTCACTTTAGCTTAAAAATTCAAATTTCCAGGTCTTTCCTGGCGAAATTTGTAAAATTGTAAGTTCCCTATCTTCTTCAAATTCTCCGATATGTACTGGAGGGTGTTCCACACCCCCCAGACCCCCCGGTTTACAATTTTGACTTGATATTTTTATCAACTTTTTATAGAGACGGTCATTAGCCTAGTATGTTAGCTGAATAACTGCTGACACTAAGGTACCCAGTTCCGGAGGGAATCAAAAATTTCTTATGATCGTCTCCGTGCTTCGGAGGACACAAAATGACGGCGGTCCCCTCATAATTTGCCCTCATCAACAAAAATTCAGGGTTTATTTACATGCCCAATGTCAAGGCAACAGGAGTTATCCTAGCCTTAAAGTGGAAGAAGAAGAAGAAGAAGAAGGAGAAGAAGAAGAAGAAGAAGGAAAAGAAGATATTTTTATAATTAATTTTCAAAGTAACACAGAAAGCTGCTGCTAAACTCTGTGAGCAGTAAAGTTTTAATTTTTTCTAGCCGAAGGTTAAATTTCCCTCATTTTTTCTTAAAAATTCAAATTTTCCGGTTTGGATTACAATTAAACAAATATTTTTAGTCCTAATCTTAGTTGGTAAAAAAATGGACCAATAAGAGGCCATTTAATTTATAATCTAGGATTATACTTTTAAATTTTAATTAAATTAATTTAAGTTACTGATTTTTTATTCGAAAATTACACGCAGATTATTCCACTGTTCTTCATGAATTCTTCGCAACTAAGGTTTTCTCTAATTTTCTTGTCAAACAGCCATTCAGATTCTACTTTTCCAAAAATGTTTTATTTTATAAAAAGCAATTTTAATTTTGCAATTTTCCATTATACTACATCATGGTTTCACGTGTAAATCACGTCCAGCGGAGCTCAGAGCTGGGAAATTTAAGGCGGGATTTTTTATTTGCATTATAAGGAAATCTATATTTCTTTTAGTATTCCGACATTTTTAAATAATCTATGATTCACATGAGAAGCAACATAAATTCGATGTAAATCTCACTCGTATACCGAGTGATTTAGTAAATTTACCATCAGGATAATAGTTTTATTTGCATAACAGTAGCCTTCGGTGAAACTTTAAATCGATTTTAATTATTTTTTAAGCTATACAATATGTAAATTTTAATATCGGAAATGTTGATTTTGATGAAAGTTTCGTTCGTGCAAGCAATATTGGGTGCAAACAATTGTTTATTGAAAGTCTCCCCCCGATTGCTACCGCCAGTCGTGAAAAGAACTTATTGATGCACCACAAGATTATTTGAAATGAAAAGAAGGTACAAAGTAAAAATAATTCTTGTCACTTTTGTCAAGAAAGAAAGAAGAATAATATTATTACAAATCGATTAGATAGCGAGTGCTCTATTTACATGTTTATTGAAAGCGCACTAGCTACAAAGCAAATACCAAGTAACATTATTAGTTAAACTAACAAGATATGATGAAGAACATTTATAGACTTCAATTAAAATGTTACTACACCACATCACTTCATGTTGGTGTCACGTTATAAACACATTCCTGTTGCTAGCAGGGCTTTTGTGAGATGGCTTTGTTGTGGTTGTCATAACCCCATTGGAACGTCTAACCCAGACTAAAATTACAACTTTGAATAGCATACAGCACTTTTTCTGTTAACATAAAAAATGCAACACTATCATGTTTGTTATGAAAGTTCAAAATTTCATTGTCGACGTGATATCATCGCGACGTTGACGAGAGTCAACGGTTCAGCCTTTTTCATTTCCAGCCTCTCAAGATCCTTACGAAAGATACCATCGATTCATCGCATAAATATCTATTAAATTATTAATTTATGGGAGACTTCTCTTCTTAAGCGTTCCATAAATCTGTTTTAATTTGAATGAGCTCCACGCATACAATTAATTTTAATTCCAAACAAATCCTTCAAATACAATGCAAGCATTGTTTGGCTTTTAGTCGGTAGTTTTGATAGGGGATTTGCAACCACATTCAATATCATTTCAAACTACCATCATTATTTAATTTTATTGTTCTAATAACGATTACAACGTATCAACCAGATTTGACTGCATTGGTGCTTACAATTCCATAAACTAAAGTACACAACATCGGGGAATTACCGCAACTTGCATTGAGCCCGAAAGAACTTGGTTGATTTTACAATAGGGGAGATAAGAGAAAGGCTTATTTCAAAAAACATTCTGATTTAATTGCATTCATAATCCAGAATATTTATTGAATATTCAATAATTGATGATGCGGTTTTTCTATTGAGAAAAACTTCCTTTAGGAAAAGTCGTTTAGCAGCACGTAAGTTATACAGATTTTTAACTTGGTAATGAATAAAAAATAGGGAGGCGACCGTCCCTGAAGTGGTCGTATCAATAAAATATACTTTGTTTTATGTATTTTTTTTTAAAGATTTAAAAAGGGTCAAGGTTCGTTCAGACCAAAAGGAGATCAGATGCGTTATCATTGAAAGGTTTCAAACATTATCCTGTTTATGCATTATTTATAACTTGCTTTGAATACGAGCTTAAGTTAAAACCAAAGCAGATTGCATTTAACTGCAATATTTCATGCAAAGATAGGTTTCCACGTTATAAAATCCGAAAAAGGAAAACTTTCTGTTTTGCTTTTCCCGAAGTATATATTATAATATAAAATGTATGGATAGGTACCTCGTGGAAGTAAATTACAATTTTTAATAATTTTATAAAACATTGATTAAATTCCAGCAAAATATGAATACAGAGTTATTTAATAGATTTTAATTAAGTTTCCCAGATTGCAACGAAGGGAATGCAGGCAATAACTTTGATATACAACCTGGAAATAACTTATTAGTAAAATAACGAGCGTCCTGCTATTATTATTAAAATACCTGAAAAATTTTTTATTAAAATACCCGGGACAAGTGAATTTTTTAAATGTTTAAAAAAATGCGAAACATTTTTTGGTTTTTCAATTCCGATCGATAAACTTCGAATGTAAATAGCAATATTAGTAAATTGTGAGCCTCGTGTGGTTGTATTATTGTTGAGTGGACTATCAGATTATTGATTAGCGGTGTGTTGTATATTTTTGATTAATTTTTAGTTTTAACACCCGGAAACATTACCATCAGCAAATTGAAATTACCCTCTTGAAATAATGAAACAGATAATTTATTCATATTACCTTAGGGCTGTACAGTTAAAACAAGAGCTCATGCCATTCGATTAATTAAAATAAAAAGTTGTGAATTTTGGATAAGGGATGATTTCGGTCGGAATTTTTCGTCAAGATTTTTCTCTAATACCCTTTATTACGTTTTAAGTATATTAACAATTTGAAAGAAAATATTTTAAGGATTCCCGTTTTCAGTTTAAAATGTTTTCTTTTATGTTATTTTACTTTTTGTTAGACCAACAATGAAGCTCCGATTATTGTTAAGTATACTTTAATTCTTCGATAAATTTAATGTATGATTGCACTCTTTGCTTTTAATTGAAACATTTCGAAATAAATTAATTATTTAAAATTGCAGTTTTCTAGTTGACATTTTTTATTCATGATGATTATTCGGTTAATGACAAACGTTAAGTTAAATTATGCAGGAAAACTAAATTTTTCAAGCAGTAAAGCGTTGGAAAATTGTTCCATAATATAAAATATTCATAGAAGACGAACTACCCTTACCACGTCGTTCTAACGCAGTAACTCTAAGTATTATTACGATTGTTTAATTTATATGATTTTTATTTTCCTTTCAAATATTTGCTTTACCGCAATATTGAAAAAATACTGAAATTTTCCGACGATTGAAAATATCCAATACATTTGATTATAATTATTATATAAGTAATATCATATTCGCCATAATCTGATACTTAACTATATAATCAAACATGATATATAAAGAAGACGAAGGAGGAAAAGCAATAAAAATATGATTTTAAGTATTTTCGGTATATATTATTATTATATCACCCACAATTTGTACAATAAGAAATAAAATTCAATAAGCATTTTTGAGAGATTTAATTTTATATATTATATTATCGTTGCGTTACAACTTTAATCCAAATAAATCGGAATTAAATAAATTTTATTATATTTCAAATTTATTTTAAGGACTGTTCACGAAATAAAGTAGCCACAGAAAATTTCAAAAATAATATATGTAAGTACTTAAATTTTTTAAATAATTTTTCGCGTAACTACAACTCCTTACTTATTAATACGCTTACAAATTTTTTTACTTTCATAAATTATTTTGAAATAACAAAGTCTCGCACCTTTTTCGGAACACCTGCAATTCGGGGTCCAACCAATGTTTTTGGTAAACAAATTTAGGTAAAATTGACGCCGAATTTGTTACGTTCTGATTAAAATACGTAAGAAACTGAAAGAAGCTGCCGAATTCGACTTTTCATTTTTTGAGGTCAATAAACACAAAAGGGGTTAACCTTACGTTTATTTCAAAAATCTTAAAAAATTTAGGTGGCTTTTTTATTACTTAAATCGACGTATTTAGATGCCCACTGCTGGATACAGCCTTCAGAACCTCGCGGAATCAATCAAAACTGTGTAAAATCGCGAAACAAATTTAGGTCAAAATGACCCCGAATGTGTTACGTTTAAAGCTAAATAAATAAAAAAATATCAGGCTTTCGAGAAATCTGATTGCGGCATTCGAATTTTGTGATCACAATACGTAAGAAACTGTGAAAGAAGCTGACGAATTCCACTTTTCATTTTTTAGGGTCAAAAAACACCAAAGGGGTTAACCTTACGTTTTTCTCAAAAATCTTAAAAAATTTAGGTGGCCTTTTTATTACTTACATCGACGTACTTAGATGCCTACTGCTGGATACAGCCTTCAGAACCTCGCGGAATCATACAAAACTGTGTAAAATCGCGAAACAAATTTAGGTCAAAATGACCCCGAATGTGTTACGTTTAAAGCTAAATAAATAAAAAAATATCAGGCTTTCGAGAAATCTGATTGCGGCATTCGAATTTTGTGATCACAATACGTAAGAAACTGTGAAAGAAGCTGACGAATTCCACTTTTCATTTTTTAGGGTCAAAAAACACCAAAGGGGTTAACCTTACGTTTTTCTCAAAAATCTTAAAAAATTTAGGTGGCCTTTTTATTACTTACATCGACGTACTTAGATGCCTACTGCTGGATACAGCCTTCAGAACCTCGCGGAATCATACAAAACTGTGTAAAATCGCGAACAAATTTAGGTCAAAATGACCCCGAATGTGTTACGTTTAAAGCTAAATAAATAAAAAAATATCAGGCTTTCGAGAAATCTGATTGCGGCATTCGAATTTTGTGATCAAAATACGTAGGAAACTGTGAAAGGAGCTGCCGAATTCCACTTTTCATTTTTTGGGATTAAAAAACACCAAAGGGGTTAACCTTAGGTTTTTTTCAAATATCTTAGAAAATTTAGGTGGCTCTTTTATTACTTTAATCGACGTACTTAGATGCCTACTGCAGGATACAGCCTTCAGAACCTCGCGGAATCATACAAAACTGTGTAAAATCGCGAAACAAATTTAGGTCAAAATGACCCCGAATGTGTTACGTTTAAAGCTAAATAAATAAAAAAATATCAGGCTTTCGAGAAATCTGATTGCGGCATTCGAATTTTGTGATCACAATACGTAAGAAACTGTGTAAGAAGCTGCCGAATTCCACTTTTCATTTTTTGGGGTCAAAAAACACCAAAGGGGTTAACCTTACGTTTTTTTCTAAGATCTTAAAAATTTTCGGTGGCCTTTTTATTACTTAAATCGAGATACTTAGATGCCTACTGCTGGATACAGCCTTCAGAACCTCGCGGAATCATACAAAACTGTGTAAAATCGCGAAACAAATTTAGGTCTAAATGACCCCGAATGTGTTACGTTTAAAGCCAATAAAATAAAAAATATCATACTTACGAGAAATCTGACTGCGCCATTCGAATTTTCTGATCAAAATACGTCAGAAACTGTGAAAGAAGCTGCCGAATTCCACTGTTCATTTTTTGGGGTCAAAAAACACCAAAGGGGTTAACCTTACGTTTATCTCAAAAATCTTAAAAAATTTAGGTGGCCTTTTTATTACTTATATCGACGTACTTAGATGCCCACTGCTGGATACAGCCTTCAGAACCCCGCGGAATCAATCAAAACTGTAAAATCGCGAAACAAATTTACGTCAAATTGACCTCGAATTTGTTACGTTTAAAGCCAAATAAAATAAAAATTATCATACTTACGAGAAATCTGACTGCGCCATTCGAATTTTCTGATCAAAATACGTAAGAAACAGTGAAAGAAGCGGCCGAATTCCATTTTTCATTTTTTGGGGTCAAAAAACACCAAAGGGGTTAACCTTACGTTTCTTTCAAAAAACTTAAAAAACTTAGGTGGCCTTTTTATTACTTAAATCGACGTACTTAGATGCCCACTGCTGAATACAGCCTTCAGAACCTCGCGGAATCCATCAAAACTGTGTAAAATCGCGAAACAAATTTAGGTCAATTTGACCCCGAGTTTGTTACGTTTAAAGCCAAATAAAATAAAAAATATCGTACTTACGAGAAATCTGACTGCGCTATACGAATTTTCTGATCAAATTCAAAAAAACAAATTGGTTACTTAATTAATTTGTCGGACGGATTTAAGTAAGGACGATTCAAATTTACAGGTTTTTCCTGGCAAAATTTGTAAAATTATAAATTCCCTATCTTCTCCAAGTATTCTAAAAGAGTGTAAATCCTGTGATATGTACAGTAGGGTGTTTCACACCCCCCAGACCCCCCGGTTCACAATTTTGAGTTTATATTTTTACAATTAACTTTCAAAGCAACAAAAATTTAAAAATTGTAAACCCTGGGTCTGGGGGTTGTGGAACACCCTCCAGTACATATAATAAAATTCTCTCTCATCTAGAATACCTACAAAAGAGAGAATAACTTTACAAATTTCGTTAGAAAAAGCCTGAAAATTTTTTGTTTTTGAACAAAAGTGAGGGAAATTAAAACATTCGGCTAACTTTTCCAAGTGTTCTAAAAGAGAGTAAATCCTGCGAAAGATACGGGAGGGTGTTCCACACCCACCCAGACCCCCCGGTTCACAATTTTGACTTTATATTTTTACAATTAACTTTCAAAGTGACAAAAAGTCAAAATTGTAAACCGGGGGTCTGGAGGGTGTTGAACACCCTTCAGTACATATAATAAAATTCCCACTTTTCTAGAATACCTAGGAAAGAGAATAATTGTACAAATTTCGTCAGAAAAAGCATATTATGCTTTCCAAGTTCTAATTTCTTGCTTAAAAATTTAAATTTCCCGGTTTGGATTAATATACTTAGCCTTAATTTAATATATTTTAGGTAGGTAAAAAATCGACCAATCAGAGTGTTTCTTTTTTCACCAAAAAATGACACGCTGTAGCAGGAGCAGCAGCAGCGTGCTAGGATTTTAAGTATTAGGATTTAAATACCATTTCTAATAATCTGTGATGTTTCCACCCCCTTTATATCGCTAACTATTCACCCTAGAGGAAAAATTAATAAAAGCATTTTTGTAGGAAATTTTATGTAGTTTAATTTTATATCTGAACACATTTTCGCTAAACGTTGCGATTTTCGAGTTATTCAAGAAAAACGAGAAAAAGTGACGTTTGAATTTTAACCAAAAGATACAACTTTTCAGTTTTTATAGTTAGAATAAAAAATTGTAAAAATAATGTAGTTTAGATTTTTATCTAATTATGTAAAATAAAAATATTCTGCTTAGTACGGTTTATGAATTGTAATCAATATTCCATAGAGGTGGATGCTGAATTTCGACAATAGTTATAAATTCCATGCTATAATTGAAAATTTAGCGTTTGTTTTATTGATACTATAAATAAATTATTTCGAAGGGTTCATTTGCAGAGTAGTGCGTCGTATAATCAAGAATAATTTAAAAGTATGTAGTTAATAGATTGACAACGCTAAATATAAGGATTTTAGTTACTTTAAATACAAAATTTTATTTTTAATTGCACAAAAGTTAATCAAAATCATCAGAAGAGAACAAAAGATTTTAATCGACGGTCTTTACACGTTGCTTTGACTTACTTGATTATTTGACAAAATGTCTGCCCTAAGACATCGATGTTGATTTACTTCTAAACGTAACAAATAATAAAGGTCCTTTAATAGAAATCAATTATTAATTTTCTATATATTTAAATTTCAAATTGCATGAAAAACATATAATAAATAAATTACAGCTTCCAGCGTTTAAATTTTAAAATTGACTTCCGTTTTAATGGCTTTAAAAATTTACATTGTTATTTGCTGACCATATTATTAGTTTCATATTGCTTAAATATTAATAATGCAGTTTGTGCAAACGAATTTATACAACAGGGATATTACAGTATTTGTTTTGTACGTTTTGTATTTGATGAAATTATTAATAATCCTACTCGAAGAGTTATTAAATTGGACTTTGTAGCTTGGTTAATGTTAACTCCGCAATACCAAAATGTAAATTAAAATTTTAATTTACCGTAAAATTCAAAAAATGCCAAGTCAAAACATTTTTGTTTTGCGAAAATATATTTTCAAAATTTCATAATAATTTCAAAACTTGATATTACGTAATCGATACCTACTTCAATAATAAAATACAATGTAAACATTTTTATTCAACTTTTTATGTTCATCATTTTTCCTTCAGTTTTATTTGGCATAGTAAGAACGCGGAACATTGTATTTTATGCCATCAGACACTCGAATTACTGTAAAATAAAATATTTTACTTTTATCTGCAAACTAAAGAATAATTGAAAAAATTCGCAAATCATTTTTGTTTTTTGCCCTGCTAGGAAGTTGAACCGTGACTGATGGATCATCATTGTATCGTAAATTTTTTTGATAACAAGTTTGCCAGATTAAATAAGATAATAATGCACTGTTTAGTTTTACGCAGCTAGTGGTTCTGTTTCAGCTTCCGAGGTGAATTTATCGACGAAGGACGCCGACAGCGTACCGACGCTGTTTGCAAGACCCCAGTTTAAGTTCGACCGCGTTTCAGCCCAACCGACCCCGATCGTCCTAAGCTTAAAAGCTTTAAGTGGCGATTTACTATATAAATGAGTTAATTAATATTTCATTCGACACCATTGACCTAAATGATACAGAAAAAGTCCTTCGAATCCGAGTCCTGGAAACCGAAAAACGCAAGCAATTCATTATTCAAAATAATAGCAATACATTTGGGGTTTGCGTTCACCCAATGAAAATCAAGCAGACGAAAACTTCTTAAGTCGTCAGGTATGATCTTTGTATAGTTTAATTTGACGTTTACGTGCTACCTGTTGATATTGAAGTAGATTTCTAGGGTATAAACTAGAGTATGTTACCAGGATCTTACAAACTAAAAAACTTTTCATCCCTTCACTTTTCTGTATTATAGTTGTTGTTCTTGTTTAGTGTGAAACTGTTTATGATAATAAATTTGGTTAACACATTTTAGAGTTTATTTCCATGTAATGATTATCTCTTAATTAACTTAAGAGATATTTAATGGAGCACTAAAATTAGATTTATGTAAGTAGATGTTTTCACATTTACGTTGTTGTTTCACCAACCTGCAACCCCTAATATAAATTACAATTATGAATGTTGCACAAAGTGTAACTAAAACCGCACCAAAGGAATTCAAACCTGCAATTTTCTGCTGTGTTAAACTGGAAACCCTTTAATTTAAATTATAAAAAGTTAAGTGGAAATCAATTTTTGTATTCAATTGCACCCCATTTACTCTCATTTATTATCCTTTGCGCTATTAAGCTTACGACGGAATCGTAAAAACACACCCGCTTTGCTATCATCCTAGTTGAGTTTATGTGGAAATAAATATCTTTTTATTTTCGACTTTTTCAGCTTGAAAACGAAAAATTATTTTTTTAATCGGCCAAATTTAAGAAAAAGAAGAAAAACTTGATTTTCAGTTCGGATACAAAAAATATAGAACAAAACACTACTAACAATTAATTCAAAAAATTTATTTCGGATTTTGTTGAACAACCAACAAACCAATAAGTATTATTATTATTATTGAAAAAAATTCACGAAAATTTTTGAATATTTTATAAAACTTAAAATAATATAATATATAATTGCATAAATTGATTTACGGTTTAGACAATATAATCTTGCAGAACTTCATGGTTGTTATCTTCAGTAATGAAAAAAATAAAAAATGTGATAACATGAAATTAGCTGAAATAATATAAAATTGTTATTTATAATATTAACAATTGTTGAATTAACAAATTGGTTTATTTGAATAATGGAAAACTTAAAAGCTCAATTATTAATATTAAACTACAATAAATTAACTATCGAGTTATTTGAAAATTGGGTTATTAGAACTACAAATATGCATAATAACATATTAAAAATAATATAACATAAAATAATTTATTTATAATTCATAATTTATATTATTAATATCATATTTTATATTACTTGCCAATTTAAATTGCTGTAATACAATTTTGAAATAAAATAGGAGATTTAATCGTGCTACTATACAGATACTTTGCTGCGCTTATTGAATCTATAAGAGGATGAAATTGAATTTTTCCCAAAATCTCAGTGTTCCTGGCAAAGTACTTCTGTTAAAAATCAATAAGAAGGGAACTGAAAGGTTAATGTTGTAAAGAAGATAAGATTTTTATCTTAAACAAATGGTAATCAATAAAAATCTCGAACCCTGAGTGCAGTGAATTAATTCCACTTTCAAACATTTTAGCAAATTCAAGAAAACTTTTTTCTAAGACTAACGATATGATTGTCTTGAAAATCCTAAAATACATCTGAATTATATTCTATCTAGCAACAAAAAGCTAATATGTCATTTTATCGATCATGTCATTTTAGAACACATTTACCTGTGCATATAATTTTTTTTAAATTTTAAAAGTTTGGTATTTTATAAAATTAATTTAATGAATTGAATATGGAAAAAACTACAAATAATTTTGTTTAGCTAGCTGGAATCCGGCATTGTAATTGGTTTACAAATAGTATACCGCAAGCGCAATGTAAAACTTGAGACTTACGAATTTACTATTATGTAAATAATAATAGGCTTCCCATTTTATATATATTTTATTTTTTTCAAAAATATTCGTTTAAACGCTCGAATGAGCACGTGCAATTCCATTTAACCCAATAATTTGTTCATTAGCATTATTATTTTATTTCTATGATTCATAAACTTATTACAGTTTAATTTTAATTGATTTTCTTCTTCTTTTCTTTTATTATATATTTTAATTATTCTCTCTATTTTCAATCTACATTTTTTCAAATTCTTCTTCAACAATTTAACGACTCAATTTTAATTTTGTTTTATATTTGCTTATTTTAAGCAAATTGTAGTACAGCTTTTCAAACCACCCTGAGTGTTGGAATATTTTCGCTTTTTATGCAAAAGTGAGGGCTGTGTACCACTCCAGCGTAAAAACTAATCCAATTTGCACATTATTTTTACGCTTGGAGAAAAACCATTTTAACAATCGAATAATTTAAATTTTACGATTTGGAAATTGCAATGATCTTTCTAAACGATTTATTTTTAAACAAACTTTATTATATCGCTTGTTGCTCTTTAAAATTGTAATAAAGTTTTGAAGATGGAAATTGAATTTCAAATAGCTTTCACATAAAATTTGTAACTAAATTTATATAACACGTTTATTTACTTTATTTTTATGTATGGTATGCAACTTTATTTCTCTATTAGTTTGTTTAAAACGAAGCTAAAGCTTTTCTATGTAGAAGGAAATCAACTTTGATAGGACTAAAAATTAAAATGAAAAATTCATTTTTTAAATTATTACCACAAAAGCACCAATAACGACGTGGTACTCCATTAAAAAAGGTTTTAATGAATAAATGTCGTTAAACAAAAAAGTTATTCTATTATCCCTTATAGCCGTTTCGGGTCTGCTAATTGTAAAAATTTTAAATTGTGCGGTAGTGAGCCAACAGGTGAGTAGCGAGATTACGAGAGCGTTAAAAGCGTAAATCATTATAACAGTTTACATTGCTTTTTAAATTGTGAGTGCTTTATAATTTTTACAACAGTGTAAACAATGCATTCGAGATTTAACTTATAGCCAAGTTAAAATAAAGTTTTCACTAGCTTCATGATTTATTCACAATATTAATCTTGAAAGTTGTAGCGCACTTTCACATTCTTTTTTGTTTTTTTTTTTCCAAGCTCAACTCTTAAGACATCCACGTTCCAAGCTTAAATAATTTACTTACAATATTTTATGTGCGAAAACTACAGCTTTTCCATTTAGAAACATCCAGCTTGCTTACGTTAAACTCCCGTTAGTTTAACCGGTAATCAATAACCAGCTGAAAATAGCTCACAGTACTGATTATTACTGAAACTTTGCAAAAAGTCAATAAGAATAACATAATTTTTGGACTGCGTAGGGGCTTTAAAATTAAGTTTGAATCTTACCCTACGCAAGAAAAATGTAATAGGTTGTAGAATGTAACCTCTTAAATTTAATTTTAATTTGACATTTAATTTATTCTCAAAAATCAAACAACTTGACATTTACTTCGCTATTATTTACTTACTTACTTCTTCCGAATAATAAATTATTATTGAAATATTTTTATGGTAGTAATCAGGTTATTTAATAACGCAATCAAATAAAATTAGTCAGGGTTGCTTTGTACTTATTATTTTAACAATGTCCTAGAACATTAATTTTACAAAGTATCCGGTAGTATGTTTAGCTAATGTCGAGAAAATCGAGTTTGAAAACTTCTAGCTGCTTAAATGGACTGCAGTGTAAACTTTAAACAGACAGTTTCGTACCCTACAAAACTCATTGATTAAAAGGGGGTGGATATGCTAATGAATAAATATTTTATAAATTATCCTTTTACGGATATTTGTTACGAAAATAAAATATCCTTTGAAAATACAAAATGCTGAATGCTCCCATCAAACTATATGCTGCACCCACAAACTCAACTTCACTTTCTTCTTTAATTCTTCTTCACTTTTATGACAATATTGCCAAATCAAAACGATTGTTTTATTTGTGGAAATTTATTGGTGTTTTTTCTGAAGTTCCTTATTTATTTAATATAATTTATTTTGAAAAATTTTATCACGAAAACAGGCATTGGTACAGATTTTCAATGTCGTTTGAAACTATCCTTTTGTATAAAATCCCAGCTTCTTTTTTACTTTTTTTACCAACCTTAGATTAGGACTAAAAATAATAATGAATAATTACGTTGTAAAAGAAATAATTGAAATTTAGAAATTTAGAGGGTTAATATAATTACCCTCCTCCGGCAGTCGGGTAGAAAAACCTGAAGACGAAGATTTGATTAATGATAAGAAATGGAGCAAGAAAGAGAAATAGGAAGTAGCAGCAATTAGTGAAAATACATCGCCAGTCAAAGATATAAAATGAAGATAAAACAGAATTGATGAAAAGAAAAACGACGAAGGGAAATATACAATGACAGCGAAATTAGTGAAGAGGTACCATCAGTCAAATATATAAGATGAAGATGAAAGCGTGATTAATGAGAAGAAAAAGAAGAGAATTGAAAATGTACGATACAAAATTGCAAATGTATGAACATCTTAATGGATAACCGGAAAAGTATAAGCGGATAATCGGATATTTTATGTTGAATCATAATAGATTTAGCAAAGATTTAGCCCCAATAAGAACAGACTTGACGTTTGTCTTAAGACTGTGACAGTTTCCAATTAAACTTGCCTTTTTCATGAAGATTAACAAGGCTCAGGCTCTATGTAGTAATGTCAAGAGTACGGAGATCTGAAGATAAAAATAATTGAATGAAACGAGCAAGGGAACTTGATTCAAGGTTCACATGAAGTGCTGTACACGAAGGAATTTCCACCGTCTAGCTACCCGTCCTTGGACGGGCTTTCCAGCTAGTCCTTATATATAAAATCCCAGCACGCTACTGCTACTTTTGCTACAGCATATCATTTTTTGGTGAAAATAACATACTCTGATTGGTCGATTTATTTTACAAGCCGAAAAATATGTTGTATATTAAACTATGATTAGACAAAAATATTTGTCCAATATTCTAAATGAGTGGATATCCTGCGATATGTACTGGAGGGTGTTCCACACCCCCCAGACCCCCCGGTTTACTTTTAATTTGTTTATAATAATTTATAATTAAATTAATTTATAGTAATTATCAAAATTGTAAACCCGGGGGGTCTGGGGGGTGTGGAACACCATCCAGTACATATTGCAGGATTTCCACTCTTTTAGAATACTTGGAGAAGCTGAGGAATTTATAATTTTACAAATTTCGCCAGGAAAAACTGGAAATTTGAATTTTTAAGCAAAATTGAGAGAAATTAAACCTTTGGTTAGATGCTAGAGAATATTAAAGCTCAGAAAAGCATTTATTTAAGAGCCTTACTGCTCATAGTTTAGCAGCAATGTTTGCGTTACTTTGAAAGTTAACTGTCATTTTTTGGTGAAAAAAAACACTCGGATTGGTCGATTTTTTTACCAACCGAAAAATACAAGGGGAAAATATCTCAAAATAATTTTGTACATAGGACTCGGAATTCTAATGATTTCCATGGAATTCCAAAGAATTCAATTTTCTGAAATTTCTTTGGATTTTTTTAGATTTCCTAGAATTTTCAGATATTTCGTTGGATTTTCTTGAATTTTTATTTTTTCTAGATTTTTTAAAGTACTTACCTATTCTAGAATTTTCTACGTTTTCTTAAATTTTTCTCTTCCTCAATATAGTAAAATTTCTATGGATTTCTTGATAATTTCTAAGATTCTAAAACTTCTTGAGATTTTTTGGAATTTCCCTGAATATCTTCGGATTTCTCTTCACTAGTGCATCGGAGTTCTCTAACGATTTCTTCCTAGTTTGTAGCTGGGAAACCGAAGGGAAGGGAAATCTTAGAAAATTTAAAGCTTCAAATGAACTTAATTTTTTAGTTTTTTAAATTTTCTGAGATTTCCTTGGCCTTTCTAAAATATTCCTAATACTTTCTACGTTTGCCTGGCATGAGCGGTTGGAAGGAGGATAACGGTATATCTAACCCCCTTCTCATAGTAAAAAACAACAAAATCTTCCAAATTTCTTTTTATTTTAAAAATATAGAATATAGATTCTAATCAAAATATATTTATTGATCTTCTCGTTACCAGGCTCATTTGCCCCCTATATGAACTAGATTTTCAAGCTAATTTCAATCGAAAGAATGTCTATGATTTACAAGGAATTCCAGAGATTTCCAAATAAGTGTACACAAAATTTTCAAGATATTTACCCCTTGGTAAAATATATTAAACTAAGATTAGGACTAAAAATATTTGTCTAATATTCTAAATGAGTGGATATCCTGCGATATGTACTGGAGGGTGTTCCAAACCCCCCAGACCCCCCGGTTTACTTTTAATTTATTTATAATAATTTATAGTAATTATAAAAATAATATAAAAATGTAAAGTCAAAATTGTAAACCGGGGGGTCTGGGGGGTGTGGAACACCCTCCAGTGCATAACGTCTTTTAGAATACTTGAAGAAGATAGGGAATTTATAATTTTACAAATTTCGCCAGGAAGAACCGGGAAATTTGAATTTTTAAGCAAAAATGAGAGAAATTTAAACATTTAGCTAGATAATATTAAAGCTTGGAAAAATATTTATTTAAGAGCTTACTGCTCAGAGTTTAGCAGCTTCTAGAATACCTACAGAAGACAGAATAATGATATCAATTTCGTTAGAAAATGCTGAAAACGTTCGGCTAGAGAAAATTAGAATTTGAGAAACTTATTTATTTTTATATTATTTAAAAAAAAGGTAATTGCCCGTTGGCACATCAGGTTTAGCAGCAGTTGTTTGCGTTACCTTGAAAATATAGTAAAACGGGGAATCACCCAGTAGCGGAAAACGAAATTAAATGTTTAATATTATACCGCTAAAAAGAGATCCACCGTCTAGCTACATAAACGATGTTGAATAATATTAATGTTGATTCTTGATCTAGCATCTTAAAGTTTGATGTTGTTTGCAGATTAACATAAAGTCTTGATGATCGTAAGTTAAGAAACAACGTAATTTGAGTTTGTATTGAAATAAGGCAAACTGAACTCCAAACTCCAATACGTTTATCAGAAAGCTGTTTAAATTGTTAACTTTGCTCGTTAAGTTTTTTCTTTTGATTTTGTAATTGCACTTTTCTTGCACCTTTGAAGTTCGGCGCTCTGGGTCTGCCCCAGCATTAATTGAAGCTGCCCTGATCACTTGTGGTGGTTGGGCTATACTATAATAATAAAACTAAAGCTTTTGTTGTTGTTGTTGATTTTTAAATACAATTTAAATTTACTTACCTGTTAATATATGTATATATGTATGTACTACTATACTAACGCCGGCTCTAAGTTTATAATGCCGATTTAAGTTAATATAGTTACTAAAGATCAAAGGGGATACTTTGGTAGTTTAACTAGAATATTGACACGGTGTAAAGTTAAATTGATTTATTTGCACTATAAATGCGTGTAATTTACTCAAGGTATTTACTCTAGAATTTTTAGCAAATCTCTTTGCCAACAAAGTACGGTTGGCTATTGTAGAGAATTCATCAGATTTGTCAGTCAATTGGCAGTGTCTTGAACTTTCAGACTTTCTGAATTTTATGTTTTACCGATAAATGTGACAACCTACAAAAACATGGAGAAATTTTGTGGGGATAACCGTTTATCCAAGGTGGATTATATTTCTTGTGTTCCACTAACCGCAGAGCTTACTAAATAAGCCTATTAATAAAACTGGGGTTCAAATTGGCTCTTGGGTGAAATAACTTAAAGTTGAAAATTTTAATCTAAATTTTCTTTGTTTTCCTATCTAATATGACGCAAGTTGTCCTAGTTTCCTCGAAACGTTAATAAATATTTTGCATAATATTGATAACATGTCAATTTTGTGTAATCAAACCGCACACAATCATTGCCAAGTTTAATAATATTAATTTATGTTATATCATTCATTATACAACATAAATTGATTCAGAATATTTGAAACGAAGTCTTACGGTGATTGTGAATAGATAACAAAGGGGTCCATAAAAGTTAATTAAACATCAACATCGCATTTGTCTGCTAACTTCAATTTATCAAAGCTCAAAATTGAATTCTCAATTTTATTTGTACGAATCTATTGTCCATCAAATCTACCAATAATACGACCCGCTGTTTATATTATATTATATTTTTAAATTTAACAAAGCGAATTTTTCCAACTTTTTGTTTACGTAAAAATAATCTCTTTTGGTTGGCTGTTAAATTAAAGGTAAATTTTAATATACCCAAGTTTGTGCGATAAAAGTAGCTACTGCTAATTAACTCAAAAGTGCACTTAAACAGTTAAGTGCGACCGAAAATTGTAATAATTTTCAGATGCAGGCACCTGAACCAACTCCTTAATGCCTTGCAGACTAATTATAAATTTCTAATTAACACAATATTCTTCTGTTAAACTTGACGAGATAAATTATTATGCTCCCATTAGCGATCCTTATTCTCGGATTGATAAACGACTGAAATTAATTTGTTTTTATCAAGGGGTGGAATGGGAAAATAACGATACTCACAAAATGAGACCGAAAGTAGTAAAAGCTAAGACAACAAATATATGAAACTACAAAGCTTAGTTCTATGTAGTTGAGGAAACTTTGAAAAGTTATACTCAAAATCAACATCTACTTCATTACAAGCAAACTTTACAATTTTAAACTGGAATCCTTATAACGCAATTTTAACACGGTGGTGATTGATCAGTTTCGAACAAAATTCGAGATAAAAATCAAATTTATTTTTTTACATTTCCCGAGCTGTAATATATTAGGGTAATTGGCGCTAGCGTTTTTCTTTAATGGTTTTACATTAACAATTAAATCGCATATATTATCCTCATTAAACAAGGTTTTTGCTCTCATGAATTTGGAATTGCAGCAACGTAAAATTGCTGACTGGAAACTTTAGTTTCTGCGATAGTTTGACTACTTTTACTGATGTGAAATTGTACATTTTCGTAAAAAAACTCCAATTACTTTAAAAACCTGTTTTTCATATTTCTCGAGGGTCCAAATTGTATATCGTAGAGTCGTTTGTTGAAATCCACATGTTGCATAAATCTACGGATTTTAGATAAAACGACGCTACGTTCCTTCGTAGGAAACATCTGAAGGGTTTCCTTTTACGTGAACAATTTTTATTTCGGTCTAATCCCCTTTTCAGTCTCATTGAAAATTAGAACGAGAAGATCCATCACCCAGTTTGTTTAAGGAATTTAACTCTCAAGAACTTGAATCCAAAAGTAAATGTAAGAAAATTATACAACTACAAGTTAAATTAAATTGATAAAGTTACATCGTAATAAGTTACTTTAAAATTCATTTGAATGTCGAGCAATGCTAGAAGGAAAATCATCAAATTACATATTTAAGTTTAAATCTGAATTGCAAATAAGATTTTAAAATTACAATAAATTATTCTTGCGTTAATTATAATAAGTACTATAAAAATATTTTAATATAATTTTTTGTTGCAGAAAGCACATTATGAATTCAATTTTGCATAAACGAGAAGAGGTAAGTTTTCTTTTTTATTTTTCAAGAAAAATCGTTATGGTTGTAGATACTAATTGTACGTCGTTATGCGAGAAGTGCGGTATCGGAGAACGTGCTCGGTATATACTCCTTCGTTATAAACTAAGATCAGGTGGTAATTCCAAGTTTCCAATTATGAAACAGAGACAAAATTCTATTTTCCAAACCAATTGCATTTATATTTTCTTAATTATTTGAATGCAAACTTAAAATTTATTAAAGTTTTTCCTTCTTCGCAATATTTATTTTTATGATATCAATTTTACATTTAAGTAGCAAAGACGTGATTTTGAAATGCAATGAAAACATAAGCGATGCTTAAAGCAATTTGTTCAAAAGATAGATACTTATTCTTTAAGCTATACATTGTTAAGTGCTACTTATTTTTTATTTCATTTTTAAATTTATTCTTATTTATAAGAATGACGCTATACAATAACAAAACTTTACCTTTTACTCATCCCAATGCAAGCAAAAATAAGGTTCTTGACGATTTGAGTTAAACTATATTTAAATTGGAATATTAAATTATTAATAATGGAAGAAGGAAAAGAAGAAAAATTATTTTAAACTCCATCGATTTGCACAGCTTATAACCGGATTATAAAAAAACACGTCAATATATGTAAGAATATGGCTGATATTTAATTGTAAGCACTTGTCCTGGAAAGGACTTACTATTTTATGCTTCGGAAAACAGGAAAACTCTTGTATTATACTTAAAACTTTTCTCTAAGAAAACAGAAAACAGGAGTGGTGAAGAAAAATAAAATATTATGTTAGAATATCTTGGATGTGTAAAGCATTTCCTGAAACTTTAAATTTAACCGGAACGGAAAACTAATCCTTGATGTTTATTATGTTTATGTTTTAATTGCCAGCGGTGATTACAATTTTTTATACGTTTCCATATTATCTTCTTCTCTCTCCTCTCTCCTTTCCAGTATATTCTGCCGCGACATATAGATAAATTTGTTATGAAAGGTTTCTATTTAACCTTTCTTAATTAATCAATAACAGCACACTTATATAAACCTTTATGTGACCAGAAGACCGGAACTGAAAGAATTGGAGAGCGGGTGCCCAATCGCCTCTCCGTAGCAGTCGCCACTGATTATTATTCTTTAAGTGTTATGCATGTCTATCTTGGCATTTCTGAAATCGAACGTTTCATAAGTTAATCATTACTTAAAGTGAAAATTTAATTTTGTTATTTAACGGAACTGTTTTACCCGATGTTGTCCTTTATACATAGATTATGAAATAATTAAATAAAATTTGTTTTAATGCTGAACTTTAGTTCTTATGTCTACATAATAATATTTAAAATGTCCTGAGGTGCTATAAACAATCTTTATACCCAAAAGTCCTAAACGTAATGTTATTTTAATTACAAAGAAAATCCCTTAATTTGGAAAATAAACCCACGGAACAGACAATCTTCAATTTTAAACAAAATTCTAGTTTAAATACTTACTTAAAAAAAGCTTTTATGTTATATTAAATTTTGCTTGTAATTTGTTTCTTGTCTACTTTATGTTTATGAAGAACTATCATACTACAACGTCACTTTTAGTTAAGTCCTGTCAGACACACATACGTTATATTACATGTTGCATACTATAAACAAACTTATTTCAAATACTAATTTAATTTATCAGTTTCTATGGTATAAAGAGAAAATAAGCGCTAGATACAGGGTGTTCCCGTGACCGTGCAGAACCTTTCTAAGACAAAATTTGAAATAAAATTTTTGTTGAAGTCCAAACCCTTGGGAGGTGCCTCCCGTGTTGGAATTTATGATTTCAACCGATCATATCTCCCATATTATTGAGTTTTTAGGCTTAATAGATTAGAACTTTTTTAAAGATAATTCGCTTATCTACAAATTAGTTTATAACCCCTTATTGTCTAGAATGAACGGATTTTGAGTTATAAATTAAATTAAGTGAAAAAATGTTAATTTATATTTTTTTACCAACACCTTATTTATTATTTTCAGAATTTCTCTAAAAACGGTTGGTTTGCCAAAAATATTTATTTGAGCAAAGTTGTTGCCCGTTAAATTCTCTATCTGGTTTAAACCATAAGATTTTTTCTAAAACGTTTCGTTTAAGAGATATAGAGTTTGTAAGAAAAGTACAAAAAATAAAACCTGAATTTTTTTAACATTTTTTCACTTAATTTAATTTATAACTCAAAATCCGTTGATTTTAGACAATAAGGAGTTATAAGCTAATTTGTAGATAAGCGAATGATCTTTAAGAAAGTCCTAATCGATTAAGCCTAAAAACTCAATAATATCGGAGGTAGGATCGTTTGAAATCATAAATTCAAAAAATTGCTATAAAGGATTTTATTTCAAATTCTGTCTTAGAAAAGTGTCCTTTATCACCACCTCAAAGGTTCTGCACGGTCACGGGGACACCTTGTATGTTAAAATATTACAAGTACCTCTCTTACGGTGTAATAAGCCTACGCTTATTTTTCCCATACATTCGATTGCTTTTGTCGGTTTGTATTTTAGTTATAATCCTTTTTTGTTATATTTTGTGTTCAACTGTAATATAATGACGGACATAATTTATAAAAATACAATAAAAAATGAGATCAATCAATAATATAATTTACCTTATGTAAATACAAACTCATCAAACTCGATCGTATATCATTGTCTAATCAATAAATTAATATTTCATGTGGATTTGGGTAATGGCTAACTAAGACACCCATATTTAATTTCCGGTTAATAAATTTTACACCTTGTCATTTAATATTAATAATTATTTAAGTCCACCGAGCTGCCTATCGAAATAATAAATTTATAAAACAATTTTGTGTAAAAATGTTTCGAGAGGTGCAACCTTTCCTAAAATTTTTAATAAGCCATCCCGGGTCGCAGCACAACGGCACACTTTAGTATCCCCGGATTATATTTAGAATTATTATAATGAAATATTACTTCGAAAGGTTTCCTTTTTGCGTTACAAGTTTAAAAGGAAATATTTAATAATTCGTGCTCTTCTGCTTCATTAAATAAATTATTTAAAACGCAATAAACAGCAACTGTTGGTTTTATTTCCGCTTGTGGAAAAGCGCTCAGCGATTATGTGCTGAGCGGTCGAATTTAGATAATTGCAACCATCATTGGCATGAAATCAATTTTTTCTAAAATTATATCACTTGCACTTGTTAGTGTTTGCAAGTAAAAATGAAAATTGTATATATATTTTAAGAAATTGCTTTTAGTCGACTTTTCAACGTACATACATACTACCGGAAATTGTCTACAACATAATAAAATGATAAAATGAAAAGCTCGAATGCGCTCTACAGGTAGTTTTAGTTCTTCACCCTTGTATCCTAGATTGCTATTTTTACCCCATTTCTCTCTTACGCCGAACACACCCTAACACCATTAGGACGTAGCGGCCGACATGATTACTAGTGTTTTATATAATATTAAAGCAGAGATTTAATTTATTTTGCGCCACATTAATTAAAATATTGTTTTTGGTAATTGTGTAACTAATGGATGTAAATTTGCATACCAATCAAGATTTTCATTATGTGAACCGTTTTTGTTGTTTAAACTGTCCGTTATTAATAAATCGAATCTTTTCATGTTTCAAGGAAAAAATTTTACATTTTTTGAAAAACGATTCAAATTTTACGCCCAAGGCTATAATTTTTTCATGCCACGCGATGCGTGCTTAGTGATAAAATTGTATCAGGAATAAGAAAAGATGAAAAAAAATTGTTATTAAAATTACCACCGTTAAACTGCAGAAAAATACGAATTTGTAACTGGTTTTGAAAATGTGTTCCTCCAAATTCGGGCTTAGAAACCTGAGAAGAGAAGTCAAATCGATTAGGGTTGTCGTAAATCACACTTTTCAACTTTTCAAAGTTTCGAATTATTTATGGCCTGAATGTATTAAAGTGCTGACGTTTTCAAGAAAGTTTAATTTTTGACAAATCAAAATTTAGTATTAATAAAGCGTACAGTCAACTTGTTTTCTTAAAATTAACCCGGAGGATAGCAATAATTTTTGGGACCAATCAAAAAATTTAAAAAAAAACATTCAAATTTAATAAGTTTAATCGAACTCGCTAATAGCAAACATTTTAACGTCAATACTGACACTTGTGAGATAATTACGTTAAAATTGTGTAATCGGTTGAAAAAATAAATTTTTATATCATTAATTTTCCGTTTCGAATGTCGATATTTTACATCAAACAAAACGAGTCGTTGTAAATTGTTAGATTAAAATTTTGTGTTAAAATCAAATGGGATAAAATGATGGATTGCACCGAGAAAAAATTTATTGAAAGATTAGAATTATTTTGCAATCGGGAATTTAATAAAAGGCCGAAGCTTTAAAATGTAGCACAATTTATTAAAATGTAGGAATGTTACATAAGCGATGAGTTTTCATCCTTGCGTGTTCTTGCAATTTTATTGCTAAATTTTTTGTTTTTTCAAAATTATCATCTATGCCTTCTGGCCACCAATGGCCACCAATTTTCTAATGTACTCGTAGACTCACAATTGCATAAATTATAATTTAGATGAATTCATTTTCTCAAATTTTCGCCAATTGGTTTTCTGTCAGATTAGTAAGACGAAGATTGGCTCTAGATGTTCAACAATGTTGCAAAAGAGCCAGGTCTTCTGGAGTACGTGATTTGTCTGGCCTGGTTTATTAATTTTATTTTATTTATTTTGGTCCACGATTTGGTTCAAAATAAAAAACACGTCAATATATTTATTAAGTATAACAAATATTTCACTATGTATTGGGTTTTATCTCTTTTAGAAGAGAAAAAATGCATGTTTAGTTAAATTATCATATTTACCTGCATATGTGGTCACTGGATCGTAGGTAGATCCACTGCTGCTTAAGCTGGGGGGTACCCCATAGCCCCCAGACCCTCCGGTTTCAAAACAAAATCTCGGTTGTTAAAATCTGTATTGAACTCTACTTTTCATAAACAATAGCCGTTGTTCGTTCAAAAATCAAGCTTTTGATGTTTTCAGAAAAACTTATAGAAGCCAATTAAATTTTCTACAAAAATAGTCTGAGATCAGATTTTTTTTAAGTTTACCTGCAGGTAGTACTAAAATGTAGATTATTTTCCAACCCAGATGCCGTAATGAAGAAGTTTCTTTTGTTTTTTACCAGCTTATGGTTAGCTAAACAACCATAATTTAAAAAAATTCTACTAAACCTTTTGTTTTTTTTTTTCAATGTAGTATATTTAAGCTAACTTGGTAACTCCTAAACAACCCCTTCTTTTCAATTTAAATTTATTATTTCTTACTTCTAAGATTTTTCAAGATTTTCTAAGATTTCTTAAGATTTCCTTAAATTTCATCGGATATTCTTAAATTACTTCAGATTTCTCCAACAATTTCCCCCTCTCTCGTTTCCAGTCAAAGTAGCAAACTGAACGGGAGTGACGTAATTTCGTGAAATAATTTCGTGCAGATGCGTTCATAGAAAGAAAAATTTTAAAATTATTTATTTTAAAGAAAATATTAATAGAAATTAATTAATTAAAAGCTGATTTTTTTCATTTGTATATATTTATATGATTTTGCAGCCAATACAAAAGCTAGTGGGGCAATTTTAGTTACTCAGTTACCAATCTAAAAATATTGAGAAGTCACTGGATAGTGATAGTCAGGGGCGGAACTACCGGGGTGCGGTGGGTGCGATGCTCGCGGGACCCCTGCTAAAAGGGCCCCCAGTTGTACTGTGACCTTTCAATCTTAATAAAAATCTAAAAATAGGAGGTGCACAACTAGATGCTATTTGAAGTCTGAAGAGGTATAGAATACCTCCAGGTCACCAGTAATTATGTTCAAATGATTGCCATGGTATTAAACTTGTGACTTCCGTACCAGGAATTTTACTATATTCTGTGAGGTGTTCCACACCCCCCAGACCCCCCGGTGAGAGTTTTCACGATGCATAGATATACGCTGTATAAATATGCACTAAAACGATTGTATTCAAACGATATGTAGATGTATTTGTTCTAAGAGAATAATACGTTTTCATATGAAGGTAAATCATACAACATACACACACACACACTTTTGGGTTTTCAAACCGGGGGGTCTGGGGGGTATGGAATACCCCCTAGTGCGCTAGCAATTACAGTTAAAAGATTATATTTGTTGAAAAATCAAATTAAAGTTAAAACCCCCAGCTTTTTGTTTTTATTGTCAAAATTAAATTTTTGATTTTAATTTTAGATCTCAGGCTTAGATCCCTTTTACAAGGAATTAAAAATTTTTAATTAAAAAAAATTAATATTTAAATAAAATAAATTTAAATGCAGCAAACTCTAGAAAATCTAGAAAATTTTGAAGTCAATGAAATCTCAGAAAATGGAAAAAGCGAAAAAAAGATAGTCTATAATATTCTAGATTTCCTCAAATTTCCCTTTAGTTTTTCATTTCTTAATCATTTTTTCACTTATTTGTAAACAAAGAACGGGAAATTTTAAGAAATCCCAGAAAATGTTAATACTAAATCTATAAAAATGTCACTTATTTTACAATTAGGAAATGTAGAAAATTAGAGGAAATAGAAAATTCTAGAAAATCTTAGAAAAATATCCAAAAAATCTTGTGAAGTGGGGAATCACAGAAAATTCTAGAATATTTTAAGAAATTTAGACAATATCTGATAAGTAATGGAAAAATAAAAAAAATCATCTATATATTTTTTTAAATATTTAATAAAACTAAATAGGGGGGGGGGTAGTTACTTGTTTCTATATCCGCTTATGTTCGGAAGGAATTCTTTGGAAATCACTGGAATTGCTTGGAAAGCAGGGCCAACAACTTCGCAGACGGGTCCCACACCTGCTTGTTACGCTACTGGTGATAGTGACGATTATTATAATTAACTTATAATGTATATGTTATAAATATATATGTTTGCGGCCATGTTGAAGTATAATCTGACGTTTAAAAGTAAGTAATACTCATCAAATTTAAAAAACTTTCAAGTTTCTAAGTTATTTTTGCCTTTGTCTTACCACAATATACGGATATATATTATTATATTGCTCATTTTATTTACAGGGTTGTCACGTTGTGCAAGACCTCCTAGTGACGTCACTGGGTTTTTAAAAATTAAATTTTGGGCTTAATATTATTCGAAAACAAAAATTAACAGCATATTTAAATTGTATTAGTAAACTTTATAGATTGATACTGTTCAAATGTACTAATTCTAACTGTTGCAAATTCCTCATTGAATAAATTTTCAGTTAGAGCCGAGGTGCAAGGCACACGGCATATTTTTGAATATCAGCATTTATTTAAGTTTCTTTGAATTTTTTTATGATTTTCTCAGATTTCCATAAATTTCCCTTCACTTATCCACCAGATTATATAAACGATTCTTTCCGCACTTAAAGCAATTATCTGCTCAATGAAAATATAACCATATGGCATCTGACTTCACAAGAAATATATTACAGCAAATTGGTAAAAATTTGAAATTTTTTTAAACGAGAAAACAAATTAATGCCTACTCTTTCGGAAAGTAGTATATCGCCAACATTGAAGCTGTCAGAACTGTATGAATTTGCGCAAAAGGCATTTAATAATTTAAAATGTAGCTAAAGTGCATTTAGGCGTTACACAGCTTCTATGTTAATAATCTAATGCTTTCCTTTTCGTACGCTGTGAGTTTAATTTCTGTTTGCTCGGTCACGGTAACTTTGCTGCCTATCAGCCTCACAACCGACATGGTTTTGGGGAAAGGGGGTACAGGCATTGAAGTTCTAGCAAAACCTGGGAACCTGGGTCTTGCGGTTTCGCACCTGGGTTTGCATCCAGGTCGAGGAAAATAATTATTTTCAGCACATCTGCACTCTAAATTATTTGAAATGTTATTTATATTTTTGTCAATTGTGTCAAAAATAAATGATTGCAATTTAGTAGGCAAAATTAGGAATATAATTTATGAATATTAATTTAGCTTAAAACGTAAAAGATGTTAATGCAAATATAAGACAGAATTTTGGTAGAAATGTCGCGCAATAATAATAATACAATGAAGGGGTATGAAGGAGATATATTATTTAAATTTAATTTCCTAAATATGATACCAAGCAAATAAATGTCCTGAGCTTAGTAGAAAGAGATAAAATTATTATTGTGCGTCGTTTATTATATTTTAAGCTCGAATACCTTTTGCCCTATAGAATCAATACACCTGTTCACATGCGCACAGAAAATAACTGAATAAGCTCGTTTAGAAGGACCCTGTATAATTATATCGTCTGTTGTAGTCAAGCATTTTAGACGGTGAAGCTACTCAAAATAGGCTGGGAAACTCTTCACGTCCTCAGTGTTAACTGTTGCGCACTGTCATTAGCATACTTCATTTTGATAAAGGTTTTTGCCAGCAATTTTGTTTGTTTATGCTGATCGACATTTTGTACATATTGGTTTAGAAATTAAAATTATTAATTAAGTTTTTGTGTACATTTCGGGATTTAAAGAATTTCGCAATTGCGTTATTTGCAATATTCTGATATGCAAACAGCTCCTATTTAATTTTCCCTCTTCTCGAATGATAGACACTAAATTAAAGTGTATACAGCACGAATTAATAAATAAAATTTTTTATTAATTACTCGCCAGAATTACCAGCAATTTTAAAAATTAAAATAAGCACACAAAATATAGCCTCACGTTTTCATGGCCTGTGATTATTTCTCATTTTTTATTTAACGATGTCAATTATTGTTAAGTAGTATTTTTTTCGCTCGGAAAAGCTGCTTAATTAATTATTTTTAATTCCTCAAATTAAGGTATCAAAGAATTTTTCTTGCCGCTTCCAGTTGACCACTAATGAGGTTTTTCGAAGACATCATAAATAAACTTCTTCCTCTTCGCTACCTACTTCTTTTTATATTTTTAACGTTTGTTAATTAACTCACTTTCTATATGTGCTTTCCAACCTGGTTTTCCCCTAAAATTAGATTTTCCTAATCAATCACCGCGACTGATATGTGTTGAAAATTTCATTTTCATTTGGTTAATTTTAGCTGATTAGCAAATGGAAACTCTCGAGTGTTAACATTCAACAATCATTGTTATGCAAAAATGGAAAAATACTCAAATAAAATGTTACCCAATTTCATTTTACAGACCAACACTCAAAGGAGGTTTTACTAACGAAATAATTTTAAATGTTAAATACACCTAACGGCAAATTTTAATTAACCTTATTTAGACAAATATTCTTCTGTAACTCCGGTCACTTTAAATTATATCTAAAAATACAGAATCTGGGCTCATAACCTGCTGTTTTAAACAATGCAAATTATTTTCAGGTTCTACATTTACATTCTGGTTTTATATTTTGAATATTCAAGTAAGCAGCTCTGGTAGCTTCTGAAAAGCTTTGGTTCTGCAAAGCAAAAGGACGTTTGAGGAAATTGCGCATCTACGATTACTGCCGTTACTCCGGTAACTAAAATTTCAAAGAAATTACTAGGCCGAGAAGGTATGACGTATTTGTGGCATTGGATTCGACAATTAATTGCGCTATAATTTAAATTAGAAGTTAGGTGGATTGAGTTAGTATCGTAGAGTTAGACAATAATTTTCATCTTTTTCAATTATAATCAATGTTTTAAATTTATAATAAATTACAGATCTGCTCAAAATACATTTTAATCAACATAATTTCACTCTACTTTAATTTAATGTTGCTGTACTGAACTTGTGCAAACAAACAAAATATGATTAATTGATCGAATAAAGTTGTCAGTGATATCATACTGGAACATTACATAATCATATGATGTTTCGGGTAACAAAAATTATAGCCATTGGATCAGTGGAAGACAAATCGAATTTTTTCTTTGTCTGGATTTCGGTGAATGCAATTTTGAATAAACGGTTCCGGAACTTTCAAAACTACAGCCGGAACATTCACAAGAAGAGGAAGTCATTAATTTACAATTCCCAAAACCCAACGCAGCTTACTTATTAACCACCATATACGCCGACAATCCAATAGACTTATTTACTGTAATATTTATTCAAGCTTCAACTTGAAATAATTTAAAATATTTACACCAAAATTTAGAAATTATTTTATTAGAACATTTTTCAAGACTTCTGCGCCCAATCTACACGGTTATTCTGTTAACTTTGATGAAGCAGAATCCCCGAGGCATATTTGTTGTTAAACTATATAATGTACATCATCAGCATGTTGTTGTAATTCTGCTTTCCACATAACAAAACATAAACACACCATACAAGCTTTTTAATTTATTAAATTTCCTTTACGGAAAATTTTTAATTTCAGTCGTCAAGTTTCCATCTCCGCGTTATTGTCTACAAAAAAATTTCATCTTACTAAAAATTGCTCCTGAAAAACATATTTCATATTTGTGTCACTTTGAAAATTCTCTCTTTGATTTAAATAACGAAAGTAACCTTTTCAGTCAAGTAATAAAAAAAATTATAATTCCTGATCTTTTTGTGTATTACCTGAAAACTTTTCCTTGATTAATTATAATTTTCAAAAACTTAGATTAGTTTTTAAAAATCTCTTCTAATAATAATAATAATAATTATCCTCATAACTCTGTAATGGAAAAACCGTATGGTATCGACATAGGAGTTCGACTTGAAGAATTATTGTTTCCGTTGGTTTGAAAATTATGAAATTGATTTATCGGAAACTTTTTTTTTCTTACGAAAATAATTAAGTTTTGCAGGTTTAATAACGTAAAAGTTATTTATTCATTATAAGCTTTAATTTGATATTTGAATATCAATACACATGAAAGGCGATGTTTTTCCAGTATGAAATGATACTCGATTTTTTCTTTCATACACAATAGGGCAGAGCTATACGGATACTGCTGAAGGTCTGAAATGGAAGGCACTGAAATATAATTTGCGTTTTAAATTTGTTTATCCTGGAACCTTGAAAACTTATCCGATTTTTTCGCGTTAATTTTAAAAGAGGAAAATTTAAATTAACCCAATAATAAAACTTTTTTGGGAATCGGAGAGTTAAAGGTGATAAGATTGCTATCGCATAGGGAAAAACTGTCATGAAAAAATTGCAATTAATCTTCCGTCTACGAGACGTCTGCAAGCTGCAAGGCGATCGTGACCGAAATTCAACATTTTCTTAAGAAGCGAAATGTGATTTCTGCGATAGCGCACATGGGATTAATCGTTGTAGGAAAAAGCCAATCGCCAAAAGAAAACTCGACTTAAAACGTGGTCCAAATTTAAGCTGATTTGACGTCATTGTAACGAAATAACAAGAAAAAACATGCAAAAGTTACTTTCCCCAAGGAAGAATTTAATTAATGTTTTTCAAAAACAAAGAAATATTTTCATTGAGTTTCATCAATTATGTCGTTAATTAATATATTAACAACTCGAACTTTCTCAAGTTTCTTTTATTTGTATATTATTCCGGAAAATCTTGTTGCTGAACTTTTATAGGTCAGTGATTCGTAATCCTTGCTTAGCTTTGTAATCAATCCTTTTACTCGAATTATTAATTTACTTCTCGTTAGTCGCTTTTATAAATAATCTTTTCCTTCCTGACTAATCACGCAAAATACCAATTTTGCACATAAAATATGCCGGAAAATGGGGGGGGGGGGAGGTTGAATGTTAAGCATTAAAACTTAGAGATTAAATTTACATTTACTCGAATAAATTTTACGTTCTAAGTGAAAATTTTCTTTCGCTAGATTTTATGTAGAAATTTTTTGTGAAAGCATCTGAATGACTTTAGAAAACCACATCTGTTCCTGAAGATTAATCTACAGCACGCGGTTTCGGTAAAGAATACACAACTCTTGTCGGGATGATATATTTTGGAAACTTCATTCTGATTACGTTATTCGTAGGTGGATGTTATAAGTCAAATACGGAAGATGAGGAAAGCGGTTTGTTTACTAAACTACATTTAACTTAATTATGATACATTAGTGCCTCGTATACTGCCACCGAACAATCCGACCAAGATTTAATTACACGATCTTGATTTCCATGTAATAAAAATTAATGGCTTTGATTTTGTAAAACTAAATTAACAATTTTATACATTTTTTCCCTTTTCGCATTATACGCAACGGTTCGTGTTAGACCATTTATCCCAGCAGTGTCAATTTCAATAGGTGACTTTAATCCTTTAAGTTTGTGAGAATTACCTTGTTTGTGTCACCGCATTGGATATCGTAATTCTTCAATAAACATTTCCCCAAGGGATCCTGCCTATTTTATGATCCCTAATATGAGAAAACAGAAATAATGGGTAAAAACAAGAATATGATGGATGTAAATATTTAAGAAAGCATTAATTGAGCCAGGCGGTGAAGGATATTGTTCTGTTGAATGAATTGTCAACACTCCAATTACAAATAAAAGTTGAAGTATATCTCAAATATTTTCCGAGTTTTCTTTCGTTCTCAAATTGGAAAATTTATTAAACATACAAAATTTATTGTTGGAAAACTGTGGACGTCGGCATCACTTTCAAGTCGGAAATTAAACCCCTCATCAATACAATCAACAAGATAAGTTGCAATAATCAAATATTATTAATTTTTTTACAGCTGTTCCAGATTAATTAGGTTTGGTTTATTTACCCAATCAACATTATTTAGATAAATTCACAGTGTATTGATTAGTTATAGGAATAGGTCACAATTTTTACATAATTAAAAATTGCAGTAGCTGGTATATTGCCAACTAGGCGAATTTTCTTGCACCGTTGGGGGGGTGGCACTGTTAACCGATACCAAAATTATCTAACATTGTAGGAGAAAATTGAAGATTGGTGTTGTAGCAAATTTGCGACAAAATTTATTATTCCCGCTCAACGGTTGGGATAATTTACCAATTAGTTCATTATCAAGTATTCATGAAATTCCGCACCTGCGAGTAATAGTCACTGTTAACTCTATGTTTAAGGTTTATTATCATGTCATTTTAAACAAGAACAATGCAATACCCACTTATATTTTACACGAAAGCTTGAAACGTTTCCAGAATTTTAATTATTTTAAAGTGCCGTGTAATTACACTTTTAAAACTGTCGTATTTATTTGAGTAAATTAAATTTTTATGCAAAAGCTCGCGACGATTGCATTAATTGCATTCAAACAATTTTTGCTGTACTCTAGGGTTAATATTGCAGTGATCGAACAATAAATGCTTATTTTCATTACAAGTAATTTAAATATAAATTGAAAACGTAATAAATTTTCGTTTCAGCAATAATGATGATGAAGTAAC